>JARQOC010000008.1:38013789-38636103 GCA_033576535.1 Allobates femoralis | reverse complement strand
GGTTGCTCCCACCCTGACTGGGTCCTTGGCTTCCTACTTAAGTGCTGTGTGTGGCCCTGCTGCTGCTTGTAGCTGTACTGCTGGCCCTGTCTCTGCTCACGGGTACCAATATGCTGGGCAACTTGAGTCCTCTGTGTCACTGACCCCTCCGTGTTGCTTTGCTGTGGTACAGAGAGGATGGTGGACCTTCACTATGCCGGTGTTTACTGTCCTGTCTGTCTCAGGCACAGCCTCGGATCCGGTATCCGTCTTAAGCGCCTCCCCGGGGTCATGTTTTTGGGGTAACTCTTTATCCCGGGTATGTTCCTCTGTTACTCTGTCTCCTTTCCTCAGACCTCTCAGGACCTCCACTTCTACTTGGTTCTGCTCCTACTCCAGACTCAAACGGAACTAACTGTCACTCCTGCTCTGTGGTAAACAACTTAGCTCCTCCCACTAGTGCAGGTGCCACCTAAACTCCTCCCACTTTCTAGTGTAGTGTTGTGTGGGGAGTAAACCTGTGTTGATGTTTCTGTGGCACATTAACCCTTGGCGTGCCACAGGCCCACTAAGTTTCATTGTAACCAATGCTACAAACAGCCCTACAACCATTACAGAGTTATTCCCATCTTCATAGATGGCTATTGTCGGACAGACGTTGTAAAAACCAGCACTTTTGTAATTTAATGCTTATTTAAATTTGCAGCCATTATTGAGATATCAATTAGACTTGTTGCAAATAGATAAGCACGCCCCATTCCATCGGCTACAATAGTCTCTGGCAACGGCACAGGAGAGGGGGTATTGCCTCTTACCTGCTGACCTCTATGGCTCTTCTTCTGATTAGCCAGTCTGGCATGCAATCATTGTTTCGTTGAGATCCACATGTAACATTGCAGGTAAGATGTGGTACTCCAATCTCCCTCAATGAAGGAAGGTAAGAGGTGGTACTCCCTCTCCCCAAGGACAGCAGGTAAGAGGTGGTACTCCCTCTCCCCCAAGGACAGCAGGTAAGAGGTGGTACTCCCTCTCCCCCAAGGACAGCAGGTAAGAGGTGGTACTCTCTCTCCCTCAAGGACAGCAAGTAAGAGATGGTACTCCCTCTCCCCCAAGGACAACAGGTAAGAGATGGTACTCCCTCTCCCCCAAGGACAGCAGGTAAGAGGTGGTACTCCCTCTCCCCCAAAGACAGCAAGTAATAGATAGCACTCCCTCTCCCCCAAGGACAGCAGGTAAGATGTGGTACTCCCTCTCCCCCAAGGACAGCAGGTAAGAGGCGGTACTCCCGCTCCCCCAAGGACAGCAGGTAAGAGGTGGTACTCCCTCTCAAGCAAGGACAGCAGGTAGAGGTGGTACTCCCTATCCCCTCCCCCATGGACAGCAGGTAAGAAGTGGTACTCCCTCCCCCCCAAGGACAGCTGGTAAGAGGTTGTACTCCTTGTCCCTCAGCACAGCTGATAGAAAGTGGTAATTCCTCCCCACCTCCCCAAGGAGAGCAAGTAAGAGGTGTCTATCATGAGGCAGCAAAAACACATAGAGGCATTTTAACCAAGCACCAATATCAGATTTGGAAGAATTGAAGAATTGGCAGCAGAGTGAGGCCATTAGGTATTAGAAATGCATAGCCACATTTAATAAGGGGGCAGCTTTAAGCTAGCTATATGTATTAATAAAAGAAAAAAGTTGTCCAAACTGCCCAATTTTTGCACAAACTGACAGCAATAGTATGGTTATTAGGGTCTTCTGAGTCACAAATAAAAGCAGATGTTGCAGAAAAGATAAATTGGGAAGGGTGCAAAGTATTCACTGATCTCAGGGAGACCAGTCCAAGAAAACACTGCGGGCAGCTGGCTAAAGCGCTCAAACACAGTGAATTCCTAGGCACATTGCCCCCTGGGAAATATGAATATGCAAATAGAGTCTGTGGAGGGATATATGGCTAGTCCTGTGTTTGAGACTCCTAACCGAGGCTCCACAGACTATTTGCATATTCATATTTCCCAGGGGGCAATGTGCCTAGGAATTCACTGTGTTAGAGCGCTTTAGCCAGCTGCCCGCAGTGTTTTCTTGGACTGGTCTCCCTGAGATCAGTGAATACTTTGCAATCTTGGTCTACTAGGCCTTGCTCCCACCTAGCCAGAATCCTACTCCACACAGATGAGGGGCAACACCCCGAAACAGCTGTATGTGGATGGATACCTGGCCTTGGTATTCCCTTGTCGTATCTGTAAACTTGTAAAAGACTTGGATATTGACTTAAAGGGCCACTTCATTTGGTGGTTATGGTGTTCTCCGCAAGGAGCCACCCCTTGGCTGGGTCCTTCCCTGGAGGGATATATGGCTAGTCCTGTGTTTGAGACTCCTAACCGAGGCTCCACAGACTCTAAATTGGGAAGGGTGGATTTTATCACACCTAAAAATTTGTCCTCTTCAGAGATAAACCGCAGATATTTTACGGATTGAGTCCAGTGAAAAAGTCGTATCCAAACTGAAGCCAACAAGTATCTGATGTACAATATATGGCCAACACGTAACTAAGCTAACAGTGAGGAAGAGTAAGGACAGGCAAAGATAAAATCACATAGGGAGCAGTGGCAAAAGGTAACACAGAAGAACTTAGAATAGAAATAAATGTTTACAGACAACAAAATCATAGTCATAAGCCTGTTGTGCCCTGATGTTACCTCTGGGGGACTTGGGATCAGGAGGTCTCAGCGTATAATCAATCGCAGGTTCTCTGTGGCGCCCATTTGATTGTCAACTTGTGGATTTACTTTCTATGTTGAAGGCGTTCAGGGCTTTTTCCCTTCTGGCTGCGAGTTCTTATAGTCTTAAAGGGATCCTGTCACCTCCAGAACGCCTCCTAAGCTAGCAAAACATGTCCATGCAGCATATTATCACTAATCTCACACTCCTTTAGCCTCCTAAAAGCATCCTGTGAAAGTGCATAAAAACGTTTTAATACTTACTCATTAGTGATTTATAATTAGCAGGGGCTATATTCTTTAGTCACCAGGGCAGGCTGTTTTGCAGCCTGAATGATCCACCCTCTCTCTGTCTATGTGCTCTGCTTGTGCAGGCTTTATCCTCCCCCTCTCTATCACTCACAGAATGGAAATCATTAGTCCTGCCTTCAGCAGCACATCACAGCAACACAGACAGAGAGAGGGTGGATCCTTGAGGCTGCAAAACAACATTGCCCTGGTGACTAAAGAATATAGCCCCTGCTAGTTATAATCTCTAATGAGTAAGTATTAAAACGTTTTTATGCACTTTCACAGGATGCTTTTAGGAGACAAAAGAAGTGTGAGATTAGTGATAGGATGCTGCAGGGACATGTTTTGCTAGCTTATGAGGCGTTTTGGAGGTGACAGGATCCCTTTAATCCTTGATGCAGCTTTTTATTATCCCTATCTTCCGCTATATTTACCTGCTCCTGCATTCACTCTATGCTTGATATAAATTCTCTATACCAGGGGTCTCAAACTCGGCTGGGTTGGTGGGCCGCACATAGAAAAACATTTTTAGCGGAGGGCCGCATCTCTTGTGGCACTAAGTGACATTTTTAGTAATACCAGAATTTTTTGCTCAATGTAGTAAAGTACAAATCCTGATCCCTTCCTTGTAGTAATGTCCCCATCCTGTAGTAATGTCCTTTTCTACTGATGTCCCCCATCCTGATCCCTTTTTCTAGTGATGATCCCTATCCTGATCCCTTTTTCTAGTAATGTCCACCATCCTGATCCCTTTTTCTACTGATGTCCCCATCGATCATGGTCCCCTTTTGTAGCGATGTTCCAATACTGATCTCCTTTTCCAGTGATGTTCCCCATCCCATTCCCCTTTAGTAGTGATATCCCCCATCTTGATCCCTTTTAGTGATGATGTCCCCATCCCGATCCCCTTTTATAGTGATGTCCCCCATCCTGATCTACTTTTATAGTGATGCCCCCCATCCTGTTTTACCTTCTTAATACACACTCAAATACACACTATCACACACAAACCCACACACAACCCCCCCCCCACACACACACACACATACTGTCACACACACTTACACATCCTCATACACACTCTCACACTCATACACACACTGAAACTCGCACAACTTTCTTATACACACATCCTCACTCACACACTCACCCTCACACACACTTTTCTTACTTTAATGATGCATTGCTCCAGTGCAGGGGGCCGCCGCGGTCCCTGCTGTACTGACTTCCGGCCTCCGCTGTGCTATGACTTCCTCCAGCCGCCGCTTAGACAAGCTCTGTTGCTCATCAAGATCAATGCAATCTGCCAGCCTCTCATTGGCTGGCAGCTTGCATTGATCTTGCTGAGTGGCAGAGCTTGTTAGTGCTGCGGACAGAAGACATCACACAGCAGGGACTGCAGCAGCCCCCTGCAGTGGGGCGATGCATCATTAAGTTGTCCAAGGTGCTGCGGGCCGCATAGTGAAGCCCCATAGGCCGCATGCGGCCCTCGGGCCGCGAGTTTGAGACCCCTGCTCTATACTGACCACGTTGAAGGAGCTTGTGTCTGGAAAGCTGAGGTGTTCTTTCCTATTGCAGCAGCAAAATATGCAACTGGAGAAGATTTGGAGTTCATTTTATATTTGTTTCCTAGCTTGTATAGTCTGTGTGTTCCCCTGCACTCCTGCTCCTTCACTCTTTTTGGACATTTACGGGAGTCATACCTAGGAGCACAGCAAGGGAAGAGACCCAGGCATACTTACCTTCAGAGATAATCTTGGAGACAGGGATTGTCTAGTGACCCCCAGCGTGAGGGTCAGTTAAGGTGCCCTGATACCCTTGCTTCCCTACAGTCACAGAGTGACAATCATTAATAAAAAGTCCAGGAATATCATGTAATATGGCGGCCTCTTGAAGCTTAAGTGGGTCCTCAACCTAGGTAGTCATTTGCTTCTTGATCCTCCTTTTTGAGTAATGGTTGAGTGTGCCCTCTACAAAAGCTCCATAAAGTTACTTCTACTGATCAGACATTAAACATAATTCATAGGAGCAATGTATAGTATGAGCTTCTTCTAAGTGGCCAAGTATCTTTTCTATTTGAACAACCTGTTCATTCAGTTCAATGTCTTGAAAATTTCAAGTCGACAGCTCAGTGATTAAAAGCATTGTCAAGGACTTGCATCCCCTATTTAAAAAAAAGTAGGCATGTTCTGTAAAATGATACAAAAACAAGTATGCAATGATTTGGAAATCTATTACAGCCATATTTTATTCACAATACGACCTAAAACACAAATCAGAAGGTGAACATTGCTCATTTGTCCATTTCTTTTTAAATTAACTCATTTTAGGGATTGATGGCAGCAACACTTCTCAAAAAAGTTGGGCCCGGGCCACGTCTACCATTATGTAGCATCCACTCTGCTTTATACAGCAGTCTGTAAATGTCTGAGAAACGAGGAGACCAATTGCTGGAGTTTTGGGAGAGGAACATTGTCCCATTCTCGTCTGATGTAGGAGTCTTGCTGTTTCACAGCTTGGGATCTACTTTGTCAGATTTTTAATTTCATTATGAGCCAAATGTATTTTATTGATGAAAGGTCTGGACCGCAGGCAGCTGATTATTCATGCAAAGTCTTCTTCTACGAAGCCATACTTGTGTGATGGATGCAAAAAAACTGCAAAAAAAGCCAGCACCACCAGAAAAAAACTTGAAATAAAAATTGTGCAAATGCACATATTACCTCCAACTATATAATGTAAAAATTGAGATATTTGGAAAAAAAATTGATCAATTTCTTTGAGCCACCTAGACAAACGTCAAAACAATCTCAAGTTAGGGTGGTCCTACTCTATATCTGTCCATCCTAGTTGTGCTTTGCAGCAAAGATAAAAACACAGTGGGCCACACTAAAAGGTAGCATTTACATGGTATATCTCAAGTCTGCTCCCATGTTGCCAGTTTAAATGCAAGTGAATAAAGGCAAGTGAGCTCCACTCCACCGGCAGCTGATGCCACAGCCATGTGAAATATTATACAGTATGTTTGGAGGTAATATGTGCAATTACACAAGTTTTATTGCAAGTTTTATCCTGGTGGTGCTGGCTTTTTTTCGCTCATTTTTGGTAATGGTTCGTGGCCGACTGCCACTTTGTCTTGCATGCCGGATTTTGTTTGTTTTCCATCTGTATTGTTGATGGCACTCTTGGTAACTGTACACATTCAGTTATCGCACACCGCCCTCAAGCTCAGTTATTTCAGGCTTCATTTACTTGGACTTGTCTTGCTCTCATTCATGTGTGCTGGTCTGGTGCAGTGAGAGTTAACTCTGAGAAGTCCAGACTCCTGTTGTGTGAGTGACAGGTGTGCTGGGCCTGGGTTGGCTTTTTAGTCACTTGCATTTGGACTGACAACATGGGAGCAGATTGGAGATGACCCAGGTAGATTTAGCTTTGGTTATTCTACTATATTTTTATGTTTGAGGCAGTAATGCACAACTAAAATAAAAAAGTGTACCGTATTTGAGATGCCTTGACGCGGCAGGGTGGCTCAAAAATATTGATCAATTTTTTTTCCCAAATCCTCCGATTTTTATGTTATACAGTTTGGAGGTAATATGTGCACAAGTTTTATTGCAAGTTTTTTCCTGGTGGTGCTGGCTTTTTTTTACTTGTTTTTGGTAATGGTTCGTTGCTGACTGCAACTTTGCCTTGCACGCCAGATTTTGCTTGTTTTCCATCTGTATTGTTGATGGCATTCTTGTGGTTTAGGATTGTCTTACTGAAATAAGCAAGGTCTCCCATGAAATACATGTTGTCTGAATAGGAGCATATTTTTTCTAAAACCTCTATAAAATGCTCAGCATTGATAGTGTATTTCATAATAGGCACTAATGTCACCCGATACCATCAGAGATACAGGGATTTTAATTTTGAGGTGATAAGCTGGACGGTCCCTCTCTCCTTAAGTCCACAGGAGCCGGCATCCATGGTTTCTATAAAGAATTTCCCATTATGATTTATTCAACCACAGAACAGTTTTCCATTTCACCGCAATGAGCTTTGGCCCAGAGAAGAAGTTGTATGGATATATAGTTTCTTCCTTGCATCATAGAGCTTTAACTTGCATTTGTGGAGTGCATGGCAAAATATGTTCATAAAACATACATTTCTGAAAGTATTCCCGATCCAATGCAGTGATTTGCTTGATTAACATCTGGTATTATTGCAGTTTGGCCTGAGGACCCGTAGAACACTAGAATCCAATATTGACCATCAGCCTTGTCCCATGTGCCATTAGATTTCTTTAGCAATACTGAATTTTTTGATAATATTATGTACTGTGGATGGTGGGACTAAAAGTCTTTATGACTGCATGTTGAGGAACATTTTTCGGAATTTGCTACACAATTATTAGAAACAAAAGTTAAAAAATTGGTGAGCTCCGACCATCTTTGCCTATGAAAGACTCTGCCTATCTAACATGTTCTTTTTATACAGCCACCTGACTTAGTTGAAAATTGACCCTCTAGCTTATTTTCATTAACCAGTTCTTTGCTGTCATTCAATTTATAAATTTGTTTTTTCAAATAAATTAGAAAAAAGTCTAATCTCACCTTGTGATATGTATTATATGTCCTGTTGTGCATAAAATATAGCTAATGAAATTTCCAGTTCATTGCATTCTTTTTGTAGATCACTTCAATGGGAGCTATGTTACCAAATCATAGACTGACCCATACACAGTGTATGGAGATGGGGTGTCCCAATTCCATCTACAGCAGGGGTCCCAATTCCAGGCCACGAGGGCCGCCAACAGTGCATGTCTTCAGAATCTCCTTAGTATTGCACAGGGGTTGGAATCATTACCTGTGCATTTGATCACATTAACACCTGTGCAATACTAAAGAAATCCTGAAATCCTGCACTGTTGGCGGCCCTCGAGGCCTGGGGTTGGGGACCTCTGATCTACAGCATCTTCACAATGCCATGGAACCAGCAAAAGCTGATCACCAGGGGTACTAGTTTTTTGACTCCATGATGCATGATGGCTCAGTGGTTAGAACGCTGGAGTCCTGGGTTAAAATCCCACCAAGTAAAAGTGTTTTATGTTCTCCGTGTGTTTGTGTGGGTTTCCTCCAGGTTCTCCAGTGTCCTTCCACACTCCAAAGACATACTGATAGGAAATTTAGATTGTGAACCCCAATGGAGACAGTGTTGCTGATGTATGTAAAGCGCTATGGATTTAATAGCGCTATATAGATGAAAAAATATTATTGTTATTATATTGATGGCCTATTCTAAACCTATGACATCAATATTAAAGTCATTGACGACCCCTTCAATACTGATGATAAACATGTTTTAACTTTAGGGATCAAAGCTTCATTTTCTGAGGTTTTAGTCGATTAAAATAGTGATATAACACATTAAAAAAAAATCCCACTAACGTATGAAACTGGGTAGCGATCCATCATCCTGTACTGAAATTAATAATATAGCAGACAATACTATCATACACATCAAACAGAATATAAACTGAAGTGCAGCGCGAAGTGCGCCTGTGTAGGAGGGAGATTAGGGGGAGCTGTGAAATTGATGTGAAATGCGTCATACATATGAAGCAAAACAGGAAGACAGCAATTATGGCAAGAGAGGCGGTGCCAAGAAAGACCAGCAATACCCATTGGCCAATTTTGCGACATATAGGGGATTACATTTTTTTTCATATGAACAGAGGGTTGGGAGCTGTTACAACCATCGTGGAACCGCACCTCCACAGCAGGTAGATCGGCGGCCATAGAGTACTCACCCTGTCGGCAGTCCTGCGGCGTCTGCTAAGCTTCATCTGCAACTTACTTTTCTCGGGGACTTCGTACACCACACAAGTCTCCTGGGAAATGCTTCTCAGTCTATCGATGAGAAGCACAGAGTATTTCAGGTGCCTTCCTTATTTGGAAGCTGCCTGAACAATGTGGTCTATGCTTTAAATACACACTGCTAATTGTCAGGATACCTTGCAGTACCTGAGTCTGTGCCTTGCCGTGTCTGTTTCTAGTTCTGCTGATCTACAAGTACTTGTCCGGTCCAGTCCTACTGCCGCACCATCTGCTACCCAAAGACTGTACTTGTCTGCAATCAGCCATCCCGGCTGCCCCTACCCAGAGTCTATATATGTCCGTAGGAGTCCGATCCCTGGAGCCAGCTGTCGTATTACTGAGACCCCCTGTGGTTGCACCCTGGTGGATACTTACCAGCTTAGCCTAACCTCTCCATCTGATGCTGTAGGATATTCATAGATGTTTCACAGCACAAAAACACCTCCGGATATCCTTTTCTAAAACCATTGTTGATGGGCTCGCTGGTTGAGAGGTCCGATTGATCTGAAGCGGAGCTGCATACCAGACATGACCGAAATCAGTGAACAAGTACCCTTAAAGTGGGCCCATAGGCAGTATGAGCAAAAAAAAACCTTTATTATTGTGATTTTAACACCCTCTCCACTTAGATTTGCGCCCGCTGTCTCCTGTCTCCCTTATTTTAGACCCCACAACCACTGAGGTCACATCCACTTGAGAACATCTGAGGCTCAAGAGAAGACTCGGTAGTTGTTTGGGTTCACTCCTACATTCCTACATGTGGAGATCGGTGCTTGGGCCCATTGGGTCCACTCCCAGGATGCTCACCCCTGCAAGTATTACAGCAGCTTTTAAACAGGCTCCTAGACAACTGCAAAAGAAGTGGTAAAAGTGGTGGCCTTAGTTTATACTGGGAAAACCTAGTGAGAGGATCCCTGTAACCTTCATGTTAAAGTAAGTGAATTCCCATAGAAATGCTTATTAAAAAAAACATTTTTGATAAAACTACTGTAGATTGGCCAAAAGAAAGACTTTATGATAAATTATAATTAAGGATTTACTTATTGGACCAGCTTTTGCTGTGATACAATGGTCTACATTCATCAGTAATCACAAAACCTGAGCTGTCAATTAACTGCGACGCCTGTAATTTATAGTCGACAGATATAAAGTGTAGTTTATGATCATCTCCCCCCAGAATCAGTGTAGGACAATGACAAACGAGTGAACGTTCATGGTATTCCTGCAGAAATAGGTAGCTCTGTGTTATGTTGCTGGGAAGTGAAGGCTCAGGATGGCAGTGCAAGCTCATGAAAGACCGTAGAACATATGAGGAGCCGGATTCCTTAGAATCCAGTCTAATGTGAAAATAATAACATATTAGATATTCTTACTATATGTGCTTCCCGCTAACAGTGACAGCAAACATTTGCATTCAGCCCTAACCCCCTGTCTCCACTTAGCTGCAGCTTTTTAAGTGGAAATATCATGGACTACAGTCTGCTATTAGCCACTAGGGTCTTTAGCACATATTTAAAATCTATTAGTTAATATTAATATTTTAATATTTAATGGATTTTAAATATTTTATGTTTAAATTGGATCTTTTACTAAAAATAAATAAATAAATAAAAGTGCATTTACTTTATAAGTGTATCTAAAATGACCTACAAAGGCAGGTCCTTAATTCACTCTCGGCATCTCACATGTTTTCTGACAACATTCAGGATTGTTTGTAGTCTGTAACCATGGAGCTGGGTAGATGCAGTAAGCAAAGGTTTTATCAAAAGAATGCAAGTATGCATGCTTTAAATGGGACACGAAAGTGAGCAACCTTTTCATAGGACCTTGCACTGTCTATAAGGTAGAAGAGAGACTCTGCAGGAGTAGCGCCCGTGCTAGAGGGCATAAACCGGGGAAAAGTACAACTGCGGCAAAGCCAGGTGTAGGAAGTGAGACATCAGGCAACTACTGACTGGACAACACATTTAACATAACTTGCACTGGAGCAATGAAGAAAATGGCAGACACAAAGGTGTGCATGCCCTTTAATCCCATCACCACCCAGCGATTTTCCATTTTGCTTCCTCTTCCTCCAAGAGCCATAACTATTTCACTTTTCCATCAATATAGGCATATGAAGACTTGGTTTTTCGTAGGACGAGTTGTACTTTTGAATGACATCATTCATTTTTACCACTGAAAAAACTGTAAAAAAAATTCCAAATGCGGTGAAATTGCAAAAAAGAAAATGCAATTACATGATTGCAAATACATGTAAATGCATTTGATTTGGGGTTTTTAAGCACCATGTTCACTATGTGGTAAAACTGACATTTCAGTATGGTGCCTCGGGTCGGTACGAGTTCGTAGATACCAAACATGTATACTTTTACTGTTATCTAAGTGGTGAAATAAAAGTTTTTAAAGTAAAACACTTGCACTTTTGTGCCATTTTCCGTGACCCGTAGTGCTCTAATTCTTTGGGATTTGGGGCTGTGTGACGGCTTATTTGTTGCATCTTGAGCTAACGTTTCTAATGATACCATTTGGGGCAGATAGGGTCCCTTTACACGCCGCTACTGGCGGGTGGATACAACCAGCTACTTCACGTGCACGAGCACGCACAAACGGTTACAAACGGTAATCGCACCACCTTTACACGCCGCCACAAGGTGCGCAACACTACGTTACATCTATCTCTGGATACACCGCCGGGTGTCTCACTTCACCTTCTGTAGCTCATCTTACCTCATTTACACACCGCTACAAACAGTTAATATGGGCGGACCTGGTGCAGCAGGAACAACACATAGGCGTGCCACAATTGTGGATTACGAGACGTCCGTACGCTGATAGGACAAAGCAATAACATCATGATTGGCCAGGCATCGCAGGAGGCTGTTTAATACATGACGCTCGAGCAATTGTGTAGTGTGACTGGTCAGCTCCTTAAATATGCCTCCCTATGCAGCGACTACCAATCGTAACGCAGGAGCTTCCAACAATGATCGCTGAAGGGGGGCGGTATCCCGGAGCCTGTGTCACGCCCCAGCTACATACCAGGTACATTGCCTGTTGTCGACACAACCCTTCTGTTGCTTCTTTACACGACGATACAGCTCGCTACAATCGCCTGTGTAGCCACCTGTTTCAGGGCAGTGCTCGGAAACAGATGCATCTGTTGCCGGGTGCCTCCTACCGTCTTCACACGCCGCTACTACGGGGTATTTTGCCGCTACAAGCTACATTTGTAGCATGTAGCTGGTTTTATCCACCCGCCAGTAGCGGCGTGTAAAGGTACCCATAGACTCGCCTGTTACTGCATTTTAGTGCAATATTGTGATGACCAAAGAAAACATAATTTTGGTGCTTTGACTTTTTTTCTGTGACGCAGTTTAAATAATATGATTAACTGTTTTATATCTTGATAGATCGGCATTTCTGAACACAGTGATACAAAATATGTGTATTTTTTAAATAGTTTCATTTTCAATGGGGCAAAAGGGGTGATTTTAACTTTTTTTTCATATTTTTTTCCCTTTTTTTAATTTTTTTACCTTTACTTTACTTCACTCTGCCCCTTAGGGTTCCTCAGTGTTGCACAGTCCGATCGCTTCTCCTGTTCACAGACATTCTGCTGCACGGCTGTGCACAGGAGAAAAGATCACTTTCTGTGGATGCCGATGCTCGCAGGATAACCACAGCAAGTGGGTCATTACAGCATCTGGGGGCCTCACAGGATCCCGGGCTGTCATGGCAGCGCATCGAAGCCCCGTGATCGCATCACAGGACCTCAGATGCTGGCGTGAAATGGTGCGATCCCTGCTGTGGTGCTTTGGATCGCAGTGTCCGTGATTGACAGTGCGATCCAAAGGTTTGACAGTGCTAATTGGATTGCTGATCAGCTTTGGTGTTAGCTGCAACTGTTGGCTGATCAGATCAGCGGACGTGTGGGGAATGATGCGAGCTCAGCGCGTGAGCTTACATCAAAGAGAGAGGGAGGCGACCTATGACGTTTCTATACGTCATAGGTCCTGATGGAGTTAAAAGGAAAATGTCAAGTGCAAAAATGTTATTGACCTGCAAATATGGCTATTCTGCAGGGTGTTAGACTGACCAGGGTCTGCACACTGACTGATCCCTACTGCCTAGAGAAAGAAAACTTGCAGCATTCCGGTTTCAGTTATGGAGGCGTGCCGGTGCAGTCACTGCTCTATGCATGGGGACCAGTGGTCTTATTTGCGTCTCCCACACTGACTGACAGCTGATTTTAATGCTAGGCAGCTGTCAGTCAGTGAAGGGAATACAGCTTGAAAAAATTGCAAAAGAAACTTGAGTGCCAGGAGTTTTTCTATTGAGTGCAGGGATGTGGCTACAGCCGCCAGTCTCCATACGCAGAGCGGTGACTGAACTGCGTCGGTGCCACCTCCGAGGCAGAATGTTGCTGGGAGGAGCAAAGTTACGGTAATTTCCTCACGAACGCAGAGTTCAATGTGCCGGCGCCGGGCAGGTTCAGAATGCTATTAGTCTGTAGGTAACCCCATATCTGCAGATTAATAGCATTTCTCCACGTGACAGGTTCCCTTTAGGAGAGAATGGACCTGAAAGTTTTCTGAGACAGACTGCTATGAATTGATAAATATACCCTACAGTATTTATAGTTATTTAGATTTGTAATGCAGTATTCCCAGAGAAAAATTTACAAAATTGCACCTTTATTTAGAAAAAACATATATAAAATCTGTTATCATCATGTGAGGGATAAATAGGGAAGGAGAAAATAAAAATGACACACTACAAATTATAATGGGCTCATAGTCATAACCATCAAAGATTAAGAGTTGTTTTCATTTATGCTTCAATAGTACACATGGAAATAAGAAACTTTGCAACTTATTTTATCAGAGAAATCCACTCCTTTTTTCCCCTGGACTAACCAGTCATTATAAATTACCGTAATGGGTTAAATCTCTAAAAGCTGTATTCAGTAAAGACAGAATTTCCCAGTACTGAGATAGATGACAATTGGTGGTCATAAGATTCTATGGAGGAGGGAGGAGCTGAGGCGGAGATAGGCATTCTGTTCTAAGTTCTCCATAGAACCTTATAAGCAGCAACTGTCATCTCCTATCTCAGTAATGGGAAAGTCTGCATTCACTAAAGATTTAATCTATTAATTGTGAATTCTGAGAATGAATGATCTGTCCAGAAGGAGACAGAAGTGGATTTAGCTAATAAGATATATTACAGAGCTTTTTTTTTATGTATACTGCTGATTCCTAAAAAAAAACAAAAAAAAAAAAAAACCTCTAAAGATTTTTTTTTTACACTCATGATAGTCTAAAAAGCATTACCTGTCTTTTGTATTAATTAAAAAAAATTAAAATTTTATTTGTTTAAAAAAAAACCTCATTTTCAATTTTATTCACACATGATGACGGTGAAATTCAATTTTTTTTCTTCTACATTTCTCCTCTGGCAAGTTTCTACCTGGGAGTCATCTGGAACTTATCATTCGAGCATTCCAATGACTGGATCAAGAAGCCATGGAAACCCGAAGAGAGCTGATAAGTTGACCATTTTTTCTCTTCATTAATCCTTACCCTGAAGCATATTAGATTTGTTCATAGTATATAAAAATTCAGCTTCTCTTACGTAATAGAAAAATACAAAAATAATGCATTAATACTGTATATACTCGAGAATAAGGCGATCCAAGTATAAGCCGAGGCCCCTAATTTTATCCCCCAAAACTGGGGAAATTTATTGACTCGAGTATAAGCATAGGTTGGGAAATGAAGCAGACCCCCATCCTGGTATATAGCCCTCATCCCTGTATATAGCCCCCCATCATTGTATACAACCCCCCTCTCATACTGGTATATTGCCCCTCATCACTGTATACAGTTCCCCTAATCATGGTTAATAGCCCCACCATCACTGGTATATAGCCCCCTTATCACAATATATGGCCCCCATACTGCCACACACAATAAAATAATAAGTGATTGAACTCACCCTCCGTCACTTCCCTACAGGCTTTGTGGCATGCTCTAGTCTTCATACTTGTCCCCGGCTTCTCTTCATGAGACCAGCGCATCAGTGATGTCATCGCTGCTGCGCCAATCACGTGATTAGAAGCCGGTAACAAGTACAAAGACGAGAGGACACCATGGTGCCTGCAGGAAAGTGACGGAGGGTGAGTTCAATTGTTTATTATTTTATTGTGTGTGGCAGTATGGGGGCGAGAGAGTACACTAAGTTTAAGGTAACATGCACCGCTCCCCCCCGCCAGTGATGGACAGAGGAATGCAGTGTATATTATACTGCATTAATGAGTGGGGGCATGTGACCTGCGGCTCCCTCTGCAGCCTCCTCCAGCACCCGGTCACCGCTCCCCCCCTACAGCAAACAGGACTGACTCGAGTATAAGCTGAAGGGGGCTCTTTTCAGCACAAAACTGTATACATTTATACTTTATATATATATGTATGTATTATATATATATATATATACATATACACACACACACACACACACACACACACATACATACACACACTGCCATTCAAAGGTTTGGGGTCATTTACACATTTCCTTATTTTTAAAAGAAAAGCATATTTTATTTTTTCAATGAAGTTAACATTAAATGAATCAGAAGACACTCTATACATTGTTAGTGTGGTAAATGACTATTCTAGCTGCAAATGTCTCGTTTTGAATGCAATATCTACATAGGTGTATAGAGGCCCATTTCCAACAACCACCACTCCTGTGTTTTAATGGAAAGTTGTGTTTGCTAACTGTGCAAGAAGGCTAATGAATGTTTAGAAAACCCTAAAAAAAACCTTGCACAAGTATGTTAGCATGGCTGAAAATGGTTTGGCTGATTAGAGAAGCTATAAAACTGACCTTCCTTTGAGCTAGTTGAGAATCAGGAGCATTACACATTTGTTTGTTCTATGAAACTCTCAAAATGGCCAGAAAAAGAGAACTTTCATGTGAAACTTGACAGTCTATTCTTGTTCTTAGAAATGAAGGCTATTCCATGCGAGACATTGCCAAGAAACTGAAGATTTCCTACAACGGAGTGTCAGTGATTCAAACCAGTTTTAACTGCTCTGAACAGGTGTGAGTGTACAACCTTGAGTAATAAAATGTGGTTTGACTGGTTTTAGTCAAAATATAACAGCTAGCTGCCCCCTCAGCTTCAGTTGAGAGCTTGTTTCTGTGAGGAGTGGTTTCGTGTACTTTTTCTCTCAGTGCGAATTGTGCCTGTAAAAATGGATATTACTCCACGGAAGAGGTCTAGAATTATTACTCTTAATGAACATACAAGTCTGACTGTAAGAGAAATCTCTTCCACCGTTGGTATTGGAAAATCTACCGTTTCAAGAATAATTCGCACACAATGAAACTGGATCGTTTTCTCCAAAAACAAAAAGGGAAATGTGGAAGAAAAAGGAAAACGACACCAAGAACTGATAAAACACTGATCAGAAATAGTAAAACTAATGCAAGAAAAACAAGTGAAGACTTGCTTTGTCCCAATTAATTTGCACAGCACTGTACCTGTAATGGAGTGGCCAGCGCAGTCACCAGATCTAAACTCACATTTTAGCAGGGACCACAGGTTTTCTATCGGGTTCAGATCAGGTGAACAAGGGGGCCATGTCATTATTTTTTCTTCTTTTAGACCTTTAGTGGCCTGCCACTCTGTGGAGTAGTTGGATGCATGTGATGGAGCATTGTCCTGCATGAAAATCATGCTTTTCTTTAACGATACTGACTTCTTCCTGTATCACTGCTTGAAGAAGTTGTCTTCCAGAAACTGTCAGTAGGTCGCGGGGTTGAGCTTCACTCCATCCTCAACCCGAAAAGGTCCCACAAGTTCATCTTTGATGATACCAGCCCCTACCAGTACCCCACCTCCACCTTGCTGGCGTCTGAGTCGGAGTGGAGTTCTCTGCCCTTTACTGATCCAGACTCTGGCCCATCCATCTGGCCCATCAAGAGTCACTCTCATTTCATCAGTCCATAAAAAATTTGAAAAATCAGTCTTAAGATATTTCTTGGCCCAGTCTTGACGTTTTATCTTATGTTTCTTGTTCAAAGGTGGTCGTTTTTCAGCCTTTCTTACCTTGGCCATGTCCCTGAGTATAGCACACCTTGTGCTTTTTGATATTCCAGTAACGTTGCATCTCTGAAATATGGCAAAACTGGTGGCAAATAGCATCTTGGCAGCTTCACGCTCAATTCATGGACAGTTATTTTGCGCCTTTTTTGCCCAACACGCTTCTTGCGACCTTGTTGACTATTTGCCATGAAACGCTTGATTGTTCGATGATCACGCTTCAAAGGTTTGGCAATTTCAAGACTGCTGCATCCCTCTGCAAGACATCTCACAATTTTGGACTTTTCAGAGCCCGACAAATCTCTCTTCTGACCCATTTTGCCTAAGCAAAAGGCATTTGCCTAATAATTAAGCACGCCTTATATAGGGTGTTGATGTCATTACACCACACACCTCCTCATTACAGAGATGCACATCACCTGATTTATTTAAAGAGGACCTGTCACCTCCCAACGAAGATTATCTAATTGCAGCGTTTTTTTGATGATGCTGTCCATCTGCACCGCCTCCTGCGGTGACGTGAGCTACTTTACCCGCCCTGCTCCATGTTATCACAAAGCAGGGCTGGAAAAGGTTGTGACATCACCGCAGGAGGCCGGCCGCCCCGCCTCCTGCCTGACATCACCGCTTATCCCCGCCCTGCTCCGCGGATACAGCATAATACGGAGCAGGGCGGGGATAAGCGGAGACACAGGCAGGAGGGAGGGGCGGCCGGCCTCCTGCGGTGATGTCACAACCTTTCCCAGCCCTGCTTTGCATGAAGCAGGGCGGGTAAAGTAGCTCACGTCACCGCAGGAGGCAGTGCAGACGGACAGCATCATCAAAAAAACGCTCCCTCTCTCTGCACCTGCGTCATACAGGCCAGGGAGACCATGACTGACAGGGAGGAGGCAGCAAAGGGAGGATACGTTATGCAGGGGGCGTGAGATTCCCCTGTGAGAAGAAGTGGCTCCAGCCTCTAGCCACCTCCTATTTGGCTCCAGGATGTAAGTTTTCTAAATCAATTATCTATGGGTACAGGGGAGCTCAAGGGATGGGGGACCCCTTTGCTGAATGCAGCAGACATGCTGCATTCAGTGCTGCAATTAGATCATCTTCGTTGGGAGGTGACAGTTCCTCTTTAATTGGTAGTTGGCTCTCAAGCCTATACAGCTTGGAGTAGGACAACATGTATAAAAGGTATCATGTGATCAAAATACTCATTTGCCTAATAATTCTGCACACGGTGTAAATATTATACATATTGTGTTTTCCATGAAAACTCATACTTTTATTTACAGTGCCTTGTGAAAGTATTCGGCGCCCTTGAATTTTTCAACCTTTTGCCACATTTCAGGCTTCAAACATAAAGATATAAATTCTAATTTATTTGTGAAGAATCAACAAGTGGGACACAATCGTGAAATGGAACCAAATTTATTGGATATTTTAAACTTTTTTAACAAATAAAAAATTGAAAAGTGGGGCGTGCAATATTATTCGGCATTTTTACATTCAGTGCAGCAAACTCACTCCAGAAGTTCAGTGAAGATCTTTGAATGATCCAATGTTGTCCTAAATGACTGGTAATGATAAATAGAATCCACCTGTGTGTAATCAAGTCTCCGTATAAATGCACCTGCTCTGTGATAGTCTCAGGGTTTTGTTTCAAGTTAAGAGAGCATCATGAAGACCAAGGAACACACCAGGCAGGTCCGAGATACAGTTGTGGCGAAGTTTTTTAAAGCCGGATTTGGATACAAAAGGATTTCCCAAGTTTTAAACATCTCAAGGAGCACTCTGCAAGCAATCATATTGAAATGGAAGGAGTATCAGACCACTGCAAATCTACCAAGACCTGTCTGTCCTTCTAAAGGTACCATCACACGACACAACGTCGGAACGATGTCTGAAACGATCTTGTGGGCGTGCATTGCAGACATCGTTTTGACATCGTTGGTGAGATGTCAGACGTCTAGATATCGTGGACAACTCATCAACGATATTTTGAGCAGGTATCGTTCGCAAACCCCGCGAATGATCCCTGCTCATTACTGTGAAAGGGCGAAGTGGTCCACGACATTGTTATCGTGGTGTCACACAGAACAATGCAGCAGGTTGCTGGAGTTGAGATCGTCGGGTTTTTCAACATCAATAAACCTGTCAACTCCGAACCAACAATTTATCGTAGCAACTTGCCAGAGTCACACGCAACAAGGTCACAATGACGTCGCTGGAACGCCTCCAAACCAGTGACGTATCAGTGATGTCGTTGACGATGTGCCATGTAACAGTACCTTTATTCTGGCGCCAAACCAACACAGCTCCTCACCCCAAGAACACCATTCACTCAGTGAAACATGGTTGTGGCCACATCATGCTGTGGGGATGTTTTTGACAGCAGAAATAAGTAAAATGTCGAGGAGAATACGCATGTTGTGAAAATGAAATACAGGGATATTCCTGAGCAAAACTAATACAAAATCAAATATTTAAGCACACACACATCATATATATAATATAATATATATAGTTATATGATTTTTACAGGCTGTGGCATCCATGCAGATTGGTGAAGTTGGTCCATCATTTGGGGAGCTTCCGCCCCTTTGGCTCCTAGTTGGTGGGAGGGACAGCCATGCCCTATAGCCCATCACGGCAGGCGCCACATGGGGTCAGTTTCACACATTGATTGGCCAGTAGTTCCAATTTTCACACAATATTTGTGTTATATATATGTTTGTCATGGTGTTTGGTAAAGTAGGGGTGTAACATGTGCCTTCTTTAAAAGTCCCAAGTTCCCGCTCCGCTCCTCCCATTCTCATTCTTACATATGAAGGAACATGTTATACTCCTAACATTTCCTTAGCTATTTATATTTTAATAAAAGTTTTAATTAGCAAGTTTCGCTTAATATAGAAAGTCTGGAGACAACATGAATCAGAATTTCAACAGGAATTCTGTTAGAATTGTAAAGTTTTTTTTTTATACTTAAAAGCAATATACAGAGAATTCACAAAGGAGTTAATATAAAAATGAAGAAAAAAAAAACGCATCTGGGTTTCCAAGCAAACATTTTTTCTCATGCAGCATCATTAGTGTAAAAGTTAAAAGCACAAACAGAGCAGTGGGAGAACCTTCCACTGTTTTCCATGTCTCCCACAGTGCGGCTTCCTTAGTAACTTAATTATAAAATGTGATGAGGCATCAGCTCGCGGAGGACAGAGCGCACTGCGGACTTTCTCACTGGAGGATAAGGAGCTACAGGCTCAAGGAATCCTGGAGCGTCTGTTTGACTTACGTGTCTTCTCTCCGTTGTGTTGATGCTACTTTACACAGCAATTAAACTCATTAAAAAGCGCGTGCAATTAAAAGCCTCGCTGTCCAAATCTTTGCATATGTTTGCTGTACAAAGGTTCATACAACTTTACATCAAAGTTTACTGAAATGTTGCAGTGAAAATCAGCAGCAACAGACACTGCTGCGGAAATGGTTGCAAAAATAGTGGGGTTAAGTCTCACATTTTACCATCTGACATGCTGCCGAGTTCTCATCTGCACTGCCGGTCAATTTACATGGCGGATAGCGTTCACGGCATTTGCAAAATGCTGTCAGTGCGAAATGCAGTGTGAGGTAGAAACTGGCTAAGTTGTAAACCCATAATGTCTACTCAGGGACTTGTAGGTCCACACGTTTTCAGTAATACATTCAGGGCCAGATGCATAAGATGGTTAGAGGTGCTGGGTGGGACTGACTAACCCCATACCTCCCACCCATGGGTATGTCTCATGTAATATAACAAGACTGGTGTTTGGTCACATGGTCTCTATGCTTGGAAGGTCCTGGAAAGTCTCCACAATTCCTGAAGGCACGAAGAGGGACCATGTTTGTACAGAGTCGGTGATAGCTCTGAGGGTTCAGTAAGTGACAGCTCTTCTGAGGTTCTGGTCTGACAACAGGAGTCAGGGTATGGAGGGAGTCACAGCTCCTGGTTGGTGAACCCTGTTAGGCAGTCTTTCGATATGTTGAGACTGGCTGGAGCCGTGTGGGAAACCTGAAAAGCAATGGGATTGTGCGCTGACTGAGGTCAGTGAGTGACGGTTGCCAGGCTATCACTGAGGTGCTCTGGCGGAATTATAGCTGAGGTGCTCTGGCGGACCCGTGTTTGAAAAGGAACTATAAGCCGGGTATGTTTCTGTAAAGGGTGAGGGCATACCTTTTGGACAATTGGACTTTGTTATTATATTTACCTACGTTATACCGAAGGAAGGCTCATGATGGTTGACTATAGGCGGTGTATGCTTTGTGGGAATAAACTGGCTGGACTGATTTAATAGAAACCGTGTCTGAGTGCCTCAAATTCGTAGCCAAAGGAATGTCCCTAATATATTCAGTGAGTGCTGCCTCACAGTGGTGATCCAAAATACATTGGTGGCCTCAACCTGCTTCCGCAGTGATGCCATGACATACATTTTTTAGATGACTTCTGCAGCCAAGCATCTGTGAACATGGATGGCACATTGAGATCAATGATGGGTCACAGGGGTCACATAAACGAGGTAAGCCAACAACAAAGGACAACACAAGGGCCGCAGCACTAGAGAGGACGGGAACTGACAGGGCGAGCCTCAGCTTCTTACTTTATGCAGAAGTGTTTTGTGGAAATCTCCAATTCCTGATATAATTTCATAAGACCTCTGACTTTTTCTTTGCTCACTACTGCCCTCTGTTGTTTATTGTAGTCATATTAATTATGAGAAGTGTGAAAGGTAACATTTTTTGAGGGTGGTCCATTAATAAAAAATGTAAAATATGATTAACAAGGTTGTCTGGGACAGTTGATGACTTATCCTTTACATAGAGACAGCATCCAAATTCTGGGTGAAAATGTAGACCAAAAGTTTATTCTGCCATTAAAAAGGTAACAATGTTTCGAGCCATCAAAGAGGGCTTTATCAAATACGGATTCTCTTCTTCCTTTTTGACTTTGTGTTCACAGATAAAGCGCTGAAGAATTATCTTCCTGGTCCCGATATCTCTTACATAAGTCACCAATGTAAAATCTTACACCGGACACCCCTACTGGTCAGCAGAAATCCTCTCCGGCAGTGGAACATATAAGCGGAGCTCTGTATAACTCCGCCCACACAAATGATTGGCAGCTTTCTGTGTACACTGTGCATAGGCAGAAATCTGGCAATCAGTAGTGGAGGAGGGGTTATATAGAGCTGATGAATAGTAAATCTACTGCCATGTAGTCCTCTGTATTCCTCTAGGAATCATCTCCTGCTGATTGAATAGTCAATTTATCAAAACTACAGCGAGCAGCCCAAGTAAGTGACATTTCTGGAATCAGGCTCTCTTGTCTCCACAGTATGCTATTCTCAGTTTAGGTGGCAAAAACCTGGTAACAGATTCCCTTAAAGGGGATATGTCACCAAATATTAAAATGCAAATTGCATACATTCCTAAAAACATATCTTAGACCTGATGAGGCTGGTATGCTTACTGTACTTATCCATGTCTGAATGGCTGTGTGAAAGTTTAATTCAATCTGCACCCCACTGACCTGACTGACATCTCCACAGTGTCCCTCCTTCCTGCTGCAGCTGTCAGTCAGGATAGACAAGATGAGACTAAATAACTTGTAGCATAAAATATCTCACAAGTCCAACTGGACTTTTCATTATCGCGTTATCAGGATTAGGGTGCTTTCACATCTGCGTTTTTGCAAATCTGGCAGGAACCCGCCGTTTCTGCAAAAAGCAGTTGCGCCACCCCTGCACCAAGGTTGCGCTTTTGCTAATGCATTGTAAGGGTACCGTCACACCTGGACACTTCGCCGGCGATTTCACAGTCCTATCGTCTGCGACAGGGCCGGTGCGTCGCCTAGTGTAAAGGGGTGATAATGAGGCGAAAAATCACCTTGGAGTGGTCGCCTGGTTTCGCAGCACTGCTCTGGAATCAGGCGAGCACTCTGGAGCGATGTTTACACATCGCCCCATGTAACATGGTGATCGCCGTTGTAACAGGCGATGGGAGCCCATGTTACAGGATCGCCGCTGGGGTTTGTGGACACCCCAGCAGCGATGTCGCCTGTAACATCACTGGTGCGTATCCGGAGGTATCGCCGCGTGTAAACACGCGACGGCAACGCTGGCCGAGCGCCAAAAACATACACACTCCCGTGCATCGCCAGTGATATCTCCGGCGATGTGGATAGGTGTGACGGTACCCTAAAGGGACCTCCGGACATGAGCGGAGACTTACTTTCGGCTTGTCTTAAAAGCGCAGCTAGCAGTGGTTTTCATCAAGCGCTAGTAGTGCCAGAAGTGAGGGATCGAAGGGAAAATCTAAGTCTCTGCATGCACATGTACGGAGGTCCCTTTACAATGCATTAGCAAAAGCGCAACCTTTGAGCACGTGTGCCGCATATGCTTTTTGCAAAAAAGGCGGAATTCCGCCGGATTTGTAAAATGGCAGATCAGGAAAACCTGAAGTTCAAAAGTTTTTTGTTTTTTTTTTAAATCAGATTTTAATAAAAAAAAAAAAAAAAAACAAGAAAAACATGTAACCTATATACTCAAGAAAAAGCCGACCCAAGTATAAGCCAGGGCCTCTAATTATACCCCCAAAACTGAGTAAACTTATTGACTCGAGTATAAGCCTAGGGTGGTAAATACAGCAGACCTCCATCCTGGTATATAGCTCTGTTTTATTGGTTTATGGTTTCTTATTTTATTTAGTGTGGCAGTATGGGGGCATATACTGTGATGATGGGGGTGGGGGGTGGCAAGTATACATAGTGCAATGCAATAGGCACCGCTACCCCGGTACTGATGGACAGGGGGATACAATGCATATCACATTACACTAATGAGCGGGACCATGTAACCTCCCGCTCCTTCTGCCGCCCCCTCCTGCCTCCTCCAGCCCCCGGTCACGCACCCCTTCCCCAATGACATGACATTGACTAGAGTATAAGCTGAGGGTGCTGAAAAACTTGGCTTATACTCGAGTTTCTACGGTATATTGAACATAGATACATCTTTTCTTACAACCAGTGACAACCTTTAACCCCCCTCCCACTATACCTTAATCAAACCCTTGTTATTGAACAAAAACAGTACTCTCGGGAATTACTTTCTGCGCAATATGCAGTAATCTGGCAATAGCAATCTTGAACAAAATATTAACTCGGACCTCCTTCACATACCACAGGACCCATATCAAGGGATCCCTGTCTATTATACATCCATACACCCCCTCTATAGTGTCGAGGACTGACGACCAGTAGGAGGCCAGCCTAGGACAAAGCCATAGCATATGAAGGAGTCCTTTTTGTCCCACCTGGCACCTTGGACACCTTGAACTGTCATATTAACCGTTTTACACTGTTTAACATACGTATGTTCGATCTGTCTATGTTGGAAGCTACATGCGTTGGGCATCGTGTACACCATCCGCATATTCTCAAAAGTTCTAAAGACATTTTGCTCCAGCAGCAGGTGAACATATTGGATTCCAATTCCCCCCCAATTTCTAAACTCACCAAGTTTATAATTTTGCCAAATGAGGGAAAAAGTTGTTCGATATTCCACCCCCTCCTAATTTTTTGTATTTTTTCCCATACAAGCCTCCTAAAGCTTCCCGCCTCTAGACCGAAGTTCAAGTTCAAGTTTGCCAGACCTGCTGTACTTGCAAATACCGCAGATGTGAAAGCAGCCTAATACATCTATTTTCACATTCACAGTAAACACATCAGTCTCAACAGGTCAAACAGATCAATTTAAAAGGATTCTCCACTACATGGACAACCCCTTTTTCAAATGAAGTAGCCCCACTGGTAGAATAAAAACAACATATACTCACTTCCTGCAGCGGCACCTCGAGACTTGTGGGAAATTGTTATGCCACGTGAGCCCTGTAGCCAATCAACAGCTGATATTGGGCTACTGTACTCTCATTTCTCCTGCTTGTCAGGGCTCACGTGGCATAACCATGTAATGCAAGCACTGAGAGACCTGGCACCGATGCAGAAGGCGAGTATATGTCATGTCAATTGACGGACAGTAAATATCCTAAAACTCAAAGTACACAAAACCAAACCCATCATCTTTCCTCCATCCCATCTTTCATCTTCACAACCTGATCTATCTATTATGGTAAATGGCATCATGCTCTCTCCCATACCGTGAGAACGCTGGTATCCATGTAAACAAGCGGGTAACTAAGCGGCGCTTAGTTACCCGCTGTTTACCATGGATACCAGCTCCCAGTGCTTGCTGAGAGGCGCTGGGAGCTGGCTGATCGCGCGTCTCCCGGTGTCACACGCAGTGATGCTGCGTGTCCACCGGGCAACAATTGCCAGGTTTTCGGACTTGTCCGAAAACTTGGCGACCATCAACCAGCGATTTACCGCTGGTTGATTCACCATGTCACACGCGTCAATATCGCTGCAACATCACGTGCAGCAGCAACATTGACAGAGATATTGACGCGTGTGACGGCCCCTTTAGTGTCATCTGCAAATATTGAGATTCTACTCTGTATGCCCCCTACAAGGTCATTAACACTGACCCCTGTGGTACCCCATTGTTAACTGTGACCCATTCTGAGTGTGTTCCATTAATAACCACCATTTGTTTGCTATGACTGAGCCAGCTCTTAACCCACTTACACATATTTTCCCCTATCCCAATTGCTCTCATTTTATGTATCAACCTTTTGTGTGGCACCGTATCAAAAGCTTTTGAAAAGTCCATATACACCATGTCCACTGCATTTCTTTGGTCCGGTCCAGAACTTTCCTCTTCATAGAAGCTTATCAGATTAGTTTGACGGGAACGGTCCCTCGTAAACCCATGTTGATATTGGGCCATGAAATTATTTTCATTCAGATACTCCATTATAACATCTAGGATTTTACCCACAGTAGAGGTTAAGCTTATTGGTCTATAATTTCCAAGTTCAGTTTTTGTTCCCTTTTTGAATATTGGCACCACATTTGCTACACGCCAGTCTTGTGGTACAGACCCTGTTATTATGGAATCTTTAAAGATTAAAAAAAATGGTTTATGTATGACGGTACTTAATTCCTGCAGCACTCTAGGGTATATCCCATAGGGGCCAGGGGAATTGTCAACTTTAGTAATTTTTAGACGGTGCCGTGCTTCTCGCTGAGTTAAGCAGGTGACATTTAATTGAGAGTTTTTGTTATCACTGATCATGTTGTCTGTCATGGGATTCTCTTGTCTAAATACTGTTGCAAAAAAGTAATTTCGCATATTGGCTTTTTCCTCATCCTCATCCACCATTTCACCCAGACTATTTTTAAGGGGGCCAACACAATCATTTTTTAGTTTCTTACTTTTTATGTAGTGAAAGAATATTTTGGGATTTGTTTTACTTTCTCTGGCAATGAGTCTCTCTGTCTCAATATTTGCTGCCTTGATTTGCTTTTTACAAATGTTATTTAATTTTCTGTATTTATGTAATGCCTCATCACTACCCACTTGCTTTAATTCCCTAATGGCTTTCTTTTTGTCACTTATTGCACCCCTTACAGCCTTATTTAGCTATAGTGGTTTCCTCCTATTTCTAGCATGTTTATTCCCATAGGGTATATATTGTGCACAGGCCCTATTCAGGATGCTAATAAATATCTCCCATTGGCTTTGTGTACTTTTATGTATTAAGACATCGTCCCAGTTTATTGCACTAAGATCATCTCTCAACCGTTGGAAATTTGCCTTTCTGAAGTTTAGTGTCCTTTTAGCCCCTCTACTACACATCTTAGTAAAGGATACTTGAAAACTTATTATTTTGTGATCACTATTACCCAAGTGACCTCCAACTCGTATATTTGATATGCGGTCCGGCCTGTTGGTTAATATTAGGTCCAGCAGTGCCCCCCTTCTTGTTGGGTCCTGAACCAGGTGTGAAAGGTAATTGTCTCTCATAGTTGTCAAAAACCTATTACCTTTGCTATAACTGCAGGTTTCTGTTCCCCAATGTATTTCAGGGTAGTTGAAGTCCTCCATAATAATGACTTCTTCCTGAGTCGCTGCTTCATCTATTTGCTTTATGAGGATATTCTCCTCCACTTCCATTATTGTTGGGGACTTATAACAAACCCCTATCAGTAATTTATTATTTTTTCCCCTCCCCTTATCTCCACCCACAGAGACTCTACATTTCTATTAGATTCACCTATATTATCACGCAGGATGGGTTTTAAGGATGATTTTACGTATAAACATACACCTCCTCCTCGCTTATTTGTACGGTCATTTCTGAACAGACTATATCCCTGTAAATTAACAGCCCAGTCCTGGCTCTTGTCCAGCCATGTCTCCGATATCCCCACCATGTCATAATTATTTTCCAACAAAATCAATTCTATATTCCTCCATTGTGTTGGTGAGGCTTCTGGAATTAGTGTACATACACTTTATGCATCTCTCTTTACCTCTATTTCTTCCTACTATATTGACTGTTCTAACCCCAACCCCATGCTAACCCCAATTTCATTACTTGTGCCCAGGTTACTATTTACACTATCTTCCCCTCTTGTACAATGAATACCCTCCCCGCCAATCCCTAGTTTAAACACTCCTCCAACCTTCTAGCCATTTTCTCCCCCAGCACAGCTGCACCCTACCCATTGAGGTGCAGCCCGTCCCTAGCATAGAACCTGTAGCCAACAGAGAAGTCGGCCCAGTACTCCAGGAACCCAAACCCCTCCTTCCTACACCAATTCCTGAGCCACTTATTTATCTCCCTAATCTCCCTTTGCCTCTCTGGTGTGGCGCGTGGTACAGGCAGTATTTCAGAGAATACTACCTTGGAGGTCCTTGCCTTAAGCTTGCAGCCTAATTCCCTCAAATCATCTTTCAGGACCTTCCACCTACCTCTAACTTTGTCAATTGTGCCAATGTGCACCATGACCGCTGGGTCCTCACCAGCCCCTCCCAGTAATCTGTCAACCCAATCAGCGATGTGCCAGACTCGAGCGCCAGATAGGCAGCGCACTGTTCGACGATCCCTGTCTTTGTGACAGATTGCCCTATCTGTTCCCCTAATAATTGAGTCCCCCACTGCCAGCACCTGTCTGGCCTGCCCTGCTCTCCTGTTTTCCCCCTTACTGGAGCAGACACTCCTCCGGATTTCAGAGGCTATGCCTTGCTGCAGCAGTGCTATCCATGTACTGACCACCCCCTCATCTGCCAACTTAGCAAATTTATTGGAGTGTGCCAGATCAGTGCTAGCCTCCCTGGCACTCTTACCTCTACCCCACCTTCTAACTGTCACCCAGCTAGTTGCCTCACAGTCCTGCAGCTCTATGCTACCATTCTCCCCCACATCTATGCCAGTGAGCAGCTGTTCAGTGAGCAGCACACTCCTTTCCATATTGTCTATGGATCTCATTGTCACCAGCTGTATAAATGGTGCTATATAAATAATAATAATAATAATAATAATAATAATAATAATAATAAGTCAAGGACAGCATGTAAGAGGTAAAAAGCAAAACACAACTGTGCTTCTATTATCAGGCTCTGGGTTATTGTTTGCTTAAACTAATGGCTTTATTACAATGCGATTAGCATTGCAGGACTAGAAAGTCACATGCACTGCAGTCCGATACCCCCTCTGCTGTGATTGACATCTCACAGATAATGTACAATCTCCATTGAGAGCCTGGTGTGGGCAGGAGCTACTCTCCCAGCTGTCACGGGGTGGTATAGCTGACAAGGGAATAAGGTAGCAGGGTAACAGTGAAGGGCAAAGGGAATCAGGTAACTAAACTGACAATTAGACTGAGGGCACCTGGCTCACCCTGTTCCAAGAATTACCTCTGAAGGTGAGGATGTCTGGGCTTCCAACCTTGCCCTTGCTCCTGATCAGCCCTAGGCTAATACCTCTCACGTCCACCCACAGACAGGGAAGAACAGCAGCTCCCACAAAATAAAAAAAACTCCAAGCAACAAAACTGCAGGAAGGCTTCAGCATGAACTGCACTAATGTCTTCAAAGCTCACGATCTTTGCAAAGAGTGAACTATATCAGCGACACCAGCTATTGGTAAATGGGAATATTTAAAGGCTGGGGGAGTGGAAAAAGATGTCACCAGACACACCCAGCAGCAGAAGCTCACCTGCAACCGCTGAGCAAAAGAAGTTAACCCTTAATAGACTAAAGGAAATAACTCCATTTAAACCACTGCAGAACAGTCCACAGAGACTGCAAAGCACTCCTCACGTGATACCAACGCTGCTAAATGCCTGAATCTAAATTATTTGTATCAGAACGGCTGGCGCCAATAATCTATGTGATACATCGTTGGATTCAGGGTTCCTTTGCCTACATCATATTGCTGTCAGATGAGAGAGCAAAACCTGCTGACCTGTAAATCAAAATTACTGTGCCCTGGCAACCTTTAAAAATTATGTATCTGTACAGTTAAATATGTTTCTTAACCTGGGCTCTCTAGAACGACAGACTCACCTGCAGTAGTCCAACAGGTGTGGAGGAAGAACGGGGATGTAAACATGTTGCCAGTACATTGGGAATAACATAGCGGAGGATCCATGGATACAGGCAGTCAGCTGCAAGAAAAGGAAAAATGTAGCATCAAAACAGATGACAGCAATAACAACAGCTTAATAAAAATGAATAGAACAGATCTTACCCTATTTGTTCACATATAAGTTACACATAAAAAATAAAAACTTATTTTTTCACCAAACCTATGATCGCTTGTGTCACGTGTTTTGAAGCGTCTAGATCATTCAATGAGGTTCTGATAACACTGATATCATAGATTCCTTTATTACAGGAGCCATGATGGATATGAATAATCAGGCATCAAATATTGATCGACTTGATCCATCTTGGTGTATTAACAGTGCAGGTAAATTGAGTAATAGAAGAAAAAGAATAAAATGAAGAAGAAATGAAAAAATAAAGGGAATAAAAAATTATTTCAGAAAACCTGTGGTTATACCGTAGTTAGATATAAATGGTAATATCCAGGGGCGACCTACCGTGGTGCAGCTGGTTCAGCTGTACCAGGGCCCCGACTGGTTAGGGGGCCCTTCAAGCACCTGTAGGGGGGGCCCCCCGCAACTGCGATTGTGTGTCAGAGGAGGTGAAGTGAGGGAAGCATCCTGCTTCCCGCGGCTGATCCCGCCCCTCCTCACCCTTTACTGACTCCCTGGCCAGCAATGTGCGTCTCGACAGACGCAGGTAGCAGCAGATCGCACAACCCCCCTCCCGGTCCTCTGTCTAAATGCCGCACCGGGTCCGCCAGGTCCGCCACTGGGCGCACCAAGTCCTCCACTGGTAATATCCTAAGTTGATTGGAGTAAAAGTTAAAAAGTGATAAAAATATGCACATAAAAAAAATTACCATTGGGGTGGATAAAAATTGGGTACCAACCCCAGAAGTATTCTACAAATGCAGTGTGACGCTAGTCAGTGCACGGATAAGCCGTGAGTCGGGGTAGTCAAATGTTCTGAGGTCAGATACGAGGAGAGTCGGGAGACACCATGGAGAACGTTCTTCTGTCTAGAACATCCTTCAGCATGACCGGTTTTGACAGTGGGTCGGTAATGTTGGGGGGAAGGAAGGGGGGCATTTTTTTTGAAATCCGCAAAGCCTTCTATGTGCTAGTCAGGGATACACGGTCATTAGGTACCAGGATGAGATCCTCAGCCCCATTGTGAGACCATATGCAGGTGCAGTTGGCCCAGAGTTCTTCCTTGAACAAAGGAGGAGGTAGCAGTCTTGCTGCTACGTTGCTGCCTCCTATGACCCCCTCCATGCCAGTTGGTGTGCCTGACAGATACAGATACCCTTCTTGCCACAGCTTGCACTGAAATGCCATCCTGAGCAATATCTGTGGGTTGTAGACACCGCCTCATGCTACCTCTAGGGGTGAGAGCAATGACAAAATGCAAAAGTGACCTAAACAACAGCCAAAAAGGATGAGAACAGAGAAATGGTCTGTGGTCAACGCTGCAGATCCGCTCCTTTATATAAATTGCCAACAATATCTACCTGTTGACTGTTACGTTTGCACAACAGGAGAAATTGACTCACAATCAGTGTTGCTTCATAACTGGACAGAAGTGTGATTGACTCGGAGTTAGATTGTGTTATTAAGCGTTCCCTGTATTTTCTGGAGCAGTGTATTACATTTCTAGCACACGCATGGTCTGCCCGGGTTGCACAGCTCAGTGGGATAGGGCGAGTGCCTCGTGGTATTATGCTTTATTCCTCCTATCTGTGTTAGATCAGTGAAATGACAAATTAAGCAAACAGTTTATGTGTGTATGATCATGCGCTCATAATAGAAGCAGCCGCGTCTGTGGAGTTGGGAAGCTTCCAGTTACAAGGTCTTGCCTTCCGCTGAGCACAGTTTGAGTTAATATAATGCAGCTTGTTCTTTCTGATGAACCATGCAGAGCGGGGTACGCATCTTACGTCGACTGGCAGCCCACCAGATTGCTGTATGCACATCGGGTATGTCTCTTTAACACAATCTGCCTATCTTGTCAGTGCAGTTGCTCTTCACAGTATCACAGTGATGAACAAGGAAAAAAAATAAAGTTTATACAGAAATAGTTGAGGTCATCGGAACAGTAAACCAGTTGGAAATTCAATTTCTGGATTTCGGGAAGGTGGAAGGTGACCATCGCTGCAATTACAATTATCACTTGTATCGATGTCCTCTTTATCGCCCTGAATGAAGCCATACAGTATTCAGCAGCTTTGCCATTTTACTTCCTGTACCTATTTGTCCTGATTGTCTAGAGTTATTGTAATTGTGCTTGTCACCCCTATCCTCATATAAAGCGCCAAGGAACCTAATGGCGCTATACAAATGAATAATAATAATAAATAAATGGCTTGTGAAATGCATCATTTTTTCTGTTATGTTTTAATGTGCCTATGCATTTCTATTTATGTTGGGTTTTCTTGTAATTATATTTTAATTGAAAATGTTCCATTAAAAAAAGATAATAGTACAGTACAATAGTCCAATAAAAGAAACATTATATTACAGTTGTATATAATAAACAGATAGCGGATGATCTTTGGAATTCGGAACAAGAATAGGATGCACATGAGGTTGATGATCAGAACACAAAGCTCACAAGATCATGAACTTTAAAGGGGCTGTGCCACAAACAATTGTGCAATTTAAATAACACATCTTAGAATAGAAATAAGTTCCACAATTGGATGTGATGAAAAAAAAATATTCCAGTCCCGAGATATTCTTATAAATGTGCCACTGTGTAATGGATGTCTCCGACCATGCAGGAACAGGTCGGATATACCACAGCTCCTGGGCAGGGGAGGACGTAAGAGAGTATACAGACATAACAGCTGGGGATCAAAGAATATAAAAATATACAGACATTACAGCCAGGCATCACAGAATATATGAGTATACAGACATTACAGCTGGGGATCACAGAATATAAGCGCATACAGACATTACAGCTGGGGATCACAGAATATAAGAGAGTATACAGACATTACAGCTGGGGATCAGAGAATATCAGCGCATACAGACATTACAGCCGGGGATCACAGAATATAAGAGAGTATACAGACATTACAGCCGGGATCACAGAATATAAGTGTATACAGACATTACAGCCAGGGATCACAGAATATAAGAGTATACAGACATTACAGCCGGAGATCACAGAATATAAGAGTATACAGACATTACAGCCGGGGATCACAGAACATAAGAGTATACAGACATTACAGCCGGAGATCACAGAATATAAGAGTATACAGACATTACAGCCGGAGATCACAGAATATAGGAGTATACAGACATTACAGTCAGGGATCACAGAAAATAGGAGTATACAGACATTTATATTCTGTGATCCCCAGCTGTAATGTCTGTATACTCCTATTTTCTGTGATCCCTGACTGTAATGTCTGTATACTCCTATATTCTGTGATCTCCGGCTGTAATGTCTGTATAATCGTATATTCTGTGATCTCTGGCTGTAATGTCTGTATACTCTTATATTCTGTGATCCCTGGCTGTAATGTCTGTATACTCTTATATTCTGTGATCCCCAGCTGTAGAGTATACAGACATTACAGTCAGGGATCACAGAATATAAGAGTATACAGACATTACAGCCATGGATCACAGAATATAGGAGTATACAGACATTACTGCAGGGGATCACAGAATATAAGAGATAGGGAGATTAATCTCTCCCTCCTCTCTGCAGTTGTGATCCAATCATATGACCAAATCACAGTTGCATCACACTCGACTCACGCTCGCACCAAAGCCTGAGCCGAGGGTCATTAGCATAACGAATCCGATCTTCTCATGGAGAGAAAAGGACATCTTAATGAGAATCTGTTGTTTGAAAAAATTTTATTAATCTGCAAATATGGGGTTGATCTGCAGGGTAATAGTCCCCTCAAACTGCCTGGCCCCTGTACATTAAATCCCACTGCCAAATGAACTTTAATCCAGTTTCAGTCATAGGGGTAGTGCCAGCATGGGTTCAGTCACCACTTTCTGTATGGAAAGTGGTGACTGTAATCGAGCCCTTGCACTGACTGACAGCTGATTCTAATGCTGAGCTGTTGTCAGTCAGTGCAGGGGGTGCGGTTACAGCCACCACTCTAAATACACAGAGTGGTGACTGAATCCTGGACATGGACGACCCCATGACTGAAACTGGAACAATGCTGGGAGGATTTAAATTCATTTTCTCCTTTCAGTGAAGTTTAATCCGCAGACACTGGGCAGGTCCAGAATGCTATTAACTGACAGATTAACCCCATATCTGCAGGTTAACAGCATTTTTCCATGTGATAGGTTCCCTTTGAAAAGGAATTTGTCAGAAGGTTTTTGCTATGTAATCTGATTGCAGAATTATGTAGGGGCAGATACTGTGTTTTAGCAAAAGCAGATTATCACTACAAGACTAGGTGTATCCTGCCTCCCAGTCATTTGATGACCCTTCCCCTAACACGGATTCACAGCTTTCAATCAATGTAGCAGAGACAACAGTATGTATCAAACAGCATGCAGATGTCACATCTGAACCAGAGCCTACTCCTGTGACTTCTGCTTGGTCACTAGGCACCACTATATTCACCCTGGGAGAGGTGATGGTGATAGGGGAAAAGTCTTAGCAGGAAATTCTGGTGTGTGCGGGCTCTGCTCATCTAGTAGAGTGGCTGGGACCTGTAGTGCTTCACTGTTTTACAGTGCTAATGTATAGGCGGTCTAGGTAAAGTCATTAGTGTCTAAGCTTCAGCCTACCGTTAAAGGGATCCTGTCACCCCCAAACCACCTCCTAAGCTATTAAAAGCTGTCCCTAGAGCATAGTAACACTTACCCTACACTCCTTTTACCTCCTAAATGCATATGTTGAAACTGAATATAAACGTTATAAAAGTACCTCATTACTGATGTTAATTAGTGACTATGGTATTCATAGTCACCCAGCCAGGCTGCCCCTCTTCATACTATCACGCCTCAATAGGTGTGATCTTCATGATACATTCAAATGCGCGCCTCCCCGCTCTCCTCTCGGCCTGGCGCTGCTGTGTGGGGGCTGTATGACGCGATTCGCGTCATTTCCGGCGCCGGGTGACGTATTTACACCCGCGCCGCTTTTAGCTTCAAGTCCCGCACTGCGCATGAGCAAGCGCAAGTGCATGCGCAGTACGGGGCTTGAAGCTCTAACAGCGGCGCGGGTGTAAATACGTCACCCCGCGCCGGAAATGACGCGAATCGCGTCATACAGCCCCCACACAGCAGCGCCAGGCCGAGAGGAGAGCGGGGAGGCTCGCAGGGAGGCGCGCATTTGAATGTATGATGAAGATCACGCCTATTTGAGGCTTGATAGTATGAAGAGGGACAGCCTGGCTGGGTGACTATGAATACCATAGTCACTCATTATCATCAGTAATGAGGTACTTTTATAACGTTTATATTCAGTTTCAATATATGCATTTAGGAGCTAAAAGGAGTGTAGGGTAAGTGTTACTATGCTCTAGGGACAGCTTTTAATAGCTTAGGAGGTGGTTTGGGGGTGACAGGATCCCTTTAAGTATCATACCCTACACATACCTTCAGCGTCTTCTTTCAAGCTGCCAGAAATAGTTTTTGGTTTTCATCTAGTGTGTCCTGGTTTTACCTAGGCCTGTTTTTGTACTTTTCTTCATCATGATTTTGTACTTTACTGCTATCTCAGTTTGACCCAGCTCCTTGACTACCCTATTGGATCCTGATTTTGTCCTTGTCAAGACCTCCTGGCTTTGACCCTGTGTGGCGACCACCCTAACTACACTTTTGAATCCTGTTTTTGTCCTTGTTAAGACCTTCCGGCTTTGATCCTGCTTGGCGACCATTCCTGTCTATGGACTGCTGCTTTCCATAGAAAGTTCATTTCTGGAACCTGTTGAATATCCAGATCTCAGTATAGGGTTTAAAAGGTGTTAGGGTCTCTCAGGGTTCTGCCTAAGAGTGGTATTACACTTGCATTTTTTTGTCTTTTGTGCATAACTGTCCAAATCCTAATGCTACCTGTTTAGGCATGTGTCCCTATAGTTACAATGGGGACACAGGGACATCAGGTGGCATCAGGGTTTTTGGGAGATCCTTACAATTGCGTCCTTTTAACCTCCTCTCCAGCTGTAAAATGTTGCGATTGTTAGGCTCATGAAGAATCCTGATGCTTCCGGATATATCCCAATGCGGCCAAAGACATGGTGGACAAATTCGGAAATGTGCAGATCCGTCCAATGGATCCGTTGTAACACACTGAGCACGCCCAGAGTCTAGTTCTTGCACTTCACAATGCGTATACCCCTGCCTCAGAAAAAGAGCATGTGTCCTATGGTATTGTGTGAAAAGGTTAATAACATTTATTGTGAGCATACGTATACTATATGGGCACCTGGTGAGGGGCTGCACGAGTGGTTTAAAAGCACTACTTTATTACAATCACTGTATGAAGTCCCGTCAGGTTTTGCCTTCACAGCGGGACTTCTACGCCACTTCTATGCACAAACCTGTCAGAAGTGACGCAGGTGCAGGAGATGCGTCACTTCTGACAGTTCTGAGCGTAGAAGAGGCATAGAAGTCCTGCTGTATCAGCAAAACCTGACGGGACTTCAAACAGTGATTGTAATAAAGTAGTGCTTTTAAACCAATCGCGCAGCCCCCCACCAGGTGCTCACATATAAGCAAGCACACAAATTTTAATAACATTTTCTCTCACGCACTCCCCGGTCAGATCATTCGGTAGCTGCGGTGGGCTTGCGTTTGCGAATGCATGACCAAATGCAGATGCTCCCGTTTGAGCCTGATCTGGCCACACCGAAAATGTGAAACCAGCCTAACTGAGCGGCTTGTGGCGGTAGCTCGGGCAGACGGCACAGCAGGCACTCAGTTGTCACCTCACTGGAATCAGGGACACATCCTCTACATCAGAGGTCCCCAACTCCAGGCCTCAAGGCCCACCAACAGTGCAGGTTTTCAGGATCTCCTTAGTATTGCACAGGGGTGGGAATCATTACCTGTGCAGATGATCACATTAGCACCTGTGCAATACTAAGGAAATCCTGAAAACCTGCACTGTTGGCGGCCCTCGAGGCCTGGAGTTGGGGACCTCTGCTCTACATCATGCTGCTCTTGGGTTAGATAGCAAAAACCTACTGAGAGATTCCCTTTAAATGGGTTGATAATGAAATAATTTAAGGGTGCCGTTACACAAGGTGATATCGACGCCCATTACAGAGACGATGTGGGGGCATGGCCTATCGCCGATGTCATCGCCCCTACGTCGCCTCATGTAAAGGGGCGATGTTGCCGATGCCTGGAGGTCGCCTGGTTTCAGAGCAGTGCTCTGAAACCAGGCGACCATCATGGGGCAATGTGCACACATTGCCCCATGTAACCGGGCGTCGGCGACCTGTCAGGCGATGGGAGCCATAGGCTCCCATTGTCCTGCATCGCCGCTGGGGTTTCCAGACACCCCGGCGGCAATGCCGCCTGACAGATCGCCGGCGCGGGGCTGGAGGAGTCGGCCCGTCTAAACAGGGGACAGCAATGCTGGCGGGGGCGGCATGAGCGTGCGCGCCCCCGCCATTCGCCGCCGACATCCCCAGCCCTGTCGCCTCGTGTAACGGCACCCTAAGAGTGTATTACTCCTAAAATATAAGAAACATAAATAATTTAGGAGATGCAATGCGATATCTAAAGTATCTACTATACCAAAATGGTTTTTAATAAATCGTGATCTAAAACTCTGACAAATAGCCAATGTACCCAATCAACCCATCTTTTCCGATGAGTATAGAGTTTCAGGTCTATAAATTAGAAAGTCTAAAATAGACAAATAAGCTAATACATGGGAATTTTCCCTCCCAAGAAAGCCAATTATTTTTGTATTTCCAGTCATTGAATGACAACATTGGTATATGTGCCTGATCATCAGTCACCCACATTGCATCGGCCCCCTGTGACATGGTGATTCACTCCCGCCATCAAGCTGCAAGATTGCTTGGCGTGTGTTGTATGAATGATAATATCAGGAACCAATTGGAGATTTGAAAAAATAAAATAAAAAAAATTAAAACATAGTTGCCTCTATGGAAGAGACGCGTCACAGATATGTTCCAGACAAAATTAGGTCAGTGTCTTCTAGAAGAGGAATGAGTAATTGAGGAATTTGTGAGGCCAAGGACGCCTACTTAATCTTCTCCAGGGCCAACTGATGACCAACATCGGACTCATGAGTGCAACGTGAGATGCCAACACTTCCACCATTAATGATGCCCCCTGTAGACCGTGATGTTCAGTTATAGTTTCTATCAATAGTGAAATTTTAACTTAACTTTGGAGGAATGAAGACATCAAGAATTAGGGGGAAAACCACTTGACCCATCTAATATCCATTCTGTAGAACTTCACACCACTTAACTTCTGACCTCCCCTTATCAGGAGGACACATTAACAGACCTAAATTCCATTACACCACCCATACATTTGGTGCCCTGTGCTTTTACTTAAAGAATAACTGTGATAATACACATCTGCACCCAGCTCATTTTTCACCCGGAGTAGTGCGAAATCTCTCTTTCCTCCGGCTGCTCTGTCGATGTAAAAATGAACCCAATCTGCAAAATTACGGGTTTCACTAATAATCCGTCATTTGTTAATTTAGAAAATCGACGACGCTATTCATTTTTCATTCAGCCGGATGACATATTGTTCAGTGTTTGAAGCGCAACGTTCAAAACATTATGAATGGATCCTGCCAAAAGTTGTCTGTGTGAGACAACTTGAAAGGCATTAATTACCTTGTTGAATGGAGGTTAGGCTCCTCTGTTGGAGCGAGCGCAACAAAACACACAGAGCACGGTGACACTGAAACATTATCCGCAACTATCTGAGAAGCATCACAATTAACTCTGGCTGTAGGAAAGAGGACACCGTCTCACACACCTAGGTGATGGAAATATTAAGAAATGCAACCTGAAATCATGACAAGTGAGACATGATGCTTGGGAAATGGGGTTTTAAAAGCAGTCTATTTCAACGAGATATCTGCAAGTAATGGAATATGTAAAACATCTGTTCACCTACAGATGTAGTATAGCTGAGCTTGTGGGATGGGGCAGAGCATAGGTCATCATCTGGCACTTGCACAGGACTGCAGGAACATCTACTCTATCGTCATATTGAGTATTGTCTGAATATACATACAGAGCAAGCTGAAAACATTGGACTCAACCCGTCCTCACTGTCAAGCTGCCAAACTATGAACAGGAAGCAATCTTGATAATCTCCATGTCACATAGCCGTCATAGTCTGCCCAATCTAACCTACTACCTACGCCATATTCACACTGTAAGTGGCGCTGTTGACAGAAGTCAAAGCCAGAAACTTTGGTGAGCGCAGGCTCTGTTCATCCACTGGGGTTAGAAATGCTGGGACCTGCTGTACTTCACAGTCTGACAGAGTAGAGGTGTGTGCTGTCCAGCTGAAGTCATTAACTACTTAGCTTCACCCTATTGGAAAGCACCACACACCCACTAATATTTTAGCTTTCTGCTAGAAGCTGCCAGAAATAGCTTTTGGTTTTCCTTACTAGTGTCTTGTATTGGCGTTCTTCTTGTTTTACCACCAGCTTGTTTTTTTACGCTCCTTCTACCTCACTATTTTGTATCTTGCTGCCCTGTTAGTTTTGACCAGACTCCCTGATTACACTAACAGATCCTGACTTTGTCCTTTTTGTGACCTCCCGGCTTTGACCCAGCTTGGTGACTTTCTTTTATTTGGACTGCAGGAAGTAATCTCATGACCCTGTTGTAAATCCAGATCCCTGTACAGGGACTAAAAGTGTTAGGTTTTCTCAGAATTCTGCTTACTAGAGCGGCTTGTGCCTAGTGGATCTGTAGCTTCAGACAGACGTCACACTTCATCATTTTACAGTGAAACAATAAAGAAAAAAAAGAAAGAGGAGAAAAGAGTCACCGTACAAAAATCTACTGGGCAGCTCCCTTAGAGGTTTTGCCCCACCCAGCTCAGATTAATTGAAATTAGAATTAAACCTGTTAATTGAGTCGAGATGGGTGAAGAAAACCTAAAAAAAGGTGGCTAAGTGAAATCCTTCTCCCGTGACCAACGTGATGCAGTGTTTCAGAGTAAAGGCCGGGTAACACGCTGCGATGTCCCAGCGATTCGACCAACGATCAGCATCGCTGGGACATCGCTATCTGATCGCTGGTGAGCTGTCACACAGGCAGACTCACCAGCGATCAGCGACCCGCGAGAACGCTGGTAACCAGGGTACACATTGGGTAACTAAGCATAGCGCTGCGCTTAGTTCCCCGATGTTTACCCTGGCTACCATGTCCCAGTGTGTACTGTGGGCGCTGGGCATCGCCGGGAGGTTGTTGATCGTTGGTCTCCTGCTGTCACACACGCCAGATGCATGCGTGACAGCAGCAGACCAACGACGGAAAAATGGTCCTGGCCATTTACCAATGATCAGCGAGCTGATCGCTGGTTGTTGGTACATATCACACGCAGCGGCATCTCTACGAGGTCGCTGCAGCGTCACAACAAAACCGTGTGTAACGGGCCCTTAAGACATAGCTCTCTGAAATTAGGGACCCTGAAAGAATTTAATTCTGCCCAAATCGGAGAACAGGTTTCCTTTCTAAACAATACCTTGCAATTAGGAATGAGCGAACCGAACTTTAAAGTTTGACTTTCAAACCAAACACAGACTTTACAGAAAAAAAAAAATCAATTTTCAAGTTCGGAGTTCGAATGCTTTACGTATGCAAACAATTGGAGTGAGCATCACTGTGTTTGTACACACACTCGGTTCAATCGGTGCTCGGCCCAGTGCGAGCTGCTTGCAGTGTTTGAACGACTGCACTGGGGGTAAAATCAGCATTAGAGGATGTACAAAATAAAATGACATAACTTGCGCTCCCTCTAAGAAGTGTTTTGTCTATGGCTGGTTGTATGTGGGTGGAGAGCAGAACTGCCCAATCATGACTTCCAATGAGGTTCTATGAAAGAGAAGATCGGGAGCACAATGTGAAGATCTGCTGTTTGATTTGTGAAGTGCAGGGGGCCAAATGGCCACTCACCAAGGTGGTTGCGCACCCCTGCACAACTTTGGACGAGGGCCTGGTAGATTGCCTCCTCTGTGGAGGTGATATGTCATTCAAAACCATCCACAACCTGTCTCCTCCATATATCTGTCACATAGTCTCCTGGTACTAACCTGCAAGTAACCTCTGATCCTCACAAAATTTCCTTCCCTCTTCCCTCTTCTCGCTTCCCACAATCGCACACAAGACTTCTCCCATGCATCCCCTATATTCTGGAACTCTCTGCCCCAATATATCAGACTCTCAACTACTGTGGAAATCTTCAAAAGGAACCTGATGACCCACCTCTCCGACAAGCCTACAACCTGCAGTAACCCTCAGTCTACTATACTGCTACATGAAAAGTTCTACCCTCTCAGACTGTATCATCATCCATCTCTTGTAGACTGTGAGCCCTGGGGGAGCAGGGACCTCGCCCCATCCATCATTGAATCCTCACCAATATCTTGTAGACTGTGAGCACTCATGGGCAGTGTCCTCTCTCCTCACCTACAGTATCCTCACTCATCCCTTGAAGGCTGTGAGCCCTCAGGGCAGGGTCCTCTCTCCTCATCTACTATATCCTCACCCATCCCTTGTAGACTGTAAGCCCTCATGGGCAGTGTCCTCTCTTCTCACCTACTGTATCCTCACCCATCCCTTGTAGACTGTGAACCTACACTGGCAGGGTCCTCTCTCCTCCTGTACCAGTCTGTGCCTTGTATTGATCATGATTATTGTACTTGTCTACATATATTTTACATGTAAAGCACCATGGAATAAATGAAGCCATAATAAGCTATAATATATCTGTGGAGCCTCTTTAATGATCCTTTGATGTACAATGAAGCCTAGTACAAAGTGTCTACATGGGGGTTAGTGACTGCAGGTATGCAAAAAATAATAATAAAAGAATAAGGTCCATACAGTAGCAGTGACTGAATAAGTACCAGAAAGTGTTAGCAATTATAGTGTTTAGTTCCTTTTAAATAACATTAATTAATATTGAATTAGTGCAATAGAAGGCAAGAGTTACAAGTGGGTGTAAGAGTTCGCCTATAAAGCTTTGCGTATTAGCCACCGGCAGGTAAGTTAACCGAGAAATAGTCATTTGAATCACATAAAGGGTCAAGTAATTAATCAACCACAAACGAGTAACCAGATAGATGTTCACAATTTATAATAAAGGACAAGAAAGTGGATAAAAAAATTTAAAAGAAATTATGATGTCATCAAAAGTAAAACTGAGCATCGAATAAATCACATCAACCGACTTCCATTAAACCTCCGACATAAATTTGACTAACCGAGAATGTTGTTAACACTATCGGAGAAGAAAAATGTAATATAATTAAAGAAGAAAAGAGAAAAACATAGTAGAAGATCAGAACATGGCTCTGCTGCTTACATTCTTCAGTACCCGACAATAAGGTCAGGAGGACACGGCGGAGTCTAGAACTATGGTTGACATCAGGAGAGCGCGAGGCCAAAAGATCTGCAAATGAGCGTTTTTCAGAAAGCGCGGAGAAAAAAAAGATCAAAAGCGCAGAGAAAAGAACCTTCCTTGCTCCATCCTCCAGCAGATACAAATGCAAATTTTCCAGCTCCTTTCATCCGGCTTTCTTCAGCAGAACAATATATTCGGCAGAAATTTCTCATTCATTTCTCAATGTAAAGGTGAGAATGGCAGATAAATATCTACCGCGCCATACAACAGACATTTAGCCATTCTTAAGACTTGAAACCACATGGAACAAAATTAGGTTTTCCACCTCCAAGAGAAGTAACTCAAAGGAGGATTGGTGCGCTAATGGGAACACTTGTTAGTTTCAGGTCTGGACGCTTTTCTATCCTGTTGTAATGACTCCATTTTTATTTTTTTTATACATTTATCGTCAAGCTCTTTTCTTCTTCTTAACTATCATTTTAGCCTTTAACTCCCGTTCCAACTTCAAGGTGGTCATCAGTAAGCAAGAAACAAAGGCGAGGCATGGTTTTCCCCTTTTCTAGTAAAGTAACTCATGGGATTGGGATCTTTCCTACATGCCGCACCCAGTCTGTCTGAGCTATTCTGTAACACCTTGCAAAAACTCACTTGTATTCTCCAGCTGAGCTTTAATATAAGGGAATATTAAAATTAATCTGTCACCAATGTCATCTGAAGAATCCAGGTAAGGGTGAAAAGAGCTGGGATGAGATGCCGCACTGACCACAAAGATAAACACAGAGTTAATCGCACACTCTGTTTATTTATGCCTACACGTGTTTCATGGCTCATACGCCACTTCATCAGGGCGTATAAGCCATGAAACACGTATAGGCATAAATAAACAGAGTGTGTGATTAACTCTGTGTTTATCTTTGTGGTCAGCGAGGTATCTCATCCCAGCTCTTTTCACCCTTATCTGGATTCTACATTGTTCAGCTGGGAGCCTGCAGCGACCTCCTGTGTGCTTTTATTGTAGTTGTGACACTCACAACTACATCAGGTGAGTTTAACCATTTGGGGTCTGAGGGACCTGTATAATAGCGGTACTACTCTATGTGCGCTTCCTTTCTCTTTTAATTTACAATGTCATCTGAAGGCAGCATTATGTAGGGGCTGAGACCCCAATTCCAGCAGGTCTTCGTGCTGCCCGATAGAAACACAAGTTTCCTCTGCTATATATCTCAGAATGCTGAGCTGTGTATAACCAAACCCACACCACTAATTGGCTGTGTACACTGAATATTGACAAAAAGATGCTAATGGTGAGGGCTTGATTGGACAGCTGGAACGTGACACCTAGTCTTGTAGGATAATCTCCTGCTGATAAAAAAACTTTTTTATAAAAAGCCTATTAAGTGGAACATAAATGGAATCAAGATTTCAGCCCCTACATTATGCTGCACTCAGATCGCATAGCAAAAACCTGCATGCTGATTCCCTTTAACTGAAACAGACTCTGTGTCCAGTTGCACCAGACTGGTGGTACCATGCAGAACTTGGTTGCGAGCAGCTAAATACTAGGCATCCGAAATTTAGGAAAATCTTTGAATAAGGAGATCTTCAAATTGGTTGCCTCATTACAAACTTTGGTGGACAAGTGCTAAAATTTGTCAACAATCTCCCATTGGTTGGGGTTTGCCCAATGTGGACCAATCATTACAAACTTTGGTGGAATTGTTTTACAATTTAACAACAATCTCCCATTGGCAAAGGTCTACCCAATGCGGACCAAGTGGCGATAACTCTCTTTACGTGTCGGCCCTGTTGACGGTTTTCCATGCTGGTGGTCTATCGACGGTAATCAGTCAACAATGGAACTTCTGAAGAAGGCCATGGAGAACAAATGGGTGCTGGTATTAAGTCTTTTAGCCAATTATATGAATCTGAATGTTCAGACCCTGATAGATCTGAGATTAGTGGAACATCATAATAACACCAAGCTTTAGGTTAAGATACATTCCAAAGACATACTGAAAGGTTGTTTATATTGTGAAGCCTAATGGGGACTGTGATGATGATGTATGTAAAGCACTGTGGAATTAATAGCGCTGTATAGATTAATAATAATAATAATTATTATGACAACCCCTTTCAAGGGAATCTGTGAGCAACTTTTTGCTATGTAAGCTGAGGGTAGCATGCTGCAGGGGTTGTAAAACAAAAGTCAACCTGTGCTTCTCTTACCAGGCTATGTGCTATTGATTGCTTAAACTAATGGCTTTATTACTATGATTAACATTACAGGACTACTTAGCCCCGGCATGGCAGTCAGACACACCCCCTTGCTGTGATTGACACTTCACAATGTATACACAATCTCTATAGAGAGCCTGGTGGGGGGCAGCTCTATCAGCTCTTCGACATGCCTAAAACTAAATGCTTGATTGCGTGAGAACGGCTGAAGCCAGTTATCTATGTGACACATCGTTGGATTCAGGGTTTCTTTACCTACATTATGTTGATCTCAGATGAGGTAGCAAAAACCTGCTGACAGATTCCCTTTTAGGCATAGGCGATTCTGCCAATAGCTGGAATAAAGTAATTCTTACATACAATGTGCTAGTTTGCCTTAATAAGTGATCAGAAAAATATAGGATGATGGAAAAGAGTTAAGAGTTAAGTGATTTCATACATTGATGAAAATAAGAATTCTACTTCTGTATTGGTTCTGACATCTCAAAAAAACACAGAAACTTTTCCAGCAGCGGCCCAGTTACAATGACTTTGTGTCACACCGGTGGGCGTGCGGTTCGCTGCAATGTGCCGATGCTGCGTTGTCGAGATAAAGGGAGAAATTAAAGAACATCCACGCTGTGCTGATGAAACCAGATCTGCACTGGAACAACAGCACTTCCACACAGGATTGTTTGATAAGATGGGAGCTTAATGCCACTTAGGTTCCATCAAGCCTCTGACAGATAAAAGATGCTGAAACCCAAAAGTGCTATTTCCTTTAAAATGGCAGCACATCAATAACAAAAAAACCCAGCTTTATTCTGTTCAAAGTTCACAGCTCTGTATTTCAAGATTTGCCAGTCGATAAGATCGTGCGTTTCCATCTCCAGGAGAAGAGTGATTTCTCATTCTTTGAGCTGTTAATGTGTATTGACTGGTTTCCTTTTTTTTTTTTGGACAGTAGAACTACGGCTGATTAACTAAAACATATGTTTTCTGATGAAACGCTAAATACACAATGAGGCTCTGCAGAAAAAAAAAGCGTCCCTCTTAGAGGGTCATCACTTACCACTTCAACCTTATTGCCAAGTTCACTGGTTAGGCTTGGCCAACTTACTTTTTCTCGTTTCATTAACTTTAAAGGGAAATAGCAGTTGTTTTTTTTAAACCACCCCGTGTATTAGATCAATCACTGTGCATGACTAACCTGCTTTTAAAATATAAAAATCTATGTATTTATCATACAAAAGCACTTTAGATGCTCAGCTGTACCTGCAGAGTCATGGGGGTGGACACTTCATCTGCAATCAGTCGCGTTCATCCACTTTGTCATGCAGTTTTTTAACGCCTTCACGACCCATGATGTAGTACAACGTCATGGACCGTGTCTCCGGCGCAGAGCTCACACCAAACAGCCGACATTTCAGCTGATGTGATCAGCTAAGATTCGGGTCAACAGCACCGATCGGATCCAGGATCCAATCGGTGCTGTTAACCCTTTGGATCCCGCCGTCAATCTCTGACAGCGTGATCCAAAGGCGCCGGGCGGGGAACGCGCTGTTCCCCGCCTGCCCCGGATATCCGCGATAGTATCGCGGGATCTCCGGCGCTCACATGACAGGCCGGGGTCCTAGCTACACCCGGATGCTGTCATGGAGCACTTTCCGGGTTGTGGTTGGCAGTGCTGCCAACCACAACTAGTCCAGGATTCTGAGAGATACAGATGAGCTGCAATAAGTGGCAAGCCTTTCCAACACAACAGAGAAGCCGATGAGATGAACCAGGATAGATGAAGTGGGGAAGAGATGCCAATTAAGTTGTAACTTCTCTTGTTTGTTCCAAGTGATTAATACATGCCAAAATTTCATGTAAGGAAGATTATTTGATCACTTGGAACAGAAGGACCCTATAAAAGATGGAAACTCCATGTTGGTCAGGATATTCGGGCTTAAAAAATCGTGGAAGTATGTCATTATTACTCAGCCTTCATCTGCTGGAAGTTTGCAGGTTTTGCAGAAGGTTTCAAATTTGTAAATACTGATAGAAACAAGAGTGGGGTAAGGAGTAGGCAGCGGATAGTGTGGAAAATTGCAGTAAACCCATTGTGTCGTAAAGGTTATTTAGGGTATGGATACCGGAGACTTTCCAAAGATGTGGGATCATGTGCTCTAGTGCCGCAAGAGAAATATATTTGTAAAGGAAAGCAAAGTGAGTTAGACCATGCTTGGACCACACATTCAGTAGAGCAGACATTGTGGACAATGGCCATGAAGGGGGGAGCGACCTTAGAAGTCCCATTTCTAACAGTAGTCTGGTGGAGCCGGATGGGGCAAGGAACGACTCAATTTGCATCCACAAATAGGTGGTATCTGACGCCCACCACAATTTGGCCGCCTCTAAAAGTGCAGCTTTGTGGTAGGATTTAACATCCGGCACCCCCAAACCCCCCTCCGAATACGGAAGGACCATAATAAGGGAGGAGACGTGGCTCGGTTTAGACCTCCATATAAAGCGATAGATTATACGCTGAAAAAGGGTTATATCTACACAAGGGAAATGTAATGGAAGGCAGCGGAAAAGATACACCAATTTGGGCAAGACAACCATTTTAATTATCTGAATTCTGGCAATCCAGGAGAGAGAAGAGGAATTGAGGGGGTCAAGCTCCCATTGAATCGCTGTGGAAATAATATTGCAATCTCTCTTAACAATATGGGACGTGGAGGTAATACAGTTAGGGCCAGAAATATTTGGACAGTGACACAATTTTCGCGAGTTGGGCTCTGCATGCCACCACATTGGATTTGAAATGAAACCTCTACAACAGAATTCAAGTGCAGATTGTAACGTTTAATTTGAAGGGTTGAACAAAAATATCTGATAGAAAATGTAGGAATTGTACACATTTCTTTACAAACACTCCACATTTTAGGAGGTCAAAAGTAATTGGACAAATAAACATAACCCAAACAAAATATTTTTATTTTCAATATTTTGTTGCGAATCCTTTGGAGGCAATCACTGCCTTAAGTCTGGAACCCATGGACATCACCAAACGCTGGGTTTCCTCCTTCTTAATGCTTTGCCAGGCCTTTACAGCCGCAGCCTTCAGGTCTTGCTTGTTTGTGGGTCTTTCCGTCTTAAGTCTGGATTTCAGCAAGTGAAATGCATGCTCAATTGGGTTAAGATCTGGTGATTGACTTGGCCATTGCAGAATGTTCCACTTTTTTGCACTCATGAACTCCTGGGTAGCTTTGGCTGTATGCTTGGGGTCATTGTCCATCTGTACTATGAAGCGCCGTCCAATCAACTTTGCAGCATTTGGCTGAATCTGGGCTGAAAGTATATCCCGGTACACTTCAGAATTCATCCGGCTACTCTTGTCTGCTGTTATGTCATCAATAAACACAAGTGACCCAGTGCCATTGAAAGCCATGCATGCCCATGCCATCACGTTGCCTCCACCATGTTTTACAGAGGATGTGGTGTGCCTTGGATCATGTGCCGTTCCCTTTCTTCTCCAAACTTTTTTCTTCCCATCATTCTGGTACAGGTTGATCTTTGTCTCATCTGTCCATAGAATACTTTTCCAGAACTGAGCTGGCTTCTTGAGGTGTTTTTCAGCAAATTTAACTCTGGCCTGTCTATTTTTGGAATTGATGAATGGTTTGCATCTAGATGTGAACCCTTTGTATTTACTGTCATGGAGTCTTCTCTTTACTGACACCTATTTCACTGAGAGTGTTCTGGACTTCAGTTGATGTTGTGAACGGGTTCTTCTTCACCAAATAAAGTATGCGGCGATCATCCACCACTGTTGTCATCCGTGGACGCCCAGGCCTTTTAGAGTTCCCAAGCTCACCAGTCAATTCCTTTTTCTCAGAATGTACCCAACTGTTGATTTTGCTACTCCAAGCATGTCTGCTATCTCTCTGATGGATTTTTTCTTTTTTTTCAGCCTCAGGATGTTCTGCTTCACCTCAATTGAGAGCTCCTTTGACCGCATGTTGTCTGGTCACAGCAACAGCTTCCAAATGCAAAACCACACACCTGGAATCCACCCCTGACCTTTTAACTACTTCATTGATTACAGGTTAACGAGGGAGACGCCTTCAGAGTTAATTGCAGCCCTTAGAGTCCATTGTCCAATTACTTTTGGTCCCTTGAAAAAGAGGACGCTATGCATTACAGAGCTATGATTCCTAAACCCTTTCTCCGATTTGGATGTGGAAACTCTCATATTGCAGCTGGGAGTGTGCACTTTCAGCCCATATTATATATATAATTGTATTTCTGAACATGTTTTTGTAAACAGCTAAAATAACAAAACTTGTGTCACTGTCCAAATATTTCTGGCCCTAACTGTATATATACCTAAATATGTGAACCCTTTGGGTGAAGGGGAACGCCCTCTGTATATCCGATTGAAGTGGTAATGGGATGTGGAGTGGAAAAAGTGTAGATTTAATATATAATATGATACAGCTGAGAAGTCAGATAAGAGGCACATGATCTCCGGGATGGAGGTGTCCAGGTCTGTACATGCAAAAATGACATCATCCGCATAGAGACCGGACCCATACTTTTTGTCAACATTGGTCACTTATAATGGCTGCTCTTAATTTTACATATGACCACAAATAAATTGTTTGAAGTGTTATTGAGATGAACACAAACTCACCGTGCTAAGTTTACTGCAACAAATCAGGATCCTGCGCTCGTACAACATACTGGCATAGAGGTGCAGCATATTATTCACATCTACGGCCACAAAATATTCAGTCAGGTTTCTCTGCAAAGAGATGAAACAAAAGAGTTTGCATTAGGCATTTATACAAGTAAAAATGTGAGTATGAATTACCCATACTGCTGTGAAGCCATAAAGCATAAATACTTGAAAGTTCTCAGCCCATTTAGTATGTTATACAAATCCACGAGTGTGCAAAAAAAATATCAGATCCCATTCGGATCAAGTGCATAGTGTACAATCTTTCCAGATACATTGCACATCTTTAACCAAAGAAAATGTATTTGGCTTTATACATTTTCATAAATGCTAATGTAGAAAACAGATAAAAAAAATAGTCAACCTTTTCTGGATGAAATAAGGCCCATTTTTTAAATACCAACCTAGGTGCAAACCTAGTCTATTAGAATAAAATGGTAATGACCAAATAGTGGAAATACCAGGGGTAACAGGTAAGAAGAAGTTGCTCCCACTGCTGTCCATGTATGACCGATCTAAAACTGCAGATACCAAAAATGCAGAGGTATGAAAAGGCTGCTCACACTGATGTCCACCCTGTCTATATGATCTAGTAGTGAATATACCAGGAGTGTTGAGGTAAGAAGAGGTTGCTCACACTGCTGTCCATTATATCTATCTGATCTAATACGGGAAATAACAGGGGTGCTGAGGTAAGAAGAGGCTGCTCACACTGCTGTCCATCATGTCTATTTGATCAAATAACGGGAAATAACAGGGGTGCTGAGGTAAGAAGAGGCTGCTCACACTGCCGTCCAATATATTTTTCTAATCTAATATTGGAGATACCAGGGTGCTGTAGTAAGAACCTTCTCACTGCTGTCCACCATGTCTTTCTGATCTGATAGTGGATATACCAAGGGTGATGGTACACCAGGTAAGAAGAGACTACTCACACTGCTGTCCACCCTGCCTATCTGATCTAATACTGTAGATATTGTGCGGCATGCCAGCGCTATGGCGTGTGGCCGACATGACTCACATGGGCCCTACGCCGTAAACACAGGGTTAAGTCTTAGTTAGCTCTGTAGTAACAGCTAAAGGGGTTGATGAAACCAATAAGCAGCCTCTAAAAGAGCAGTGTGTGCTAATGGCTGAGAGTTCCTAGGTGTGGGTGTGTCAGGTGGGAGTGCCAGGCGAGATAATAGCTGCCCAGAGCTGTGAGATTGGGGAGATTCAGACTGTATGGGAGAGAGAGCAGAGCCGAGCCTCTGAGATGAGTGGAGCCATGAGACCAGAAGACAGAGGGTTTCGCAGTACCTGCTGTTGGGAAGACTGGCTGACCCTGTAAGGGCTCGCAATGGCATGTTTGGTGCAGCCGATGGCTTGGAGGTCTGGGCCTGTGATGGCAGACTTGGAAGCGGCTGGCGACCTGGACACACATGCTGAGGAGTCCTTGGGGATGCTTGGCTTGCCCTGGAGCTCAGGTAACTAAACCCGGGTCTAGGTCTGGTTCTTACCGGTATCCTATACCAATGCCGGTGTGTGTCCCAGAATGTGTGCGGGGACAGTGTAGAGCAGCAGGAGCTCTGTGTAGTGGCTGTGAGCACCCTAGCAGCCTGTATGCATGGAATGAGCTACTCCAAGGGGAACTAAACCAAAGAAGAGCCTGGCAGTGGGTCAGAGACTGTTATGATCCGTATGTTCTGTGTAATAAGCACTGCAATATTGAGTGTTGTACAGACTGTCCTGTGTATATAGTGCCAGGTGGCCGTAACCACCATTGGGACTGACTGTAAGGTCGTCAGGGTCCCATTGACCAGTGTATGAGATGTGTTCAGTGTAACAGCTTGTCTGAGACAGTGTGACCTGTGTCAACAGGGATGTATCGGCTGTGTACCGGATCCCTGCAGGTCCATAAGGGTCTAGTGTAAATATAGGAATATGTACTATAGGTAAAATGTAAATATTGCTATGTATGTGTTCTGATGTAAATACTGCCATGTCTGGTGTAGATAAGGCTAGACGGCCATAACCGCCATAGAGAGCTATGATTAGTGCTTATGGTGTTCGATGGAGCTGTAACCAGTACTCCCGTGTATATCAGACTTTTTAAAAGGGTATATGTGCAATCTAATGTTCTGTTGTATGTAACGTTATGTTGGTTATGCCGTTATGTGAGTGTATTATGTATTTTATATGTGATGAGCAGTTTATGAGTGATAAACTGCTCCATAATGATTTACGGTAAAGAAATATGTTTTGGTGTCAGGTTATGCTGCCAAGCGAACCCCTAGACGTATGCTACCTCACAATATTAAGAATGCTGCCATAAGAAGAGGCTGCTTACAATGCTGCCCACCCTGTCTATCTGATCTGATACTGGAGATACCAGGGATGCGGAGGTAAGAAGAGGCTACTTGCATTGGTGACTGCCTGTCTAACTGATCTAATATTAAGGGTGCTAAGGTAAGGAGAGGCTGCTAACACTACGCTCTACCCTGTCTTTCTGATCTAATACTGGAGATACCAGTGGTGCTGATGTTACCCTAATCAAAATTTATATGCCAGTTTTTCTGTAAATTATATAGTAAAAATGCTGGGGAATCTGACGACACCTCAACCTTTGGTAAACATCGGAGCCCGACAGGTAAGCTCGTGCATGCGCACTGGCCACTTCCGGGTTCTCGTCATAGGCGTACACTTGGCGGCGGCCGACATACGCAGCTCCTTCAGCGGGAATCGATCTGCACTTCCCATTTTCACAGGTAATCTGCTTTCTTCCTCAAAGTTCACAGTCTCTCTCCTTTGTTTTCAATTGAACTTCTTTACCCTAATCACATTATTCTTATCTCACTAGGCAAGGTGCTTCCTTGCTAACTGGTAGCACTGACCATTTAATCTGAAATCCACAGAGATATTACAGAAGTGTCTTTACTCAATACATTTCCTTCATATGACTAGCTATCATTGCCAATGTAACATCACATATGGAGAAAGGTTGATATCATGTATGTAGCCAATATTATCATCTTCTCTTACAGCAACCTCGGAACATCTAGGATATTTATCATATATTCCTATAAGCTGCATCACGCTTTATTAAACATATGACCAGGTATTTGAGTGCACCACCTCATTAGATATAATATCCTGTAACCAGGCCTGGCGCCAGCACCCGGCGTTCCCGGGCAGATGCCGGGGCCCTGAAGCAGTGAGGGGGCCCACAGCTGTCTGTGAGCGGAAGCAGTGAGGAGACCCGCTCACACACAGCTGCACTCCCTCTCTCCTCTCCTGCTCTGCACTGATCTATGTGATCGGTACACAGCAGGAGAATAAGCTTACCGGGAGCTGAATGGAGGCTGAAGGACCTGCCAGTTCCAGTCATGTGACTGATCACATGACTGAAATCAAGGTCCTAGAAGAAACTTCTTCTGCTTAACTTCTGCAGCCTCCGTGCAGCTCCCAGTGGACCCCTCTCCTGCTCTACATGAAACAAGATCATCTGAATGTGGGAATATATGTGTGTATGTATCTGTATGTGTGTGTCTGTGTCTGATTATGTATGTGTGTGGTCTCTGTGTGTATCTATATCTGTATGTGTTTGTTTTGTGTATATGTATGTGAATATAGCAGAGCTGTGTGTGTTTGTAGGTGCATGTAGAAGAGCTATGAGTGTTTGTATGTGTATGCACTGTACATGTAGCTGAGCTAGGTATGTAGTGTCCATGTAATGGAGCCATACGTGTATCTGTATGTATAGTGTGCATGTAGCAGAGCTGCATGTGTGTGTCTGTGCATGAATTAGGCATGTACCAGTGCTGTGTGTGCATCTGTATGTTCAAGTAGTAGAGCTGTGTAGGTGTATTATGTGTAGTGTGCATGTACAGAGCTGTGTGTTACATGTGCGTGTAGCCAAGCCATCTATGTCTATGGCATGTATGTCTGTGTAGTGTGCATGTAGCAGAGCTGCGTGTATCTGTATGTGCATGAATTGGGCATGTACCAGTGCTGTGTGTGTTGTATCTGTACGTTCATGTAGTAGAGATGTGTGTGTATCTGTATGTTCATGTAGTAGAGCTGTGTGTGTGTACTATGTGTAGTGTGCATGTAGCTGACCTGTGTGTCTACATGTGCGTGTAGCAGAGCCATTTATGTCTATGGGCATGTAGCAGAGCTGTGTGTATGCTATGTGTAGTGTGCATGTAGCAGAGCTGTGTGTGTCATATATAATTTGGAGGGGGGGAGGCGGAGTGTAAAAGGGGCCCATTAAGACTCTTTCGCCCAGGGCCCACAAAAATCTGGAGCCGGCCCTGCCTGTAGCTACTATATTAACCCTCTCTCTATACCTCACAGGACATTATCCTGAATGTTCATTAACTCTTATGATCCCAGGACCACTCATATGAGGCACTTACTGAAATGAATATACTATTGCTCTCTTTGCCTTTTTTGTCCTTCCTTTATATCTTTCAAAGAAACAGTTTCCCTTTCATTATAGCTATCTGGTTATCCTTAGACATTATCTAAACACAGTCCTTATTTGAGGGCTCTCTCACTTCACTCTGAGGTATTCACCTATTCTAATATAATAAGATAAGTAATTGTTTTCGATATATCTATGCCATGAGTCATATAACGTTTTGTTTTTTTTTAAACCCTTTTATTTCTCTTGTTCCCCATATTGTTGTACAAAACAAGCCATGCACCCTTTCAAGTGTGATTTTTTCTGTTATTTATGATACTGTTTTCTGATACATAATTTTGTCTCTATATTTCTGTTATTTCATCAGCTACAATACAACGTGAACAAGGCAGTGTTTGCCGAAACGTCGTAACAGTTATTCAGTTATTTGTGAATGAGTCAAAAATAAAGACTTGGACTTGTTTGAACATCACTTCATTTTTCTTTTCCCTTTTTCCTGAGCGGTGTACTAGAAATAGACCCTATCATATTATCCAAAAACTTTTTTCTGAGCACCCCGCACCAGGGAGGTGAGCAGACTTAGGATACCGTCACACTTGGCGACGCTCCAGCGATTCCGACAACAATCCGACCTGGTAGGGATCGCTCGTGCGCTGCTATGTGGTCGCTCGTGAGATGTCAAACAGTCAGATCTCACCAGCGGCGCAGCAACAATACGGCGGTCGTTGGGACCCTGTCACTCTCGGGAGTAGTGTTGAGATTGTTGGTCATTGTCCCTGTCAAACACAGTGATGCATGCTGCCCAGCGGGAGCACGACGACCAAAAAATGGTCCAGGAAAGTTTGTAACGATCAGCGATCTCACAGTGGAGGCCTGGTCGCTGCTACGTGTCAAATGTAGTGAGAATGCTGCTGAGGTCGTTGTTGCGTCACAAAACTTGTGACTCAGCAGCGATCGTGCTAGTGTTCTTGCTTAGTGTGACAGGTGCTTTATCATACAACACCACCTACCATGAAAACCTTCAAAAGGAACCTGAAGACTGATCTCTTCCGACAAGCCTACAACCTGCAGGGAACATCAAGTCCACTAACCTACCGCACGGGCCAGCTCTCTCCTCACCTACTGTATCCTCACCCATCCCTTGTAGACTATGTGCCTTCGCTGGCAGGTTCCTCTCTCCCCTGTACCTGTGTGTAGCCTTGTATTGTTCATAATTATTGTACTTGTCTAACTATACCCCTCTTCACACGTAAAGCACCATGGAATAAATGGTGCTATAATAATAATATTAATAATAAAAAGCAGAAATGTGGTGCTGGAAAAGGATGATATCAATATCATGGATGTCAAGAAGAACAAGCAAACCAATTTTGGAACAAATTAAGCCAGACATGTCACTCATAGCAAGGATCCACCAAGCTATGACTTGCCTTATTAGGACACATCATACGAAGAGAGCAATCGCTGGAGAAGGACATCATGGTCGGTAAATAGAAGGTAGATGGTGAAGTGGAAGACCAACTCAATGGCTTGATACCATCAGAAGACCCTAATCTCTTGCAAATTCGATCTCCCTACAGAGCATTTGTCCATCAAGTCACCATGGCTCACGATTGAGCTGAAAGCTGCTAAATAATAATAAATCTAGGATGTGATCAATGTTTTCAAGTATCTTAGATTCCACATATCCATTTCGTGGAACTAAAGACAACACATTCCCGTGAGTCAACACCTGGTATTAATATACCCTGAAAAAACCTTTCTGGTCATATTATAAGTGTACAGGGTAATGACATCAGTTACATGAATTCACTTATAGTTTGATAGCCATAATACAATCCACTTTAAATGGAAACGATAAAGCAGTATAAAAAGAACTACTTGCAAAGAACAATGTTTTTAATACAAAACTGAAAAAAGTGTTTGACTTTTTGTGGGCAGTTTTAGTGCACTGAAGAGTTTATTGTATCGATATAAAAAATGGAATTTTGTCAGGCTGCAAACTTGTTACTTGCTGGAATATTTTCCCAATTAGTTAAAAGGGCTAATTTTTTCATCTGTGTATTCAAGTATAAAATAAAAAAATATTTTCAAGGCATTGACAACCTCATTTTTGCTTATAAATCACATTCTACTGTGACATTTTTGACAATCACTACGTGTTATTAGGTTACATCGACTATTGTTACGTGTTGCCTGCGCTGCAGTTTTCTTGAGCTGCTCTGCAGTGATTAAATGTGTCTATTCCTGTTGGTGCCTTCAGGGTTAATGTCAGTAGATTAGTTGCTATCCATGGTATTAGATGTCTGTGGCTCTTCAGGTTGTGAGCTGCTGCTGTGTATGTCAGATGATGCTGTTACCACTCACCTAGTCTTTAAATAATCTCATGATCCTTCAGTTGGTGTTGTTGAAAGAATTTAGTCTCTATTCTGACCATTCCAAAAGCTAATTTTTATGTGATCTATCGTGTGGGAGATGCTGTTCCTTTCAATGGGTGGAGGTGAGGGGTGATGCCAGGGGCTGGATAGGTACACGGCAAGGTTGGCAGCCAGGATATCTCCACCTTAAAGGGCAATTTGGGATTAGGTCAGCTGGGGAAACCAAGTCTACAGAGTCAGACTAACTTCCCTGATTCTCTCAGGCCATCTCTGCCTTCCTGTTACTACTCCACTCATGCACTATTATCACTCCATGACAATTATTAGATGACATAAACCTAAGAAGCGTATCGCCCACAGAGACTTCCTCAGGGGTCTCAGCCATCCTTGTAAGTGGCTGAGCATTGAGATGGTATATTTGTTGCAATATTACCTTTTTATTGCATTAAGCATATTGATTGGCTATGTTAACAAAAATGTTCTTCTATATGTTTATCATCATTTGGATACTAAGTGATTTTACCTAATCATGCATTTATTACTTGCATTATAACAAGTTGGCCATTCCCCTTGCAACTGATGGTATACTGTTTGGGGGTGGTCTACAATAAGAGTTTTGACTGAGGCTTTTATGTCCATGGACCTACGAAGTAGTTTTAAATGTGATGTACTATGGATAGCTGGCCTCTTTTGCATGTCTTCTTTGTTGTTGGTTTATGATCATTTTTTACTAACAACATAGAGCAGGCCTCCCTGCCTCTACGCAGCCCATTGTATGCCATTTACGTGTTTCTCTTAGTTTACAAGATAATCGTAAAGTGTATTTTAGAAATTAGCTTTTTTTTCTGTATAAAAAAATCTTATTGTAATTGTTTAATTTCCTGGCAGCACCAAACCAGGAGAAATTAGGCATTTAAGGGAAACTGTCAGCAGTTCTTGAGATGGAAACTGAGGACAGCATGCTGTAGAGGTTGTAAAACAAAAATCTACTATGCCTCTCTTATCAGGCTGTGTGCTATTGTTTACTTAAACTAAAGGTTAAAGGTTTTATCACCTGAGGATTATCATTACAGGACTACATTGACATGTGTACAGCAGTCCGATACGCCCCCTGCTGTGATTGCCACTTCACTGCCAATGCACAATCTCTATGGAGAGCCTGGTGTGGGAAGGGCAGCTCTATCAGCCGTGGTAATGGCTAACCTAAATGCTTTGAGTGTGTCAGAACGTCTGCACCAACCAATAGAAGTTAAACATAGCTGAATTCAGAGTCTCTTTGCCTGCAACATGCTGCTCTCAGATGAGGCCGCAAAATCTGCTGATGGATAGTGCCCAAGAAAGTTTTTTGTATAATGCAAAACAGGACAGATCTTCCAGAGAAAGAGATCCTCATTGAAATCACTCAACTGTGGCCATGTGGTGAGTGTTAGCGATGAGAGAGTGTAATCGTTACTAATCCCTACTCGCGCGGATAGTACGGTATTCACGATACTCGTTACTCGGCGAGTATCACTGGTGCTTGTGAGTGATGTCAATCGTAAACGATCTGACACATATTGCCGACTCCCTTCAGTACACAGTGGGCTGGCACCTCAGGGAAAGCAGATTGAATGTTAGGGTCTCTCTGGGGGAACACAGCAAGGCGTTTTACGCAGTAGAAATGTAAAAAAAGATCATCTTGCCGCCCTGTCTGGGAAAGACTCGTTTCATGGCCGGATGTGTGTGGGCGGAGCCTATCACTAATTGACTAACATTAGACTCGCTATTCGGACGAATATGCGATTATTAATAACTACTCGTTATACTCGAGTATAGTGAGGGCGAATATTACACCACTCGCTCATCACTAATGAAGATCCTAGACAGCACAGAGGCTCTATTAAGGCTACATTCACACATCCATTTTAAATCTTTGTTTGCTCCCCGTTTTTTCTTATTGAAAAGCACTCTGAGCCGAAGAGTTTCTTGGATCCAATCACACGTCTGTGAAAATCAAGGATCCAAGTGTGAGAACTGTGAATCTCAAAGCTATGAAACTGTTCAGACCCAACTCGGAAGGTCAGAATAGGACATCCTCAACGGGTCTGTGTGCTATTCGATAACAAATCGAACAACAAGCCGACACCACCCGCATAGTGATCGCGATTGTGTCCTTTATGTACAGATAATGCCAAAAGGCAGGAAGGGTTTAAAAAAATTGACCTAAACAACAACTTAAACAATAAGGGAGTAGAGTAGATGCACACAGAGTGGTGCCAGGGTTTCATATATTAAATTAAATTAAAGATGATATCAGAAAATGATTTAATAGTTAACTCAGGTTTTTTGTTTTGTTTTTTTAAACGGTAATTTTTTTTGTCTTCAAAAAAATCTGTATTAAAAATAAAAAATAGAATTCTTGCAATTTTCACATTCGCCATTGGGGCTTCTTTAATCTTTAACTTCCTGTACTTTACAAAACAACAAAGGACATTAGCCCCAAATAACACACCCTAGATTTTGTATTGAAGCAACTAAAGAGCATGTCTAACTATCATCGTGAATGGATGGGAAGCAGACGGAAGCTGTGACATCTCCAATTGTGATTGGTGGTGTGCCGCTAGTCACTGCATGGACAAGCTGTGAGTCAAATGATCCGTGGACAGATACCTAGAGCGCAGCTTGTCATGGGCTGAGAGAATAAACAAAGGTGTAGTCAGGTCATGGTCTGGGTCAGAATACCAAAAAGGTAGCAGAACAAAGCAGAGACAAAACTGGCAGGTGGTTGAGGGCAGTCCAAGGTCTGGCAACAATATATCAGACCACAGTTGAACGGAACCAACATGCACCAATGAGTAAAATGCTAAGACTGGCAGAGATCTGGAGCTAACTGCTCAGCTAAGTAACTGTACAATCATAGAAAACAGGGAACATCTGAGTAAGACCAGCATCTCCCAGTCACATATTGGATGGCTGAGATGTCAATCAACACATTGACAACTCAGTACGACTCAACACTAGATTGGACAACTGAGCTGTCACTCACAATAGCAACAGCTCAGCACGATCCTGATTCCATAGTGCGGCAAAGGCATCACTCATTGCATCCAAGACACACTGGTCGGAGAAGTTGTGACAGGTGGATCATGTGTTCTATTCTGTGTATAGACGTAATTGTAATCCTGTCTCTGCTGATAAGCAATCTTCTGAAAACTCTTCTTAAACAGTAAAGGAAGAAGGAGTCACAGAAGCTAGTGTAAAAATTGTAACATTATTAATTTTTATTAATAAAAATTGATATAAAAAAGGATATGAAAAGCTAAAGGTTACTAAAAACAAATCTTTAAAAAAAAATAGTTAATTTTCTGATGATTGCTTCTAGACGTGATAAATTATGACCTACATGAGGACTTGAGCCTGGTTTGTCTTCCCATCTTCCTTCAAAGATCTTGAGACTGCAAACCACAAACCTCATGGCTGAGAACTTGAAGAGTAACTGATCAGATACAGAAGGTGACTGGACCATAAGAACAGAAGACGCTTCTGGCATGTTTCAGATCCACCCTAATGAGATCTGAAATTAATCTAGTCACAACTACATTATATTCTGGTGCAAAAAGGGTTACATTAGCCATAAAATCTCTGGGGAAGGGGACCCGAATACCTGCTTCTGGCAGAGCTGCGTAAAGTCTTCTATAAACACCACATTTACTGCAGACTATAAAAGAGCAAGAGCCTGATCTTAAAGAGGTGTTTCACTTGGACGTAGAACGCAGAGCGCTCGTTCCAGATAAAGACCAAATTCTATCCTCTCTCACTTCATAGACCTTAAGAAAACTTCCAGGTGCGATGACGTTTTATGGAAGGTATAAAAGAATGTAATTCGGCTTTTTGAAACATATTTATGCTTAGAGGTAAAACGCAAAAATATGGTTAAGTCTGTGCGAAATATGACTGTAAGTACGTAAGTACATACAGTGGAAAGTACCACTAACACAGCAAACTGGGATCCAACTCAACGAGCACAGACCATAAGGAACAATGGACCAGTTGATATTATTTTAAAGGAATTGTCTATTTTAGGTTGATTTTAACAAATTTGTGGCACTTACTATCATTTAAGCATTATAGGTTTACCACTTGTGACGTACCTCCTAATTATTACTGCACTCTCCTGCTTTCAAAATGGTATTTGATGGAGGAGCGTGTGACCGCACCTGTCCATCACAATCAACTTCAATTGTAAAAATGTTTGCTCAACAACATTTTAGAAAGTTTGAGAAATACTGGGAGAATATAGTATGGTCAAATAAACCAAAATTGAGCTCTTTAGATGCCGAAGCTTTCCACCCTAAAAACACCATACCAACAGTGAAGTTCGGAGGTGGAACATCATGGTGTGGGACTGTTTTTCAGTCTATGGCACTGGCAAGCTTCATATAATTAAAAGAAGGATAAATGGACAAATGTACCAAGACATTCTTGATAAAACTCTGCTGCGAGGATGATGAAGATGAAAAGAGGGTGAACATTTCAGCAAAACAAAGACCCCAAACACACAGCCAAGAAAACTATCTATTGGTTACAGAGAAACAAAATAAGGCTGCTAGAATAGCCGAGTCGATCACCGGAGCTGAATCCAATAGAAAATTTATGGAAGGAACCAAAGCTCAGACATCATAGAAGGATCCACAAGACCTTCAGGATGTGAAGAGTGTATGTGTGGAAGAATGGGCCAAAATCCACCTGAGCAATGCATGTGACTAGTGTCTACATACAGGTGGTTTCTGGAGCTTCATCATTAACAAAAGCTTTTGTATGAAGTATTAAATACATTTCAGTAAGGGTGTTCAATACTTTTTTCCCGGTGTCATTTCTCATTATTACTCAGCATAATTATGGACATCTATGGTTTGACTTGTTTGCCTGTGAGGATTGGATGGGTTGTTACTGACATATGATGAGAAATTCATGTTAATAGCACCTTTAGAAATATATTTACTTGGAAAATTGGTGTCGTGTTCAACACTTATTTCACCCACTGTATAGATTAGTGAATAAAATCAGTAAGCATCACACATTCATTAAAATCAATATAAAATGTACAACTTTTTTAGGGTATGGGTAGTTTTCCAAGATGAAGACGCTTCAGGACTCATATCTAAGCTTGCTTAGTTGTTTTTTCCTGCCAGAATTTTTTATCCAGAGTTATCTTTTTAACTGGTGTTTTGCGTTACGGTAATTTCTTTTCCTTCAGTCAACAATGAAGAAGCCACCAACGATCTTTGAAGACCGCTCAAAAAAACGTATCTTCTTAACCTTGTTATTGACTTGTATAGTAAAGTATAGCGTGTCCCCAGAGAAGACGCCTGAAGAATGGTCATGCATATGGTCTTTAATCTGAGTATTTGCTATTAAAGGCAAATTCAGATGGAATCCACCTGAAAAAGATGGAAGGTGGACATACTTGTAATATACTAGGATGAGTGAAAATATGTCCTGCCATGGTTGCAATGAAACCAAAGCTAATCAACAATTAGTCAGGGCATATAGGATGATATGGACGTATGGACAGGGTGTTTGCAGTTGGATGTGATGGCATGGTGTGAGTGATTGATGCAAGAAAATCAAATGAGTGTAAGGTGGGAACCCCTACATGCAGGCATAATGCCTTGGTGTGAATTTTGTGCGGAAACATTGGCTGTCATGATAAGGATAATGGGGTCTCTGTTCGTGGCTTGCATCCTTCTCTCAGAGCCAAATGTGGATCTCAAGGTAAGAAATGTTGGGGATCTCTGACTTAATGAGGCATTCCACTATTAATGTGATTGGCTTTCTTTTGTTTTAATTCTTCCCAACTTTTTCAGTGCCGGAGTGGCGCTTTATATCTAAGCACCTTACACTTCGTCATATACCAGCCACCTTCTGTCGTCTTCACCTCTTACCGAAGTCGCTCCAGTCCCGCAGCGCCATTTTTTGACTGCAACATCTGACTGACCAGAAGTCAAAAGTTATATGACAAGGTCTCAATACATCTTCATGAGAACCACAATTGAGTTACGAACTGCGGCGCTTTCCAGTGTATTGAGTTGTGACCTCTGGCGCACTCCAATAAACACTGGAGCTGCGGGCAGATCACAAATCGATGGAGACTGACCGGAACAGCTGCAATAGAAGATGAAGACGGTGGCAGGTGAGTATAAAACAGGGGCTAGGAGACTTGGATTTAAAGCACCGCTACAGCGGGGAAAAAAATTGATGGAGTGGTGTTTTAACTTCCCGGAAAACATGTGATTGGATAGCTGGTGGTCCAACAGCCAAAATCTTCATTCTCCTTGCACTTTGCACCCCAGCTCCATTCTTTTAAACATTTGCGAGAAGTTAACAATGTGGACTGAGGTACTCCACACTGGGACATATTTGTGCCACGCTGTCCGGTTGATTGAGGTCCAAAATCAGACCTTCACTGATGGGATGTAAAATATCACAGGTTCATCAAGTTCAGCCTTTCTGCACCAGTTATATATTCTCAAATCATTAGATTATTAAACCCCTTAAATGTCATTTGTTATGAGAAAAGCCTCCGTCTGAAAAGTATCTGTAATTTCTACTTCTTGTGGATGGGCGTTCCACAGTCTGACTGCCTCCAACCGTAAAGAATCCTTTCCTGTTAAACTGCCAGAATCCATCTTTCATCCACATGTAATGAATGTCCTCTGATCCCTTGTTAGGTCCTTGGAAGGAATAAATCATGTGCCACAAAGTGATGGCAAACTATAATAATCCTACAAGAAACTTTATCGAGAACGTCATTACGTTATTTGACAAAATGTCGGAAAAGCCGGGTCCTCAACCATCCAGGGTTAATCATGGGGTGTTCTGTGTCGTCATAACAAACGAGGCTTTGTATTCTGAATTACACAATATTATTGCATATTAGTACCAGTAAACGTTTCCATTTTCCAGCAATAAAAGTAATAACCCAACAGTTCTCCTTGTAAAAACCAGGGCTGGAAAAAAAACAGACACAATAGGATTTCTACGATCATTTATTCATGGCTCTGCAATACAGTACAACGTTCTGGTTTATATGGTGTGTGGACTTGGCTGTTTATATTGCCTGGAGACCCCTGTATTCTCTGTATCTGACAGTCTTTTGCGCAGGTTTGGCATTATGTGGTTTTGTATACTGGGGCTTGTTTAAAGGTGAATCCCACACTTACATCTAGCTTTTCACTTAATGCAACAGGTCTGCAAATCCAGATCCTAAACCCAGCCAATCAACACACGTGCGGTTATATAACAGGGGCTTTGCAGATAATATTTATGGATTAGTCGGCTTTATGACCGCATAAAAATACAAGATCCATTTTCATTCTATTCATATTGCCTTAACACCTCCTCATAAAGGGCAATTATACCATTTAGAAGAAAGAATAATATTCTATACAGTCCTTCATATTATACGGTGGTGGGACGTTGGTGACCGGTGGGTACCGCTACTATTGGTACACTTTCTAAATTCTTCACTGCTGTTTTCTCTATATAAACCTATTGAAAAAGTCAAGTCTGTTAGTACAATCCACTATAATGTCTTGAAGACTATTTGGAATCCCTAATGCTTTATTATAGGGAACCAGTCACCTGGCTTTTGCTACCTGATCTGGGAGCAGCAAAATATATAGACAGAGACCCTGATGTAACGTTGGCTACAGCGCCGGCATCACTGACACTTTCACTGCTCCACTGCATTGGCTTTGGTCCCTATCTCTGTTCCTGCCACCAGGGCCTGCGTCTGCCATGCGGGTCTCCTGAGAGCGGCATTAGGACACATGTGCGACACACCAACTTTTCTTAAAGGGTCAGCGTATTTTACCTGGAAATACCTCTCATCCTATGGCTGAGTGGCACAGAGTATTGGGCACCTTCCCCTTATGGGAGTATGGGGGTGACAGGGCAACCTGGTCTAATGGTAGAGAGACACTGTTATTTGTCAGGCCCCAGTCCTATTTGCTGTTTCCTGCATTCCGTGCTCATACCTAACCCGTGTCTGTCTCCTAGTCTCACTCTACCCACAAGCACCTGCCTGAGCCTGCTGTATCATCATACCTGCAGAACCACCTGTGTTGCCGCACGCTGTGAACCAGTCAGAACCAGCCATGCTGACGTACCCTCAGCACCAGCCGTGCTGCTGTACCCTCTGTAGCAGCCAGAGCCAGTTGTGCTGCCGTATCCTTGGCACAAGCCAGAACCAGCCATATCACCACAGCCTCTGCACCAGCCAGAACCAGCCGTGCTGCCGTACCCTCTGCACCAACCTGAAACAGCCATGCTGCCGTGCCCTCTGTACCAACCAGAACCAGCCTTACTGCCATAACCTCTGCATGATCCAGAACTAGCCATGCTCCAGCATCCTCTGTACCAGCCAGAATCAGCCGTTTTGCTGTACCCCCTGCACTAGCCAGAACCAGCCTTTCTGCCATTGCCTCTGCACCAACCAGTACCAGCAGTATTGCCATACCCTCCATACTAGCGAGTACCAGCCATATTGCCGTACGCTCTGAACCAGCTGTGCTGCCGTATCCTCTGCTCCGGCAATAACCATGGTCTATTGTCATAGCCTCTGTACCAGCCAGAACCAGATGTGTGCCATACTAATTGCACCAGCCTAAACCACCCATGCTGATGTACTTACAGCACCCGCTATACTTGCTGCAGCAGCCATCCAGTCTGTACCTGACTCCACTAGAGACTGCCCTGCCTGCACCAGTAACTGTGCCTGCAAACCCAACCTTGGGGCCAACTGTAGAGGTACTGAGATCCTCTGGAGTGGGTACCTGGCGGCTACCTTCCAGCCCAAGCCCCACCTCACCATCAGAAGCTCTAGAGAAGAAGAGTTAGTTGCTTACTTACGCCGCTTAAAGCAGATTGGTCCAACGGCCCAGTGGGTCCTCTCCTACTCGCTCGCAACCCCAAGCGTTACACATGATACCAGCCATGTTTCACTTAGTTTATTTAGTGCAGTAGTTGTGAAAGAATAAGAATTTTCTGCCCTACAGATCTAGAAGAGCTCAGAATGCTTAGCGGTCTATAACTCCACCAACAACACTGACTGGTAGCTTGCTGTGTACATTGTATATTGACAGAAAGCAGCCAATCAGCCAAGTCTGAAGTCCAGAGCACTCTGGAAGAGGTTTTCATCCATGATATCTCTGTACCTGGCCGCAGTCATGTTTTTTTTAACCAGTCGTCCTGTCCATGCAGCTGGAAAACATCCCCATTGCATGATGCTCCAACCACCATATTTCACTGTTGGGATTGTATTGGGCAGGTGATGAGCAGTGCCTGGTTTTCTCCACACATACCATTTAAAATTATCACCAAAAAGTTCTATCTTTGTCTCATCAGACCAGAGAATCTTATTTCTCATAGTCTGTGAGTCCTTCATGTGTTTTTATTTTTACACACTCTATGCGGGCTTTCATATGTCTTGCACAGTGGAGATGCTTCCATTGGGCCACTCTCCCATAAAGGCCTGACTGGTGGACGGCTGCAGTGATACTTGACTTTGTGGAACTTTCTCCCATTTCCCTACTACATCTCTGGAGCTCAGCCACAGTGATCTAGTGGCTCTTCTTTACCTCTCTCACCAAGGCACTTCTCCCATGATTGCTCAGTTTGGCTGGATGGTCAGGTCTGGGAAGACTTTTGGTGGTCCCAAAAATCTTCCATTTAAGGATTATAGATGCTACTGTGCTCTTAGGAACCTTGAGTACTGCAGAAATTCTTTTGTAACCTTGGCCAGATCTGTGCCTTGCCACAATTTTGTCTCTGAGCTCCTTGGGCAGTTGCTTTGACCTCATGATTCTCATTTGGTCTGACATGCACTGTGAGCTGTTAGGTCTTATATAGACAGGTGTGTGCCTTTCCAAATCAAGTCCTATCAGTTTAATTAAACACAGCTGGACTCCAAGAAGTAAAACCATCTCAAGGAGAATCACAAGGAAAAGGACAGCATGTGACTTAAATATGAGTGTCTGTGCAAAGGGTCTGAATACTTATGACTATGTGATATTCCAGTTTTTCTTTTTTAATACATTTTCAAAAATTTCTACATTTTTTTCCAGTCAAGATGGGGTGCAGAGGACATTAATGAAAACAAAATGAACTTTTTTTGAATTAACCAAATGGCTGCAATGAAACAAAGAGTGAAAAATGTATAGGGGTCTGAATACTTTCCGTACCCACTGTATATACTACTATACATATCAGGGGCGGACCTACCGTGGTGCCGCTGGTGCAGCGGCACCAGGGCCCCGACAGGCTAGGGGGCCCCCCCCTCAAGGCACAGAGAATAAGCCGACATGCTGCCGGCCACGCCTCTTCTAGCTGCCGGCCACGCCCCCTCACAGCAGCTCAGGAGCGAGGACAGAGCCCCAATCACAGTGCAGAGAGTGAGTCGTGACCTCTCCTGCACTGTGGGGAGGACCACACTCAACCAATCCTGGCAATGCGCGCGGGCCTCTGAAATTCTCTCCACATGGATGATGGCTGTTCAGCATCATCAGCAGCAGCAGATGAGGGGACACAGCTCTGCACAAGGACCCAGGTACAAGGAAAGGGACCAAAGACAGGGCACAGGCTGAGGACAGACCCGGGGGGGGGGGGGGGGGGGGTTTGCTGCTCTGTACACTGCTTTTATGCTTTTACAGGACCTGTGATGATGTCACATTGAGGGGAGGAGTCAGTGGTCACATGATCAGCTCCTCAGTGTATGCAGGACTCTGCTGTGCTGGTTGTCATGGTGCTGGATGAGATGAAGTTTATGTCAGGAGGGATTTACAGTGTGGATGTAGCAGAGCCGAGTGTGTATGGGGTGTATGGAGCGGAGTTCAGAGTGTATACGTGGTGTACGGAGCGGAGCCGAGTGTGTACAAGATGTACGGAGCAGAGCCGAGTGTGTACAAGATGTACGGAGCCGAGCCGAGTGTGTACGTAGCGGAGCCGAGTGTGTACGAGGTGTACGGAGCAGAGCCGACTGTGTACGAGGTGTACGGAGCAGAGCCGACTGTGTACAAGATGTACGGAGCAGAGCCGAGTGTGTACAAGATGTACGGAGCAAAGCCGAGTGTGTACGTAGCGGAGCCGAGTGTGTACGAGGTGTACGTAGCGGAGCCGAGTGTGTATGAGGTGTACGGAGCAGAGCCGAGTGTGTAGGAGGTGTACGGAGCAGAGCCGTGTGTGTACGAGGTGTACGGAGCAGAGCCGTGTGTGTACGAGGTGTACGGAGCAGAACCGAGTGTGTACGAGGTGTACGGAGCGGAGCCGAGTGTGTACGAGGTGTACGGAGCGGAGCCACGTGTGTGCAGAGCCGCGTGAGTATGAGGCAGGGCTACATGTGCGGGACATATGGAGTAAAGCCGCATGTGCATAAGGTGGATGGAGTGGAGCCGCATATGCTGGGGCGTCCTGTAGAGGAGCCGCATGTGTACGGAGCGGAGGCGTGTGCGCAGGGCATGTGGAGCGGAGCCGCGTGTCTACAAGGCATTTGGAGCGGAGCCACGTGCGTACAAGGTGTGTGTGCGCCAGTGGTAGTTCCCCGCGGATGCCGCTCCCGTTCCTATAGTCCCGGCTGCCTCTGCCGGCAGCATTCTTCACTCGAGTCCTGGCTGAGCTGTCTGCTTTTTGCAGCTCAGCATGGTGGGGCACGATGATGTCATCACTGAGTGCCACTGTGCTGATACGTGCAGAGCGGAGCAGCAAGAAGAGAGGTGAGTATTTACTTTTTTTTTTTTTAACCCGTGAATACAGTGATGGGAGACTATGTAATGTGCAATATAACATAGGAGGAGTATGGGGTGCAATATACTATATGGAGGAATATGAGGGCCCATTATACTATATGGAGGACTATGGGACTGCCTTATACTATATGGAGGGCTATGCGGGTGTATTATAATATATGGAGGGTCGTGGAATGCATTATAATATATGGAGGACTATGGATGATGTATTAAAATATATATAGCCAATTATATAATATGGAAGCCATTTTAATATATCTGGAGGTCTCTGTGGGGGCATGATAATATTTGGAGGGGTGTGAGGAAGCCTTTATACTTTATGCAGGGCTCTTTGAGGGTTGCGTTGTAAATAAATATTACAATCTATATGTTTACATTACTTTGTTGCCACTATGAGGGGCGGGGGGGCCCCCAAAAAATTTCTTGCACCGGGGCCCACTACAGTCTGGGTCCGCCCCTGATACATATGCTAACCCACCCTATCATCATGGCTACCTTTGTTAATGACATGACTGGAATAATTAATTCACATACAGTAGTGTTCAAAATAATAGCATTCCAATATGACTAACCAAATTATTCACTGTTTTTGGCATATAATATATTACCAAATGTCAAACGATTTACCAGTCGGTGCAGTTGATTGTTAGAAAACCAACAGCCTCAGCAATCATGATCTGTATGTAATGGAGTCTATGTTTTTGAATAATAAATTAAAATAGGGTGTGCAGTGTGGAGTTCAATTAGTGCGGTCAATCATTCTGTGAAGAAACAGGTGAATCAGGTGGCCCTTAATTAAGAGTGAAGCCAGTGCATGTTGTACATGTATTTATCTTTAAAAACCTGAGAAATATGAATCACTTGAGACATTGTTCAGAAACAACAACGTACTTTGATTAAAAAGTTGATTGGAGAGGACAAAACTTATAAAGAACTGCAGACAATGATAGACTGTTCAACTAATATGATCTCCAATGCTTTAAAACGAAAAGCAAAACCGGAGAGACATGGAAGAAAACAGAGGACTACCATTCGAATGGATGGAAGAATAACCAGAATGGCAAAGGCTCAGCTAATGATCAGCTCAAGGATGATCAAAGACAGTCTCAAGCTATCTGTGAGGACTGTGATGGTTAGAAGACACCTGTGTGACGCTAATCTATCACAAGAAGTCCCCACAAAGTCATACTGTTAAAAAAAAAGACATGTGCTGAAGCGGATACAATTTGCCAAAAAAACACATCAACTGGTCTAAAGAAAAATGGAGAAACATTTTGTCGACTGAAGAAAGTAAAATTCTTAATTATTGGGTCCAAGAGCCACAGACAGTTTGTCAGATGACCCCCAAACGTCGAATTGAAGCCACTTTCCATTCTGAAGACAGTGAAGCATGGTGGTGAAGCATCATTATATGAGCATGTTTGTCTTACTTTAGTGCCGGGCCTATTTACTGTATCCCAGGGATCATGGAACAGTTTGCATATATCAAAATATTTGAAGAGGTCATGTTGCCTTACATTGAAGAGGAAATCTCCTTGAAACAAAACAACCACCCTAAACATACCAGTAAATAAGCAAAATCTTGGTTCCAGTCCAACAAAATTGAGGTTATGCAGTGGCCAGCCCAATGTTTGGACCTTTATCCAATAGAACACTCGTGGGGTGACATAAAAAAAATGCTGTTTCTAAGGCAAAGCCAACAAATGCAAATAAATTATGGGATGTAGTCAAAGCATTCTGGGCTGCAATAACAGTTGACAGAAGTTGGTTGACTCTATGCAACATAGATGTCAAGCAGTTCTAAAAAACTGTGGTTTAGTTAAATATTAAGTTGCATGGAAATAAAAACCATTATAAAGATATTGGGCTTAATTAACGTTTTTGAACACACGCTATTATTTTGAAAAAAAAATGTACAAATCAACAGTAGTAGATCCCACTGTCATTGGAGGTGTTTTTTTAATTTCATCTTTTATCCTCTGGAGCGCACCATTCCCCTTGCCTGCTGCGTGTCTTAAAAGGAGTAGCATGCTGCAGATGATTGACAGTTCAGATTTGTGGCAAGACAGCACCAACAACTGAAGTGAGCATCGAAGGGACCCGGAGCATGGAAAGGTCGCTGGATGCAAACAGTTTTTAAAATTATTGACACGCAAAAAAGTACATAGGTTTACTCGCTGTTTCATCGATCAGCGCTCTTAATGGGCAGCTTATGTGCCATTGTAAAAGGCCCCAAGGGTCATTTTCATTTTGGACTATGCAGATTATCTGTACAAACCTTGCTATCTTTTTCATGTTTTAAGTCCATTTACACTGAATGATTATTTCGAAAAGACAATTCCTAAAAACGATCTTTTTGCAACAATCGCCCCACTTTACTTTAAGCTGTTGATCGCCTGATGAATGAGCAAAACGTTTTGCTCGTCAGGTGAAATTACTTTTTTATATTGCAGAAGAGGTCATCGTTCTCGGCAGCACATGGTCCTGTTTTATACGCTGGGGGTTGCAGCGGTTCCGGGGATCTGGTACGGCAAATAGATGTGGTGGGGCGCAGGTTGGAAGCCAGGGGAGTGGCTGTCTAACCTGGACCATCCTGTGGGTGTGACGGAACACAGATAAGCAGACTTCCTCTTAGTCACATGGGCTGTGAGGTCAGGAAAGGTCCTTGACCATAGGAAAGGAAGGAGCCTTGGGGAAAAAGGGTGGCGTTTCCCAGCATCCACAATAGCCAGGAAGCCCCATGGAGCCTGGATAACCCTGGACTCTGGAAGTTTGCACCCAGGCTGAGCCCCGACCGGACCAGAGGCGGTGAACCTAAAAAGAAAGCATTCCCTCCAGCTAAGACCATAGCCAGCGATCCCGTTGATGGACTAAAGGTCAGTGGTTGCTGTTATGGACTAACCAGGTGTCGTCCTGGTCGGTGGGGACAGCATGACATAGTGTACCTGTCCTGTCCATGAAAGCCCTGTATCCTTATGCGGTTTTTGAGGTTTTGAGAATAAAACCGTTGGACTTTGTTTTACCTTAAGACCAGTTTTTTGCCCAGTTTCTGTAGCCAAGCAGTTCTCGAGGGGTTTCATGAGCTTAATGAGGGGCCCCAAAGCGTCCCCCTAGGCGGTGTGGATCCCAAACAACCCCAACTGAATGTTTTATCATGACTGTTCGTGGCATATTGAAGTGGGTTGGCCTGTGTAAACAGGATATTAATAAACAGACGACTGACAAACATGTTGCAGGCTGGTGGCAACGTAAAGCAGCGCATTGCGCAGTGGACATGGACCTTTAACCGTGAAACGATAACCTTGTTAAATTGTGCTACATATCTGATATTAAAGAACATTGTGGCCCATTTTCTCAAAAGATTATCATTCTAGCAGCACATTGTCCAGTGTAAACAGTAAATATGTGCTGTCGAAAACAACGGCTGTCTATGCGTACTGAACAATTTTACCACTAACTGTTCAGTGCAACTCGTGCGCAATCCATGGTCCTGGTTTGGCCTGTGTAAACAGGCTACTAAAGACCACCAACTGGGAAACATCGTCAGTAGTTTAATGCTGCACATCATGAATGATAAACCTGTCAAATTGTTCTACACATCTAAAATTGAAGATCATGGTGGTGTTTGCTCAAAAGATTTTTGATTCTTGGCAGCACATTGTCCAGTGTAAAAAAGTATACATGCTGGCAGTATGGTGCGTACTGAAACAATATATTACTGAATGTTCAGTATGCATTTATAGAGGTTGTGTAAAAGGCTATTGGAAGACCACCGACTGGCAAAACTGTTGCAGGCTGGCCGGTAATTTAATGCTGCGCATCGTGCAGAGGAAATGGACCTTTAACTGTGAAACTGATTAACCTTTGCCAAATTGGGGGCTACATATCGGATATTAAAGGACATGGTGGAGTTTTCTCAAAAAACCGTCATTCTCAGATGTAAAAAGTTATATGTGCTCACGAAAACATTGGTAGTCTATGCGTTTCTTGAACAATTTTGATCAACCGACCGTTTTCAGTGTGCATCTGTACTGAAAAAAGGTTATTTACTTACCGCCATGTTGCAGTTAGCAGTAGTGTAATGCTGCGCACCATGCAGAGGAAATGGACCTTTAAACCCTGAAACTTATAACCCCGTCAAATTGTGTACACATTGTAGCAGAGGGGCCCTTTACTCGTAGGTCCATCTTATCTAGGAGAAGACGCTTGCTGTCATTTTTAACACCCTCACTTCTCGACCCGCCTTGCCGATACGCTGGGGAAATCTTTAAAGGGCGCCGGGAGTTGTTTTTTTAATGATCATGGCAAACAAAAAAACTGACACAAAGCATAAAATTACAACGTTTTTTTCCATCTTGTAGCAGTTTGATTTTTAATGGAGAAGCATTACTCGTGGAAAAACACATACTTACAACAAATGCAGTAAAAATTAAACCTCCTTAAAATGTAGTAATTATTTAAACGCTTTGATTTTATGCTGCACACCGCAGGTCAACCGCTGCAAAGCCCCTTAATATTTTGACAGGGTATGCCTGTATTTATCTACATTAAGACGCCTACATGAATGCTAATGTTATGTGAAAAAGGAAAAAAAAAATTGGAAATCCCCCTTTGGGTTTTTTGCGAGAGATAAAAATAGCACAAATATTTAACTTTTTTTGTAAAATTAATTTAAGGAAAGACAGGGGAAAAAACTCCCTGGGAATTTGCTCGCGCGACGTTAAGAAGAAGAGTTTAAAATGTGCTTGTGTACACATAATGCATTACCATAAAATTTTAAAAATCTGCACATTACTAAAATTTACAAACACATTAAGACTTTTCTAAATAATAGAGGCAGAAAGCAATAATGCAAAATGAAAAAAAAACAAAAAGCATAAAGCAAATCTGCCCAATGGCCCCCCCATGTGCCTACAAACCGAGAATATTTTCCCAAACCTTACGAATGGTTTTTTTCTAAAAGAAAAAGAAATTCCCGCGGATGCCGCTCCCGTTCCTATAGTCCCGGCTGCCTCTGCCGGCAGCATTCTTCACTCGAGTCCTGGCTGAGCTGTCTGCTTTTTGCAGCTCAGCATGGTGGGGCACGATGATGTCATCACTGAGTGCCACTGTGCTGATACGTGCAGAGCGGAGCAGCAAGAAGAGAGGTGAGTATTTACTTTTTTTTTTTTTAACCCGTGAATACAGTGATGGGAGACTATGTAATGTGCAATATAACATAGGAGGAGTATGGGGTGCAATATACTATATGGAGGAATATGAGGGCCCATTATACTATATGGAGGACTATGGGACTGCCTTATACTATATGGAGGGCTATGCGGGTGTATTATAATATATGGAGGGTCGTGGAATGCATTATAATATATGGAGGACTATGGATGATGTATTAAAATATATATAGCCAATTATATAATATGGAAGCCATTTTAATATATCTGGAGGTCTCTGTGGGGGCATGATAATATTTGGAGGGGTGTGAGGAAGCCTTTATACTTTATGCAGGGCTCTTTGAGGGTTGCGTTGTAAATAAATATTACAATCTATATGTTTACATTACTTTGTTGCCACTATGAGGGGCGGGGGGGCCCCCAAAAAATTTCTTGCACCGGGGCCCACTACAGTCTGGGTCCGCCCCTGATACATATGCTAACCCACCCTATCATCATGGCTACCTTTGTTAATGACATGACTGGAATAATTAATTCACATACAGTAGTGTTCAAAATAATAGCATTCCAATATGACTAACCAAATTATTCACTGTTTTTGGCATATAATATATTACCAAATGTCAAACGATTTACCAGTCGGTGCAGTAGATTGTTAGAAAACCAACAGCCTCAGCAATCATGATCTGTATGTAATGGAGTCTATGTTTTTGAATAATAAATTAAAATAGGGTGTGCAGTGTGGAGTTCAATTAGTGCGGTCAATCATTCTGTGAAGAAACAGGTGAATCAGGTGGCCCTTAATTAAGAGTGAAGCCAGTGCATGTTGTACATGTATTTATCCTTTAAAACCTGAGAAATATGAATCACTTGAGACATTGTTCAGAACAACAACGTACTTTGATTAAAAAGTTGATTGGAGAGGACAAAACTTATAAAGAACTGCAGACAATGATAGACTGTTCAACTAATATGATCTCCAATGCTTTAAAACGAAAAGCAAAACCGGAGAGACATGGAAGAAAACAGAGGACTACCATTCGAATGGATGGAAGAATAACCAGAATGGCAAAGGCTCAGCTAATGATCAGCTCAAGGATGATCAAAGACAGTCTCAAGCTATCTGTGAGGACTGTGATGGTTAGAAGACACCTGTGTGACGCTAATCTATCACAAGAAGTCCCCACAAAGTCATACTGTTAAAAAAAGACATGTGCTGAAGCGGATACAATTTGCCAAAGAACACATCAACTGGTCTAAAGAAAAATGGAGAAACATTTTGTCGACTGAAGAAAGTAAAATTCTTATTATTGGGTCCAAGAGCCACAGACAGTTTGTCAGATGACCCCCAAACGTCGAATTGAAGCCACTTTCCATTCTGAAGACAGTGAAGCATGGTGGTGAAGCATCATTATATGAGCATGTTTGTCTTACTTTAGTGCCGGGCCTATTTACTGTATCCCAGGGATCATGGAACAGTTTGCATATATCAAAATATTTGAAGAGGTCATGTTGCCTTACATTGAAGAGGAAATCTCCTTGAAACAAAACAACCACCCTAAACATACCAGTAAATAAGCAAAATCTTGGTTCCAGTCCAACAAAATTGAGGTTATGCAGTGGCCAGCCCAATGTTTGGACCTTTATCCAATAGAACACTCGTGGGGTGACATAAAAAATGCTGTTTCTAAGGCAAAGCCAACAAATGCAAATAAATTATGGGATGTAGTCAAAGCATTCTGGGCTGCAATAACAGTTGACAGAAGTTGGTTGACTCTATGCAACATAGATGTCAAGCAGTTCTAAAAAACTGTGGTTTAGTTAAATATTAAGTTGCATGGAAATAAAAACCATTATAAAGATATTGGGCTTAATTAACGTTTTTGAACACACGCTATTATTTTGAAAAAAAAATGTACAAATCAACAGTAGTAGATCCCACTGTCATTGGAGGTGTTTTTTTAATTTCATCTTTTATCCTCTGGAGCGCACCATTCCCCCTTGCCTGCTGCGTGTCTTAAAAGGAGTAGCATGCTGCAGATGATTGACAGTTCAGATTTGTGGCAAGACAGCACCAACAACTTGAAGTGAGCATCGAAGGGACACCGGAGCATGGAAGGTCGCTGGATGCAAACAGTTTAAAATTATTGACACGCAAAAAAGTACATAGGTTTACTCGCTGTATCATCGATCAGCGCTCTTAATGGGCAGCTTATGTGCCATTGTAAAAGAGCCCCAAGGGTCATTTTCATTTTGGACTATGCAGATTATCTGTACAAACCTTGCTATCTTTTTCATGTTTTAAAGTCCATTTACACTGAATGATTATTTCGAAAAGACAATTCCTAAAAACGATCTTTTTGCAACAATCGCTCACTTTACTCAAGCTGTTGATCGCCTGATGAATGAGCAAAACGTTTGCTCGTCAGGTGAAATTACTTTTTATATTGCAGAAGAGGTCATCGTTCTCGGCAGCACATGGTCCTGTGTATACGCTGTGGTGCAGCGGTTCCGGGGATCTGGTACGGCACTAGATGTGGTGGGGCTGCAGGTTGGAAGCCAGGGGAGTGGCTGTCTAACCTGGACCATCCTGTGGGTGTGACGGAACACAGATAAGCAGACTTCCTCTTAGTCACATGGGCTGTGAGGTCAGGAAAGGTCCTTGACCATAGGAAAGGAAGGAGCCTTGGGAATAAGGGTGGCGCTTTCCCAGCATCCACAATAGCTCAGGAAGCCCCATGGAGCCTGGATAACCCTGGACTCTGGAAGTTTGCACCCAGGCTGAGCCCAGACCGGACCAGAGGCGGTGAACCTAAAAAGAAAGCATTCCCTCCAGCTAAGACCATAGCCAGCGATCCCGTTGATGGACTAAAGGTCAGTGGTTGCTGTTATGGACTAACCAGGTGTCGTCCTGGTCGGTGGGGACAGCATGACATAGTGTACCTGTCCTGTCCATGAATGCCCTGTATACCTTATGCGGTTTATGAGGTTTGAGAATAAACCGTTGGACTTTGTTTTACCTTAAGACCCAGTTGTTTGCCCAGTTTCTGTAGCCAAGCAGTTCTCGAGGAGGTTTCATGAGCTTAATGAGCGGCAAAGCAGTCCCCTAGGCGTGTGTGGATGCCACAACGCACTGAATGATTTATCACTGACTGTTCAGTGCATATCTGAAGTGGGTTCGGCCTGTGTAAACAGGATATTAATAACAGACGACTGACAAACATGTTGCAGGCTGGTGGCAACGTAAAGCAGCGCATTGCGCAGTGGACATGGACCTTTAACCGTGAAACTGATAACCTTGTTAAATTGTGCTACATATCTGATATTAAAGAACATTGTGACATTTTCTCAAAAGATTATCATTCTCAGCAGCACATTGTCCAGTGTAAACAGTAAATATGTGCTGTCGAAAACAACGGCTGTCTATGCGTACTGAACAAGTTACCACTAACTGTTCAGTGCACTCAGTGCGCATCCATGGTCTGGTTGGCCTGTGTAAACAGGCTACTAAAGACCACCAACTGGGAAACATCGTCAGTAGTTTAATGCTGCACATCATGAACTGATAAACCTGTCAAATTGTTCTACACATCTAAAATTGAAGATCATGGTGGTGTTTGCTCAAAAGATTATGATTCTTGGCAGCACATTGTCCAGTGTAAACAGTATACATGCTGGCAGTATGTGCGTACTGAACAATATATTACTGACTGTTCAGTATGCATTTATAGAGGTTGTGTAAACAGGCTATTGAAGACCACCGACTGGCAAACATGTTGCAGGCTGGCGGTAATGTAATGCTGCGCATCGTGCAGAGGAAATGGACCTTTAACTGTGAAACTGATAACCTTTGCCAAATTGTGCTACATATCGGATATTAAAGGACATGGTGGAGTTTTCTCAAAAGACCGTCATTCTCAGCAGTGTAAACAGTATATGTGCTCACGAAAACAGTGGTAGTCTATGCGTACTGAACAATATGATCACCGACCGTTCAGTGTGCATCTGTACTGTAAACAGGTTATTTACTTACCGCCATGTTGCAGGTTAGCAGTAGTGTAATGCTGCGCACCATGCAGAGGAAATGGACCTTTAACCATGAAACTTATAACCCTGTCAAATTGTGCTACACATCTGATAGCAGAGGACATCCTTTACTCTGTAGGTCCATCTTATCTACGGAGAAGACGCTTGCTGTCATTTATAACGACCATCACCTTCTCTGACCCAGCCTCTGCCGATACGCTGGGAAATCTTGACAGGCGCGCCGGCGAGTTGTTTTTTCAATGATCATGGCAAACAAAACTCTGACACAAAGCATCATAATTACAACGTTATTCCATCTTGTAGCAGTTTGATTCTTACATGGAGAAGCATTACTCGTGAGAAATAACACATACTTACAACACTGCAGAAAACACTTAAACCTCCTTAAAATGTAGTAATTATTTAAACGCTTTGATTTTATGCTGCACACCGCAGGTCAACCGCTGCAAAGCCATTAATATTTATGACAGGGTATCGCCTGTATTTATCTACATTAAGACGCCTACATGAATGCTAATGTGTATGTGAGAAGGACAAAAACAAATTGAGACTCCTCTATGGTCTTATGCGCAGAGATAGAAAATACGCACAATATATTTAACTATGTTTTGTAAAATTACTTGGAAGGAAATGACAGGGAAAAGAACTCCACGGGGGAATTTGCTCGCGCGACGTTAAGAAAGAAGAGTGTTAAAATGTGCTTGTGTACACATAATGCATTACCATAAATTACACAATCTGCACATTACCTAGAATTATACAAACACATTAAGACTTTCTAAATAATAGAGAGCAGAATGCAATAATGCAAGCTGAAAAAAAAGCAAAGAGCATAAAGCAAATCTGCGCCAATGGCCCCGCCATGTGCCTACAAACCGAGAATATTTGCCCAAACCTTACGGAGATGGTTCATTTCTAAAGATGAAATTCCCACGATGAATTATAATGACCACCAGCCTCGTACACATAGAAGGCAACCGGACCAAATCCAACAATTTCGGCAAGATTGGTCAACCATCTAGTGTGATTGGGGCCTTCAGAATGTTTCCTGAAGGGAAGATGTTAAAAACGTTTGTTGTAAGACAATAAACTTTGATGAGTTTCCGCACTGCCTACAATACCCGGTATGTCAGGAGCGTTGACGACGTATCGACAGCTCTATAGCCAATCACTGACCTCAGCAGCTCTGCCCATGTCAACAACCCAACTACCGTCATCGACATGAGATCAGGGCTGCGGATGATAATGGACATACACAGGAGTGGCTTCGACTCTGCGGAGGACCTAGGAAGGTCAGTTAAAGCTCAGTTTTGCTTTAATAATACAAATTGCAGTTGGAGTATAAGGTTTTTCCAATTTAAAGGAAACCTGTCACTAGATTCATGCAACCCCAAACCTCAGGCAGCAGGAATCAGACTCAATCTCGCGCTCTCTCATATAGCCTGGCACTGAGCTGCTTTCTCCCTCTATAATAAAAATGTTGTTATATAGCGCCAACATATTCTGCAGCACTTCACAATTCAGAAGGAACATGTTAAATCATAGGTAACAATTATAAAAAAAATACAATGTAATAATTAAAGCAAGGGAAAACAAAAACAAACAAAAAAAAAGTTGACCCTGCTCATAGGCGCTTTCAATCTACAAAATACAGGTGTTTGGTTCAGTCATTTTGGAGAAATGGGGGGTTGGTAAGGGCTGCATGAGTGGCCACCAGCCAGTTTGGTGGAGCTTCATGGAGAATTATGTTCAGAGAAATAGTGAACAGCCAGGGCCGCACCGTCCATTGGACAGTGTGAGCCCCGAGTCTCAGGTGGTAGGCAGGCAGGGGGAGTGGCAGTGGAGAAGGGGGCGGCGCCTGCATCACACATCGGCTACCTGTGTGACGGGCGCCGCCGGCAGCATCACCGGTAAGATGCACCTTCTCCCCTCCACTCCTCACTTTCCGCTGGTAGCGCCCCACCCCCCACTTACGGCTGCAGGGCGGCGGTGGTGCCAGCAATCAACAGCATCCCACCTTCACTTACGGCTGTAGGGCGGTGGCGGTGATCAACAGCACCCCCCCCCGCTCTACACTGTGAGGCTCAGGCGGCAGGGGGGCTTGATGCACCCCTGTGAACAGCTATATATAAATTGTGTATAGTCGTAATTTCTTTGGGTAAAGTGTTCCAGAAAATTGGTGCAGCTCAGGACAAGTCTTAGAGCCGTGAGTGGGAGGTTCGGATATTAGTTGAACGTTGCTTGCAGAGCATAGAGAGTGGGTAGGGTGATAGACAGAGATGAGGGAGGAGATGTACGGAGGTGCCACACTGTGAAGAGATTTGTGGGTATATACTCAAATCATTCCTTTATTTCCAAAGTAAAAACACTGATACAAAAAAGTGTAATGAAAAACATATTTGGCATTGTAATGTCCAAAGAAGTCCTACCTGTCACAAATGTATTAAACGCCAAAAAACCCTCCAGAATTGAAACCCCTACTAGTGATGAGCGAGTGTAATCATTACTATTCGCTACTCACACAGATAGTACAGTACTCAGGATACACATTACTCGGCAAGTATCGCTGGTGCTCGTGAGTGATGTGTCCATCGTTATCGATCTGACACAAATTGCCGGCTCCCTTCAGCAAACAATGGGAGCTGGCACCCAGTGAGAGCAGATTGAATGTTAAGTTTGGTGTCGCTGTAATCATACCGATCTGGAGAATCTTACTACCAGTTTTTTTACTGTATGATCTAAATCCCCAAAAAACACGAAATATAAGGTTTTTATTCCCTAATGTCACCGTACATGGAATTTTTTAGTGTTTTAAGAACATTGTATGGTGCAATTATTTAAAACTACAACCGACAAACCCTCATATAACTAGCTATATTGACAGAATAATATAAAATGGTGGCTCTATGAACAAGGGGATGGAAAGAAAACGAAAGAGACAAAAAATATATTTAGGGAGAACAAAAATACCAAATTTTCCCTGAAGCCAAAGGTTTAGGATTCCCTCTCCCAATTTCTAAAGTACAAAATCCTTTCTGAAATGTGGACATTAACGATGGGTGAAACCCAAATTTTAATGACCATGAAAACTTTTATTCAATGATAACTGAACCAATCAGAGAAAGTAAAAAGTAAGAACAATTAAAAATATGTCTGGTATTTGACATCTGATAGACTAGAGGACTGGTCAGATGGCGGTGAGTCTTTTCATGTCAGGGACAGGGCAAGCCCCTAATCTCGCCTATGGAGATTAATGAGTGATTTAGTCCAGCTGCTGAACTTTAGGATTCTGAAACTGTAAAATGAGAAAAAAAAAGGGTTTGGTACCATGATAGCCAGTTGAAAAAGGAATGATTGTTCTCAGTGGGAGAAACAAAATAATAATGTTGTAGTTGTGATACCTTTTAATGACTAACAAAAATTAAATAAAATTAATGAGGTTACAAAACAAGATTTCGAGCCTGCTTACGTCTCTTCATTAGGGAAGAGAAGGTAAGCAGTCTCGAAAGCTTGTTTTGTAACCTCATTAATTTTATTTAAAGGGAAACTGTCAGCTACTTTATGCCCCCAAATCTATCACTACCTGTCCCTACAGCATCCCAGAACATCCCTAAGCATCCCTGTCTGACCTAAATGGGTAGTATAATGGTTGAAAAACGCTTCATATAACTTACCCCTCAACCCCCCCTCCCCATCCCATTATAAGTGGGTGTTCTCTCCGGTTCCATTTTCCTCTCACTCTGTGGTTATCACACCCCGATGGGTGAGAGAACCTTATTTCCTTGTGCGCTTCAAGCGTTTGAATTCTCTGTTGGCTTCTTGTATGTATGATGCCATGGCGCATCACTTCCAGTCTAGCGCAGTGTGGGGGTGTATTGCGTGTACTGGCCGGCTCCAGGGCATGCGCATTCTGAAGCCGGCCACTACACCCAATAGTCCCACACGATGCACATGACCGGAAATGATGTGGCCGGAAGTAGCCCACATATTTCAAACTCTGGGAGCGTGGAAAGATAAAAGGTTAGCACGCCCACCGGTGCTATAACCACAGAGAGAGTTGGTTGAATGAACCTGGAGAGAATGCCCACACGACTAGACGATGTATCTTAACTGGAGAGAAATGTAAGTTATAAAAAGTGTTTCTTTAACTATTATACTACACATTTAGTTCAGACAGGGATGATTGGGGAAATGCTAAGAAGTTGCAGGAACAGGTACAGATAGGTAGGGCGGTATATAACAGCTGACAGGCTTTTGTTATATAAAATTAATGATGTTCCAAAACAAGCTTTCGAGGCTACTTATGTCTATTCCCTGATCAAGAGACATGAGCAGTCTCGAAAGCTTGCTTTGTAACATCATTCATTTACCGTATATACTCGCGTATAAGCCGAGTTTTTCAGCCCAAAAATTGGGCTGAAAAGTCCCCCCCTCGGCTTATACGCGAGTCACTGTATACTGTATACACTGTATACAGTGTATACAGTATACAGGCCCGCCCCCATCAGTATACAGGCCCCCCCCTTGCAGCACAAACCTGGAAAGGAAGAGATTAGTATACTTATCACTGTCCCGCTGCCGCTGTCCCGCCGCCGTCATCGCGATCCTCCGTCTTTATGTCTTCTTCCGGCTTCCTCCGGTCGGCGCAGGCAATGACGTCATTGTCTGCGCGCCAGAGGAAGCCGGAAGACGCTGGATGAAAACGGAGGAGCGCGATGACCGTGGCGGGACAGCGGCAGCGGGACAGTGATAAGTATACTAATCTCTTCCTTTACAGGTTTGTGCACCAAGGGGGGGCCCTGTATACTTATGGGGGGGGCTGTATACACCTCTGGGGCTGCTGTATACTACCTCTGGGGCTGCTGTATACACCACTATGGCTGCTGTATACTACCACTGGGGCTGCTGTATACTACCTCTGGGGCTGCTGTATACTACCTCTGGGGCTGCTGTATACTACCTCTGGGGCTGCTGTATACTACCACTGGGGCTGCTGTATACTACCACTGGGGCTGTATATACCTCTGGGGCTGCTGTATACTACCACTGGGGCTGCTGTATATACCTCTGGGGCTGCTGTATACTAACCACTGGGCTGCTGCTGTATATACCACTGAGGCTGCTGCTGTATATACCACTGGGGCTGCTGCTGTATATACCACTGGGGCTGCTGCTGTATACTACCACTGGGGCTGGTGCTGTATACTACCACTGGGGCTGCTGTATATACCTCTGGGGCTGCTGTATACTAACCACTGGGGCTGCTGCTGTATATACCACTGGGGCTGCTGCTGTATACTACCATTGGGGCTGCTGTATACTACCACTGGGGCTGCTGTATACTACCACTGGGGCTGCTGTATACTACCACTGGGGCTGCTGTAGACTAACCACTGGGGCTGCTGCTGTATATACCACTGGGGCTGCTGCTGTATACTACCACTGGGGCTGCTGTATATACCTCTGGGGCTGCTGTATACCACACTGCTGGGGGATGTATACCTGTGCTGGGGTCCACCTTTGGCTTATACACGAGTCAATAGGTTTTCCCAGGTTTTGGGGGCAGAAGTAGGGGGGTCGGCTTATACACGGGTCGGCTTATACACGAGTATATACGGGTAATTACATTTTTCTTAACTACAAGATTATTATTGTGTTTCTCCCGCTTAGAGCAATCAATCATTTTGGTAAAAATGAAATAAATACATATTGGAAGAAGCAAGGTGACTAGTGATGGCTCCTGCTACACACATTGCTGGGTACTTACATTCTCAGGAATACTGGGCAGCTCTCGAGAATCAGGCACTGTGAAGTAGGAATGCTGGAGGGGAAAAAAGAAAAATGGTTAAAACAAAAAAAGAAAAATCAGGGAACAGAAAAAAAATAGTAGTAAGACATGAGAGTGAGCCAAGTGAAGGGAGAATTCTGACCACAAACACTGTTCAAAGAAATCACCAACATGAAAGAAAGATGGAAATTTTACTTTACCACACTTCATAATAAAAAAGTGTGTGCACAGGGATCTGAAGCTGAATGCATCTGCCAGATGGAGGGTGATGGCTGCACGGCAATCGGCTCCATGCTGTGACATATCAGTGGCTTCACTCATCACCGGTAGCAGCATTTACGACAAGTGACGAGCTCATTGTGCTTCTCTACAAATTTCTAATAAATTCTTGGTGTAAAACCAGAAGCATCGACGGGCCCTGTGTGATTTTACAGAACCTAAGTTCTTAATACGTTCAAATTGGGTTAGTTGGCTGAGTTTTGCCATTAAAGGGTATGTGCTGCGATTTCGGAAAAATCTTCTTAAAGGGAACCGGTCACCAGGCTCCTGAGAGTAGCATAATATAGAGAATGGGCTGCTTGCAGTAGTTTCACAGTTTTATCAGCAGGAGATATTTACTAGAGGATTAGTAAATCTGCTGCCATGTAGTCCAACCTCACCCCCACTATGGATTGGCAGCTTTCTGTCTATGCACAGTGCAAACAAAGCTGGTGTGGGTGGGGTTATATAGAGTTCAGAATACAGAGAATTGCTAAATCAGCAGAAGATAAAACAGGGATTTTTTTTTTTAATTGCATCAGTAAGTGATACATCACTGGAATCAGGAACTCAACATCATGCTTCTGGGGCATCAAACAATTGATGACAGATTCCCTTTAAGGTGTATTCAAATCCCCTTGAGAACAAAAGGATTGGGCATACCCCCAAGTTGGTAGAGATTCATACTAAAATCGGCAGGTTCTGCCAATATTAATCTAGTGTGTATGGCTAGCTTTAACAGTGGTGCGAAGCATAAGCATCTCCCAGTGAAGGCAGAGGGCAAGTGGGCATGTTAGTATGCAAAACCATGGTGCTCAGCAAATCATCAGGTTACCCTCATTTCACATCAAGGCCTTTGAGATGAAACAAGTATTTACAATTTTCAGTTTCTCACAGATTGGAGATTGAGGATCTGTATTTTATCAACCTTGAATATACAAAAATGCTAGTGAGTGCCCTGCTCATCTCCCAGCTAGATTACTGCAACAGCTTTCCATCTACTGGTCTTTGAACTACTGAGTGAATAATCCACCTCTCTCCGATGCCAAATGCCCCACTAACTCCCAACTACCCAGTAAACGCATTTCAAAATACTAACAATGATCTACAAGGCTGTCCTTAACTTGACCCCTCCTTATACCTGGAACCTAAATTCTTAAATCTTCCCTCTCATTATCTCCTCTCCCCATTAGATCTCATTCTCCTCGTCTACTTCCCATACAACTATATCCATGATTTCTCCTGTAACTCTCGCATACTATGGACTTAGCTACCCCAACTGTTAGGGTACCTTTACACACGGCTACATTTGTAGCTTGTCACCAGGTAACTTACTGGTTGCAGTGAAATCATGGATACATGATTCCATTTGTACACAGCAACAAGATAGAACCATGTATCCATGATTTCACTGCAACCAGTAAGTTACCTGGTGACAAGCTACAAATGTAGCCGTGTGTAAAGGTACCCTTAAGACTCTCCCCAACCATCAAAGACTTCAAAAGAAGCCTGAAAGCCCATCAATTCCAGAATAGATTATTTTTATTCATTTTAACGGTCTTCAGCTCGATGTCAGGCCATGGCGACTTGATGGATGGATGTAGGAAAATTGACCTTGTGCAGCCTAAATAGATCCACCAGTCTTCTCTGAGCCTAGATTGGTTCACCATTGTCTTCTCCAAGCCTAAATAGGTCCACCAGGGTCTTCTCCACCATTAGCTTCATTGTATCAAGCCATCGAGATGGTGGTCTTCCTCTTTGCCTTGTTCCTTCTATTCTTCCGACCATGATGTCCTCCTCCGGGTCATTCCATGTCAAGTGAACCAATGATTATTACCTCTATATTTTTAATTATTTTGAGATTTTGTTATTTGTTAATAGCATGTCAGACAATGCAAAATGTGAAGAGAAAATGTTTTTAAAAAATTTATTTTTTTAAAAAAATGATTTTCAAAGTTCGGAAAAAGTGTGAATTTCGCTGTTGCCTGCCTTTACGTTGCTCCTCATAACTTAGGCTAGGAATAAGATAGAGAGACAAAATAAACACCATTCTACTCAGAACTATACAGGCTTTCACCAGATATGTGACAAGAGGATCTTTGTTAATATTTTACCCATGTGATCGCAAGCGCAAAACTTTAAAACGCATTTCCGAAAAATTGGCGCGCTTTAAATATTTCAAAAATGGCCCATGTGTCTGCTATGCTCTTAGCCACATCTGTACCAAATTTCAAGTTGGGGTCTTGATGGGATCATATTTTAACATATTTTACTATTAATAGCGTCAATGGGTCATTCCATATCAAGTGATCTAAATATGAATATTTTTTTTTACCTGACGTCTTTAGATTTTTTTTTTTTTTCCTTTATGAAGTACTACTTTAGTTAATTACAAATTAAAAGTTTAGAATTTTTTTCTTCATCAGTTAATTTTTTACAGATTTTTAAAGTTTAAAAAAAGGGTGAATTTTGGCCTGGTATGACTTTACATTTTTCTCAGGCTAGAAATAAGATAGAGAAACAAAATAAACACCATTCTACTCAGAACTGTCCAGGCTTTCACCAGATATGTCACAAGAGTATATTTGTTAATTTTAATTTTTTACCCATGCGAACGCAAACGCAACATTTTGAAACGCATTTCCGAAAAAACATTTTAATAAAAATTTTCCAAAACTGCCCATGTGTCTTTTATGCTCTTAGCCACATCTGTACCAAATTTCAAGTTGGGATCGTGATGGGATCATATTTTAAAATATTTAACTATTATAATGTCAATTCAAAAATCACCAAGAACACAATCAGTCATTTTTTCACAATTGCCCGTCAATAGTTTGAATTTGATATAAAGAAACAGTCTTGTAACATCTCAAATGAAAGCTGTTACCGTTCTGAGTAAAATGACGCCTCTCCCACCTCATTATCTTATTTCTAGCCTGAGATAAAAAAATGTAAAGCCATACCAGGCCAAAATTCGCACTTTTTTAAAACTTTAAAAATCTGTAAAAAATTAACTGATAAAGAAAAAAACTCAAAACTTTTTTTGTAATTAACTAAAGTTGTTCTTCATATAGAAAAAAAATTTAAAAAATCTGAGGACGTCAGGGAAAAAAATATTCATTTTTGGATCACTTGACATGGAATGACCCCTCCGATGATTTCTCTACTCATCTGATGTGTCCAAAGTAGGCAAGTCGTAAAGTCATAGCTTGGCGATTCTTGCTTTCAGTGACATGTCTGGCCTGACTTGTTTGTTCTTCTTGCCATCCACGGTATTGATAACATCCTTCTCCAGAACCACATTTCGTATGCATTGATGCTTCTCCTTTCTTGTTCCTTTATCAACTAGGTTTCACATCCATATGTTACTATCGAAAAGACCAGACTACAACCTGCAAAACCCTGCTGCCACCATACAGCCATATCAACAGCTTCTAATCTCATCCACTGCATCCTTCGCCTTTCCCTTGCAGACTATAGACCCTCATGGGCAGGGTCCTCACTCCCATCAGCCTTGCGGACTTATACTTGTCCTATATCTTGATGTATACTGATAAATTACTATGATGTACTGTAAACCTTGTTTGTGTGCATTTGGAATTGAGAATGCTATAAATTAAATAATATACGGTAATTAAAATCTAAAATGTATATATTAAAAAAAGCATTATTGTATCTACTGATTCATTATCTCTTCTGTCATTCGTTTCTTTATTTCCTTTTATGTTATTAAGAGACATTTTGTGCATCGGGGGCCTGCTCACCTATGTTGACTTTTTTTAATTTAAATCTATATTTCGGGGCTAAAAATTAAGTTTGCAATTCAGTTTTATTAAAAATTGGACCGTCTAAACAAGCTCACTGACGAATTATGAGTTAAACCATTCTGATGCCAGAACTAATAAAAGGAGATTACTGGAAGACAATAAGGCGCACATAGGATCTTACCAAGGCAGGGATCGAGCACACGAAGTAACACAGAGTCGCTCATCATGGGGGGTTAAGAGAAGCCACAACCACTGTGCTCACACATGATAACATGCCAGAGGCAGCTGCCGTCCCCATAAGAATGGGAAAGGATATTAGTTGGTACAGAAGGGGTTAATCACCGCGCTGTCGTGGTAAAGGAAGGTTCCAAATTCATGATTATATTAAATGATAGTGATTTTATTATACTACGCGTTTCGCAGCGTGTAGCTCCTTCAGGTTCAAATCACAGATCCTCCCTGAAGAAGGAGCTATCTGCTCTGAAACGCGTAGTCTAATAAAATCACTATCATTTAATATAATCATGAATTTAGAAACTTCCTTTAACCGGCAGTGAGGGGATTAACCTCTTCTATACCGACCAATATCTACTGACAGTGAAATACAGGGGCTATTGAAGGCAAACGGTGCCAAATTTTGAATGACACCCAATTACAAAAAATGTTTTTAGCCAAAAGGAAAGACAGGGAATCTATCGGCAGGTTTTTGCTATGTATTGTGACGGCAGTATGATGTAATGACAGAGACCCAGATTCCAACGACGTATCACTTAGTTTTCTCGGTGCAGCAGTTGTGATAAAAGCATAGTCTTCTCTGCTGCAGATCTAGCAGAGATCAGAATGTTGCTGTGTATAACCTCGTCCACACCACTGGTTGGCAGCTTTCTTTATACATTGGGCATTGTCAGAAGTTGCTAATCAGTGCGGGGGGGCGTTGGTCAAGGCAAGGTTGGACCAGGAGCTGTGTATAACCACACCCCAGCTTTCTGTGTGCACTATAAAGTACCAGTAATCTGTTAATCAGTGGTGGAGGTGGGGTTAGGCCACAATGTACTAATCCTGTAGTGAAAATCCCATGCTGATAAAACTCTGAGTTTATTAAAAACAAAACAAAGCCAAGTATGTGACCCATTGTTCTAATCAGGGTCTTTGCCCTGATACCAAATGACATGGGAAAAGCCTGGTAACACAATCCCTTTAAATAGGAAAAAAAATTCCACAAAAGCAAACCCCTGTTTAAAATGATCTGCTTTATTAAAGCATCACTCTAATGGAGGTTTTAAATTTCATCACTGGAGTGGTGCTTTAAACCTAAGTCCCCTGCCGCTCGTTTTATACTCTGGTGGCATCACCTTTTAATGTCTCTGATCTGGTCCTGGGGCGCCATCTGCTGCCTGTAACTTCTGACTGGACGGAAGATAGATGTTACATCACAAGCTCTCAATGCAAGTCTATGAAAGCCACAATGAGGTTAGAACGAGGTTCTCATAGAGGTGTAATGAAAAGTGATGTCCGGTGCTCCATGAAAACACCGGCAAGTCAAACATTTACAGAAACTGACCGGAGTCGCGGTGATAGAAGATGGAGTGACCAGAAAGTGAATTTAAGACCGGGATAGGGGGGACTTAGATTTAAAGCACCACTAAAGTGGTGCAAGAATAAATGCTGGAGTGGTGCTGTTAAAATAGATAGCCCTATCGTTTAGGATCCCACTTTGCCAGTCTGTACATAGAACTTTAATTATTCCATAATATTGAAGATATCCCCATCTATAACATCTGGCATCACATCTGCTACATTTTCCTGGAAATCTGTCCAAGTCACTTGTGAATTGCCGTGTTGTGATAGCAATATCATTTCATTTCTATATAAGCAATGCAAACGGTAATGAAAACTTTTCTGCATTGCACTTAAATACATTCCATCAAGTGGATTTTTGACAGCGTAAACCAGTATTTAAATAGGATTAAACTACGGCAGGCACGCCACTGTCACACATTCTAAAGATATAACGGGAGAGAGAAAAGGTAAAAAAAAAAAAATCAATGACAGATTTGCTTTAAGACATTTTCATTTTACAGGCAAAAAAAATTACGGCTCCAACAGATGACATATGTTATGAGAATGGAGAGAGAAAACAATACCAGGAGAGATTACAGATTTACCCAAAAGGAAGAAAAAAAAACATATACACAATATAACCTGCAGCGCGCGGTATCCAAGGCTTGACAGGTAGTAATGGGCGATCGAGATGACAGCGCATCACAGGGATAAACATCAAAAAGTGGTCACAATATACAGAGAAAAAGAAGAAGCCCAGCACCGTGCCCCCAGTGATACTCGGACTTTGTGAATAACTAATGCGCCGGAAGAGTCCCGGGCGGAGAGCTCCTTGAGCAATGTCTTTGATAGTATTTCATCCTTCTGCTCGAGTGCTCGGGATACGTTGGAGGGAGACTGTCAGGATTCCAAGAATCCGCCGGCCTGACGATGGGGCAAGGTAGAACGCCGGTGGACTACTAGGCATGGGGGAAAGTGACTCCTGCCGGTCAGAGGGGCTCCTCCTGTGACACAGAATCAATGTGGTCCCTGCCAGCTGGTGACTTATCAAAGCCTACCAACTGCAACCTGTCACAAAACTTGTAGGAAGGGTTGATGGACATTAGCTAGAAGGAGCTTCTGGAGGAGCAGATGATAGAAAAGAAAAAAGAAAGAAGAGCGATGGGCTCGCATCAAGAAATGTGAAGACATGCCATGAACATATGTTACAAAATAGGTCACAGTACATCCATGAAACTACAATATATGATCCATTGGCATTGATAAACTTAGCCAGAGGTATTGCAAATCTGGCTTCATACGTGCCAAAAAAACCTACGGTATATCTTTCATACTTTTATGTGTTTGTAGTATGTTTCTGTAATATTTTTTTTTTTCAATGTGGATTTTGTAGTGGATTCTGCTCCAACGTCCACATGAAAATCAACATCAAATACTCTGTAGAAGCTTCTGATTCGATCCTATCACATAGGGAGGGTGATGTTTGTCTACATGTAAAAAGAACCAATTTTTGAAGGGCTTCGGTGTACAAAGAAATCCAAATTTGATATGCAATTTTTTTGCCCCATGAAAACAAAAAGTCAAAACTACTATCCCAAAATTGTTTAAAGGGGATCTCTGGGGAGATAAAACATTTTGTATGATTCCTGCACTCCTATATTATAATGCTGAGCTGCCTGTTAAACTTGTATAATGTTTAGAACAAATATAAATCACTTATTCACTAACGGCTTTTTACCTGTCACCTCTTCCGTAAGGAACAACATATCATACTGATTTAGCAGCTCTCCCCCTTCCTCACGTTTGAGAACAGACATTTCCTCATTCAATCACGTGGGCGTCACATCATTAAAGGTCCTAGACTAAGCTGGCATCTAGATAACCGTTTCTGTACATATAACAGGGGGTGTGACCAAGCTCTCAATAGGACCTTATGTGACATCACGCCCATGTGATTGAATGAGGAAGTCTGTTATCGGACGAACTAATTCTTACTGCAGAGGGAGGGAGAGAGCTGCTCAATCAGGCGTGACGTATTGCCCCCTAAGAAAGGATGATGGGAAAGGAGCAGATAGTGAATAAGTGATTTATGGTCTGGGGAATCTGCTATCTACCTTATGGAGAGGAGTTTTCCTGCAACCATAAGAAGACAGTTAAATAGGTAAGGAGATTTAAAGCCACATCCCTCGTCTAGCAAATATGCAAATTTGCACTTCAGTAAGGAAGTGGATGAACTCCAGCACCACCTTTAGGTAGCTCCTCAAAGTCAGTCGCTTTCTAACAAGATTTTTAATATGACTAGGGATTTGTGCCAAATCAGAACACCAAACTACAGACGCTGAGTTTCAGGGTAACTGCCCCCATCAGTGTAATGTGTGGGATATTCTGATCTGGCTGTGTGAGTGGGCTAAGACGAGGTCTGGGGAACTTGCTATCTACCTTATGGAGAAGAGTTTTCCTGCAACCATAAGAAGACAGTTAAGTACGTAAGGAGATTTAAAGCCACATCCCTCGTCTAGGAAATATGCAAATTTGCACTTCAGTAAGGAAGTGGATGAACTCCAGCGCCACCTTTAGGTAGCTCCTCAAAGTCATAGTCGCCTTCTAACAAGCTTTTTAATATGACTAGGTATTTGTGCCAGATCTACTGGATAGCAGATGTGCCGGAGCTACCTAAAGGTGGTGCTGGAGTTCATCCACTTCCTTACTGAAGTGCAAATTTGCATAAGTTATTTATATGAGTCCTAAACATTATGCAAGTGTAGTAGACAGCTCAGCCTTATAGTATAGGAGTGCTGGGATCATACAAAAAAGGTCATCTCCCTGCAGTTACCCTTTAACCCAGGTATGTCTTGATAAAAGAGAAGGACGGCACTCACCGGGTCGTATCTGTGCTTTTATTCATAGAACGCAATTCACAAGGTGCAGGGAGGGAGAAGAGGCTAAGATGACAACGGCACCGTTGTCATCTTAGCCTCTTCTCCCTCCCTGCACCTTGTGAATTGCGTTCTATGAATAAAAGCACAGATATGACCCGGTGAGAGCCGTCCTTCTCTTTTATCAAGACTTATCTGCATGTTGTACTTGTGACTGGCACCTCCGGCTCCCACACCGTTCGCTCCCACGTTGCCCTGCCGTGCAGCCAGCAGCATTGGTGCCCCTCCTTCTGTTAAATTACTTTAACCCAGGTATGTCTGCAAGATGTTTTTTTCCATCTGAAAACACACTAAACGTGAGAACATAATGCACAGCAATCTACACCCAACATGTTTAGGCTATGCTCATACCCTGATTTTTTTGCTGCAGCCAAAACCTGCTCTCTTGGCAGTAAAAAAAAACTCCTTTCAAAAAGAAGGTTTTGCTGCATTTTCTTAATGTTTTTTGCAAAAAATTGAATTGGGGGGGGGGGGGTTTACAAATCACACTGTCGTTGTAAGGAGATCAATGTAGGATCCTTGGAAAGTGATTTATTCAACAAGTTTTGGAGCAGATAATCCTTTAGAACAATCACATTTCATTGTTCTGAAGAAGGAGTATCCAAATCCGAAACGTGTTGAACAAATCTCTTCCCCAGGATATTGCGCTAATTGATTGTCTTGAAGGAGTAGCCACTCCGAAATGCATGGAATAAACTCCTTTCCCAGGATACTGCACTCATTGATTGTGTTGAAGGCGTGTACACTTCAACACACATTGATTAAATCACTTTCCCAGGATCTTGTGTTCATTAATTGTTCTGAAGGAGTATCCACTGCAAAATGCGTTGAATAAATCATTTTCCCAGGATTCTGTGATCATTGATTGTCCTGAAGAAAGAGTATCCAATCTGAAATGTTTGAATAAATCACTTTACCAAGACCCTGCATTCTTTGATGGTCCTTAACGGGTATCTACTTCAAAACGTGTTGAATAAATCACTTTCCCAAGGTTCTGCATTCATTGATTGTCCTGAAGGAAGAGTATCCACTCCGAAATGCGTTGAATAAATCACTTGTTCGGGATTTTGTGTCCATAGGCAGTGCGGTTTTTAACCTTTCCAATTCCATTCTCTGCATTTCCACGTCATGGGGGCTTCGTCAGCCTTTATTTTTGCTATTCTAGCGGTTGTGTCTCACACAATTTATCCAGGTGAGCTTTTGTCTTCAGTCACTTTCACCATGCCCACAGGCAAGATCCTATTGCTCTTGTTTCTTCTATATTTAGCGATTTGTTGTGTTTTTTGGCTGAGCTTTTTGCGGTGTCATTGGTCTACAGTGTCTACAGTAAAGCTATGTTCACAGCAGAACATGTGAACATAGCTTTATTCTTTTGTGGCTTCTTTTCAGGGTTCATAAATCGTGAAGTGGTTTATAGTAGTAGCATGTTCATTCCTTGGGTGGCTTCCGCTAGAGAGCCGCTCACTAGTTATTGTCTAAATTATAGAAAAAAAATACACCGCAAACATGGCAGCAAAACTGCCAATAAAGCTGATATCAGGACAAAGACTGCCATCTTCTTTCTGAAGTGGCTTTGGCTAAGGCTGGTTTCAAACAGTCGTTCTTCAGAATGTATGTGATTGTAGCTAAAACTGGATGCACCCTCATCTGTTTTTGGTTCCACTGACTTTCAATGGGACCGCCAGCACTTGTGGCTGAATCCAGTTCTTCCCATTTCCCCCTGATCCAGGTGTTCACGGGTATTGCACTGAGACTAAAATCGTAATGTGGCACCCCTGTAGGGGATTGCCACAGGATCCACAGGTGCAAGGAGGGATTTACACCCTGGTACACATAGCACACAACACCTTCCACCCCAGACCTGAAGGGGGAGCTGTAATGGCTGCCTTAAGCCAGATCCCCTTTAAAAAATCAGGGGATGAGGGGAGGAGTTAGTTAGTTACTTCCAGTCAGGCAGTGAAGAGAGCAGGAGTGAGGAGCTGGTCGCAGGAAAAGATCCAGGCCCAGGACCAGGGAACACTGACCCAGCTGTGCGGCACCCTTGGGAGAGGGTCCGAGGCCAGTGGAGGAGTAGGAGAATTAAGGAAGGGAACAAATCAAGTTTCCCTTTAATACACCCGGACACCGGAGTCCGACGCTGCCAGCATCCATTGCAGCAGTAAAAGCCCGGGAGAACCAGGAGGACCAAAACCCCTGAGAAGTACAAGTAAGAGACACTCAAACTGACCAAACACAGGACCAGGGGCCAAAATAGGAATAGGGACCCCACAGAAGGACCTCATTGGTGATAGAGTAAAGCCCCGAGAGGGAGAAGGAGCGGTGAGTTCAGTCACAGGCAGGACTTACTCCAAACCACCGTACACAGAGACAGAGGAGGCCTCACAACTTTCTAAGGTAAAAGTCCCAAATTGGTTACTTCTCTGGACTGTACCTGTTACTCTGTCACCAGTAAAAGGTACCGAAACAAAGACCACTGTGTGTGTGTGCGCGCCTGCTTAACCGCCGCTCTCCACAGCATTGACTGCAGAGACGCGACTACAACTCACCTCATTCATCCCCGCTGCCCTGAGGTAAAGCTCCACCTGTGGGAAGCTGTACTATACTGAGCTGCACCTCCATCACCTCAGCGGTTGGCTGCAGCGCTGGTATACCAGTTACCAGGTACCACAGGTGGCGTCACGTAACTAATCCCCTTCACCACCATCATCCCCCACCATCGAGTGTCCAGAGCACGGGACCGGGAATCGACCAGCCGTGATTCCCCACTCAAGTCGCCATCAGCCCCGGTACCCGAGTACCCCCTACTCTGTCGACTGCCTCAGTAAAATATTGGAGTTTTGGTGTCAGTGTCAAAAAACGTGAACACCCCGATCCGGGACAATCTGGATTGAACTGAAATGTGACTCTATTAACCCGGATCCAGCGGACTCCATAACCCGCTGGATTCGGACACCGGATGCGGGCTTTTGAACTGAACATGCCCAGAACACAGTTCTAATTGACATGCCCCTAGGCGTTTTTGGCAGAAAAGGTAATCACCTGGATGCAATGGGATACTCCCGCCTCAGCATTATCACTGATCCATGAGACGGATGCATCCAGTTGTGGGATAATAACCGGGGATTCTGGTTTTTAGTGCATTCTCCCAGGTTCTAAAAAACGGCTGTGTGAAACCAGCCTAAGAAAACCTGAGTGGGCCGCCAGTATCTTAAAGATGTTGTGTGCACATACTCTTAACTGATTTGTAGATGTCGATTTTTCAGATTGTAAAATGCAAACAAAAAACAAAGGACATGTGACCTTAATTGCAATTCTGGGTGTCGAAAATGCACCACAATGGACTAGACACTTGGTTTTGGCTAGTCAGAAGGTAAGTCACAAGCGCTCAATACAAGTCTATGAGAGCTAGAATGAAGCCCTTATAGACTAGGTTTTGAATTGTAACCTCTGAAACGCTGAAGCTGCCAGCAGGTCACAAATCACCTGGGAAAACCACTAGAAAAAGATGAAGATGGCGGCAGGTGAGTGTAAGACAGGGGAAGGGAACGCATATTTAAAGCACCACTCAACTGGGGTAACAAAATACAACTCTGGAGTGGTGCTTTAACAAATGCTTCCCCCAAAAAAATAATGGAAATTGGCATGGGGTGCAGATTACAACTGCCCAGGTCACCCTTTGCAACTGGAGGAATAGCTATCCTTATGGAGATCAATCTACCTGCTGACATGAGGAGACTTATAGCCGCAATGCTCCTCTGGGAAATATGCAAAGAAGATGAACTCTAGCGCCACCTATTGGAGGTAGCAATCCTAAAAGTCATAATCAACTCTTTAACAAGCCTTATAATATGAATTTGTTAAAGAGTCAATTATGACTTGTAGGACTGCTAACTTCAATAGGTGGCCTAATCTTAGTCTCACATACAGCCAGATCAGAATCCCACACACTGCACTGATGAGGGGCTATCGCCCCGAAACGAAGCGTCTGCAGTTTGGGGTTCTGATCTGGCACAAATCATAATTCATATTAAAAGGCTTGTTAAAAGAGTCAGTTATGACTTTTAGGATTGCTACCCTTATTGGGTGGCACTAGAGTTCGTCTACTTCCTCACTGAAGTGACAATTTGCACCCTTTGCAACATCACTCTAAATCCACTACAAAGTCCGAGCTGAATGTGCAACAGATTTTTTTCAGCTGCGATATAGGTCTTGTGTGAACATATTGTACGGCCTCCAAAAATACATCTTTCATTTAAGGCTAAATGCCATGTTGTGCAAAAAAAACACAGACATATCAAGCAAATCACACACAGCTAAAGGTTATTGCATTTGAGTCCTTTGCAAATTGTAACTACCTGTAGCGTCAGAAAACTGAACATTTTTGGGAACCTTTCCAATTTTATGTCACAGTTGTGGTAGGTCGCAATACAAATCCACAGGAAATCAGACGTAACGCTGGAGTCTTAATGTTGCCCAACACATGCTGATGTGTTGTTTAAAGTTGGCACCATAGTTGTCAACCCTGCTGATCAAATAGCCATTCGTTACTTATGTAAGGGAATTCCATAAGTCTCCCTACACATCATACCAAGGAAATGAGACGTCAAAGAAGACGTAAAGGATCAGCAAAAAAAACCTGTTACATTTGTTGTCTTTTGTTTATGGAATGTGCCTGGTAATGCAGCTCCTCACAATTGAGATTATTGATATTATGCTGCAGTACCAAATGTGACCAATAGAAGAGTGTGGTGCTGTTTATTTAAGACCAAAACCCTTTCCTAATCCTAGAGATCTCTTTTGTTGTGAAGGTAAAATATTTAATCTATCAATAGACATAGTAGCCGTGTATGCCACAGGACATCTCACATCCATATTTTCACCAAGGTCCCTTATCCACTTGCTATCAAATGTAATTATCAAATAATCAAGATTTATATATGTGATGAAGCAGAAACGCCACCTCCCGCTCATCATCCATGGTCCTGAACGCCATCGATTTGTTGTCATGGAAACAAGGTGTAATATGGCAGCAATAATTGTGTAGGAAAGGTAGGTAAGGAATTATACTAAACTGACCGCCTTAAAGGACAGGCAGCCACACACACACACACACACACAAATGTATGTATGTATAATAATAATATTTATTCATTTATATAGCGCTATTAATTCCATAGCACTATACATACATTTTGCATTTGCAACACTTTCCTTTTTGGGGCTCACAATCATCCTATACATCCTATCAGTATGTCTTTGCAATGTAGAAGGAAACCAGAGTGCCCGGAGGAAACCCACGAAAGCACAGGGAGAACATACAAACCCCTTGCAGATGCTGTCCTTAGTGGGAATTAATCCAGGACCTTGGAACCTCAGTGCTGCAAAGGCTGCAGTGCTAACCACTTGAACCACCGTGCCGCCCTACTGTGATCCCCGGCTGTAATGTCTGTATACTCTTATATTCTATGATCCCCGGCTGTAATGTCTGTATATTCTTATATTCTATGATCCCCGGTTGTAATGCCTGTATTCTCTTATATTCTGTGAACCCCAGCTGTAATGTCTGTATACTCTTATATTCTGTGATCCCCGGCTGTAATGTCTGTATACCCTTACATTCTGTGATCCCCGGCTGTAATGTTTGTATACTCTTATATTCTGTGATCCCCAGCTGTAATGTTTGTATACTCTTATATTCTGTGATCCCCGATTGTAATGTCTGTATTCTCTTATATTCTGTGATTCCCAGCTGTAATGACTGAATTCTCTTATATTCTGTGATCCTGGCTGTAATGTCTGTATACTCTTATATTTTGTGATCCCTGACGGTAATGTCTGTATACTCTTATATTCTGTGATCCCCGGCTGTAATGTCTGTATACTCTTATATTCTGTGATCCCAGGCTGTAATGTCTGTATACTCTTATATTCTGTGATCCCTGACGGTAATGTCTGTATACTCTTATATTCTGTGATCCCCGGCTGTAATGTCTGTATACTCTTATATTCTGTGATCCCAGGCTGTAATGTCTGTATACACTTATATTCTGTATACTCTGTTACTTCCTCCCCTGCCCAGGAGCTGTGGTATACCTGACCTGTTCCTGCATGGTCGGACACATACATTACACAGGGACACATTTAGGAGAATATCTTGGGAAACGATCATTTTTTTTAACACATCCAGTCATGTAACCTATTATTTTCCAAGATCTATTAATTAAAATGCACAAGTGTTTGTGGAACAACCCCTTTAATAACACTTGGCAAAGGATGAAAGATCTTTTTATTTTTGTAAAGAAAGATCATTTCTGGACAAAGGATTAGTCATTTTACTATCGGGGAATAAACTCAATCCTGGCCGACTTCAATCCATGCGATGACTGCGTTTCATCGATCAGCAAAATCAATCATTTGTTCTTGGAGTGAATGTGTGTTAGCATCAAAATGTCCCATATTTTATCATTTAGTTCACTTTGTATCGACACTTTAACTGTCGACCAATGTGGCCATACACGATAGATTACAGCTGGAGACTATTAGATATTGGCCACAATAGAAAGCCAAAAAATCTTATAAAAAGAAAGATCTGTTACAAAAGGATCATTAGTGAATTGGACAAAAATTTCAAAGATGGCACTCCACATTTCAGATGTTAAAGGAATTGGTCACCTAAATCCAAGTGCTTATTGTTCAATTTTTACACCTTATCCTTCATTATGGGTAAATTTATGTCGTTTCTCATCTTTAGTATAATGTAAATTTACATTTTTAGAAAAGGTGTGGTTTCAACAGTCAACGAAAGTGCATGCAGAAGTAGCAAAATCAGCACCCTAGATGTCAGTCTTACCACACTCAGATGGACTTCAGTTCCAGGTTCAGGGATAGGCAGTCTATACAGAGTCTCCAAAAGCTCGTTACGCTGGTTGTCCTACAAAAAGAAAGACATGCATTAACATATATCCATCAATGCAAGAAAACAAATGTTATTTACTTATCTTTGCTTAAAAGGAATCTGTCAGCAGCATGATCAAGGGACAAAGACCCTGATTCCAGTGATGTGTTAATTAGTTTACTAGGTGCAGCAGTTGTGATGCACTCTCAGTTTTCTCTGGTGCAGATCTAGCAGGGCTTGGAATGCAGAGCCCTGTATAACCCTATCCACAACAAGGATTGGCTGCTTCCTGTGCATAACCCCGCCACTCCACTGATTGGCAGTTTCCTATGTGTAACCCGTCACACAACTAATTGGCTGCTTCTGTGTATAACCCGCCCACACCACATATTGGCTGTTTCCTATGTATAAGCCTGTGCACACCACTAATTGGCTGCTTCCTGTGTATAACCCTGCCCACACCACATATTGGCTGCTTCCTATGTGTAACCCGGTCCACACAACTAATTGGCTGCTTCCTGCGTATAACACCGCCGACACCTCTGATTAGCTGTTTACAGTGTACAGTTTATATTGACGGAAAGCTGCCAATCAGTGATGGCGTGGAGTTGGACTAGGAGATACCAGATACCTAGTCCTGTAGCAACAATCTCCACAAGATGAAGCTACCAGGATTTCTCACCCTACATCATGCAACTTTCAGACTACACAGCAAATGTCTGCTGACAGATTCCATTTAAAAAAAAATTATCACTTTTAACATTTAGTGCATACCCACAGGAATACCATAAGCTTACATAAATAGAGGTCTTACGGATAGGACTCAAAAGGATCTTGAGAGCTGTGCCCAAACAAGCAGCTATCATTGGAATTCCCCTCTGTACTGGGAGGAGTGAGTGACAGGGTCCCTTTCCCGAGATAGATGCACTCAACAGACTCATAAGAATACATGGTCTGTACTCGGACCAGGAACGTCTAAGGGGCATTTTACACTAGCGGAAAAAAACGCGGTCAGCTGCGTGTTTTTTTTTTTGCGCGGCCGCAACTGCCGAATCGCGGCAATACCGCTCTTGCCACAAGCCCCATAGACAATGCATGGGGCTTGCCGCAAAGTGTGCCGCAAGTGCAGCCGTTAGGCGGCAAATGTCCGGATCTGCCGGATCCGGACAGAAACGCTAATGTGAAAGGGGCCTTACATGTGAAACCAACCTAATGAGTTTGCACATCCTCATTGTTTTAAATAGTTGATTTTTTTTTATATGCCACTATAAAAATAAAAAGGAGTATTCCACTTTACATTATTTTGTCTAAAAAGTCTCTACACTATTACATGTGACACCTTTTCACTCCTAGGAAAATCTCCTCAATGTACCACTCAACATATATACAATACAAGTATGAGTTGCCCAATATTATAGTCCTCATGAAAAGGTTCCAATCCGTTTATATAAAAAATATGCGTGTGACGTTGCGGCCTTACATCAGGCCTTCATCAGACGCTACAACGGCAAAATAGGTAGAATAATGCATTGTTCTACAATGTGATACAAAACCTATCGTCATATGTATATTGCTTTGACGATGTATGTTTCATATTACATCGAAAAAAAATGCATTATTCTACCTATTTGGTCATTGCAGTGTCTGATAAAGGCCCAATTTAAGACCACACCATAACACACGTATTTTTTGTCAAAAAAAATAAAAAATCTATGCCACCTTAATAAAACAAGCATAAAGAATTTTTGTGAGCCAGGTTTCTTCTATTACACTCAACATACATAGTCAGGCATAGACATATTTTACGTTGGCATAAATTGGAAAGGAATATTTTCCTTTGGATTTCCCAGTCTTCAGCTAGGTCATATAATGGAGTAGGTTACCTGGTTTTTCAAAGAGTAATCCGCCAAGATGTTGAGCAACTTGTAAAAGACTTCAAACCATGGGAGGTAGCTGAAAGGAAGCACATATGATACAAGCTTAACGTTTTGGAAGATGAGTCAAAAGATCCATGCAAGACATTTGCAGCATACAGTATATTGTATGATTTTGTTTTAAAAAGGAAGGGGTTCCCATACTTTTATTTGACATTTACAACTTATTTTTTTAAAGGGAGTCTGGTTGGGAAAAAAATTCCATTGTGAACTAAGAACATCAGTGTGTCGGGGCAGCCTCCCAAAAAAAGAATTGTACTGTTCCCAAACTCCAGTCCTCAAGGGCCACCAACAGTGCATGTTTTCAGGATTTCCTAAACTATTGCACAGGTGACGTTGATGGCTCTTGAGGAATGGAGTTGGGGAACACTGATCTATGGTCTACTTTCCCAAATAAGTATCTGATAAGCAACCAGCTCGGTGAATGGTGGACGGTCTGGTGTCTGTGGACGGTGTGGTACACCTCTCATTGGATCTGTCTGTCAAGGTGATCTCATCTTTATAGATTAACAGCATTGACCGTCATTGTCATTTACTGAAGAATAAAAGTTCCCTGGATGGTCTACGGTGTTATGTTATTTTTGAAGATAAGGATAGAGGTATTCTAGTGTTCTAAAACCCCATTATACAAAAAGTAAAAGTCTACTGCCACACTTTAAGTAAACTGGTAATTCGGAAAAAAACTTAGCTTGTTGGTGCTGTAAAGGCTCCATTACTAATGGAAACCATGATGCTGTTTAATTCTTTTTACCCACACCAAATCACTAGCAATGCAGAGGGGTGTATCAGACACCCCCATTACTAACCCAGTACATCTAACACAAAAAAACCTCAGCACAAATGTTTAATATTAATAAACACTGCTAACTTCACCGTTCATCACAGTGGGAGTGCAGCATGAGGCAGGACTGGCTGCTAGTGGAAGCCTACGGAGCCTCGTTTCAATACTTAATAAGTAATCAAGGAATGCGAAGGGAGTGGCTGGATTACATTGGACCCGGGTACTTGGATTTCTAATAAATTGACAAACGAAGGACAGTTTTGTTTTGCTTTCTCTCTTCTTATGTCTTTCAGGTTTCCATTTGTGGACTTATCAGATTCCATGGACAATGTCAGATTTCTTGGACTACTGCAGACAGCGGTGTAACTAGGTTTCATGGCGCCCGGGGCAAAGATCTATTTTGGCGCCCCCCCCAGATTAGGTGAGGAGCGGAGGGGGATGCTGTTGTCAGCTTTCAGCCTCGCTGCCCTTGCAGCCCTGGGTGAGGAGCGAGGGAAGCTGTGCTGTCAGCTTCAGTCCCGCCACCCCTGTAGCCCTTGGTGAGGAGCAGAGCGGGGGGGTGCCAGTCATGCATCATCCCCCCCTCTGAGTTGCGCCCGGGGCAAATGATCCGGCTGCACCCCCTAGATACGCCACTGACTGCAGACCCAGCTCATAGTCGTCACATACCACAGCTTCTGGCAGTGGAAAAAGTTGTCATTTATATAAAGAGAGTATACAGACAACATAGCAGGGGTTAGCAGATTCTACTTTTTGACGTAGCACATTTCCCTGCCTGTTTTATAACAGGGATGTGTCTATCGTGCCTCCAGCCATCTAAAATCATAAACCAAGTCAGTAACATATAAGCTCAGCAGTCATTGGGGCTTCAATTTTACTTACTTGATTCATGATGAGCTCAGAGGGCTGGTGACTGGAAAAAAACACCACTGTGATAAAAACATGGGCTAGAGAGAAATGTGTTCCCTCACACTGGGAGCCCCTGTTGTTTCATTAGTAAGAGTTTTAGGTCATCTCCCTTGGACAGAAGCTGGTAATACATGATGACCAGAATGAGAGCACCTCTTCATTACACAGTACACAGCAGCAAACACATTTATAAGCACAACATATATTTTTACCATATCCCACTGTGAAATTTATTATTATTCCAAGATCGATTGATCTACTTTTCTCATTGGACAACACTTTTAACTTCCATCTGCATGTCAAGAAAGCTTTTTATTATAGGGCTTTTCAGATTGGGTAATAGTCACCCCAACGATCTTTAATTCCGATAGTTTAAGCTCAGCTTAAACATGTTGAGCAATCGAAAGACAAATGCTTATTTCTCATACTTTTTATGATAATAAAAATCAAGTTTCTCTGCAGCACATTGCGGGGTACAACTGTGCCAATGATAATTATGTAGACAGTGCGAAAGGGGTCGGAAACCCCCCCCAAAAAAGAGAAGATCATTTGGATGATGGACCAGGGGCGGACCTACCGTGGTGCAGCTGGTTCAGCTGCACCAGGGCCCCGACCGGCTAGGGGCCCCTCAAGCCTGCAGGGGGGCCCCCAGCCGACCCCCGTAATCCAATGTCAGAGGAGAGGGGGTCAGGCAAGGGAAGCAATAGAAAACAAGCGGTGTCAGATTTGAGCGCTAAGAACCACGGGTTGGTGATTAATTACCGATAATTTTTGCACGAACGCAGGGGCGTGCCAACGCGTCGACGAAGATCCGTCTCTCAATGGACCAGCTTCCCTTTCCTGCCGATCCCGCCCCGCCCTCCCTGCCCCTCTGTCGAATCGGGCGCGCTCAGCAGGTAGAGAGCCCCACCCATGACTGCCCCCCCGGCACTCCCAACGCCGCAGCCCCCCCCTCATGACGGCGAGCACCCATACCCCACCCCTCTCACATGTGCACAGGCGCACGTGATGGACCTTGATGTCAGTTGGTAGGCAATATATCTCCTTGTTTAAAGGACGCCTAGTATATTCCAACTTTTAGGTTGTAAAACCACATTCTATTTGAAAAATTCTGATAAAGAATAAATTGTAGGAATTATACAGGCTAAAAAAAAAAATAAGGAATTACTTGGCGAGTTGCCATCTACATTTTTAAGCATTTCTTCACGCCACGAATAGCTTACGTCGAGGATTTGGTCAAAGTGTATAAATGAATTAGGGGTGTCCCACCGCCTGGTAGAGGCTAAACACAAAGAGCGAATTCTAAAATAGAGCTGGATAGATTTGTAAAAGCCTTTACAAGACACTGCGTTCTGCCAACTGTAAGGGGATCTGTGCCCCCATGGTTAGGAACTGAGCAGCTTGTAGTAATAAATGAAGTGAGATGCAATTTACGTGACAGATGAGTGAGCGGCACTAATGTTTGTCTGAAGCCTGCAAGTACTACTGTAAAATTTAAGTAGCTTATCAAAATATACTGATAAGCAACATAACTTTTCATGTTATATGACAGCATTATCACTTGTGCTAATACATTTCAATCAGCCTGGGCTGCTGTGAACTGGATATTGCCGAGTGGAAAATGATTAGCAGTTTAAACAAGGAGCGGTGGAGCAGTCACAGTGTAAACATTCGGAGAGGATTAGGCAGCAGAAAAGTCTCTTGCTATAAACAAACTTGCACAAAATTGCAGCAGCTGAACCAGTACCAAGAAATCCTCTCAGTAAAAGGACTTGGAGAGCGAGATTAAGGACCTTTTAGTAAACAGACGGATTACAAGACCCTTATCGCTGGAAACTCCCCCTAGTTAGTTGAGAAGTGAGAGGACAGGGGGATTGGGGATCCGAAAAAAATGGGAAAGAAGAAAGAATAAATACGATTCATGTTCTATTCCATATGGTAAACTGAAGAGTTCTTTCATAGCACTGATGGCATAGGAACGCTTGGACTGGCCCACCGAGAAACCGGTGAATTCCCTGGTGGGCCCCTGTGCAGGAAAAAGCCATTTCCCTCCCAACATGAGCCAAATATATTTGATTCCATATATATATGCAGACACAGCTAGCATACCATCATTTATTGCAAATATCAAGTAGAAAGGAAATATTCGGCATTACTCATATTCCAGGAATATGGATCTTGTAACAGACAAATGGATCCTAATGTCTTTGGAATCAGGGTGCACACTTGAAAAAATTCAAATAAATAATCCAAAAATAGAAGAAAGCAAAAGAGGCACTCTCCATTTATTATTAGGTTGGAAACACACTGTCCGAGTGACAAGCGAGTTACTCGTATGAGTCTCGGATCATTCACACGGCATGACCAATGGCCTATTTGGACAGATACGGTCAGTGGTATGTCTTTCTGTGTAGCTCCACTGCTACCGTCCAGAGAAGTGGAGGCCATCAAGGGTGAATGATCCGAGACTCCTGGGAATAAAACCCCTGTCACACATAGCGAGATCGCTGTTTCGTTACAGGTTTTGTGATGCAATAACGACCTTGGCAGCGATCTCGCCATGTTTGACACGATGCAGTGACCGGGCTCCTGCTGTGACATCGCCGATCGTATCGGAATGGCCTGGACCATTTTTTGATCGTCGGGCTCCCACAGACCAGCTTGCATGGGTGTCTTTGACGCCTTAACAATGACCTCGTTGACAACTCAGACCTCAGAGGTCGTTATACGGGTCGCTGTATTATTGCTGCGTTGTTCAGTAGATCTAACAGTTTGACATCTCACCAGTGACCATGTAGCAACGTTCCAGCGATCCTTACCAGGTCGTATCGTTGTCGGGATCGCTGGAACATCGCCAAGTGTGACGGGACCCTAACTCGCATGTCACTTGGTCAGTGTGTTTCCAGCCTTAGACAATAGTTAAAACATATGGGAGGAAGCTAGAATATGCAGATGGACGCCATTTTGGGTTACGCTTGCTTCAACAAGAGGGACCAGTTGAAACGTCTTTAACACAAAACAGTCGTTGTCTGCAAACGCCCTGCTTCATTTCATATGCTTAAACTTTTCTTCTTATAATCGTTCCTTTTTTATGGATGTAGAGTGCCACTTTTTCTTTCTTCTACTTTTGGATATACCATCACTAGCTGGGTGCCCGATGCACATGCATCGGGATTCTAGAAGAGCGAGTCTCTGACTCGCAATGGCCGCTTCGCGGCCAATGCTTCGCGCTGCTAAGGCGACTCGCCATGCCCGCTGCGCGGGCATAGCGAGTCGCCTTAGAACTGCTCGCAATGGCCGCTGCGCGGCCAATGCTTCGGGCGTATCCACATGACCACGCTGACTCGCAGCGCGAGCGGACTCAAAAGGGGCAAAAAAAACCATTCGTGATTATATAATAGATAAGAGATGAGTGGACCCATGGGACTGGAGGTCCTGGAGGTTCAGCCGGACTTTATAAAAAGGTCTGTTCTAGCCCTAAACTTGACCCGTACCTCACTGGAAGTCAATTATTGGGCAGTTCTGTTCTTCGCCCACATACAATCAGCCATATATAAAGCATTTCCAGGGGAGGGGGGACAGGGTTTTGTAATTGCCTTATTTTGATACACACTACATCCAATTTTACAACTGATTTTACCCCCAGTGCAGCCCATTCAAACACTGCAAGCGGCTCGCACTGGGCCCCACCGTGACAATCGCTCCAGTGGTTGTGTTTCATTCGTAAAGCAATCGAACTTCGACCATTGATTTTTTTTTTTTTTTGCAGAGTCCGCGTTCGGTACGAATATCGAAATCTAAAGTTTGGTTTGTTCATCTCTAACCATCATTTATTCATTATACTACCTAATTTGTTAATATACAGAAAGTGGTAAATTTGTTAAGGGGGTGCTGTCCTGTAATATTTGCATGTAGTTAAACAGTGGGCCCCAGAGTGAGCGCTACTGATAGGCTCTTTTTTCCCCAGTCTGACAGTGGGTGTATGCTTAGATTAGGACAACTGTATGCTTAGGTCAAGTGCAGGCCCAACATTTGGGATTACAAGTGATCATATGCCCAAAAAGGATAGAAAAACAAAGAAGTGTGAACAAAACATAAAAAAATCTTTGGCTGCTGTAACCATTCAAGAGATAAATTCTTCCGTGTTGATCTGGACATACATTTTCCAGAGTTAGGTATTCTTACACCTAGTACACCTCCATTGTTCCACAAGGCACAGCAGACCCTGTACATTTTACATTTATAACTACCTCTGAATATGAGCAATTCTTTCTATTAAAACTTATTTCTGTACTTGTTATTCAGTTTTCTAATTGGTACAAACATCAGTTCATTTACAGCAATTGGAGAACTTTGCAAGTTACAAATGTCATGTCGCTGTTGGACTTGGTGGCTGGTGTTCCTGCCACAGCCGCTGGGAGGCGCCGGGTACCTTCGGCTGGCCATGCCCTCATATGGCCTTGCTCCTTTGACACCTGCCAGTGTCGCTGGGCATCGCCATGTTTCTCCCGTGGGTGATGTTGATTACAAACGGGAGGTTCCTGCAGAGATCTCTGGTAGGCACAGGCTTCGTTCTTCTATCAGAAGTGGGGTGGTTGGTACCAATCGTGCATCACCATCTGGCCTGGCTGTAGGGGCGGTCCGGATGGGGTCATTAGGCTGTGAGTTCCAGCCTATGAGAGACAACTGCGCCCCACGGACTAGGCCAAACCTTTAGAAATACTTTTTCTAAACACCTGTTCATGTGTTCAAACATATGAAGGGGCTGTCAGGTAGGGAATATGGATATGGGCACACAAATGCTCATGGTTCTCGGGGCACAGAGGACCTGACATGTTCGCTTTAAAGGTTTAACAGATATTGTGTCTCCGTCTGGAGGATAGAATGGCAATCGCTAATATACTTTGCAGTGGGCTTTAAAGATGTGAAAGCCTCTACAAAAATGTTATGCCCGAAACATTTCTAAATATGTTATGTAGTGACGTGTAGGTTCATATTTTCCAATCGCAGTCTTCCCCGGTTTCCAGGGCTGATCCAGTCCTCTTCAAACTCACGTGACTTCAATTCCAATTTCTCAGATCAAACAAGGGTTTGTGTATGGACCTGAAATAGTTTCTACAATGGAAGCCTGAGGAGCTTAGTTTTGAAGCTCCGTAAGTTTACATTGTAAAAGTAACTTCTGGTCCACACATGGACCCTGTGCAATTCGACAAGTCACGTGAATCTAAAAAAGACAAGAGCGGCACTGGAGACTTGGAAAGACGGCAATAGGTAAGTATTTTAATACATCTACACTACAGAAAAATTCAGAAAACGTTGGGGCAGAGCAGTTTTGTTTGGAGTGCTTTTTAAAATTAAGACTTGGATCTATGATTTGATTTCTATTAAAATTAAATGAGGACATCACCGTCTCATTTTGGTGACAAGGATGCTCCATCAATGTTCCACTGGCAGAGGTACAACTGATGGACCCCTGACAATTTCTTAAACATAGGAGTTATTACAGGGATTGTGCACCCCTCTGGTCAGCACTGTTTTTCTGGAAGCAGCATGGTTGTCTTATTAGACAGGCTGACCACCCAGAATAAAAGTTACATGGAGATGGCATGGCGCAACGCTTCTCCAGCAATCGCCGGAAAAAAACAACAGTTGGACTTTTGACAATTGGATATTGAAGGCATGCCCCATTAAAATGCCACCAATGGTCTACATTGAAACAACTTTTTAAAGTCGTTGCATTATTAGACTTTCCCTGTTATGATGATTGTATAAATTAACCACTTTTGGAAATACGTAGGATCCTGATAATCCTGACGATTTCATCTGTATGATCTCCTGTTGACAGTCTATATAGTGGGAAGCTAAAATTCCCAATAGCTTTATGCTTCTTTGACACAGATATTGCCATACTGATAATATCATCGTAATATGGAGCTGACATTGAAGCTGCTCTGTAATATATTCTCCTAGGCTCACCAAAGCTCGTCTATGCGTTAAGGCTAACCTCAGGTCGCTACTTAAGAAGCACCAGTGACCTTGAGTAAAATGTATTATTTATTTGCCCATGCAGACTTTCTATATATACAGCATACATTTTACTTTATTCTAGGGTAGACTTGCTTCACTCACTCTCACAGGTGGAAGATTATATTTCAGACCTTTTGTTCTTCAACCTGCCCCAGCTCCGAGAATCAGGTAAACTCATTACAGAGAAATGTTCAACTTCTGTAATTTGGCTATTTCGTTATAGGAACTGATCACTTGGCGTAAACTGTGATGTTACATGTGACTACAAGAAGACCTACAGCTCTAATTGGGAAACCGGAAAAAGCATCATTTAGACGTTAGTCTAGGACAGTTTTTCATTAGTGCACCGGATATGATTTTCATTCATTTTTGGTTCACATTTTCCTTTTTCCTCATCAGTGTGCATTCATTTTTATCTTGTACAAAAAAACCAAAATCCAAACCCATTAGACAGTAAAAAAAACGAACAGCGTTCAGATAACAGATGGCATATCAGTGCTATCATTTTTTGACTGATCCGTTCACTTGAAGGGGCGATTTTGATGTGAGTTGTATCAAAAAAGGGCATTTGAGGACGAAAGTATCATTTGATCTCTCAGGTTGATGTTTCAGTGCACAAACGGAAAACAAGGTCCTTGCATGTAGCTCAACTGGAGAGGTTCTGCAGAACAGGTGCCATCTTGTGGTCCAGTCTGTTGGCATGGGCACTGTGCGGACATGTTGGGTGCTATGTGGAAATGTTGGGCAGTGACTACGTTATGCACATGACTGGAGAAGATAGAGTTGTAGTCACTTTAAAACAGAATTGACCTGAAAAGTTTAAAGGAGTGAATAAAAGCGATTTTCTGTCATTCATGGGTGACAAATCCACAGTACATTAAAGGACCAACGTAGATGAGATTTTACCAACTTTCATTAAATGGTGCATAAAAAACATGTGCAACGTTCAAAATTATATTAGTCTTAAAAAAGTAACTTAGGCGTTCACATCCAAGTTCAAACTTCAGGCCATAAGTTCAAACTTCAGGTCCATCAAGTTCAACCTTCAGGTCAGTCAAGTTCAACCTTCAGGCCATCAAGTTCACCTCAGCATCAGTTCCTTTAGGCCCATCAAGTTCAACCTTCAGGCCCATCAAGTTCAACCTTCAGGCCAATCAAGTTCAACCTTCGGGCCCATCAAGTTCAACTTCGGCCTCAACAACTTCAGGCCCATCTCAACTACCATCAGTACTTCACACGTACTCGTCATCAGCACCCGCCCATCAAGTTCAACCTTCCGCCCATCAAGTTCAACCTTCAGGCCCATCAAGTTCAAACCTTCAGGCCCATCAAGTTCAACCTTCAGGTTCCAGTCAAGTTCAATCTTCAGGTTCACTTCAAGTTCAACCTTACATCATTCCATCAAGTTTCAACTTCAGATCCATCAAGTTCAACCTTCAGATCCATCAAGGATTGCAACCTTCACCAACTTAACGACTGGTGTCAAAATGAGCACGTAAAATATGGATTTTTACAGTGAATCAGCAACAAATTATTCAAACTGCACTTTTCTCTTTTGAATGAAAACCTTAGGTTGAGGCTTCACGGGAAATGTCTACGACACGGGACTCCCAGCCAGAGATTGTTAAGTATAGCTGGCACATTGTACTCCAATAAAAATGATAGGGGATGCATTCTGACACATGGAGTACCGCGGCTGCAACAAACAAGTTTAAAAAATTAAATCGGTAATATTTTTTTAAGACTTGCTTGCGCAAAAATTCCTTGTTATCACTATGCAACAACATTCACTTGTACTGCATAGCAAAATAACCATCTCTAGCTGTGTGTCCAATGTTGTGGACAACATCGCCATGAAGCCGTAGTCTTTAAGAATTTCTAAGATTAGGAAAACAAAACTGGAGTAAAAAAAAGCTTTAGATTTTTACGCAACATGGAGTTTCGCACTGAAATTGGCTTTTTGAAGACAAAAATGAGTGGAGTTGGACTAGGGTTGGAGTGAAGATAGAGTAGGATGTGGCCATGCACATTCACCTATTTCAACAAAAGTGCCAGACTTTCTTACGTGCAATATATATTTTTCCAGTGCATTTCTGGCAAAGTGCATGCTATTGAGATGATGTGCCAAATTAATAAAGTAGAATCTGTCTCTTAATTATTTGAACAGCGCACTCCTAGTGAGCCCTTTATTAAGAATGGTGTGCGCAAAACCAGTCTTAATGAATCAGCCCCTTTATTTCAGGGGAACAGCTCCACTAATTTGTATAAGGAGTATCAAGTATTGCTACTGACCTACCTGAAAAAAACAATTGCAAAGTTTGCCAAATTACCCAAAATCTTACTCTTTTACATTTTACTCTGCAGAAGCCAGAAAAGCAGCTTTGGTTTATCAGAAAACTTTGTGATCAACAACTTTAAAGTAGATTTCTTGAGCCTGAAGTCAGAAAATGGCAGGACAGAAAACGGATCCAGCGATGTAAAGGAAGCCCGTAGCAAAGAAGTCATTAAAAATTGTTCTTTAATGGTTCCAGTTACAAACGGACAAAAAAAAAATACAGCAAAAGACCCTAAAAAAGAGACATATTTAGGCTATGTCTTAATCATGGATTCTAATCAAGACACATGTATTCAAGATTTATATAGAAAAGAAAAGTCCATGTATCACGGTGTTCTGGAGTCGCCCTAGCCCGGTGTCCAATGAGTCTGCCCATCAACACTGCTTCTGTCACCAGTCACCGCTGTATTCATTTGTAGATGGTGCTGATGATAGAGAAGCCAGAGATGGTGCGTGCAGGATCCATCCATCCACTAAAGGCCACTTCACACGCTAGGATATCGTTAACGATATCGTTGAAACGTCACGGATTTGTGATCGTTCAAACTATATCGTTTCGGCGTCGTTGCGTGTAAACGAACGATGTTGGAAGGAAAAATCGTTCGAACGTTAACAAAAATTTGGATCCGGACCTCAAATCTATCGTTCGTCGTCCAATTAATGTCCTGGGAAGCAGCAACATCGTTCAGTGTGAACGATGTCGTCCATATTTCTTCTATTCCTGCGCTTTGTAAAATCGTTCAAACGTTCTTCTCCAAAGAGCTGGAGCGTTGCCAAATTTAGATCTTAACGATATCTTTGCGTGTGATAATGCACTAACGATGTTGGAAGGACTGCGGTCACGTGACATAGCTAACGATCTCGTTCACCTATATCCTAGCGTGTGAAGCGGCCTTAAGGTTAGAGTGGCTGGGTTCTGCTGTACTTCACAGTCTGACAGAGTAAAGGTGGTGTGCTGTCCAGGTGAAGTCATTAACTCATAAGCCTCAGCTACTGGAAAGAAACACACACTACTAATACCTTCAGCTTTCTGCTGCAAGCTGCCAGAAATAGCTTTTGGTTTCCCTGACTATGTCCGTTGTCTTGTATTGGTGTTTTTCCTGTTCTACCCAAGATTTTTTTTGGATGCCTCTTTCTGCCTCACGATTTGTACATTGCAGCCATCTCGGTTTTGACCAGGCTCCCTGACTACTGTAATGGACCATGATTTTGTCCTTTTACTGACCTCCCGGCTTTGATTCCGCAACTTTCCTATATTCTATAAAGGGATGCAGCACTGAAAAGAAATGGGTGCACAATAGTGTTTATTTGTCAGGCAGGGGTAACAAATAAAAGTGAATCAGCTCACTTGTTGGAGTTGTGAGACGTCCCAACCACCTAAATCACTTGTGACAGCTGAAGATGTCAAGCTTTTTCATCAGTTTGCAGCAGTCCTCCCACATGTTGTCGTCCAAGATCGTGTATGAGGAAAAGGAGATTTGTGACCAGCTCCCAATGATCAAATTAAATCAAACGCATTAGAATTCAGGTGGTGGTTATATTTCTACAAGTTTCGGGGCATAACCCCTTCTTCAGGAACACCACACAACAAGATGTACAATAAGAGGTACATTTTGTTGTGTGGTATTCCTGAAGATGGGGTTATGCCCCAAAACACGTAGAATAAAACCACCGCCTAAATCCTAACACGTTTGATTCAATTGGATCATTTGGAGTGCGAGCGCAGTCACAAATCTCCTTTCCCTCATACACAATCCTGGACTATATTCAATAAACAAAGATAAAATCTAAAGAAATAGAAGACAATAGAAAAGTGACAGCTGATATGTAAGAATCCAGCAGGGAGTAGAAAGGGTTACATGACCGCGCTGCCGAGAAGAAACCAGTCCGGAACGATGACCTAGAAAAGTGATTTATTTCAACGCGTTTCGGAGAGCTATGTCTCCTTCTTCAGAGAAATCAAAATACTATGTCACGTATTTAAGAATGGCGAAGTACAAAATATCACACTGTGGGGTATAGCGGGCACAACTATTTTGGCTAGCGTTTGGATTTCTGATGGCTAATTTTATCATTTAGGTTATGAATATGATACCAGCCAATCTCCTCCACTTTCTAGTTATCGGATAAATGACTTTTATACAAAGTCGTATATGGATTTTGGAAAAGGATATAAAAGTGTGCTGTAAGAGGATTATTCCGCCGAGCTACGCTTTGATATGATGTGATCTGGAAGTCATTATTTAGGCACATGATATGATCCGTGACAGGTAGAGTGTAAAATACATACAGATTTTGGTTGAACAGTGCACGGTGTAACCACTGGCTGGGAATCAGTAACAGAAAAGAACACAGCTCACAATAGAAGTATCACTAAAATCAATAACACGGGTTTCGGATGCATTATAGACCCTGCTGAACATAGCGGTGCACGGCAAAGAGTATGAAGCCGAAGCTGCCTGGCTCTCATGTGCATTGCCCATGTTACGTCTAATGATGGCAGTGTTGAGGTACGTGGAGCTGACATTTCCTGTCTCTTCAATCTCCCAACACAGAGACATAACAAGACGTTTCATTCACTCATTAACTCTTTACCTTCATTTAAAGACGTGTCGGAGAAATCCATCAGAATTAAGTATTGGCAGAATCGGAATAGAAAAGACTGAAGCTTAGGATAGACACATGAACAGCAGATTTGTTGCAGACATTTCTGAAAATCAGTCCCATGCAACTGACTTTTTTGCATATGGATTTGTGCAGGGTCCCTTTATGCGAGTGAACAATCACAGACATGTAACCGATAAGGTGCATGTAAATATACGGTAATGGTGCATAGAAAGCATAGATACCCTGTGTAAAAGATTGAGGTGATGTGTTCTGCATAGTTATTGAATGCAATGAGTAGACAAAGAGCTGTACTCACACATGCATGTTTGCAGTTGAGGCTACTTTATTGTAGATCCATGGAGTTAAGGTGCAGTGAGGGGGTGACAGGACAACGGTCACTGTTTCGCTGTTAGTTGCGCTTCCACGGGTCCCAGGACCCGTGGAAGGCTACTAAGCGCGAAACGGTGACCGTTGACCTGTCACCCCCCTTTGCACCTTAACCCATGGATCTAAAATAAAGTAGCCTCAACTGCAAACATGCTTGTGTGAGTGCCGCTCTCTGTCTACTCATTGCATTTATGAACTGTTATGCTTTCCATCTGAGCACAAGAAGAGGATTACGCCACCCTGGTGAACCAGTACCGTGAATCGTCAACAGGTCAGTGCCCGGTTCCCCTTCGTTTTCTTCTACATAGTTATACTAAACTGATATTTTATCGTGTCACAATCTGCAGATTATATTCACTTAAGAGTCATAGGCGAAAGTGTTGGCACCCTTGAAATTGTTTCGAAAAGGAGCTATTTATTTGAAAGCCTTATTGCAATTACATGTTTTGTTATACACATTTATATTTCCGTTGTGATTGTTAGAACAACAAAACAAAAAACAGAGGAAATAAAAAAGGCAAATTGGACATCATTTCACTGAAAATGCCAAAAAAAAAGGCCAGCACGAACATCTCATGTCTCAAGCATGTGACACTCATTTAAACTCACCCGTGGCAACTAACAGGTGTGGGCAATATGAAAATCACACCTGAAACCAGATAAAAAGTGGAGAAGTTGAATCAGTCTTTGCATTGTGTGTATGTGGGTGACACACTAAGTATGGAAACAGAAATAGGAGAAGAGAACTGTCTGAGGACTTGAGAATCAAAATTGTTGAAAAATATTAATAATCTCAATGTTACAAGTACATCTCTCCAAAGATCTTGATGATGCTTTGCTCACAAAGTAGTTTCAAACTGGTTGTAAACAAAGTAGTTTACAACCTGCAATACTGTAGCTAATTGCCATGCATGTGAACGACAGAGAAAAATTGTTGAAAGATTGCAAAATAGATCAGTCGGATGGTAGATAAGCAGTCCCATCGAGTTTGAAAGAAATTCAAGCCATCCTGCAGGCTTAGGGTGCATCAGTGCCAGTGTGAACTATTCGGCCACATGTGAATGAAATGAAACACTATGAAGAAGACCCTGGAGGACCCACACTGTTGACATAGACATGAAAAAAAGCTAGATGGAAATTGGCCAAAATGTATGTGAATAACCCAAAACACTTCTGGCAAAGTGTCTTGTGGAAAGATGAGACCAAGATTGAGCCTTTTGGTAAAGCACATCATTCTACTGTTTACCGAAAATGGAATGAGGCCGACAAAGAACACAGGACCTACAGTCAAGTATGGTGGAGGTTTAAAGATGTTTTAGGGTTGCTTTGCTGCCTATGGCACTGGTGCCTTGATCATAGAATCTGAAGATTACCAAAGAATTTTGAGTCGCTATATAGTGCTCAGTATCAGAAAGCTGGGTTTACGTCCTAGGTTATGGGTCTTCCAGCAAGACAATGAACCCAGCCATACGTCAAGAAGCACCCAGAAATGGATGAAAACAAAGCGCTGGAGAGTTCTGAAGTGGCAGAAATGAGTCCAGATCTAAATCGCATTGATCCCCTATGAAGTGATCTTAAAATGGCTGTTTGGAGAAGACACCTTCATACATGAGAGACCTGGAGCAGATTAAAAAGAAGAGTCCAAAATTCCAGTTGAGAAGAAGCTTGTGGACGGTTATAGGAAGCGATTGATTGAAGTTATTCCAAAGTGTATGCAAACAAATATTGAGTTGAGGATTCTAACTATTTTGTCCGGCCCATTTTTGAAGCTTGGTGAAATTATATCTAATTAGGATTTTTTCCTCTGTTTGTCTCGGTTGTTCCAATACACACAAAGGAAATAAACATGTGTATAACAAAACGTGTAATTGCAATAATTTTCTGGAAAAAATACTTTATTTTCTAGAACAATTTCAAGGGTGCCAACACTTTCAGACATAGCTAAGTATATGAACGCTGCGCAAAATTCAATAATATAAAATATTAGACACTGAATTTCCTCAATCCCATTGTAAATGACGTGGGGATGTCTTAACTATTTGTGTCAAGAAGATCTTCAATTTTGTATGTGTGTAGATGTCATCTTGTTCATTGGGTTAATCATTATTCATTCTGCTTCCAGAATTACATGTAAGGGGAAACAGGGCATTAGTACACAAAAAAAAAGGGTAACAATATTACTTGACCTAAATGCCTTACTGAACAGCCTTTAAGGTCTATGCCACAAGAAACAGTTACCACCCTGTTCATAGGATACGTGATAAATACATGATTGTTGGGGACCTCTAATGATCAAGGAAGGGGGCATGGCACTTGTCAGAGCGCCACATGCTTTCCAGTCTTCTGATCGTAAGGGAAGGGGCATCAATATGAAAGTCCTAGAAAACCCTCCTAAAAGGGCTTAATCATTAGCATCTTTGAGGATCCTACTGCTGATCCTACCATTGTTTACTAGAATAGAAGTCCTACAGCCCCCGGTTTGTCTTTGGTACTAGTGAAACAGCAGATTACAATGCTTGGCTATTTCCATTGGACTTATAGTAATGAATGGAGTCACGAGACAGGTGTGCCCATTACTCTACAGGTTTATGTAGAGATGAGAAATGAGGAGCTTGAGACCCTTGTTCTAGTGGTCAGTGGCGACCTCAGTTATCCAACATTCATCCCCTATCCAGCTGCTGGTAAATGTCCTTTGTGGCACAGCCTCTTTAAGAGATTTTTCAAGATTTGCATATTTTTCAGCGGACTGAAAGGGATGTGGCACGCCAGCAAATGACATGTCCTGCTCCATGTTTATCAGACAAAACTCAGTACATTCTGCATGCGATGGAGATGCAATATCAGTTACAGCTGCAACAAAATATTAGAAGCACTAAGACCATAAGTGCCGGTTGGCAGCTCCTAGTGCTTTTTCTTATCGGCTAGAATCTTACTCTGCCTTGTAAGCCGGGTGCATTGACGTCGTTGCCGAGTGTATGATGCATGTTGTCGTGAAAAGCCTACAAATGAAATCTGATTGCAATTCCGGCAGTATGGAAAACGCTCATCTTGCAGTCACAGTGTCCTAGGAACCAATTCGATCATCTCTAAGGGTGCCGTCACACCTGTCGACAGCGCTGGAGATGTTGGCGGCGACTGGCAGGAGTGCGAAGTTTTTGGCGCCCCGCCAGCGTCGCCGTCCCCCATTTACATGGGGCAACACCTCCAGCGAAGCTGCTGGCGATCTGACAGGCGGCATCGCCGCCGGGGTCTCTCAAAACCCCAGCGGCGATGCAGGACATCGCCTGTCAGGTCGCTGGTGGTCATTTACATGGGGCGATGTGGACACATCGCCCCAGATCAGCCGCCTGGTTTCACATCACTGATGTTGAAACCAGGCGACCACTCAGAAGCGCCAACATCGCCCCTTTACATTAGGCGATGAATGGGCGATGTCGCCGCTGATGGGCCAGCCCCTACGTTGCCTATGTAATCGGCGGCGATGTCGACAGGTGTGACGTGGCCTTAATTGTTATTTGCCCCTGTGAACAAGTTTTTGATTGATAATGTTTCAAATGTATCAGAACTAGTGATGAGTGAGTACTGAAATATTCAGATTCAGATAACTATAATCGAATACTTTCAACTGTTTCATTACTAGTTACTCGTCTAATGCAAGTCAATGGGAAATTCACTTGGATCTGAATGAATACGGAAACATTTCTAAGGATAGAGCTATCCGAAACCTTCTTACTACTCGCTCATCACTAAACAGAGTTTAATCTGTTCTGATGCGGACTGGACACTTTGCTGACAATCTGTTCTGTTTAGTAATGAGCGAGTAGTAAGAAATTTGGTTTCGGATAGTTCCAATCGAATACTTTGAAATGTTTCAGTATTCGAATAGGAGTGAGTTTCCCGTTGACTTGGACGAGTAATGAAACAGTTCAAAGTATTCAGTTGGAACTGTCCGAATCTGAATATTTCACTACTCGTTCATCACTCATCAGAACAGATTAAAAAAAAGCTTCTAATCCCTGTTCCGAAACATTTTTTAGAAAATAAATAAAATCAATGTTTTTTCTCTAAAACTCACTAATGACCAGAAAAAAACAAAAATGACGATTATCTTGAAGTGTGAGAAACGAAGCGCACCCAAAAGAGGAGGGGGTATGATGCGGACTGGACACTTTGCTGCCAATTTGTCACTGTGAAACTATGCAACTCTTTATCTGCGCCGAATGACGAAGTTTCTCTAAGAGTGCGAGAGCCTTGAGCTATAACCCAAACACCCCATCCCTTCCAGCTTCAGCGGCTCTACCAGCCACCCCTGTTGTGCGATTTATAGCTTATGACTTGCATATATTTAATTTGTAACCAAAAACTTCCCCTTCCTGTTAACTACCTTAGAACTCCCTGATTAACTCTTGTTTTTGCAGGTCAGAGGTTAAGCAAAGGAAGGGAAGCAGGGGATTCTGAGAATGGCCAGGACCCACAGCTCTCTGGGTCCTGGGTAAGAAAACATTAAGAAATAAGTGATAGGCTAAAGACTGCTCGAGACAGTTAGAGTTCAAAGGATCAGAGAAACATAAATCATTGGGGCAAAAAAAGTAAACAAGAGAAGGAGTTTTCAGCCATCATCCGCCTTCTTGGGATCTGCTCCCAGTTATGGCAGCTTAGCGTTTTGCCTCCTAATAGAAAATGACACTTTTACTGCAAAATTCCATAAGGGGAAGAAAAAGACCCAATGTGTCAGAATTAACCATTTCATCCACAACTAATCATGGCCGGCCATTATTTCTGCTGTCAAGCAAATAAATGAGGGCGCTTTAATAAAGCTACTTTAGGTAAAATGTTGTGACCCCCTTAAGTGCCGGTGCCTTTAATGCGCTATAAATCTGCTGCCGGCCAGTCCTGAATTACGCCATATGTTACGGAGCGGAGGTATTTCATTTATGTGCTGCATCTTTTCATTATCTCACCTGTATAAAAGATCCAATTACCAAAGAAAAGGAAAAAAAAAATAAAGTATTTTTATGAAGTTTCTTTCAAAGTGCGGCACGGCACCGCAGACACCGGGAGAAGCTGAAGGTCAGGGGGACATTGGTTTAAACACTCTGGAGTTAGGCTTGGCAGGCATGTTTAGTGACTGTAGTAAAGGAGGTGATGACATACGGATGCTGAATAAGCCACTGTGCGACAGAGTTTATACAGACATCAACGGCTACATAAATTTCTGATTAAAAAAAAAAGGGGGGAAAAAAATTATGCTCCGATTTATTTCTCACATAAAGAAGCATCCTTCACGTTTCCTGGATGTGCTCCAAAATGTTCTCTTCCCCAACTTTCTTTTTGGGAAAATAATAGGTGGAGATTGGGGGGTCAAAAGTAGAGCACAAAGATAAATACCCTTTGTCGATAAACATTGGCCATGTGTGGGCCAACGGGAGTAAGAAACCAAACAAAACAGCACCCGTCTTCTCCAAGACTGTTTTAGGCTCTCTCGCCGGTACTCCTCTTTTCTCGGATTATTCTTCGGTCTACCAGTATCACCATCTGGCGGTATCATGTGAGCGCTGCAGGCGATTAGCACTCCCTAAATTTGGTCAAACAGCGCCTGCTGATTGGTCGAAGAATTAACATTTGTCCGAGCTGAAAAAACAGTGTATGGACAAAATGTGAACAGTGGCAACAATCAGCGGCTACTCATCAGCTGCAGTAGACTGGCAAGGCACAAAATATGGAAAAGCAGTGGTGGTCCAGTTGGTGATTATCACTTTTTTAACCTCGATGTGACCATTAATGAGCCGTTGTTCTATTTACCGAATGCAGCACACGAAAACTTAATTTTTTCAATGAAAAAAATGTGTGTGTACACTCAGAACGTGAACTTAAAGAGTAAACGCCATTTACATTTTTATTTACCCGTATATACTCGTGTATAAGCCGACCCGCGTATAAGCCGACCCCCCTACTTTTGCCCCCAAAACCTGGGAAAACCTATTGACTCGTGTATAAGCCGAGGGGGGACCCCAGCACAGGTATACAGCCCCCAGCAGTGTGGTATACAGGCCCCCAATGGTAGTATACAGCAGCCTCCCCAGTGACATATACAGGCCCCAGAAGTATATACAGCAACCCCAGTGGTATACAGCAGCCTCCCCAGTGGTATATACAGACCCCACCAGTATATACAGCAGCCCCCAGTGGTATACAGGCCCCAGCAGTATATACAGTAGCCCTGAGGGTATACAGCACCCCCAGGGGTTATATCAGGGCCCCAGGGGGTACACAGCGCCCCCAGGGGTACCCAGCAGCCCCCGGGGGTACCGAGCCCCCGGGGATCAGCACCCCCAGGGGGACCAGCAGCCCCTAGGGGGTACCCAGCAGCCCCCAGGGGGTACCCAGCAGCCCCCAGGGGTACCAGCAGCCCCCAAATGCTGGCACTCACCCCCCCTCCTTGTAAGGGCCCCCCCCCCTGCTGCTTATCTTACCATCCCGGTCTTCTGCTCAGCGCTGCTCCTCGGTGCTCCGTTCTTCATGCTCCGTCCTCGCTGGCTGCATCCGGATCTCCGGCCGTCGCACGATGACGTCATATGCCTGCGACGGCCGGGGATCCTGGATGTAGCTGGACGGGAGGATGAAGAACGGAGCACCGAGGAGCGGCGCTGTGCAGAAGACCGGGATGGTAAGATAAGCAGCAGGGGGGTGCCCTTACAAGGGGGCGAGTGCCAGCATTTGGGGGTAATTTATTTAGTTATGCACTGCTTCCCCCTGCCGCTGATTGACAGGGGAAGCAGTGCATATATAATGAGGGCCCCACGTGACGGGGCCGCTCATACAGCAGCCTCCCCCCGCCTCCTCCAGCCTCCACAGCCCCCACCAACCGTAGTGACTCGTGTATAAGCCGAGGGGGAGACTTTTCAGCCCAAATTTTGGGCTGAAAAACTCGGCTTATACACGAGTATATACGGTAATAAGAATGCAGAGCAAGTGATTATAATAAACTTTTAAATATACTTTATTAATGAAATCTAGTTGAAAACCATTCATAAACCTTCCACAAGGTGTCCTCATACAGTATGTGTGAAGCAGACACATGTTCATTATCAGTCAGATCTGTCTCCACACTCAATACGGAGCATGTAGCCATATAAGGAAAAGGGGGCAGGGCGTACATTGTTGGACTGCAGCTGGTGAGGAAACAATGTATTATGTTAGCTCAGCATACAGACCAGTTGCTAAGCAATGTCAGATTGTAGGATCAGTGTATACTCCTCTTTCCTTGGCACAAGCTTCTCTGATCTGGCATCTGGCTCCACACAGCTCAGTCACAATCTTTGTTAACCCCCTGTCTGCTGGCTCCCCACACAGCTGACTATCAGCCTGCTCTCAGAAGCTGTAGAAATACACACACAGTGCTGGCAGATGGTGGCCATGCCCACACAGCCATAAAATGCAGTTTTTAAAAAAAGAGCACAGAAAAAATGTGAGAAAATGAGTGATATGACACAATAAAAAGCATTATCTTAGCTGCTATATGACCCATCATTAACAAATAGTGCAATATTGTTTTTTTTTTCTTCAGTGAAATGACATTTTAAATTTTCAGGTGTACTGTCCCAGTTAGAAGGCTTGTTTTCTTTTTGTCGAGCATGATCATACATGTTGTCTGTCCACCGGCACTGGACATGAGGTGGACAATCTTTGAGGCAAAGAAAAAAGTAGGCTACGTTTACTTGAGCATAGAAAGAAATCGGCCAAGTTAAACCCTAATTTTCAATTTTTGCAGTTTTGTTTTTTTCCAACCCTTCTTCTAAGGCTATGTGCCTACTGGGAGTTTTTGGTGTGTTTGTGATCCATGTTTGGCTTTTTTTTTTTTTTTTTTTTTAAACTGCACCAAAAGCAGATCAGTCACTGCATTTGCCAGGAAAGTAAATGTCATTTTCAAACTGATGTGCCAATGTCAGAGTTTTTGACTTTTTGGTGCACCCTGAAGAAGTCTCGACGAAATGCTGCAGAGCTAACCAGGCCTCACGTCCAAGACCCTTTAGGCTTACCTCCGACCATTGAAGTTACATGGCTGTGACAGGTTCTTCCATGACACATGTATTTCTGTACTTAGCGATGTGAAAATATTACAATGCAGAGGGTATGACTATGTTTTAATGACTGTGACAGACGTGAATTGATGTAACTGTTAGCAGCTAAAGAACCACTCCAATGACTGTCTTGTGAAGGTACATCTACAGTGGGAATGGAAAGTATTCAGACCCCTATACATTTTTCACTCTTTGTTTCATTGCAGCCATTTCGTAAATGCAAAAAAGTACATTTTTTTCTCATTAATGTACACTCTGCACCCCATCTTGACTGAAAAAACTAAAATGTAGATATTTGTGCAAATTTATTAAAAAAGAAAAACTGAAATATAACATCATCATAAGTATTCAGACCCTGTGCTCAGACACTCATATTTAAATCACATGCTGTCCATTTCCTTGTGATCCTCCATGAGATGGTTCTAGTCCTTAATTGACGTCCAGCTCTGTTTAATTAAAGTGATAGGACTTGATTTGGAAATGCACACACCTGTCTATATAAGACCTCACAGCTCACAGTACATGTTAGACCAAATGAGAATTATGAGGTCAAAGGAACTGCCCAAGAACCTCAGAGACAGAACTGTGGCAAGGCACAGATCAGGCCAAGGTTACAAAAGATTTTCTGCAGTAGTCAAGAGTACTAAGAGCACAATGGACTCCATAATCAAATGGAAGAAGTTTGGGATCACCAGAAGTTTTCCTAGACCTGGCTGTCCAGCCAAACTGAGCAATCGTGGGAGAAGAACCCTGGTGAGAGAGGTAAAGAAGAACCCCAAGATCACTGTGTCTGAGCTCCAGATATGTAGTAGGGAGATGGGAGAAAGTTCCACAAAGTCAACTATCACTGCAGCCCTCCACCAGTCGGGCTTTTATGGCAGTGTGTCCTGACAGAAGCCTCTCCTCAGTGCAAGACACATGAAAGCCCGCATAGAGTTTGCAAAAAACACATGGAGGACTCACAGACTATGAGAAAGAAGATTCTCTGGTCTGATGAGATGAAGATAGAACTTTGTGGTGATAATTCTAAGTGGTATGTGTGGAAAAAAAACAGGCACTACTCATCACCTGCCCAATACAATCCCAACAGTGAAACATGGTGGTGGCAGGATCATGCTATGGGAGTGTTTTTCAGCTGCAGGGACAGGACGACTGGTTGAAATTGAAGGAAACATGAATGCGGCCAAATACAGAGATATCCTGGATGAAAACATCTTCCAGAGTGCTCTGGACCTCAGACTTGGCTGAAGGTTCACCTTTCAACAAGACAATGACCCTAAGCTCACAGCTAAAATAACAAAGGAGTGGCTTCAGAACAACTATGTGACCATTCTTGACTGGCCCAGCCAGAACCCTGACCTAAACCTAGTTGAGCATCTCTGGAGAGACCTGAAAATAGCTGTCCACCAACGTTCATCATCCAACCTGACGGAACTGGAGAGGATCTGCAAGGAAGAATAGCCGAGGATCCCCAAATCCTGGTGTGAAAAAGTTGTAGCATCATTCCCAAGAAGACTCATGGCTGTACTAGCTCAAAGGTGCAAATACTCAATACTGACCAAACGGTCTGAATACTTATGACTAGGGCTGGGCGATTAATCGAATTAATTCGATTAATTCGCCCCCTGATGTGGCCACGATTGTTGTTTTATCAACAATCGTGAAATTCGATTTAAAATGGCGGCATTTCCGGTCCGCGTCACCTGGTACTTCCGGTGCACACTGCGGTGCGCTCCGCCTCCTCCCCGGCCGGTGCTGGACAGGCCCGGACACTAGGGGGCCGCCGACCTCCGCCTCCTCCCCGGCCGGTGCTGGACAGGCCCGGACACTGGGGGCCGCCGACCTCCGCCTCCTCCCCGGCCGGTGCTGGACAGGCCCGGACACTAGGGGGCCGCCGACCTCCGCCTCCTCCCCGGCCAGCGGTGGTTGGCAGCAGAGCGCAGCATGGCTCCGGCGCTTGACAGGCCCGGACACCGGGGGCCGCCGACCTCCGCCCTGGACTGGTGTGAGGAGAACTACGCTGTGTCCTGTGAGTGTACATCGCCGAGTTCTGTGAGTATCCAGTGCACTGTGTGTATACAGAGTGTGCATGGTGTATACAGTGTGTGCATGGTGTATACAGAGTGTGCATGGTGTATACAGAGTGTGCATGGTGTATACGGAGTGTGCATGGTGTATACGGAGTGTGCATGGTGTATACGGAGTGTGCATGGTGTATACGGAGTGTGCATGGTGTATACGGTGTGTGCATGGTGTATACGGTGTGTGCATGGTGTATACGGTGTGTGCATGGTGTATACGGTGTGTGCATGGTGTATACGGTGTGTGCATGGTGTATACGGTGTGTGCATGGTGTATACGGTGTGTGCATGGTGTATACGGTGTGTGCATGGTGTATACGGTGTGTGCATGGTGTATACGGTGTGTGCATGGTGTGTATGGTGTGTGCACGGTGTATACTGTGTGTATGGTGTGTGCACGGTGTATACTGTGTGTATGGTGTGTGCACGGTGTATACTGTGTGTATGGTGTGTGCACGGTGTATACTGTGTGTATGGTGTGTGCACGGTGTATACGGTGTGTATGGTGTGTGCACGGTGTATACGGTGTATACTGTGTGCACGGTGTATACGGTGTATACTGTGTGCACGGTGTATACGGTGTATACTGTGTGCACGGTGTATACTGTGTGCACAGTGTATACGGTGTATACTGTGTGCACGGTGTATACGGTGTGTACTGTGTGCACGGTGTATACGGTGTGTACTGTGTGCACGGTGTATACGGTGTGTACTGTGTGCACGGTGTATACGGTGTGTACTGTGTGCACGGTGTGTACTGTGTGCACGGTGTGTACGGTGTGTACTGTGTGCACGGTGTGTACGGTGTATACGGTGTGCATGGTGTGTATGGTGTGTACTGTGTGTGTATGGTGTATACGGTGTGTACTGTGTGTACGGTGTGTGTATGGTGTATACGGTGTATACTGTGTATTCTGTATACATATATACTGTGTATTCTGTATACATATATACTGTGTATTCTGTATACATATATACTGTGTATTCTGTATACATATATACTGTGTATTCTGTATACAGATATACTGTGTATTCTGTATACATATATAAAAAAAAAAAATCGAGATTTAAATCGAAAATCGTCCATAGGGTTAAATAAAATCGAGATTTTGATTTTTCCCAAAATCGCCCAGCCCTACTTATGACCATGTGATATTTCAGTTTTTCTTTTTTAATACATTTGCTAAAGTATTTATATCTCTTGTTTTTTCTCAGTCAAGATGCAGAGTGTACATTAATGAGAAAAAAAATGAACTTTTTTGGCTGCAGCTCATCAGTATCTGTCAGAAGCGGGGGTGCCTCTCTATGGGACTGTGTAAAACTAAAAATTAATTAATAAAGTTTTTATAAACATGTAAAAAAAAAAAAAATTCAAATCACCCCCCTTTTCCCCCATTCACAATAAAAGTATTAAAAAAATTCAAAAAAACACTTGTTTGGTATTGCCACGTTCAGAAACGCCCGGATATAAAATCAATTAAAGAGAGCCGTAAGCTGCGTAACGGAAAAAAGGTCCAAACACCAAAATTATGTTTTTTTGGTTGCAGCAACATTGCTATAAAATGCAATAACGGGCAATCAAAACTGTGTATCCATGCAAAAATGGCATCATTTGAAACATCAGCTCAAGGCTCAAAAAATAAGCCATCACACAGCCCCGAAAAATGAGAACACTACGTGTTCTGCCTTCTTCCACATGTGGGGCTATGGATATCTAGCATACAGCTTAACCCTCGTTCACTTCCCCAAGAAACAGACTGTAGGATTTCTGGAGTCTATATTTATTGAGGTGATGAACTTGATTGTGTGAACAATACTGTGAGGTAAAACCTATAATACAAGTACAGAATAATCAGTCAGTATGGGTGCATTAAAGAAACTAGCACTAAGGGTGCTTTCACACTACGATTTTTGCATTTCCGATGCTGTCCGAAAAAAATCGGACAGCATCGGACCGATTTTCGGATCCCATGCATCCCTATGGGATCGGACCGAATCGGATGTGCACTAAATGCCATCCGATTTGGTCCGATCCGATTCTGTCCGATTTTATTATCGGTGCAAAAATCGGAGCCTGCACCGATTTTTGCACCGATAATAAAATCTGACAGACTCAGATCGGACCAAATCGGATGGCATTTAGTGCACATCCGATCCGACCAGATCCCTATAACATGGGGCCCTATGGAGAAGGGTCCGAGGAAACATCTGATGTCTCCTCGGACCCTATTTTAGTGTACTAAGCATGCTCAGTACACTAAAATAGCTCCTAAAAGTGAAACAAAGGGTTAAAAAAATTTAAAAAAATCTATACTCACCTGTCCACGAGGCCCCCGGCGTCTCCGGTGTCTCCAGGTGTCTTCTGGTATATTGTTGTTCTGTATTCTGTGCTGCCAGGACCTGCCGTGATGTCACAATCACATGACTGCCTGCTATTGGTTACTGGCAGTCATGTGATTGTGACATCACGAGAGGTCCTAGCAGCACAGAATACAGAACAGCAAGATACTGGGAGACGCGCGGGACCGTGCAGGAGTCGTGGACAGGTGAGAAAAGATTGGAGAGGGGGAGGACACATGGGGGGACCCGGAGGACACATGGGGGAACCGGGGCCAAGAGGGGAGGACCGGGGGTGCAGAGAGGAGGACCGGGGGTGCAGAGAGGAGGACCGGGGGTGCAGAGAGGAGGACCGGGGGCCAAGAGAGGAGGACCGGGGGCCAAGAGAGGAGGACCGGGGGCCAAGAGAGGAGGACCGGGGCCAAGAGAGGAGGACCGGGGGCCAAGAGAGGAGGACCGGGGGCCAAGAGAGGAGGACCGGGGGCCAAGAGAGGAGGACCGGGGGCCAAGAGAGGAGGACCGGGGGCCAAGAGAGGAGGACCGGGGGCCAAGAGAGGAGGACCGGGGGCCAAGAGAGGAGGACCGGGGGCCAAGAGAGGAGGACCGGGGGCCAAGAGAGGAGGACCGGGGGCCAAGAGAGGAGGACCGGGGGCCAAGAGAGGAGGACCGGGGGCCAAGAGAGGAGGACCGGGGCCAAGAGAGGAGGACCGGGGGCCAAGAGGAGAGGACCGGGGGCCAAGAGGAGAGGACCGGGGGCCAAGAGGAGAGGACCGGGGTCAAGAGGAGAGGACCGGGGGAGAGACAGTGACAGCTAGGGAGCGATCTGACAGGAGGGCGGGCATCCTATTTTCTGTCGGAATCGGATGCCTATTTGGCATCCTATTCCAGGCATCAGAGGAATCCGATGCTGTCCGATTTATAACGGACTACAAGGATCTCTTTCTCCCGGAGGAAGGAGGGGGGCGGTCCCTTGGCACACACTATTCTTAAAGGGGACAGACTAAGAGCTCTGCTAGATCATGTTTAACATCTAAACAACGTAAACAGGCAACTATTGACCTCTACAGGTTGTAACTATCATAAGTCTATAGAATAATAAGGGATAACCTTTTTGTTCTCATTAACTGTTTTTATTTTAAGGGTTTTTATAAAAACATGGTGTAAAATAAGTGAATTTGTGCAAATGTGCAGACTTCCCACCCACCTAGACAACAAACACACAACACAGCCCACTAATGGTGCTAGAGCGGAGGGTTTGGTGGGGTTCGGTTGACGGTCTGTGAGGTCAAACCCAAGATAGATTGATGCTAAAGGGAGGGACCACCGGATACACTGTGCATCATTGGTGGTCCACAACCGATAACAACAATTAGTAAATGGTCGTGTGTATTGTAGTCGTCACCCTGTTACAGGTCCAAAGCCCAACCCTCAGTTCCAGGTCCACATCAGTGGTGATCGGTCAAGTCAAGGTCTACAGATTATTGATATAACCTGCTTAGCAAACAAAATATAGCCTATATATAGGGCTATATTTTGTTTTCTAAGCAGGTTATATCAATAATCTGTAGACCTTGACTTGACCGATCACCACTGATGTGGACCTGGAACTGAGGGTTGGGCTTTGGACCTGTAACAGGGTGACGACTACAATACACACGACCATTTACTAATTGTTGTTATCGGTTGTGGACCACCAATGATGCACAGTGTATCCGGTGGTCCCTCCCTTTAGCATCAATCTATCTTGGGTTTGACCTCACAGACCGTCAACCGAACCCCACCAAACCCTCCGCTCTAGCACCATTAGTGGGCTGTGTTGTGTGTTTGTTGTCTAGGTGGGTAGGAAGTCTGCACATTTGCACAAATTCACTTATTTTACACCATGTTTTTATAAAAACCCTTAAAATAAAAACAGTTAATGAGAACAAAAAGGTTATCCCTTATTATTCTATAAATTACCCTGGATAAACCTATAGACGAAAATTCGGTGAAATACTATCATAAGTCTAGTATAACTCTATTAATGTTTTCTTAGCTGCTCATGAATGGGCAGAACACTAGGGGCCACTGAACATGGCGCAAAAAGTGCAAATATTTTTTTCAAACTTCAGAATTTTTGTTCACCACTTAGATAACAGTAAAGGTATACATTTTTGGTATCTACACACTCGTACTGACCTGAGGCACCACACAGTCACGTTGGTTTTACCATATAGTGAATATGGCGACTAAACAACCCAAAAAACAAACGTGTAATAGCAATCTTTTTTGCAATTTCACTGCACTTGGAATTTTTTAGCAATTTCCCTGTACACTATATTCCAATGGTTTTTATTGGTTTTAAGTTAGCAGGTATAAAATGACAAGAATAATAAACATATCCAATATATCAGTACATCAAATATATCAAAACAACTTCAAGGGATGCAAATTTGTACAAATGTAGAAATCCAGTCATCAGAGATTATAGTTGCATGTATCTTAAGTTTTCCCTGTACACTATATAGTAAAATAAATGATTGCATCTGAAAGTACAACTCATCCTGCAAAATACAAGACATCATATGTCTATATTGACGGAAAAATAAAAAAGGTTATGGCTCTTGGAAGCAGTGGAGCAAAAAACGAAAATGAAAAAGGAAAATAAAAAAGGAAATATTCCAGGGTCATGAAGGAGTTACAGTGTTTAACTGGGAGATACCTTGTTGATGTACTACCGTGTTTCCCCGATAGTAAGACCTCCCCGAAAGTAAGACAGGGTGGGGGGGCGACGGGGGGTCTGCTAATGTAAGACCCCCCCCGAATGTAAGGCAGGGTAGGGGGAGGAGGGGTCTTACTATCAGGGAAACACGGGGGGGGGGTTTACATACATACATACATAAACACGTACAGACACAAGCATACACATATATACACACCATACACACCACACACACCACACACACATAGCACCGCATCTTACCGGGTCCGGTGTGGGGTCCCCGATGGTCCTGTGCAGTCCTTTGTGCTCCGGTCCGGTCCCCGAGATGATCCGCTGCCGTCCGCCGTGTTCCGGTGCCGTTTTGCACCGGTATTGCCGGTCCTAGGCTACATGGTCCCTGCTCTTCTGGAGTTCAGGCCGCAGCTCCGCCCAGGTCATAGTGTGGGCCAATCAGCATAGCGGCGCTGACATCAGAGGCAAGCGCCCGATGACGCCTGCTTGAGCGCCGCTATGCTGATTGGCCCACACTATGACCTGGGCGGAGCTGCGGCCTGAACTCCGGAAGAGCAGGGACCATGGAGCCTAGGACCGGCAATACCGGTGCAAAACGGCACCGGAACACGGCGGACGGCAGCGGATTATCTCGGGGACCGGACCGGAGCACAGAGGACGGCACAGGACCATCAGGGACCCCACACCGGACCCGGTAAGAAGCGGTGCTATGTGTGTGTGTGGTGTGTGTGGTGTGTGTGGTGTGTATGGTGTGTATATATGTGTATGCATGTGTATGCATGTGTCTGTCTGTATGTGTGGGAATGTGTGGATGGATGGCTGCAGTGTGTGGATGGATGGATGGATGGTGGGGCCTCCAATGTAAGGCCCCCCCCGAAAGTAAGACAGGGGGCCACTTTTGGCCACAAAAAGAATGTAAGACCCTGTCTTACTTTCGGGGAAACACGGTATAACTACCTTATGTCTTATTACTGTTCTCATTCTTACCATAGTATATGACCAGGGGTGTAACAACAGGTGCAGAGGTTGTGATCGCACCCGGGCCCTGGTGCCTGGGGGGGCCCCAAAAGTCCCTGTGGCCTATAGAAAAAGACTTCTGCTATTAAAGATTTGCAATAATTGGGGGCCCCGTAGGAGCTTTCGCATCAGGGTCCATGAGCTTCAAGTTACGCCACTGTATATGACCAGTCACTTATGGACTTAGGTAGAAAAAGGTGCCTGCGCAAGAACAATATATGGGCCCTTTGCAGTCCTCATAATGCACAATTCCACCTGCTTTCAAGGTAGAAATAGGCCCCCTATTGGTTGCACCAATTATGTCTGCAAATATGACATGCAACTGTATTCCACAACCTCACCTTTGTAGTACAGTTTGGCCGTTCCTCACCAAGTTTTAAGCCTAATATACAGCTGTTTCTATGTCAGTTAATGACTTCATTGGACACTAGTATAAAAATGGTGATCATTACACCTGTTTTGTATAACTGTGTACTCATACACGTTACTATAATCCTACAAAATCCTTAACTATACACATGGGTACCTACAAGAATTGATGCTGTTTTGTAGGCAAAAGGTGGTCATACAGGATATTGAATTGATCTAGATTCCACTTTTGTTCATTAATTTAGCATTTTGTTAATTGATGAGAACAAGTAACACTTCTATTTCTGAAAGCATTTTCTCAACACTTGCCCGAAACGTTTGCTCAGTACTGTGAATATAAACATATATGCGCAGCCTATAAATTATATACACTATATATACTGAATGTACTTAGTATAGGGGGCTGCTTGCACAGAATATTAATAGTAAAAATAGAAAATAAAATGACAGAAGCCAACCGGGAGCGTTTGTCCTGTTTTAGTCTTTATGTATGTTTTAGTTCATTGTTTTGCGACTGCGAAATAAAACGGAATATTTCAATGGTGAAGGAAAGCAAAAAGCAACTTTTCAAAGGAGCAGCGTAAGGCTTAGACCACCTATCAAGAATGTTTTCCAGGATGGATGCACAGGCTTGTGTATTTAGTGACAGGTAAAGGATCTGCAACTACTCTATGTCTCCAGCCCAAAAAAAACAACTAGTAAAGGAACACCAAAAAGTGTGCACTAATGGAGTAACTGGTCTCCGAGGACAGTCGCTGCATTTCATACACCACTGACTGTAGAAATCATTTCGGCAAAATCTATTTAACGGATCTCCCATAAGAGATTAAGATTTATTGTAGTAAAAAAAAAAAACAAAAAAAAACAAATTAGGTTCACAAAGTTCTACAAACTTTATATAAATCAATAGTGCAAGAGAATATAAGAATACATAATGTTTACCTCTCCTGTTACGAAGCACTTTATTTCCCCGTATCTAGAACTAATCACCCCGTTAAAAACAGCTATAAACAGACTTGGCTCAAGTCAAGAGGGATCACAACAGAAAGCAGACTGTGAATGAGAAAACTGGACACAGTGCTGCTGCTTTCTTGTAATTCTTAACTCAAATTAGTGCTGGATTCACAGTTACACTGCTTAGTACTATTATTTACAGTACTGATGGGCAGTCCGGCTCTGTTTGGTGATCCGGTTCTCATGGTTCCCGCTCACCAAAAGAGCCGGATCTTTTGGGATCCTAAATGGCTGCCTATTAAATATGTGTTAACCCCCAGGCGAGCACGTATTTAAGATTACGGTGATCACGTGATCTGGACGAAACCCTGCCCCCCCGAGACCCATATCCTGTCCACTTGCAATGGACCAATTACATTAAGGAGTGGGTTTTGCTCAGGTGGGGTGTGCTTCATCCCCAAACTCCAGAATTTTATGCAAAGTGAGAGCCATTAAAATAAAACTGTTGTGGCTCTCACTTGCATGTCGGCTCCTCACAGAAATGTAGTGGCTCTCACTTGCATGCCGGCTCCTCACAGAAATGTAGTGGCTCTCACTTGCATGTCGGCTCCTCACAGAAATGTAGTGGCTCTCACTTGCAAGTAAGAGCCACTACATTTCTGTGAGGAGCTGGCATGCAAGTGAGAGCCACTACATTTCTGTGAGGAGCCGACATGCAAGTGAGAGGCACTACATTTCTGTGAGGAGCCGGCATGCAAGTGAGAGCCAATACATTTCTGAGGAGCTGACATGCAAGTGAGAGCCACTACATTTCTGTGAGGAGCCGGCATGCAAGTGAGAGCCACTACATTTCTGTGAGGAGCCGGCATGCAAGTGAGAGCCACTACATTTCTGTGAGGAGCTGGCATGCAAGTGAGAGCCACTACATTTCTGTGAGGAGTCGGCATGCATGTCGGCTCCTGTCAGTCTCAGCAGGGAGGCGGCTCTTTGTGTCGGATTGTTCACGAACGACACATCATTAATATACAGCCCGCAATGCTATTGCTGCTTCTGAGGAAGCATTAAACAGAACCAGGAGAGCTAAAGTCCCTAATTCCAGTGTATTCTGTGTATCGGAAACATATCAGTCTCCACTCACTAGCTCAGAAACAACTGAAAGTGTAAGAGATTAAGTCTGCAGAGGAGAAAACTGATGAAAAAATGGAAAATGTACAAACACAACAACTTATCCTGAAAAGACAACTGGAACCATGGGCAACGCTGCCTTAACCATTTCTTAGGCTCTGCACTTACTACTGTCAAGCCTTCCATTAAAGGGAATCTGTCAGAAGGTTTTTGCTGCCTTATCCGACAACAACATAATGTAGGAAAAGAAACCCGGAATCTAATGCTGTATCACTTAGATTACTGGCTACAGCACTCTGACACAATTAAAGAATTTATTTTCAGGAACACAGCTGAGCTGAGAAAGCTGCCCCCGCCCACACCAGGCACTCTATAGAGATTGTACATTGACAGTGAGGAGTCAATCACAGCAGGGGGTGTGTTGAACTGCTGAGCACATGACAAAGTAGTCCTGCAGTTAATCATAGGGTAATAAAGCCTTTAGTTTATGTAAACAATTGCACAGACCCTGATGAGAAGCACAACTGCTTTTTGTTTTAACCCTTACAACATGCTGTCCTCAGCTTACATAGCAAAAACCTGCTGACAGATTCCCTTTAAAGAGAATCTGCCAGCAGGTTTTAGTTATGTAATCTAAAAGCAGCATAATTTAGGGACCCTAATTCCAATGATTTATTACTTCATGATCTGCCCAGTGTAGTTTTAGTAAAATCATTTTCTTTGCTGCAGATCTAGCAGAGTTCTGATCGCTGAGCTGTGTGTAACCGCAGACACACCATTGTTTGACAGCTTTCCGTGTACACTGAATATACAGAAATCTGCTAATCAGTGGTGGGGACAGATTACACAAAACAAGCTTACTAGACATCTACTTCATTATTGATCATCTCCGGCTGATAAAATACTACAATTATGGAAACAAAAACAACACACAGCATAGTAAGTGACACATCAGGGTCTCAGCCCCCTACATCTTGCTGCTCTCAGATTACAAATCAAAAACTGGTTGACAGATTTCCTTTATTAAGATATCTATGTGGAATCTGTTAGCTATCAGTATATTATCAAAGACCACGTTGACTTTTAAGGGGTCTATTGGGGTTCTGGTATTTTTGATGGCAAGAACAGTGGTACTATTATAAATACTGGAAAAAGCCTAATGGATCCTTTTAACACAAGCGTAAACATTTAGTTACACTAATGTTAATAGGGTAAGTGGGTGAGAACCAATAGGAATTCCATTAAAAATTCAACGGGGTTTTGAACCCAACGTTTCGGCTTTTCTACATAGATATTAAAAAAATATTTTTTATTATTACTCTACAGAATGTGTGGTAATCTCATGATCAAGCTAAAGAGGAGAAGGTATGAGAAAATAATATAGTAAAATAATGATAAAAAATGCAGAAATAGATTACATAAAATAAAGTAAAATAAATAAGAAACCTAAAGTAAAAAAATGCAAAATACATAAAGCAACAAACAGATACTTAAACTAAAAACCATCAAGATACATAAAGCAACAAAGAGATACCTAAAGTACAAAAGCAAAACACATAAAGCAAAAGATACCTAAAGAAAAAACATCAAGATACATAAAGCAACCGATACCTAAAGTAAACACCATCAAGATACATAAAGCTACAAACAGACACCTAAAGTAAAAAAAAAAAAAAGCAAAACACATAAAGCAAAAGATACCTAAAGAAAAAACAAGCAAGATGAATACAGCAACAGATACCTAAAGAAAAACCATCAAGATACATAAAGCAACTGATACCTAAAGTCAAAACCATCAAGATACATAAAGCTACAAATAGACACCTAAAGTAAAAAAAAAAGCAAGATACATAAAGCAAAAGATACCTAAAGAAAAAACAAGCAAGATGCAATCAGCAACAAACAGATACCTAAAGTAAAAATAAGCAAGATACATACAGCAACAGATACCTATAGAAAAAACATAAGCAAGATGCATAAAGCAACGGATACGTAAAGAAAAAAACAAGCAAGATGCATACAGCAACAAACAGATACCTAAAGTAAAAATAAGCAAGATACATACAGCAACAGATACCTATAGGAAAAACATAAGCAAGATGCATAAAGCAACGGATACGTAAAGAAAAAAACAAGCAAGATGCATACAGCAACAAACAGATACCTAAAGTAAAAACAATTAAGATGCATAGAGCAACAAACAGATACCTAAAGAAAAACCTTCAAGATACATAAAGCAACAAAGAGATACCTAAAGTAAAAACAAGATACATAAAGCAACAGATAACTAAAGTAAAAACAAACAAGATACATAAAGCTACAAACAGATATTGAAAGCAAAAACTAGTAAGATACATAAAGCAAATAACAGATGCCTAAAGTAAAAACAAGCGAGATGCATATAGCAACAGATACTTAAAGTAAAAACAAGCGAGATACATAAAGCAACAAATACCTAAAGTAAAAACCTTCCTTACTAATAAAAATGAGAAATCACACCACAAAATATACACTTCCTATTTAAAACACAGACCCCCAAACATTCTCGGAGACCCCCAACACATACAGTCAAAACAAACACTTACGTCTTTGTACAACTGGAAGTGAAGTTATTTTGCTATGCGCCAAGTCAAGTTGGTTGAAGATTTATATGTCTACATGAGTGAGGGCAAATTTAATATTAAAAAAAGGATCCCTTCACCCCGTGATGTCTCGCTCTCCTTCTGGGCAGTACTGACAGCATTTTTATATTTTTTAATAATATTTGGCCTCTCCCGAAGATGAAAACTTGATTTCAAAGAGAGAATTAAAGCATAGAATAAAAACCAGAACATAAATGTGTCAGCAGCCCCTTTTTTTTTCGAGCTGCCTGTCAATGAATGAGTCTTTCAAGCTGAAACGCCAAATAATTCCATATGCTTTCCTGGCTCGGTTTGGCTCTGTGTTATTGTTCGAAGTGCAATAATTGAACGCGACTTAAACCTTAAGGATTTAGTATGTTATAATAGTATAAAAGATTGCGGCAGTAATGAGAAATATAAAATCTGTCATTACACAAACAGGCGGGAGCTAACAATTTATCTTTAATAAAAGGCGCAGCTTAACTTTTATTGGCGCTACTATTTTATAAATATCTAATTTTTCACGGGGCTTCGCGGAAGCTGCAGACAATTAAACGGGTAAGCAAAAAGGGCAATAAGCATTCATAGCTCGGTACTGTTCCGCCTATTACTAGGAGCAAAAGGTGACAGCAGTCGGCTGTGTAACACCTTCACTGCTATTTTTAATCCTTTGCGTCACAACCTTTTTTTCTCCTAACACAAAGAAAATACAAGATCTGGGAACACAATATAATGTGGAATTTACTCAGTTCTTTAGACTCTTGTTTGCAATTATTCGAATATTTTTTTCCTAAAACAAATTGCAAAATATAGAATGTTAGAACAATGTGGGCGTCAAGACAACCGGAAGGTAGTCCAAGCATTCCTTTGGATGATGCCCAGTTGGACTCTTGGTGAAACACATAACTGTTCCCACGTGTCCCATTAAAGGGGTTGTCAACTACTAGGACAACCTATTTGATTCCCTTTATTCCTCCAGGTAAAATCGAGCCTTTGCTCACCTCCCATTCTGGCGCCGTCCTAATGGTGCCGGTAATGGCGGTTTGGGGCTCACGTGACGTCCAATCAGCACCGACTTCTCTCGCCACGCCTTTGGAACAAAATGGGCTATCAACAGAAAATGATCACCAGCCGCAGGGTCACTTCCTTTTGATTAACTCATTTGATCCAAAGGTGAGGAGAGAAGAGTTGGCAATGATTGGACGAGGGCTCATGTGATTACCGAGAGCGTTGGAATGGCACCAGCACCGGAAGTGAGTACAGGGTCTTATTTTAACTGGAAGAAACAAGTGGAGTCATGACTCTGGTAAGGTTGATTATTGTGACCTGGCCACTAACACCAATCCTACCTCTCCTGGGAGTTCCCCCTCAACCCCATCCCATGAATAAAAGCTCAGAAAGCAATCCATTTTTCTTTGGATGAAAATGGCCACAGCAGCCAATTTATTTATAGGAAAAACATATAATTAAAGCAATTGGTGAGGTCCCCGATGCTACAACAAATCTGGTGATTTTCCCATGACATAGCCCCTCCCTTACTCCTAGCAGTGTTCACCGGCTCAGGAGCACCAAGAAACCGAGGGAAGAGGTTGTCCTCCAATACCGTTAATATGAACCCGACATTCCATCACCGGGTATCACCCAAATCTCACAAGATCACCATCAAATAACCATCCAATAAAGGGGATCCTAGTAGTGGACACAAGCACTTTTGTAGAAAGAGGTCAGCACCAGATATCCTTTAAAATGGTTTATCCTTTATTTCCAGTTCACAATGTTAAAGGCAGAACCGGCATGCCCTGTGTGCTGTTTTAACATTGTGAACATGAAATAAAGGATAAACCATTTTAGAGGATATCTGGTGCTGGCCCCTTTCTACAAAAGTGCTTGTTCAAGCAACGTTGACGCCAGCCACAGCTGTGCACAGGTGGGATTGTCCAAGGCAGAGGGTGAGCCTTACCCTTCCCCTTTCTAATCTGTATGTCTAGTAGTGGACAGCCCCTTTAAACTTCACCTAAATGGGGATTTCATGAAGTACTAAAAAAATTATGTTTTCATTGGCTTAGACTTCTCTCCTTCCCAAAAAGTGAAAGTAATACACATATTCCTCAATCTCAGATTGTTCCAGTTCCAAGACTTACCTTGTTCCTGCTGATCTCTACTTAATGGTGGTAAATACAGAACGGCGGAGTCAGTAAGCCAAACTTCAGACTCCTCAATTACCCTGACTCCACGACTCCCTTATACATGACTCATGTTAAAGTGATAAATTTATTGCATTACAACGGTAACTTTTAATCATTATTATGACACAATAATCAAGCCATTTAGATACAACATAATTCAAAAAAATAGTATTCAGGACATTCTGCATTGAACCACTGTACCCAATTCATTATATATTTTAGGAAACAGTCATTTTATACCAGCTTCACCAAAATGGACACCGACTCCGAATCCACAGCCCTGGGCAAATACTCAGCAATTGGCTGAATTCCACTCTTACTTTGGACCAGGTTGTAATAGGAACTGAGGGAGATTTTGTCAGTCTACTAGAGCTGGAGTGACCTCTTCATCTCCAAAAAACTCTCCTTCCTCGGCCTCACAGAGACCTGGCTTACCCCCTCTGACACAACCTCCCCGGCTGCCTTCTCCTACAGTGGATTCACACTCTCCCACACTCCCCGCCCCACCAACACCTGTGGCAGAGGTGTTGGCCTGCTTCTAGCCAACGACTGCTCCTTCTCCCCACTTACACACCACCCCCCCTCCCCTCCTTCGAGGCACATGCTGTTCGCATTTACTCCCCCTGCAACCTCCAACTGGCTGTTGTCTACCGAACCCACTGGATCCCCCTCCACCTTCCTTGACCACTTCACCACCTGGCTTCTCCACCTCCTCTCCTCAGACATCCCCACCATTGTCATGGGTGAATTCAACATCCCCATCGATACCCCCAAAGCTGCTGCCTCCAGACTCCTTTCCCTCACCTCCTCCCTCGGCCTCTCCCAATGGATCTCCTCTGCCACAAACACTGGCGGTCACACACTCGACCTTGTCTTCACCCGCCTCTGCTCCCTCACCGACCTCACATACTCAACCCTCACCCACTCCGACCGTAACCTACTGACATTCTCATCCCCCTCCCCCATTACCATGCTACCCCCTCTCCGAACACTCCCCCACCCCCGCAGAAACCTTAAGCTCATAGATTTCGACTTCCTCTCAGAATCCCTCCTCCCCCTCTCTGACTTGCCCTCTTCTCAAGATGCTGACTCTGCCGCCTCCCTTTACAACTCCACTCTCACCACAGCCCTCGACCAGGCCGCTCCACTCACATTTCACACAACACGAGTACAACGACAACCCTGGCTCACGACCCTCACCAAAAAACTCCGACGGACGACTAGGGCAGCCGAGCGGAAATGGAAGAAATCCCACTCCGCAGAACACTTCGCCCTATACAAACGTTCCCTCAATACCTTCAAGACTGCCCTCGACTCCGCAAAACAAGCCTACTTCTCCTCCCTAATTACCGCCCTCTCTCACAACCCCAAACAACTCTTTAAAACCCTCAACTCTTTACTTCGTCCCCCTGCACCTCCTCCCTCACCCCTCATCTCCACCAACGACTTCACCACCTTCTTCAAAGACAAAATTGACAAACTCAGACAAAGCTTCGACCCTCACTACCCCCGCCCTATCCCACCTCCAGCCTCTTCTTCAAGCCCCACATCCAAGCCCTTGCCACCGCCTGCCGACTCAAACTAAAAAACATTGCCTGTATCCGCTCCTTCCTTGACCACAACACGACCAAGACACTTGTCCACGCCTTCATCATCTCCCGCCTGGACTATTGCAACCTCCTGTTCACCGGCCTCCCTGCCTACTCCCTCGCACCTCTCCGTGTCATCCTCAACTCTGCTGCCCGACTCATCCACCTATCTCCCCGTTACTCCCCTGCCTCCCCTCTCCGCCGAGCCCTCCACTGGTTCCCCTTCCCCCAGCGATCTCGCTTCAAAACCCTAACCCTGACATACAAGGCCATACACAACCTGTCCCCTCCCTACATCTCCGACCTAGTCTCCCGCTACCTCCCTTCACGCAACCTGTGCTCCTCTCAGGAACTCCTTCTCTCAACCCCCCGCATCTCCACCTCCCACAACCGCACACAAGACTTCTCTCGTGCCTCTGCCAGACTCTGGAACTCCCTCCCCCACCACATCAGACACTCCCCGACCCTGGAACCTTCAAGAAAAACCTGAAGACCCACCTCTTCCTACAAGCCTATAACACACACTGAGCCCCAATCCACTGCACCATCTCACCTCTCCCCCTCCTGCTGTCTCCCTCCCCACCCCCTCTAGACTGTGAGCCCTCGCGGACAGGATCCCCGGCCCTATTGTACCCGTATGATTAACTGTAGATTTGTCATCGTTTGTCTTCATGTGTGGCCGTCTTTGACCACTTGTCTCTGTCTACCCTCGAAAATGTAAAATGCCATGTATTCTAATAGCGCTATATAAATACCTAATAATAATAATGATAATAAATTGATTTGCATTGGTCCTGTCAGCAATCTGTGACCCCTGGATGAGAGTGCTGAGAAACCCCTTCTACCTAGCACCATACTCAGCAGTTCTTTTGATTAGCCTGCCTAGCGCATTATTGCAGTGTGAGGCACATGTGATGTCACGCCAGGTCGGCTAATCAAAGCAAGATCTGCTGATGTCGTCAGGTTGGAGGCCTCCCATCCAGCAGACACATTACAGACATGGCCACTGGACTCGATGTTGTGAATTGATCTACACCAACTCTAGTCTCTACACATCATCAAAAGGGTCATACAATCTCCAATCCATTTATCTACTAACGGAATCTCACACTTTTATAAAGGAGTCTTAATTTTTTTCATATATGCAAATGAGGCCACAAGTGTTCAGTGGGCAGTTCAGAGCACTTCAAAAGTACAGGCTCTCCTCAGTATAACGCTACCTTACTCCTCATCCTTGATTGGTGGCAGTCTTCTGTGAGGAGGAAAGGGACATAGTGCAATCAGAATCTCAGGGAAGGGGAACGGGTGGTGCTACCACTGGACATAGTGCAATGCTCGGTCTGTGAAGCAAGACCAAAGAGGACACAGAATATAGAGTTTATAGAAGGGAACTTGAACTTTTGCTATGGGCGGCCCAGTAGCTCAGTGGTTAGCACTGCTGCGTGGCTCTGTGGACAGCACCATTGGGTGGCTCACTTGACAGCACCGTTGTGTGGCTCACTGGACAGCATTGTTGCGTGGCTCACTTGACAGCACCGTTGCGTGGCTCACCGGACAGCACCGTTGCGCGGCTCACCGGACAGCACCGTTGCGCGGCTCGCCGGACAGCACCTTTGCGCGGCTCGCCGGACAGCACCGTTGCGCGGCTCGCCGGACAGCACCGTTGCGCGGCTCGCCGGACAGCACCGTTGCGCGGCTCGCCGGACAGCACCGTTGCGCGGCTCGCCGGACAGCACTGTTGCGCGGCTCGCCGGACAGCACTGTTGCGCGGCTCGCCGGACAGCACTGTTGCGTGGATCATTGGACAGCACTGTTGCGTGGATCACTGGACAGCACTGTTGCGTGGATCACTGGACAGCACTGTTGCGTGGCTCACTGGACAGCACTGTTGCGTGGCTCACTGGACAGCACTGTTGCGTGGCTCACTGGACAGCACTGTTGCGTGGCTCACTGGACAGCATTGTTGCGTGGCTCACTGGACTGCACTTGTGTTGCTCAGTGGTTAGCACTATTGTGTGACTATGGTTAGCACTGTTGGATTGCTTTAATAGTTAGCACCGTTGGGTGGCTCACTGGACAGCACTGTTGCTTGGCTCACTGGACAGCACTGTTGCGTGGCTCACTGGACAGCACTGTTGCGTGGCTCACTGGACAGCACTGCTGCGTGGCTCAATGGACAGCACTGTTGCGCGGCTCACCGGACAGCACTGTTGCGCGGCTCACCGGACAGCACTGTTGCGCGGCTCACTGGACAGCACTGTTGCGTGGCTCACTGGACAGCATTGTTGCGTGGCTCACTGGACAGCATTGTTGCGTGGCTCACTGGACTGCACTTGTGTTGCTCAGTGGTTAGCACTATTGTGTGACTATGGTTAGCACTGTTGGATTGCTTAATGGTTAGCACTGTTGCTTTGCTGCGCTGGGTTCCTGGATTTAAACCCACCAACGATAACATCTGCAAGGAGTTTGTATGTTCTCCCTGTGTTTTTATGGGCATACCATATTTGAAGGAAAGCGCCTCAGACAAAGGTGGTGATGAAAAACGTTTCTCCTTTATTCCATGGTCATACACGGCAGCGACATTTTGACCAGCAAAGTGGTCTTTATCAAGCTCCTTTGTCCGAGGCGCTGTCCTTCAAATATGGTATGTGTCTAATATCCGGATGTGGACTCTCTGGAGTGGACGGCCGCCCTGAGATGGGCTTATATGCATAGCCATGTGTGCCAGGAGGTGCTGTGACCGTTTCTATATATTGCATGTGTTTTTATGGGTTTCCTCCCACAATCGTAAGACATACTGAAAGGGAATCTAGATAGTGAGCCTCAATGGGGACAATGATGATCATCTCTGTAAAGTGCTGCGTAAATATGATGGCACTATATAAGGCAAGCATAATAACAATGCTATGAACCATTCCACTGGGATTTAAGACACTATACTTTCATCTATTACTGTTTTAGTCCAGCACCTTGATTGATCGGACATTAAGAATCTCTCTCTACTTTCCTTAAAGTGAAAAACCCTATTAATGGATGAACAGCGGGTGCTAGGACCACGGATTCTTGAGTAGTCAGTGAAGCATGAGTTGATTTTACACTCGACTCTCAATGAAATACTGTAATAATTGAAAGATATAAGCTTTACTCCAATATGTATGCAATCACTTGCAATCTCACCATTTAGTAAAGTATATTTTCATCCAGAATTATGAAATAAGGGAATTGCATTCACACCGAGATAATGGTCTCTTATACTCCGGCTTCTGACCACGAGTTGACCTATAAATTAAATTGCTCTTTTTGAAACCTCGAGCTTCGCAGCGTTCACAAACTATTAGATTTCAGATAAATATACAGTATTCCGCTTCATTCCCAAAACGCAACAATCTAAGCAGAGGTCCATGTAAATCAATAGCTGGATAGCCTGGACTTTATGCCATATCTCCAGCAAACAGAAGGCTCTGGCCAACGGCAAAGGGATGTGCAAGTGGTTTGAGAGTTAAAAAAATTGAACGATATGTTCTTCCCATATGTATCTACGACATATCAGAAGAGCAGTCGATTTCTTCTTTACTATTTATCGACATTAAGAGTAATGAATATTCCAACAATATCGTATTGATAAGTGTCTGAGTTCCCTTAGATGAGATGATTGAAGGGGGTGCGAGGTTCCCTCTTTTATTGGGACATCACCGTATTGCCTGTCACGGATATTGCATCTCGATGACTTGAGTGGGAATTAGCAGGTTTTTGCTATGTAATTGAAGAGAAGCATGACCCGGATTCCAGAGGTGTTCCATTTATTCAGCAGCTTTCTGTATAATTAATACAATCAGTGTTTTATCAGCAGAATATTATCACTGCAGGAACTTTCTGTATAATCAATACAACCAGTGTTTTAATCAGCAAGAGATTATCGCTGCAGGACTAGGCATGGTAAGCCAGGCAGTCCAGCAAATCTGTGTAAACCCCAGATCCCTGATGAAGGTGCCAGGTGGGCACTGAAACGCGTAGGCGGTGAATAAAGGAAGATTTGGATCTTAACATCGATGACTGGTTTTCTTTGATATAAATGAATTTGGCAGCGCGGACCGGATAGCACCGTCTTTCCCTATATTGTCTGATACATCTCCACGTGCGTGGAGCCGATGGGAGTACTGCAGCAGCCATCAGGATACTAATCCATGAGACTTCAAACTGGTTGTGGGTCACACAACTGGAATAGGTGAGTGAATTGCACTTTTCACCACTTTCACGTCCTAGTGTCTAGTGATAAGGGCACTATTGCGCCTCTTGTCCCCCCCCCCTTTTTTTGTCTTTGATCCCCACCATTGATTGACAGTTTACAATGTACAGTATACATAGGAAGCTGCCAATCAGGGATGTGGGTGTAGTTATACACAGCTCAGCATTCCAAGCTCTGCTAGATTTGCAGAATAGAAAACAGGTATTTTATCAAATCTCCCCCAGGCAGCAGAGTAAATGACCCATTGATGGAACCAGGTTCTCTGCCTCTACAACATGCTGCTCTCAGAGTCTATAGCAAAAACCTGCTGACAGATTCCCTTTAAAGCCCATATGCACTTAAAGTGATCCTGTCACCTCCAAAACGCCTCCTAAGCTATCAAAACATGTCCCTGCAGCATATTATCACTAATCTCACACTTCTTTTGTCTCCTAAAAGCATCTTGTGAAAGTGGAGAAAAACGTTTTAATACTTACCCATTAGTGATTATAATTAGCAGGGGCTATATTCTTTAGTCACCAGGGGGTGTTGTTTTGCAGCCTGAAAGATCCTGCCTCTCTCTGTCTGTGCTGCTGTGATGTGCAGCTGAAAGCAGGACTAATGATTTGCATTCTGTGAGTGACAGAGAGGGAAAAGCCAGCACAAGCAGAGCACACAGACAGAGAGAGGGTGGATCCTGGAGCCTGCAAAACAGCCCGCCCTGGTGACTAAAGAATATAGCCCCTGCTAATTATAATCACTAATGAGTAAGTATTAAAACGTTTTTATACACTTTCACAGGATGCTTTTAGGAGACAAAAGAAGTGTGAGATTAGTGATGGGATGCTGCAGAGACATGTTTTGCTAGCTTAGGAGGCATTCTGGAGGTTACAGGATCCCTTTAGTATCTGTGGAATGCATCTATTTTGGCATGGAGGCCTACCAACTTTGCCTCTACAGTTGATGTTTGGAGAGTAAGGATTGGGCAGTTCCATGTATATTAGGGAGTAAAAAGGATAGCTTTTTCGACAAGAGCCACCTAACATGTATTGCCATCTTTTGTAGAATTGCCAAACACAACCATAAGCATAACCACAGAAGTAAGCAATTTTAACCAGTAAACAATAAATGGGATGTAGCACTCATTGAAGCAGTGTGACCCCTTAAAAAAGTCAATCTAATATTGTCAATTATAAAAATAATGTATCAAATTTAAAAGGCGACACAACCCCATAAAGAGAACCTGCCATTAGATTTTACATGGAGCTGTGGTTGACTGCACACAATTCATTCAACGTCAATGGTGCTAAAGGAGAATTCGGGACCAAATGTTGTGTTTTGGGCTTTTTGGGGTCGCAGGAGGTTGGATAACACTAATCTTGATATATCCCTATGAAAAGATGCTCCGGAATGATAGAATGAGAAGGCTGTGGCTCTTGTAATACCTCAGTTACATCTGCACTGTAGTATTGAAGTCATACAGCAGGTTTTAATTGTCCGCTAACACATATATATATTATATTCTCCTAAAGGTACCGTTACATGCTTCAATGTTGAAACAATCTCGCTAATGCTCTCATGGGCGCGCGGTCGTTAGGACATTGTTTTGACATCGTTGGTGAGATGTCACACGTCTAGATATCCTGAACGACGCAGCAACTATGTAGTGAGCAGCTATCGTTCGCACAACCCAGCAAACGATACTTCTTCACTGATGTCAATGGGCGAAGTCGTGAATGACATCGTTATCGTGGTGTCACACTGCATAATGCAGCAGGTTGGCTGATCGAGGATCGTCTGATTTGAGAACATGCTCTTAAATCTGCGATCAACAATCTAACGATTTATCGTAGTTTTATCTCGGTGTCACACGCAACCATGTCCTAACGATGTCGCTTGAATGACTCCAAACCCGTGATGTTTGAGCGATATCATTAACGATCTTGTATCGTGTAATGGGGCCTTAACACTTATCCCTTATACAATGTGTACTATACTATCAGGGTTGCCAGCAGGAATTTCAAGACCTCCTTGAGACTCCACCAAGGCTCCATCCCAGCTCCACCTCTCTAACCTTCCACAGTCCTATTGCCCACTCTTGGAAAAACTGCCCTTCTGCACCACGTCCTCACCAATCCCACAGTAACAGTTCCCATTGAACACCAGATCACATACGTAGCCATCAGCTTTTGCTTTGGTGAAAAGATTTTTTTAAGCCTGACACCTCAATGAGGTAGAACTAAAAGAAAAACTGCAATAGGGTTACAAGAAGGTAAATTGTATACGCTCACCTTGGAGCTGGATTATATCCTGAGGAAGATGTCTGAGACTTGAAACGCATAGATACTATAAGACCATTTAATTTAAAAAACTGCACAGTTTGATCTCCTGTCAGCAGCATAGAATTATACCACCCCATCCCTTCTACTGTTATGACAAGGTAGACTCTTTTGGCAGGGTCCTACTATGCTATAACCTATTTAAAGAGGACCTGTCACCCCCCCCCCCCATAGATGTGTATCTAAGTGCAGCACTAAATGCAGCATGTATGCTGTATTCAGTCAAAGGGTTCCCGATGAGTTTGCGAAGCTTGTACCCCGAGATATAAACTTTTTAAAACTTACAGTTAGAAGCCATGGAAGCTGTCTCTGGTGCTTGGAGTCACCTCGCTCCATGGCTGCATTTGACGCCCCCTGCGTCTCTGTGCCGCATTGAGGTATCGCTTCTTGCGGTCCCGGCCGCCTGTCCCGCCTCATGTTGCGATGTATTCTCATTTCCCAGCCCTGCTCCGTGTATACGGCATAACACGGAGCAGGGCGGGGAAATAAGAATACGTCATAGCATGAGGCGGAACAGGAGGCCGGGACCGCAAGAAGCGATACCTCGCTCTCCCCCTCCTACTGTCTCCTCACCTGTCCCTTATAGATTGTGAGCCCTCGTGGACAGGATTCTCTGCCCTACTGTACCTGTACAATTTGATTGTCTTCACTTATGTTCTTGTCCTCGTCTGCCCTCGCACATGTAAAGTGGCATGGAACCTAATGGCGCTATACAAATAAATACTACTAATAATAATAATACCGGATTTATATATATAATATTGAGGATACAGGAGACTGCTAGCAGTACATACATAATATAGAAAATAAAGGCTGCTGGCTGAGATTATACAATATGGAGGATACAAAAGGTTGTTGGCTGCATATAGTGCATACACAGAACTATATTGTACACACACATATATATAATATATACAGACATATTGTAATACAGGATATAGTGTGGACCTGTATATACAGTACAGTGATGTGTATGAGCCAGAAACAGGACCTGGAAGTCTGACAGACACAGGTTACATGTGATATCGAACATCAATGCACACGTGCAATGGAAGAGTTTGTTATCAAGTGAGTAGTTTATTAACAACTTCTAGGTGAAGCGACAGGCTAACGTTTCGGCCAGAGTACTGGCCTTGTTCACAGAGTCGCCTATGATGTTGAGGCTAGAGATAGTTGATCACCAAGTAGGTATACGGGGTATGCTGGAGATGACACGGTTGTGTCAGCAGTCCACACGGCGCCACCAATCCCAAGAACCTAGCTCTATCCCCACACAGGGAACCAGCTACTACTACAGGCTGAGAGTGGTATCACATCTCTACTAGGGGAACCTTCCAAACAAGGACACCCTGCATACCCCGTATACCTACTTGGTGATCAACTATCTCTAGCCTCAACATCATAGGCGACTCTGTGAACAAGGCCAGTACTCTGGCCGAAACGTTAGCCTGTCGCTTCACCTAGAAGTTGTTAATAAACTACTCACTTGATAACAAACTCTTCCATTGCACGTGTGCATTGATGTTCGATATCATATTGGCTACGGGACCTTTGGGCCCCTTTCAGTTGCACCGTGACCACCACTGAAGTAGAGTGCTAGCCTTCGAACTCCCTAGACACAGGTTACAGTCACCAGCCACAGGAGACTGCAACGCTGAAGAGAGCGCTTGATGGTGATTGGAGGATGCAGTCTCCTTGTGGTGAAATCATTCTTGTTACGGTAAGGTCCCGTTTCTATTGCGCATAGCGGCCTCTTTAGCGCATGCACAGTGGACACCGAAGAATAAGTTAAAAGGGCTGGTTGCCCGTCTTTGCTTCTATCCACCGGGCCCCTTATCCCTGTAAGGGCAGTAATGCCCTAATGGTGGCCCTGTAAACCATAACTAATTTTACTATAAACTGAATATGTTTTCAGATATATATTTTGTTGTCTCCTAAATCCATTATTAGTAAGCGTAACTGAATGCGGGTGATTTAAGTGGGATGGCTCGGTGAGTGTAAGTCGCTTGTGTAGCTTCAGGCTGTTCGCACGCCTTCTACAAAAGAGGCTCATATGCATTCTGCATTTCTGTCAATGTCACGCGTTGCATAAAACATATTATTAAACAGAGGATTCACGTGATGCTATATGAATATAATTAGTAAGATCAGCACAGTCTCTGTGAAAGTCTGGGAGGGTTACAAAAACTGTAATATTTATAATATATGTAATATTTATGGCAAAAGAACACATCGGGGGGAAAATATGAATAAAACATATGCAAATGTGAGAATAGAAAGATGCCGCGTAAATAACGCCAAGAGTAATGTAGTCATAAATTAAAATAGCAGTGATCCATCGGCGGTGCTGTATAATGTGTCTGGAGTGTCGCTTAGCAGACATGCGCCCAAGACACCTTAGAATTTTTATCAAAACCCGGCGAGTCTTAAGCATAAAGAACATGTCGGCTCTATTGCCCACACTCTAATTAAAACCAAGTCTGCTAACGAGTCAGCTACCTTCCAATGGTCTTGAAGGCTGAAGATGTAGGGGGTAAGAACAGGGCATAAAATATGCCAAAACTGATTGCTACCGGGAGCAGCTGTTTCTTTTCTAGTTATGAAGGAATTCTAATGAATTGGGGAGCTTTATAATAAATAGATATTTTCCTTTGAAATTCCGAGATCCCGCCATTAGAAGGTCTTTTGATATATTTTTAAAAAAGCTCATTAGACAGAGGATATGGCGTGTGTGCTCTACTAAATCACGGTGGCTATCTCTGCCGTACCTAGCACTCAAGGTCAGGTATTCAGATGTGATGGGCACAGGAGCGGCTCCTCCTCGACACCGCTGTGGAGAAAAACACAATGCCGGCTCCTCCACACGTCAACACCTGGACTTCTACAACTGGGATGTCCGAAATGTGATTGCACGAGTCAAAGGGCGCTTTACAGAATTGTAGCTGAGGTTATTTAAAGAATTGACTGGAAAAGCCAAGTACATAAAGATGATAAAAATCCCAAGTGTCTGGCCTATACAGGCGCGTAGACATGTATTATGGTGTTATTTTAGGGTACCTTTACGCGCGGCAACTTTTCTAGGAATTTCACTGGCAACTTACTGGTTGCAGTGAAATCATGGAGACATTGTTCCATTTGTACACAGCAACAAGATAGAACAATGTGTCCATGATTTCACTGCAAACAGTAAGTTGCCAGTGAAATTCCTAGAAAAGTTGCCGCGTGTAAAGGTACCCTTAAAGAACAAAAGGTCTCCATTTCACCCCATACACAGAACCACTCTTGTTGATGAGCGGTGTCTGATATCGCAACGCAACTCGGCTAACTTGAAAGAGCCAGCGTTGCAATAGCAGACACAACCAGTGCACAAGGACGGTGCTGCTCATGGACAAAAAAAAAAAAAAAAAGTGAATATTAACCACCGAAATCAAATATGCATATAAGGGTTGTCCAAGACAATACACCCCCCCCCCTCCCGTAAAAGTAATAATTTTATTAAATTATTTAAAATAGAATATCTTGACAGACATTTGCAGAAAACAAAGTTACTGTGTCGTTGGTGAAGCAGCTTACTGTACCTTCTTTGCAAATAACGTACATGCCAAAAACCCTGTTTTTGATACTTTTTTGGACAGCACTTGCTGCTAACTTGGATTTTTTATTACAACAGAGTTTTTGTGTGATTTTCTGTGTGAATTTTTGCACTCAGGTTTTCATACTTCAGTTTTGGTGGTGAATGGACGCGGTTATGCAGACGCGTTCATCGTGTGCACAGCTCATATTTATCTGTGCATAGTATTATTCCTGCCCTGCAGGAAGAGGGAGGTTCCCCGCCCCTCCCTTATGAGTTTTGCACACAAAAGCTAGTTTACAGACAGCCCATATTATATGAAGTCCTGCCTGAGTCCTGTCTAGAGGTATGTTCACACACAAGCAGGTTTTAAATACATCAGCTAGGGACTGCTTTAATCAGGGTTACCGTGTCATTGGTGAAGCAGCTTACTGTACCTTCTTTGCAAATAACAAACAAACCAAAAACCCTGTTTTTGATACTTTTTTTGGACAGCACTTGCTGCTAACTTGGATTTTTTTTATTACAACAGAGTTGTTGTGTGATTTTCTGTGCGGATTTTTGCACTCAGTTTTTCATAGAAAACAAAGATACACACAATAAAGTATGGCCACCTATGCAGGGTAGGTGCTATTCTAGCCCTCTCTTTCCCTGCCTTGCAACGTGGCTCAGCACCCTATACATAAGGGTATGGTGTCCCCGCTACTGTGAAGATTCCCCCTCCCTAGTAACCTACACCTAAACACAGTAAAGGAATTAGGTGAACAGAAACTTCTGTCCCTCTGGGGAAAATTGAGAGAGGATAGATGTACAGGTGTGTTTTAAGTGCCCAAAATAATGGTGCTTAGTTACAGATATGTTGATCTTGGGCAGTTGCCGGACTAATAAGACAATGACAAAGTAGATATGAGTATAATTCAGATTTATACATATCCCTTAAAACAGGATGAATTCTTCACATATGTCAACCAAAATATTGGTTAAAAATATCTCCATGCAAGACAATTCTTCACAGTCAGAAATCTGACTGCCCGTGACACGTGAAATGCCCGTGAAATGCTCGACGCATTTCTCCTCCACAGTGTCATATCATGGGGATGTTCATCAGGGGTATCAGTTCATTCAGGTCTCACAGTCTTCCAATAAATTTCTTATCTGACCAAAAGGTCAATGGAGCATTATTTGCGGTCGTCTTAGAAACAGATAAATTAGCAACATCCGATACAGATATTCACCAATAGATTTAATCATCAGTGGATAAAGTTCAAATAATGTACAGGCCATGGATAAACAGTCCTATCCTGAGGAATACAGGCCCTCGAGCCAGTAAAGGGTTCTTTCTATACCAGGCCCAAAATCGGGGCAAATTCAATCCAGTACTAGGGATAATATGACTTGCCCCTGTGGCACCCCTGCGGTTTGGTTTCCACAGTGGTGCTACACCTATTCAATAGGTGTGGAATCAAGCTCTCAGGTAAGAGGAGAAACTTTGCTAAGATACCCCAACACACACCCAACTCCTATCCAAACTCTAGGGAGATGCTGGGCGGAAGAGGCTCGCCAATGGAGCAGATCCCATCTGCTGGCTGGAGAAAGGAGTAGGTTTAGGGGGTGGGAGGAGCTTAGTTAGAGTTAGAGTGGAGAAGGAGAACAACATGGCAGTAGAAGAGTGAGTTTTAGGGAACCAAGGCAGCTGGGGTGAGAGCGGGACCTATCCAGAGGGGTCGGCTGCTGATCCCCGGACCTGGCTGGACAGCTGGGTAGAGGAATGAGCTGCACAGGGGTACCGTCCCCAATTCAGTCCAGACTCTGCAGGACCAGCTGAGAAACCGGAGGCCACTGAACTGCCAGTGCAATGGCCACCATCGTGGACTCTCCCAAGCGAAGGGACTACAGAAGGTTGAAAGAACTTGCAAGGCAGTCGCTCAAAAGGGCCCACAATCGCTTGCTTTGGGACTTGTAAAAATATAAAAGTGTGGGGGACAAGTGGCGCAATAGTGCCCTATCACTGGTGACACTACAGTATGTCAAGGTGGTGCTGTGGAACCACTCACCTGATGCAGTTGTGAAACCCACAACTGGTTTGAAGGCGTATAATGCTCCAAGCTTCTGCAGGACCTCCACCAACCACTAACCAGTGGTGATATCCAGAATGATGATGGGAATAAAGGCGTGTCACGGTCCGCGCTGCTCCAAGCTCAAAAAAACTCACCAATGAGTCAGAATTTCATCAAGCAGATTTTCATCCTTTTATTCACCTTCCTCCAACGCGTTTCGGCACCCTACCTGAGGAAGGCGCCAGGTGGGGCGCCGAAACGCGTTAGAGGAAGGTGAATAAAAGGATGAAAATCTGCTTGATGAAATTCTGACTCATTGTTGAGTTTTTTTGAGCTTGGAGCAGCACGGTCCGTGACACACCTTTATTCCCATCATCATTCTGCTTTGGGACTTGTCGCATGAGGACACTGGGAAGGAAGGAGTAGAAAAGTATCCGGAAAAAGCAGCAAAAAAAAGCTTAATATTCCGTGTCTCAACACAGTGGATCTGGACTACTTGGGAGCTAGCTAAGCTGCAACCTTAAAGGACACAGTGCCTTGGCTGGGTTGTCTATAAACTTGAATTGCAAGTAAAGGTATCCGGTTTCCGGTTCGGGAAATAGCAAGGACAGAGATTATTTTGGGGTATGAGACAATTATTACTGGAGGATGGCTGGAGTTACTAAGGAATTTTAGAGGTCTAGAAGATAGAAGAGAGCAGCAGTATCCCTTTCATATAAACCGTCCATAATATGTCTGCTGGAGACCCATTTGTAAAAGATAGGATGGGAGATCAAGCCAGAAGATGGATTAGACATGCATACCATGCTACATACTCTAATTATGCAATGGGGTTTGGGTCCTGGTCCACATTTCCCTGCCGTATGAAAAAATGGAAGTGCGTGAGGATAAGGATGGTCAGTATGTGTTTCTGGTGTGTCGTGTGTATGGACAGTTGATGTGCTTGGCTGCCGTATATTATCTGCCACCATACTCGGGGACAAAGTTGTAGGAGATCCTGGAGCTAACTCGGCACAGAGTGGGTATACCATTATTGGTGGTTGGAGATATGAATAATGTCCTGGACCGGGAGCTAGACAAGAGTAGTAGTGTTCTGCGGGGCACTGAGGGAGATGGGGAGACACCCTTTGCTAGACACATCAAAGAGGTGGGATTGGTAGATCTGTAGAGGTTGAGAAACGTGAATGTGAGATGCTACTCCTGTTTTTTTTTTCTTCCCACAACTCTATGTCACGTATTGATCTGGCACTAGGGGGCAGATACATTATTTCCTGGATCAAGAAAGTAGAATATTTGTCAAGAGTGGTTTCAGATCATAAACTGCTGGAAATAGTTTTACAAAATGGCAAGAGTTGTGGGGGTCAAACAGGAGAATTGAAGGTGCACCCAGCTTGGTAGAGATCGCTGGATATGGTTAAAATTGAGGGAAAAGTGGAGGCATATTTTCTTGAAAATGATGGGAGTGCATCTGGGGGTGTTGTCTGGGACACTATGAAGACTTTTGCTAGGGGCCTGTGGAGGCAGGGGGCCTCTGTATACCGATGGGGAGGCCGTGTGCCAGCAGGGGGGCCTCTGTATACTGATGGGGGGCCGTGTGCCAGCAGGGGGGGGCTCTGTATATTTATACATAATTTAAAAGGATAAAAACCTCTGTTGCCAGATATTATATGTACAATTGTTCGACAGAATTCCTTTTTAAATAGAATTTTAGCAAAAATATCGATCTTGGTTTTACAAAAAATCCTTACGTGATGGAAAAAAATAGAGGTCATTTTCGTAATCAGCCACCAAATTACATAAAAATCAGTGAAAACTTCTCTTGTATTTTTTTCATCGCAGGCCTGTGACGTACTTCCACATATACTGATTCTATAGAATCTGCCCTAGATTATGCCATGTGTACTGATATGAATAATGTCCCATCAGTCAGAAATTGGCAATTTGATGTCCTTTGGTCTGTGGAGTGCCATGTTTTGGACGGTGCAAGAAAAAGAAGAAAGGGTTGCAAAAATATATATATATATTTTAAATAAATTAAAATATGATACTTGTTTCCAAACTGATCAGGTTTCTTCAAAAGAGAATGTCTTGGATAGTATAAGAGACTATACTCCCAAGGATTTTCCAAGAATGAGCCACACTTAGCTGAATAATGGAGTATGATCCTTCAGCACTGTGCTCAGATCAGGACATTTACAAGATGTCCATTAATGGTAAGTGCAAGCAATGTGCAAACCCTGCTCTATAGAGGAAGGATTGACATAAAAGGTATCTATCAGATGACGCAATGGAAGCTAAGATGCCACTTATGTATGGAGTGCATCAGATTAGAATCACTAGCTATAAGGAGGCCATTACCATTCAGCTGTCGGAAATCAGGATTACTGATCATAAATTAAAGGGGTGGTCTGTTTACAATCCCTTTTTTGTTAAAATTAGTTGATCAAAGGTTGTTCAGATGTTAAGATCACTATTAATTTGCTCTAATCTGCAAGACAACCAGTCAGTAGCCGTTCATTTCTCCTTCAGCGCCGCCACCGGGAGGTAAAGCATTGCATGACATGGATTGAAATCGATGGGAAGTCCATTCGAAGGGAACCTGTCACAAGATTTTCCCAAAATATAATTAACTGTGGCCACCACCTTTAATCTTATTCATAGCAGTCGGGCAAGCTGTATATAACTCCCCAAACCTCTCTGCATAGCCCACAAGTACCTGCTACAATTTCCCCACACAGTGCGGTCCGGTCCGATGGGCATGACAGGTCTTGCTTCGACACATCCTCTCTTCTTTCATTGACCGTCACTTTGCTTGCTTCATGTGGATGATTAGCCTTACATCATCCAGACAGTGTCCTCCATCTTACTCCTGCACATGTGTACAGGGTGGGCTTTTTATATGGATGCACCTAAATAAAATTGGAATGGTTGCCGATACCAACTTCCTGTTTGTGGTACATTAGTATATGAGAGGGTGAAAAGCTTCTTCAGATGGGTGGTGACCATAGCGGCCATTTTGAAGTTGGCCATTTTGGATCCAACTTTATTTTTTCAATGGGAAGAGGGTCATGTGACACATCAAACTTATTGTAAAAAAATGGGAAAGGAAACGGTGTTCACCAGTCCGCGCTGCCAGGATCCACTTATTCCAGGGAAGAAACTCACGATCAGATGTGATATGATCAAAACCTTTTATTGCATCCAACGCGTTTCAACGCCTTTCCTGGCGTCTTCCTCAGGGATACCTGAGGAAGACGCTAGGAAAGGCGTTGAAACGCGTTGGATGCAATAAAAGGTTTTGATCATATCACATCTGATCGTGAGTTTCTTCCCTGGAATAAGTGGATCCTGGCAGCGCGGACTGGTGAACACCGTTTCCTTTCCCATTTTTTTACTGTGTGATTCCACGTGCAAGTGGTCGGTGGGAGTCCAGCAGCAGCCATCCGGATAAAACACTACATGTCTGCATACCAGTTGTGGGTCGCACAACTGAAATAGGTGAGTGGTTCCTTTATACCACCGCATTGTCAGTGTCTAAGTGATAAGGCACTATTGCGCCTCTTGTTCCCCTTCCCCCTTTTTCTTTCACATCAAACTTATTGAGAATTTCATAAGAAAAAACAATGGTGTTTGTTTTTATCTTGGTTTTAATGTAACTTTATTCCTTCATGAGTTATTTACACGTTTATGACCACTTATAAAATGTGTTCAAAGTGCTGCCCATTGTGCTGGATTGTCAATGTAACCCTCTTCTCCCACTCTGGACACACTGATAGCAACACCACAGAAGAAATGCTGCACAGGCTTCCAGGATCCGGTGTGTCAGATGCTGCACATCTCGTATCTTCACAGCATAGACAATTGCCTTCAGATGAGGGATGAGGAGAACTTTTTTGTGAATGGTGAAGTTAACAAACAAAACCAGCGCTATTGGTCTGACACTAACCCACAGTGGATAGATCCCTCCAAGACTGCTGGAACACACATTGATGGTATGGTGTGGTATATGGGGTACAAAGAGAGTGGGGCCATTCTTCATCAATGGAAACCTCAATGCCACTGGATATCTGAAATTGCTACATGATTCAGATTCATTATGAAATTCTCAATACGTTTGATGTGTCACATGACCCTCTTCCCATTGAAAAAATAAAGTTGGATCCAAAGTGGCCAACTTCAAAATGGCCACCATGGTCACCACCCATCTGGAAAAGTTTTCCACCTCCCATATACTAATGTGCCACTAACAGGAAGTTGATATCAACAACCATTCCATTTTAGTTAGGTGCATCCATATAAATGGCCCAGCCTGTACATTGCTCTGACCTGGAGAAGAGCACCGTTGACCCGGATGTAAAGCCGGTGCATGCGCATGACAGCACTTCGATCCGCTCTCAGTAAGGCAAAGCAAATTATGCCTGCATAGAAGCACAAATAGGGAGCTGTATAGACTATGTAAGAGGCATCAACTACATGAAGCAAGCAAAACGACCTCATTTGTGAGGAGGAGGTGTGCTGTATTGGAGAATTATAAGAGGTTGGAGACAAATATACAGGTTTACAATACTGTTTGTAAAGAAGGATTATAGGTGGAGAGTATAGTTTATATTGGGAAAACTGGGTAACATGTTCCCTTTTAATGCACTGGCATGTGAGTTTCTTTAGAAAAAAAAACAAAAATGTCTTTGTAGGCACTCTACCCTTGAGAGGACTGTGCTTTAAACCTTGTGCCTTCAATATCCTGTTTTTTGGTGGATTCCGACTGAGACTGTATGTATGTATGTGTGTGAACGTAGCCTAAACCAGATGTTTCTTTTCCTTTTGTATTTCAATGTATTCTAAAAATCATTTTACAAACATCTATTGAAAAAAATGTAACAAAAAAACACACTAAAAGGTTTTAAGGAGCTCTACACTGTAAATTAGAGGCACCAATAAAGACCTATGATTAATCATTAAAACCAGGTGTTATAAACAAAGCACATCGAAACAGCAAATTACTAGCTCTACCACTGAAAGGTAAAATATTCCATTATTTATTAATTTATACGCTAATACCTTCTCATGCTGCCAGAAAAACTGTGGGCTTCCAGTTTCTCGTATCGACACATATTCTAACACTTAAAGGCTTAAATACATAAACACATACACAAATTTCCATAGCAACATCTGCTCCGTGGATGCTGTCTGCCGACTCCAGGATTACAGCTCTGGTGGGTCTAAACTACACCCATCAGTCACACAATCAGGGCATCAAGGAGCGCCACCTGGATGACCACCTGACGGGTGCTCTGCTCCTGAACTATCTGATTACTGGATGGTGGTGAATGAAAATCTATTTACCCAGAATATCGAGGGGAAAAAACAGTTTATGTAGTAATACAGAAGAAGGCAATGAAGTCTATGTGGTGCCGGAGAGGAATTTGTTTATTTCTAATCCTACGATAAGGAAGACCGGTCCCTCTTCAGGGCAATTGTTAATGGCCATCACCCATCCAATGAGTTAAAGGAATCAGTCGTTGGGTTTCTTCTGCCCTATCAAAGCGAACAAATTAGCAATAACATTTTGCAGAATAGGTAAGTATATCCTCTGCTACTTATTGTCAGTGACAGATTACTCCCTATACTAAATCCCTCTTCACGTTGTGGTCTTCTGGTCAATTGTTCGACAGGAAGCTTTGTCAACTGAGACCATGCCAAGCGCTCCTGCACTCTCTATCAGAAAGCCGCTGCTCAACACCTCTAGTGATCGCATATCTCTGATGGCCACTTTACATGTCCCAACATCGTACCGATATTGTATACAACGGCGCGGGAGCGCGCACGTTTTTGGCAGAAATCCAAGATCGCATAGGAGATGTTACACAGCGCGATATCGGCAGGCAACACAACTGCGATGTCTACGCCCCCTTGTACGGGCGACCCAGGAACGACCATTTAACATGGGCGAGAATAGGGGAAGTTGTACTTCAAGTCGGTGTTGGGCTTTCACACAGCACAATCCTGCCTGATCGTCTATCCAATATTGGGCAGTTGGAGAGCCTGCTCATTTCTTCCCCCATATCGTTTTGGCATCGTTCTTGCGTCGCATTGGTCATTTACACCATACAACGCACAAACAATATCGGGGCCAACGCACGAACCACGTGACTTTTTATTGGAGTTGGATGCAGATATCGGGACGTGTAAAGTGGCCATTACAGTACAAAAGGATCGACAATAGGACACTGGGTATGCCAGATATTTATCATCTGATGAGGACCCACATACAATTTGTCAATATCGGTGGTTCAGTTGACATTACTTCATTGTGTATGAGGTTTTTTTTTTATTTGTTATTGGCTTGTGGTTGACCACCACTTTTTGCCATGCGCGCTTGGTTATGCATACCATTCTATCTGTCTTTATTGTGATTGATCTAGGCCACTGTACTCATATACAGCGGCCACACCCTGCCCATAGGCTCTGCTTAATTGTTGCACATGTGTTTAGGCCTGTTCTACCCTCATACATGGTTGCTGATCTGGCAGTGTGGGGGTCAGATCTGATAATGTCCAGATGTCATGTCTGGACCTGGTCTGCCTTTAGCTGGGCTTGCCCTTCTGAAGCCATAGGAGTAGTTTAGAAATACTTCAGGTACATGTGCATGTAATGTGGTCCTGCTTTTAATGCATTCACCACTAGCCCCCCGAAGCAGCCGACGCGAAACACGTGTCGGGGCTACTGGACCGTGGGCAGATTTGACAGGGACCCCTGACGAGGTTTATGGGTAAGCTACTACTGTGCACTTTATGTTGTCTAGATCAGGGAAATGCTACATTTATTTAGTTAAACCGCACCTTACCCGGATCTATGCACCTTAGCACATGTCACTTTACTACCCCTCTGAACCCTATACACAGTCCTTGCCTGTCTTGCCCACCTGTCATTTGTCTCCCTCTTAGTCTTGTATCCTTGTCATTCGTTACCTTGTACACGTTCATTTACTGTATCCACTGCATTGAATAAAATACTATTTTTGCAAAATACATTGGTGTGGACAGCAGATACGTGGTCTAGATACCTGGGCTGTAGAACTCTCATTTTTTCTCTTTCTTTTACAATGTGTTCTGAGTAGTCTGCCCCTTAACATGGTCATACCCGGTCCTCCTTTTCTCATGTGTTTAGGCCTGTTCTACCCTCATACATGGTTGCTGATCTGGCAGTGTGGGGGTCAGATCTGATAATGTCCAGATGTCATGTCTGGACCTGGTCTGCCTTTAGCTGCGCTTGCCCTTCTGAAGCCATAGGAGTAGTTTAGAAATACTTCAGGTACATGTGCATGTAATGTGGTCCTGCTTTTAATGCATTCAGGAGGCCGTAATGGCACAGCGTATATGGAAAACGTAGCGTAGGACTGCCCCATCTAAGGATGCCGTGGTGTGGAGGGGTGGCTCAACGAATTGATCAATTGTTTGCTAAATGTCTCAGTTTAAAATACAGTTAGAAATTAATATGTGCATATGCACTTTTTGTATTGCGTGGTAACCACAGGCAGTGCTGGCTTCTTGTCTTTTTTATTCATTTAAGGGGAAAAGTCTCTGCTAAAGGGAATCTATCATCAGGTTTTGCTACCCATCTGAGACCAGCATTATTTAAAGCATGAGACCCCGATTCCCATGATATGTCACTTACTGAGCAGCTTGCTCTCATTTTGATAAAATCAGTTTTTTCTGCTGCATATCTACTATTATTTATTTATATAGCACCATTAATTCCATGGTGCTGTACATGATAGGGGGTTACATACAAAATTATAAATAGTTTACAGTAAACAAATTAACAATGACAGAGTGATACAGAGGGGATAGGACCCTGCCCTTGAGGGCTTACATTCTACAGAACAATGGGGAGGAGACTAAGTCAGGGGTGCAGCAGATCTGGCGGTGGTGAGGCAGCAGCTCCGATGGCGGTGAGCAGCAGCATGGTCATTGCAGGCTGTAAGCGTTCCTGAAGAGATGGGTTTTCAGGTTCAGGCTTAAGGATCCAAGCATGGTGAATAATTGGATTTGTTGAGGCGCAGAATTCCAAAGGATGGGGGATATTCGGGAAAATTCTTGTAGGCGATTGGGTGAGGAATGAATAAGTGTAGAGGAGAGGTGAAGGTTTTGGGAGGATCGAAGATTACATGGCGGAAGATATTTGGAGATTAGTTCAGACATACAGGAAAAGGACAGGATATGGATGGCTTTGTAAGTCAGTGTTAGTAGTTTGAACTGGATTCGATGGTGAATTGGGAGCCAGTGGAGGGATTTGAAGTGAGGAGGAACAGGGGAGTAGAAAGTAGAGAGGTAGATTAGTTAGGCAGTAGAGTTGTGGACAGACTGGAGAGGTGCAAGAGTGTTAGCAGGGAGGCCACTGTTGAGGATGTTGCAGTAATCAATACGGGAAATGATGAGGTTATTCATAAGCGTTTTAGTAAATTGAGGGCTGAGGAAAAGACAGATTGTGGAAACATTTTTGATCAGGGAGGTGACGAGAGTTTGGATGTGTGGTTTGAAGGACGGGGCATAGTGGAGAGTTACTCTGAGGCAGCAGATTGCAGGTGCGGGAGAGAGCGCAATGCCATTTACCATAATAGATAGATCGGGTAGGGAAGATACATGAGATGGAGGAAAGATCATGAGTTTGGTTTGGCCTGCATTGAGTTTTAGAAAGGGAAAGGTGAAGAAGGAGGATATAACTAAAAGACACTCCGGGATTATGTACAGCAGAGTGTTGACATCTGGGCCAGAGAGGTAGATCTGAGTGTCATCAGCGTACAGGTAGCACTGGAAGACACAGGACTTTATGAGTTATCCTAGGCCAGGGATATAGATGGAGAAAAGTAGATGCACCTGAATAGAGCCTTGTGGGACTCCAACACACAGAGGGCGGGATGAGGAGGTAGTGTGGGAGTGGAAAACGCTAAATGTGCGGTTGGAAAGGTATGAGGCAATCCAGGAGAGGGCATGGTCTTTGATGCCAAGAGAAGAGAGAATCTGTTACAGGAGGCAGTGGTCAACTGTTTTGAAGGCAGAGGACAATAAGGAGGGGGATGGAGACTTGGCTGTTAGACTTGGCCGTGAATATCTACCAGTTTTCTTAATGCTAAGCTCTGTATAGCTCCGGCCACATCATGGATTGGCAGATTTTTATGTTCACTGTGCATAGGTAGAAGGCTGCCAATCTGTCATGAGGGAGAGGTTATTCAGAGATCATTAATATAATTGAATACTTGGCAGCAGGTTTACTAGTCCTCTAGTGATAATCTCCCTTTGATAAAAGAGTGATTTATCAAAACAACACTAGCAGCCCAGTAGCTGAAACATCACTGGAATCAGGGTCTCAGTCTCTACATTATAATGCTCTTGGATTGAGTGGCAAAAACCTGCACAGATAAAAGAATGGACCCCAACCAACATCTCATCAGCGGTTTTCATCAGTGCCAAAGACTTTTAATGGAGGCCACATGCTTAACTAATGCTACAATCAAAGTTCTTCAAGAGGCTATGCGGGTAAAAGAGGGGACAACTTATTTTAGGGGTCCAAACGATCAGCCCCCAAAGCTCACCTGCTGTCAAAACAGTTATTCTTATCTTAATATGTCTTATCCTGTCGATCCTCATATGAGGTGACAGTTTTTTCTGCAGAATTCTTAATGATTTCTTACTGAATTCCTTAGTATTTTTTAAGATAAAAGTAGGTATTACAGAAGTAATAAGGATATTCTTCGATTTAGGTGATATTTTCTGACGAAGCATTCAAAACTTACAATATTCTGGAAAGTGAGATCGATATTTCACATAAATTATAGGCTGTGGATAAAACTATCACTACTGACAATAAAATACCATGTTAATATTTTTGAACAAGTCAAGATCATCCAAAGGAAAAACAAAACTGACTGATCAAAATGATGCTAAAGATTGTAGCCACTGTCAAGTGGTGATATCACATCTTATGAGTGTCTATATTCTAGGTAGATCCCCAGAAAATGAAAGTCTACACATATTGGGGAATATTTGTGAAAAAGAAAAACTTTGAAAAATAGCACAGTTGCAATTTGGTTCTATCGGTATTCAGAAAATCTAGGAAAAATAAAAATGTAAAACTTGTTGGTTACTATGAACAACTACTCAACTTCTTGATGGTTTGATAAATCCTCTCAATTCACTCTGGCACCTCCTACTTAGTGCGCAATTTCACTGGATGATTATCGGTAATGAGTGCTCCAAGGAAGTCTCATCTTCTAACAATCGACCAGTGTTCACAGGCTGCAAATCACCAGATGAACATGCAAAATGTTAGCTCGTGTAAAACTATTTTTTAGCTTGCCTAAAAATCCAAGTACTCAGCTGCACATTGTCATTTATAAGCAGAATATGTCCTGCCGAAAACAATGACATCCTATGTGCAAAGAATGTATATTAGTGATCGTGTTGTACACATGGAAAGCAGGGCAGTGAAGTTTAAATCGGAGTCGTAGATTTGGTGTCCATTTTGGGTTGAGTTGGATTTAGCGAAACTGAGGAGTTTAGCTTACTGACTTCACAGCCATGGCGTCTGAGTCCATTTTGGTGGAGTTGGGAGTTGGATTCAGGGAAACTGAAGAGTCTGAGTCAGATGTTTGACTTACCGACTACACAGCCCTGAGAAAGTACAGTTGGCCTGTCTACTCAAGCTATTTTACAACCATCGATCGCCAAACATTTATCAGATCAGCAGTCATTTAACATTGGACACAGGTCACCCAGTTTACACATAGTGATCCCGACAACGATCGCTGGTGCTTCGCTACGTGGTCACTGGTGAGATGCCAGACAGGCAGATCTCACCAGCGATCACCCAGCGGTGTGGCGACACTCAACAATCGTTGACATCGTTCAGGGTCTTGGGCGCAGACTGGGGATCGCTGGTAAGTCTGCCTGTCACACACAGCGATGCAGCCTGGCCAGCGGGAGATCGACGATCGAAAAATGGTCCAGGCCATTCAATAAAGATCGTCAATCCCAGCGGGGGGGCTGATCGCTGCTAAGTGTCAGACGCAGCGAGATCACCGGCGAGATCGCTGCTACATCACAAAACCCGTGACGTAGCAGCGATCTCGTTAGTGATCTCGCTATGTGTAAACCGGCCCTTAAATGTTACAGCCTTTCATTTATAGATTAGAACACCTGTGTGTGTAACACTAGTGAAATCTGTCTGACAGTCTCGAAAGCCATCATCTATCCAAAAGTCAAAATAATGAACCAATGTTCACATACGTAATGAGGTTCGCAGCTCTTCCCAACAGAACAGGGTAGCCAAAGAACCTAGAAATTATAGAAATGTAAATAAATAAGCCCAGTAGCGATGCAGCAGCGTCTCTAAATCCTAATTATTGAGGTATCTAAACCAGATCACTCTTAGAAACTTCAAAATAAGAGAAAGATAAAGAAATAAGAGTGCTGATATGACATGTCATAAAATGGTAGAGTTGGAAAGTCCAACCCCCTGCTCAAAGCAGGGTTCACTAAATCATCCCAGGCAGATGTATGTCCAGCCTCTGTGTGAAGACTTCCAGTGAAGGAGAACTCACCACCTCTAGTAGCAGCCTATTCCACTTGTTCATCACCCTCACTGTCACAAAGTTTTATCTAATCTGTATCTACTCCCTTTCAGTTTCATCCCATTGCTTCTCATGTTTCCATGTGCAAAGGAGAACAAAGGTGATCCCTCTACACAAGAAGTCCCCAACCTTTCTGACCTTCAGGTCTGAAAGGTAGGTCTCCAGCCGCTTTTAGCTTGGAGATATGTCCATGCAAAATTTTGCCCGCACCACCCATATAGGACATACAGGTCTATATCTCGCCCTACTTGTGGCACACGTCACATCTAAGAAATCATCCTGTCATCAAATTGTCATATAAGAATAGAAGACCGTGCCTTACATAGCCGATGATTCAAACAGAAGATCCTTAATTCCACCATATGTGTAATGTTTCGAGCTCCATAATTGAGATGCATGATAAAGATCTCAATTATGGATTTCGAAACTTCGCACATATGGTAGAATAAAGGATCTTCTATTTGAATCATCGGCTATGTGAGGCATGGTCTTCTATTCTTATATGCAGCTCTGAGAGTCGCAAGCCACATCCAGCTCCCTCAACTTCACTGTAGTGACACCTAGGGCTCCCATTACCTATATAATGACAGCCAAAGCTTTTCAACAGATATCACGCAGAAGCAGTATACCAAGATTCAGGGGTTCCTTACTCCCATTAACATCTGTTCTTCTATGTGGGGCTGCTCCCAAAAGTCACCATCTACAGACCTGCTATTCACAGCTAGACCTAGTGCTCATGCACAAAGCTGGAAGACAATAGCAAGCCACCCATCACGGGTTCGTGAGCCACCTTTGTCTCCTAAGCAGTAGACTAAAGCCCCCATTACACATAGCGAGATTGCTGTTGCATCAAAGGTTTTGTGACGCAACAGCAACCTCTCCAGCGATCTCGCTATGTTTGACACGTAGCAGCGACCGTGCCCCCTGCATCGTTCAGTAGATGTGACTGTTTGACATCTCATCAGCGACCACGTAGCGACTTTCCAGCACCCTAAAGACCTGCTCTAGACTGAGATATTCCTTCAAATATTTGCAAAACAGCTTACAAGTCTCCTAGCCTTCTATTTTTGGAAGCTAAATATTCCCAGATCCTGCAACCGTTCCTTGTAGGACACAGTTTGTGGTCAGCTCACCATTCTGGTCGCTCTTCTCTGAACTTGCTCCATTTTTTCAAAATTTTTTAAAATGTGCTGCTCAGAACTGGACACAGTATTCCAGATGAGGTCTGACCAAAGAGGAGTAGAGGGCGATAATGACTTCATGTGATCTAGACTGTATGCTTAAGGCTCTTTTTGTGATACCACACACACACTAGTATCTAAAATTTCATTTATTGGCGAATTTTACCTTTGTGATGTTCTATAAACTAGAGCCTAGACCAGTGATGGCGAACTCCAGGCCTCGAGTGCCGCACACAATGCAGGTTTTCAGGATTTCCATTGCATTTGACAGTTGGCAATCAAATTACCAACTGTCAAACTCTAAGGAAATCCTGAAAACCTGCACTGTGTGCGGCACTCAAGGCCTGGAGTTCGCCATCACTGTATTACTCCATAGTTAATGTGCTGTAACATGTAATCGATGGCGCATTTAGTCAGCGACCAAGAATAGGCGCAATTCTGCCATATACGAGAAATATCTCGATATACAGAGGGTGACTGTGTCAGAACAGACCCAGGGTCCTGCCATAGCCCCCATCCATATATCCAGCTATGCCAGTGATGGCAAACTCCAGGCCTCGAGTGCCGCACACAGTGCAGGTTTTCAGGATTTCCTTAGAGTTTGACAGTTGGTAATTTGATTGCCAACTGTCAAATGCAATGGAAATCCTGAAAACCTGGACTGTGTGTGGCACTCGAGGCCTGGAGTTCGCCATCACTGGCCTAGACTGATAGGCCGAATGATGGCGTCCATGCTTGGCATTGGGAAAACTATACTTTTTGTCCAATTAGAAATTTCCATAACGACAAATGTTTCATCCGAAAAGAACATCAGGTCTAGTTGTGAATTTATTTTGGTGGAATCAGTATCAGTTGCACTTTCCAGGTCATCCCCCCAGTGCCATCACTCTCATTCCCTTATTTTGAGGTCTACGCCATTATGCTTTTTCATTCACACCCCCTCAAAACAGTGGTTGTATACTGCCCCCAAGATTCACCCACTTCCTTGACCATTTTATTACATGACTGCCGTATTTTATGTCCTCAGAATTAGGAACCCTTATTCTGCGAGTTGTCAATATCCCCCACCTCCCCTCTGCATCCCAACGTCTATCTCTAACCACCTCTCTTGGCCTTTCACAATTCTCAATATCTGACACACAAAAATACGGTAACATCCTTTAGCTGGTCTTTGTCCGGGTTTGCTCAACCTCCTCCTTCGATCACTCATCTATTCCCCTCTCTGACCACAACATTCTCTCCTTTCATTCCTCCATGCTCAAAAATTATCGCCCACCCCATCACATTCCTACCTATCACAACATTCAGAAATCTACAGGTCTTTAACCCTCAAACACTTACAGACTCTCTAAACTCATCACTGTCAGTAATCTCCTCTTTTTCCTGACCTGATCTGGCTGCAAGTCACTACTATGATACTCAGAAGCACCCTGGACCAAGTAGAGCCCTTCACCTCCAGAACCTCCAAACACAAAGTAAAACAGCACTGGCTCATAATGCAAACTCAATTTTGCCAGCGTTGTTCTAGTGCCAAATACCGTACTTGTCGAGTACAACTCATACGGCAAAAAAACTTTAGCCACTATAAATTTATGTTATCGATTTATAACTTTGCCCTTCACTTCGCCAAAGAGACCTAACTTCACCACCCTGATCTCCTCATTATACAACAGTCCAAAGAAACTCTGATACCTTTCACTCTCTCCTCAGTCCTAAAGTACAAACCCATATCGCTGACCTTTGTGTTGATGATCTGGCCTCCTATTTTACAGAAAAAATTGAAAATATCTGTCATAAAATCAGCTTCCGGCCTCCAAGCGCCATTACTCCCATCCCTCCCCACATTTAACTCAGCCAAAAAGAAGTCTCCAGGCTTCTCTCTTCCTCTCATGCTACTACATGCACCAGTGACCCCATTCCCTCATACCTACTCCAGTCATTGTCTGTGGACGTCAACACTCACCTAATCAAAATCTTCAATCTCTCTATCTCTTCTGGTTTTTCCCCATTTCCTTCAAACTCTCTATCATTACTCCATTATTAAAGAAAATTTCTCTTGATCCATTCTGCACAAATAACTACAGATCAGTCTCATATCTCCCCTTCATCTCTAAACTCTTGAAGTGCTTGGTCTACTCGTGCCTCACCCATAACCTCTCTACTCATTCTCTTTTAGATCTATTACAGTCTGATTTCCGCTCCCTACACTCTAGAGAAACTCTCCTCATCAAAGTGACTAATGACCTCTTAATAGGAAAAAGTAATGGTGACCACTCTCTGCCTATTCTTCTTGGCCTCTCTGCAGCTTGACACTGTTGAACACCATTCTCCTTCTTGCTATGCTCTACTTAATCGGCATAAAGGACACTGCTTTCTTCTGATTAATTTCCTACCTTTCTGACCGGTCTTTGAGTGTATCATTCGCTGGCTCCACTTCATCTCCTCTTCCTCTCACTGTTGATGTCTCTCAGGGTTCGGTCCTTGGCCCTCTTTTTTCTCTCTCTACTCGATTGGACAGACCATCAGCAAATTTGTCTTCCAGTAGCAACTTTATGCTGATGACACACATCGTTACACTTCAACCCCTGACCTTACCCCACTGTACTAGAGAACACCAGTGACTGTCTCTCCGCAGTTTCCGACATTAGTCTGCTCTCTTTCTAAAACTCAGTGTTTCCCAAACTGAACTCTCTCTCCTCCCACTTGTCCACTAACCTTCATAAATCGGAAATGTCCCTCAGTATGTGGCACAGAGATAAAGCCTAGGCAACAGGCTCACTGTCTGGGTGTTATGTTCAACAACAAGTTTTCCTTCACCTCATATATACCATCTCTCACCCGCTCTTGTCACTTGCACCTGAAGAACATCTCTAAAATCTTCTTCTTTCTCACCGTGGAAACAACAAAACCCCTCACTGCGGCCGTGATCCACTCCTGCCTTGATTATTGTAAATCTCTATTAATTGGCCTCCCTCTCTAGACTTTCCCCTCTCCAGTCCATCTTTAATACAGCAGCCAGGGTCACCTATCTGGCTATTCATTACACAGATGTTTCCGCTCTGTACCGGCCATTGCACATACATTATAGGATCCAATTTTAATTGCCAGTTCTCAGCTACAAAGCTCTTCACAGCACAGCACTCCCCTACATCTCTGTCAATCACCCTACCAGTTCTCTGCAAGCAACTTTTGACTAACATCCGCACTAATTCATACCTTCTACTTCTGGCTCCAAGACTTCTCCCGAGCTGCTCCAATTCTCTGGAATGCCTTACTTCAAGAAATTAGGACTATCCACAACTCACACAGTTTTAGGCACTCACTAAAAACACATCTTTTTAGGGCGGCCTATCATGTTCCCTAATCAAAGTTCTATGTATATAGCACATTCACTATTTCTCTGAACATAACTATTCGTCAAACTCCACCAAACCCAAAATTCCTACAAAGATTGGCCAGTGACTGTCTCATGCAGCTTTTATCTATCCCCCATTTCTTCAAGATGGTTGGACCATCATTGTAAATAAGAAGCTGTACTGTGTGTCACCCCCATCTCACTGTAGATTGTAAGCTCTTACAAGCAGGGTTGTCCTTATTTTGCTTTAATTATTGTATTTTGATAACCAAGTGACCCGCTGAATTATAAAGCGCTGAGGAATATGTTGGCATAATATAAACAAAAGTTTTTATTGTTATAACAATAAAGTCAGTTTAATGGCCTTCAGCTCGATCTCGAACCATGATGACATGATGGATGAACGCTCTGTAGGAAGATCGATCTTATGCAGTCTAGATAAGAACCACCAGGGTCGTCTTCGCCGTTATTTTCATGGTAGCAAGCCATCAGATTGATGGTCTTCCTCTTCATCTTGTTCCTTCTATTCTTTCGACCATGATATTCTTCTCGAGTCATTTCATATGAGGTGTCCAAAGTAGGCAACCCCTTTAATACTCTCATGAAGAACATGGTGCTCAAGCACTATGCAGTCTACATGGTTCTCTACATGTACGGTGTCAGCGGAGACACACATTACGTACCCGTCATGCGAGTTTTGCTACTTCACACATTGAAACTGGGATAATTTGCCAATATTTCTGCTGTTATTCCCCAATTTGTTGCATTTCACTCACAGACAACTTACCTGCTGTGCAAAACACAAGACAAGGTGGAAATGCATTTCTTGTTTGTGTGTTTAGATGTGAATGTGCTTTTCAATGCTGACTTACAATTATTCTACATAAATTGGTGCTTGATATCAGAATGCCACCGATTCATATGGTTCTTGCTATTTACACAAACACCGTTCATTATTACTCCACGGGTGCTTACTTTAGTGGATGCATTTTTTTTTCAAAAAAATGTCATTTGTTTATATTGGTTAAAAAAAGGGAAGAAAAATAAAGGTACATTAAGTGTCAATAACATTATACACCTTTCATGATTCGAAGGGAATCTATCACTATGCTTTTTGCCACCATGCTACTCCAGAAAGTATAAAATAGGGGTTACTAATAAAATACAGTTGAAAAGGAGTGCAGTTGTTAGCCAATAGGATTTTACCTTTCATATTCCAAGGATCTTTGGAAATGTAAAAATTGGTTTGCCTTGGATAAATATTGCCAGTGAATAATAGGAAAGTGCCGTGGTGCCATCTATGAAAGGATGACACATTCCTTTAGTCTCCAAATTGTAACTTATCCGACGCGTTTTGGAGAACCTCACCATCAGGAATTTTGTCACATGTGAAGTGACGAAATTCCTAATGAAGAAGAGTTTCTCCTAAATGCATTGAATAAGTCACAATTTGGAGACTAAAGGAATAGGTCAACCTTCGAAAACCAAGGAAGATGGCCATCAGTAGCTAATTTAATGACCTTGCACTACATACATAATTAGGAGGATTTAGCGGGGAAAAAGTACTCTGACTTCTTTACGTAAATGGGGTCTATGGAGTGCTGTTTGGATTTGTTTTTCCATTGGGACTTCTTTACGTAAATGGGGTATGGAAATATCAGGGGTGCAGAGGTACAAAAATGCTACTCACACTGCTGCCCACCCTGTCTATTCATTCTAATACTGGCAATACCAAGAGTGCCAAGGTAAGAAGAGGTGGCACACATTGCTGTCCATCCTGACTACCTGATCTAATTCTGGAGATTCCAGGGGTGCCAAGAGAAGAAGAGGCATCTCACACTGCTGTCCACCCTGTCCTACTAATCTTATACTGGAGACACCAGAAGTGCTGAGGTACAAAGAGACTGCTCTGACTGCTGTCCACCATGTCTGTTTGATCTAAAACTGGAAATACCAGGGAACCAGGGATAAGAAGAGGCCATGAGGTCCATCACATATATTCCAACACTGGGGAGATCACGAGTGCTGACGTAAGAAGTGGCTGCTCACACTGCTGTCTGACCTATCTGATCTAATACTGGAGAAAGCAAGGGTGCTGATGTGAGAAGAGGCTGCTCACACTGCAGTTCACCCTGTATCAGTTCTAATAGTTGAGTTACCAGAGGTGCTGCGGTTAGAAGAGGCTGCACACACTACTGTCCACCATGTCTATCTGATCTAATACTGGAGCCAGGGGTGATGAAGTAAGAAGAGGCTGTTCACACTGCTGTCCATCCTTTTTTTTCTGAATGCTGAGAGGTTGTTATGAGCTAGAGATTGTTATGAGATAGAGATTTAAGCACTTTGACCAAAACTTGGTTTGCAGGTTGAACTTTTAGAACTACTGTAGGACTTTCACACCAGACAGACGACCCCATGGCAATTTCAGGGTTAAAAGATTCATGAGCTTTCCACATCCATAACCAGCTGCTGATACTTCCACACCCCCGTATCTCACTCACTGTGTGAGCATTCAGACGCCACATGTTCCTCAATGCCTGCTTAATTTTCTTAAAAGATTGCAGAAAAGCTTTTAAAAGGATCCTTCCCCCGGCAGCTATTTAACTGCGCTCAGAAGGGAGGAGATGGATAAAAAGGCATCTCTATAGGAAACAGAAAGGGGGCAATTTTTTTAGTACCAAATGACAAAAAAAAATAATAAAGAAAAACATGCATAAATTCAAACATATTAATAAAGCAAATTCTTAAGTAGAACAAAACCTGATTATCCAAGCAGAACTAAATCTTGTAAATCCTTCGGTGGCATTGCTTTCCATTAATTTATGTTTAGGATGGTCAACAGCATATTGTTCCTTTAATATGGATGGCAAGATTTTGACTTCCTTCCCCACTAAAATGTTTCTACATGAAGCGGCTACACTAAAGTAGGTGATTGGAGTCATTTTAACAGGAATAAAGAAGCATGTGATGTGAAAAGATGGATCATTGGTACTTTGTATGGACCAAGTCAGTGTTTCCCAAGCTGCAGTCCTCTCGGCACCCCAAAGAGATCAGATTTTCAGGATATTCTTAGTATTGCAAAGGTGAGAGATGCTTGGCAATTTATGATGTCTTGATAATAATTCCACCACTTGTGCAATACTAGAACTACTAGGGAAATTCAAAAACAAATTCTGCTGGGGCCCTGAGGACTGCAGTTTGGGAAACACTAGTCGAGATGAACGTTCAGCATAGTGCTCTGTTCTACAACACAAGATTTCAATAGAAGTGCTCCAGGCTCCTTTCAACAACTGAAGTTTTTAGATATACCTTATCCCTGAACTAGAAAGTAGAGATAATTTACCCCATATACTTGTGTTAGCTGGCAGCTATCTCACCTGACTTTCGGATACACAGGAGTGCTATATACAGTAGTATGAGAAAGCCGTTGTCCAACATCTATGGTGGTAGCTTAATTTAGGGAACAAAAGGATCGGCAGTATGAAACTAGACATGTCTGATCGTCGTCTAACCCAACTGTTGGGGAAGAGTCAGTGGCCCCCATACATAAGGATTGTCGGCAATGTAACAGCGTGTCCCTCCCCTGGCCTGTGTTAATGGACTCTAATGTCATCAGGCCTATGTCACTAGATCTAGTTTTGCATCTAGTGGGGGATTCTGTCTTTGTTCTTCTCTGCAGGGGACTCCTCCAATATGCAAACCTGTAGACAGAATGGAGTCTGGACGTTTGGAAACTTCTCAATGTAGTCAAATGTTCAAAAGTGGGTGTGAGCTGTCCCCCATCCCGGGGCTGATCCAAGGAGAGAGAGGCATGCTTAATCAATTTAGTTGTGGCGACTTCCGAACGACTAGGATCTGAGGCTGCGGGCAAGATCCTGGTGCCTGTGTGGATTGATAGAAGCTGCCACTTGGAATTGTGTTGTGTCTCTCACCTGTTCGATCTACTGAACTCATCCAAGAGCTATTTCTGCCTTTTCCTTGGCGTTGGATTACTGGGTGGCACCAAGGACTTGTTTCTGCTGTTTTGGACTTATTACAAACTCTCCAGAATTATCTTTAGTGTGATGTTCCATTTTCCCTGTCTCAATGAAGTTCTTTGGATTGTTTATTAGCCCGCTATTCCTTCCAGCTCTGTCACATACCCAGTCACAGGCAGAACTTGAAAATATAGGCTGGTCCATCCGGCAGTAGTCTTTTTAAACTAATCCGATCTGGTCCTAACTCTGACAAAGTTGTATGGATTTTCTGCATAAATTTACATCTTCCAGAATTAAATTCTGCACCACAGATCAGTTCAAGCTATACATTTTTGTATGTATGATTTCTTTTTCAATGTCATCGACAATGTTGCTGTGGTTTAGTCATTACACGGACAACGTGTGAGGCAGGACATGCAAACTGTCCGGAGTCAGATACCAAGAGACCACATTGTGGATTACGGGGATAGACAAAAGTGTAGTCAGGTCACAGTCCAGAATAAAAAATACCAGGAGGAAACGCACATCAAAGCAAAGGGTCAAGGCAGAGATGGTCAGAGGGGGTCCAAGGTCTGGCAGCAATAGAGGAATGAAGCCAACATGCACCACTGAGCAAAATGCTACGACTGGCAGAGATCTTGTTCTAACTGCTCAGCTAAGTAGTTGGGCAGAAATTGAGAACAGGTCAAATCTGAATAAGCCCAGCATCTCCAGTCTTAGATTGGGCAGCTGAACTGTCAATCAACACTCTGGCAGTTCAGCAAGTCCCAACACTAGATTGGATGACTGAGCTGTCACTTACCAAACGGAACAGCTCAGCACAACTCTAAATCTATAGTGCAGCTAACTGTCTCTCATTGTGTCAAAGACACACTGAATGGAGGAATCGTGACAGTTGCTATAGTATAAGTGTGTCATACCTGCAGATTTTGCAAACAGCAATTCAACATCAGAAAATCTGCAATGTATTTACTTCGAAGAAACAAACCCTTGAAACTTTGGCTTAAAATAATTCTCAAATCCTCTACTGGGAAATCTTTAGATAAAAATGGGGGTCCTCCATTCAGGAACTTAAGATATCAAAAATTACTACAAGTCTGTGCCTTGCTTTGGAGGACATATGTCCATGCATAACATTTACAACTCAATACTTTAATTTCCCCCATTGAGGCGCTGCAGAGCAGAACAACAAATCACTTACGGTGCTTTCACATTAGCGGTTTGTAGCATTTGCGGCAGATCAGGCAAGCTGGAACTTTTGAACTAAATTTTCCTGATCTGCCACAGAAGCCGACACACTTCCGGCAGGATCGCGGCAAGACTGCGTTCTGCCTAATGCATTTCCTATAGACTTGGGGACATGTTTGGGACTTGCGATTTTGCCACGATCTGGCAAATGCGGCACTTGCAGCCAGTTTGAAACCGCAGCTAAGAGTGTTTCTTGTCTGTTGCCGCATTTGCCAGATCATGGCAAAATCGCAAGTCCCAACCTCTCGTGACCGCTTGTTCCACTCGTTGATCACCCTCACTGACAAAAAGTTTATTCTAAAATCTAATCTGTGTCTCCTCCCATTTAGATTCATCACCTTCCTTCTAGTCTTTCCTTCTGCAAATGAGAATAATCGGCGATCCCTCTACAGTGCGAGACATTTGTAGACAGCGAGCAGGTGACGGATAAGTAAACTTTATGGAGGGGGGGGGGAGGAGTAATTTAGCTTAAAAGACCTACGAAAACCAAAAAAGAAATCTTAAATGGAAAACAATACTTGAACCTTTTTGATGATGAAATTCTGTGAACGTCTAATGTCACTTGGAAAGAACAAAACAAGAAATCATCAAAAATGTGGATTTTATTTTGCACAAACAAAATAAGCAAATTAAAAAAAAACTATACACTGCTTTTTCTGCTGTAGGAGGTCTGCTGCTTTCTGCTCAAGACGACAAAAGAAAGCTCTATATGACTGCACCAAACTCAGTTTTAATGCACAGGAGACGTATTGATATTTGTTCATTCGATGAAATGTTACATTTCAAACATCAACAAAAAGATGGATTAACAAGGTAATTTCTCACCTCCCGCCTGGTTTGCAGAAGGCAGCCTTCTCATATTAGATCTAATGGGAGCTAAGAGTGGGGTCATATAGAAAACATTTTGCTTCAGAACAGACCAAAAAATCCATAAAAGAAGTCATTTACTAGTAAAAGTTCTCTCGATGGAACATTATGTGGCATCATTTTCAGCATTAGTGAAATAAAGGATCTAGGAAAGCTGTTTGCTTGAGAGCGGAGAGCCGCTGACAGTCTGAGTGCATCAATACTAGGCCTGCCGAGCTGCTCCTTGTAGTTCAGCCCTCTTAAATAATGAATTCTTAAGAGCCCCTTATTATGAGATTTCCATTAAACACAAGTGACAAAAAAGCTTTACGTTCACATGTGAGAAGCACGGATCTACAAGTGCAAGAATAAATGGAGAAGTCTGATACTGTAATCACTGACTGGCACGAGTGATCATCCGCCCCTAAGAGGTAACACCGGCAGCGGTTAGTGGACGTTAATCTGCACTTAGTAAGAAAGGAGAGCTGCAAGGCTGCACAGAGAAAGAACCTAGCTTCTACAGCCATATTGGATGAAAGCCTTTCTTTTTCTCCGAGTAACAGCAAAATATATCTTTCTATACATTAACCCAAATGACTTAAAGGGTTTTCTCACAAACAAAGTTAATTATATTCAATAATAATAATTTCCACAATTGGATGTGATTACAAAAAATTTCCTGCCCTGAGATAATCTTATATATGTATCCCTGCTATGTACTGTGTAATGGATGTGTCTGACCATACAGGGACATGGTCTGATCATACCACATCTCCTGTGCTGAGATAATCTTATATATGTATCCCTGCTATGTACTGTGTAATGGATGTGTCTGGCTGTACAGGGACATGGTCTGATCATACCACATCTCCTGCGCTGAGATAACCTTATATATGTGTCCCTAATATGTACTGTGTAATGGATGTGTCTGACCATACAGGGACCTGGGCTGATCATACCACATCTCCTGTGCTGAGATAATCTTATATATGTGTCCCTGCTATGTACTGTGTAATGGATGTGTCTGACTGTACAGGAATATGGTCTGATCATACCACATCTCCTGTGCCAAGATAATCTTATATATGTATCCCTGTTATGAACTGTTTAATGGATGTGCCTGTCTGTACAGGGACATGGTCTGATCATACCACATCTCCTGTGCTGAGATAATTCTGTACATGTGTCCCTGCTATGTACTGTGTAATGGATGTGTCTGACAGTATAGGGACATGGTCTGATCATACCACATCTCCTATGCTGAGAAAATCATATACAGTCATATGAAAAAGTTTGGGCACCCCTCTTAATCTTACTCTTTTTTTTTGTTTAAAATTGGGTTTTTGCAACAGCTATTTCAGTGTGATATATGTAATAACTGATGGACACAGTAATATTTCAGGTTTGAAATGAGGTCTATTGTACTAACCAAAAATGTGAAATATGCATTATTTCAAAATTTGACAGGTGCCAGAGTATGGGCACCCTTCTGATTTTCGTGATTTGAATACTCCTAACTACTTTTTACTGACTTACTGAAGCACTAAATTGGTTTGGTAACCTCATTGAGCTTTGTACTTCATAGCCCAGTGTATCCAATCATGAGAAAAGCTATTTCAGGTGTCCATTTGCAAGTTGTTCTCCTATTTGCATCTTCTCTGAGGAGTGGCATCATGGGCTCCTCAAAACAGCTCTCAAATGATCTGAAAATAAAAAGATTGTTCAACATAGTTGTTCAGGGAAAGGATACAAAAAGTTGCCTCAGAGATTTAACCTTTGTCAGTTTCCACTGTGAGGAACATAGTAAGGAAATGGAAGACCACAGGGACAGTTCTTGTAACGGCCAGAAGTGGCAGGCCAACAAAAATATCAGAAAGGCAGAGAAGAAGAATGGTGATAACAGTCAAGAACAATCCACAGACCACCTCCAAAGACCTGCAGCATCATCTTGCTGCAGATGGTGTCACTGTGCATCGGTCAACAATACAGCGCACACTGCACAAGGAGAAGCTGTATGGGAGAGTGATGCGAAAGAAGCCGTTTCTGCATGCACGCCACAAACAGAGTCACCTGAGGTATGCAAAAGCACATTTGGACAAGAAAGTTTCATTTTGGAAGAAGGTCCTGTGGACTGATGAAGCAAAGATTGAGTTGTTTGGTCATACAACAAGGCGTTATGCATGGCGCCACAAAAACACAGCATTCCAAGAAAAACACTTGCTACCCAGTGTCAAATTTGGGGGAGGGTCCATCATGCTTTGGGGCTGTGTGGCCAATGACAGCATCGGGAATCTTTTAAAGTTGAGGGTCGCATGGATTCCACTCAGTATCAGCAGATTCTTGAGAATAATGTTCAAGAATCAGTGTCAAAGTTCAAGTTACGCCGGGATGGATCTTTCAGCAAGACAATGATCCAAAACACCGCTCCAAATCTACTCAGGCATTGATGCAGAGGAACAATTACAATGTTCTGGAATGGCCATCCCAGTCCCCAGACCTGAATATCATTAAACATCTGTGGGATGCTTTGAAGCGGGCTGTCCATGCTCGGCGACCATCAAACTTAACTGAACTGGAATTGTTTTGTAAAGAGGAATGGTCAAAAATACCTTTATCCAGGATCCAGGAACTCATTAACAGCTACAGGAAGTGACTAGAGGCTGTTATTTTTGCAAAAGGTGGATCTACTAAATATTAATGTCACTTTTCTGTTGAGGTATTCCATACTTTTGCACCTGTCAATTTTTGAAATAATGCATATTTCACATTTTCGGTTAGTACAATGATCCTCATTTCAATCCTGAAATATTACTGTGTCCATCAGTTATTACATATATCACACTGAAATAGCTGTTGCAAAAACCCAATTTTAAACCAAAAAAATTAGTAAGATTAAGAGTGGTTCCCAAACTTTTTCATATGACTGTATATGAGTCCCTGCTATGTACTGTGTAATGGATGTGTCTGACCATACAGGGACATGGTCTCATCATACCACACACAGCTCCTGTGCTGAGATAATCTTATATATGTGTCCTTGCTATGTACTGTGTAATGGATGTGTCTGACCGTACAGGTACATGGTCTGATCATACCACATCTCCTGTGCTGAGATAATCTTATATATGTGTCCCTGCTATGTACTGTGTAATGGATGTGTGTGACCGTACAGGTACATGGTCTGATCATACCACATCTCCTGTGCTGAGATAATCTTATATATGTATATGTGTCCCTGCTATGTACTGTTTAATGGCTCTGGCTGACCGTACAGGTACATGGTCTGATCATACCACATCTCCCGTGCTGAGATAATCTAATATATGTGTCCCTGCTATGTACTGTAGTGTAATGGATGTGTCTGACCGTACAGGTACATGGTCTGATCATACCACATCTCCTGTCTTGAGATAATCTTATATATGTATATGTGTCCCTGCTATGTACTGTGTAATGGACTTAAAAATTAATTGTGTTCATAGGAAAACCCCTTTAGCTGCAACTCACCATAAGTAATGAACCCAAATTGCAACATCTTACAACGTTCATAGAATTAAATAATGAGCTGCTCTGACAAGTGAGGATCACACTTAAGCACAATAGGGGATGGTACTGGGGCTCCTTATAGGTGATGATCTTCAGGCTCACTTTCAATTACCGTATATACTCGTGTATAAGCCGAGTTTTTCAGCCCAAAATTTGGGCTGAAAAGTCTCCCCCTCGGCTTATACACGAGTCACTACGGTATGTGCTGTAGTGGGGGCTGTGGGGCCGGGGCTGTGGAGGCTGGAGGAGGCGGGGGGAGGCTGCTGTATGAGCGGCCCCATCACGTGGGGCCGCTCATTATATATGCACTGCTTCCCCCTGTCAATCAGCGGCAGGGGGAAGCAGTTCATATATTCCCCCCAAAAGCTGGCACTGTCCCCCCTTGTAAGGCCCCCCCCCCCCCGCTGCTTATACATTACCATCCCGGTGTTCTGATCCGTGCCGCTCCTCGGTGCTTCTTCATGCTCCGTCCTCGCTGGCTGCATCCGGGGATCTCCGGCTGTCGCAGCAATATGACGTCATCGCGCGACGGCCGGAGAATGGAGATCCCGGATGCAGCCAGCGAGGACGGAGCATGAAGAAGCACCGAGGAGCGGCGCGGATCAGAACACCGGGATGGTAATGTATAAGCAGCGTGGGGGAAGCCTTACAAGGGGGCCGAGTGCCAGCATTTGGGGGCTGCTTGGTACCCCCAGGGGGCTGTTGGTACCCCCAGGGGGCTGCTGGGTACCCCCTGGGGGCTGTTAGTACCCCCTGGGGGCTGTTGGGTACCCCCAGGGGGCTGCTGGGTACCCCCTGGGGGCTGTTGGTACCCCAGGGGGCTGTTGGTACCCCCTGGGGGCTGTTGGTACCCCCAGGGGGCTGTTGGTACCCCCAGGGGCTGCTGGGTGCCCCCAGGGGGCCGCTGGGTACCCCCTGGGGGCCGCTGTATAACCCCTGGGGGGTGCTGTATAACCCCTGGGGGGTGCTGTATAACCCCTGGGGGCTGCTGTATATACTGCCGAGGCCTGTATACCACTGGGGCTGCTGTATATACCACTGGGGCTGCTGTATATACCACTGGGGCTGCTGTATATACCACTGGGGCTGCTGTATATACCACTGGGGCTTCTGTATATACCACTGGGGCTTCTGTATATACCACTGCACTGAGGCTGCTGTATATACTGGTGGGGTCTGTATATACCACTGGGGAGGCTGCTGTATACCACTGGGTTGCTGTATATACTACTGGGGCTGCCTGTATACTACCACTGGGGCTGTATATACTACTGGGGCTGCCTGTATACTACCACTGGGGCTGTATATACTACTGGGCTGCTGCTGTATACAGCACTGGGGCTGCTGCTGTATACTACCACTGGGGCTGCTGTATACTACCACTGGGGCTGCTGTATACTACCACTGGGGCTGCTGTATACTACCACTGGGGAGGCCTGTATACCACTGGGGGGGCCTGTATACCACACTGCTGGGGGCTGTATACCTCTGCTGAGGTCCACCCTCGGCTTATACACGAGTCAATAGGTTTTTCCAGATTTTTGGGGCAAAAGTAGGGGGGTCGGCTTATACACGGGTCGGCTTATACACGAGTATATACGGTAATGATTCAATTCATGATCAAGTATTTATGGCTTATCATTTTGGTATGGGTTCATGAGCATTTGGGTTTTCTTAGGTTGAATGTATACTGCACAATTATTAGATACGAGTGTACCCAGGAACGCTCCTTTCCGGATAATTGTGCAGTGTAAACAGGTTGCCAAACACCTAATGAAAGAGTAAAATATTAATTTATTGGGTGAAATTTTAGTCATTTCCCAATGTGTGGCATTTTTCCAGAAGTCCTTGCCTTTGGCAAGTTCCCTGACTGCTCCACAGACGTGCATGAGCTGTGTTATACTATGAATGTCCTTCATTGCATATATAGCAATTAATCAGAAGATAAGCTGTGATTGGTTGCTACAGATCACCTGATAAATATCCAGGCTAACTGTCAAAACAGCCTATGCAGTATTTATTAACTCACACATACAAACAGTAAACAGGCCCTTTTATTTGGTGACTGACTGTAAAGCCGAGGGTTAAAATTTCCCCTCAAAACACAGTCTATGACGTACCCCGAGTCAAATGAGGTGTCCGTGCAAAATATTGTGATGGTAGATGCGACGGTGAGGATTCTTTTAGTGGACACACAGACATATACACACACAAATATATATTCAGCTTTATATCTTAGGTAAATAGAACAACAAGGTGATACATGTAAAAAGATGGTATAAAACCACAAAAAGTTACATACCATATAAAAACATGTTGAAAGTAACACAATCATGAGTAGGTGTGTATATAACAGTGGACAGGTGGGGAAAATATATAAATATTAGATTAAATATTGCCCCAAGCAATAGTAACTATGAAGTATGAGGAGTGCCATATAGAACAGGAAAAGAGCAACCCCAACTTACGTTTCACGTCTTTTTATCTACAAGCTTCCTCAGGGGCTAAAGAATGTTCCTGGCTACTCTGTTTTTCCAGATTCCAGGGGTTGCCATAACCTTCATCCTTTAACCCCTTGGGATCTGAAATTGCAAAGTGACCCCTAGGCTGGGGCCACAGAGTTCGTTGCTGTTCAGTGGTGCAACCTGGCAAATAGGAGAGTCAGGTAACCCGGGTAAAAATCAGGAGGTACAAAATCATCAGGGAGCAGAAGCATAAGTAAACAAGCCAAAGTCAAAATCAGGACTATCTACTAGGACAGAAATCCCCAAACTTTCTGACCTTAAGAGCTACATTCATCTCTGAAAGATTGTGAGGAGCCACATGCAGCTTCCGTACCCCTGACAGTAGTGACACCCAGAGCCCTCTATTACCGTTATAATGACAGCAAAAGCTTTTACATGGCAATCACATAGAGGCAGTACACCAAAATCCAGGTGTTCTTACCCTACCCCCAATTCAGATCCACTCTTTTCTATGTGGGGCTACTCACAAAAAGTCACTGAAATGAGACCTGCTCTTCATATCGGTTTGCTAGACCACTAGACCAGTTGTGTATGGACAAATCTGGAAGACAGCTGCGAGACACACACCCCAGGACTGTAAGCCACATGTGGTTCCCGAGCAACAGGTTTGGGTCCCCTGCCCTAAGACTTTATGACCTGATAAACACAATGCTAGAGCTAGTTAGGTTATAACTGGCAGTGGGGACTGATTCTCAGTTGTTTAAATAGTGATTAGCTCCACCCAGTGCTAAAGGTAGTGACAAACCCAAACTAACAAACATTTACGGTAATCCCAAAACTACTGGGCTGGACAGAGCCACGAATCACATATGGAAAACAGGGCTACTGAACAGCCATCCTGCATCTGACGAAGATGGAATCAGGAATGAAGACAAGACCGGTCTAATTAAAGATGTAAAAACTGTAGAAGGCCCCTTTCACATCAGCGTTTTACGCTGATCACGGCAGTTGCGGTGAAAAAAACGCAACTGCCGCGATTACCACATAACGACCGCACTGACTGAGTTTTTTTCGCAGCCGCACCTGCGGCAAGTGCCGAAGCCGCAACTACACCACACTTGCTGCACCTGTCGCAAGCCACATAGACATTGCATGGGGCTTGCCGTAGGTGAACAGCAAGTGCAGCAGTTAAGGGCCCTTTCACATCAGCGGTATTTTCAAATCGTGGCAGATGCGGTGAAAAAACCGCATCTGCCGCGATTACCGCATAACCGCGACACTTGCGGCACACTTGCGGCAAGCCCCATGCAATGTCTATGGGGCTTGCGGTAAGGGTGCGGCAGGTGCGGCAAGTGCGGTTTCGGCACTTGCGGCAGGTGCGGCCGCGAAAAAAAACGCTGCAAGCAGCGGTTTTTTAAGCGGCCGCACCTGCCGCAAGTGCCGAAACCGCACTTGCCGCACCCTTACCGCAAGCCCCATAGACATTGCATGGGGCTTGCCGCAAGTGTGCCGCAAGTGTCGCAGTTATGCGGTAATCGCGGCAGATGCGTTTTTTTCACCGCATCTGCCGCGATTTGAAAATACCGCTGATGTCAAAAGGCCCTTATGCGGTAATCGCGGCAGATGCGTTTTTTTCACCGCATCTGCCGCGATTTGAAAATACCGCTGATGTGAAAAGGCCCTTATGCGGTAATCGCGGCAGTTGCGCTTTTTTCGCCGCAACTGCCGCGATCAGCGTAAAACGGTGATGTGAAAGCAGTCTTAGGGCCCTTTCACATCAGCGTTTTTTTCAAATCGCTGCAGATACGGTGAAAATACCGCATCTGCCGCGATTACCGCATACCGGCTGCACTTGCAGCACGGTTGCGGCGCGGTTGCGGTAAACGCCATACAAGGTATAGGTGGACTTGCGGCAGGTGCAAGTCCGCCTATACCTTGTATGGCGTTTACCGCAACCGCACCGCAAGTGCAGCCGGTATGCGGTAATCGCGGCAGTTTGCGGTTTTTTCACCGCATCTGCCGCGATTTGAAAAAAACGCTGATGTGAAAGGGCCCTTAAACAGTGATTAATTTTTTCAAGGCTTGTACATTAGTTTTTGGCGTCTTTCTGTTTTACTTGCGTAAATCTCCTTAGTCTTTGGTTTCCGCTAGGCACAAGTCTTAAAAAGGTTTCGCTACTATTGAATTCTCTAAATACGGATGGCACCTTTATCTACCCCAACAAAGGCCTTGGCTGTATCCGAAAATGGAGTACTATTACTACCCAGGAACATTCGTTTTAACACATCCCAAGCCATCTCTGTACTACAGATAGAGCAGCGGAGCCTGCCAACATCCGCGTGTGGAATGTAGAGATCATTCTCCAGCTATTTATCTCTCCTCCTAAGTGATAAAACGCTCAAGATTACCAGCATGGTGGGCTAGAGGAGTTCACCTGTAATATAAGAGGGGGGGAAGAGTGGAGAGAAACAGCTGAGATTTCCATTATTTCCCTCAAAAGGCATCCATGATTGTAACCGGAGACAAATATCTAAAGCCCCAAGAACGAAATATGTTAGATAACAAGCTATCGGTTGTCCGATTATGACAGCTCTGCCCTATCTGTACGCCAGAGCCAAAAATCATGATAAAGGATGTATCGCTAACACAATACCGCGCTACATATGCTCCACACAGATCAGTGTTACGGAGAGGAAATCTGATCTTGATATGTGCGGGGCTTTTTGTGCAAGTTGTCGTCATATGTTTTCATTTAATCATAGTAAAACTTCTCCGCGATCGAATGCCGCTCTGTTCTCACACATCACAGGCGCATTCTCGTTATATTAAATAAAACAAGACACCGCTGTGGAATAAACCATTCTGAGCGCATTGTCTTTTAACACAAGAGGATCCAAGAGTCAGGGAGAATTATTTGCTTTATAGAAGATAAAATGTGAACACCAGCCAACTGGAATAAAAACCTCATGTACGCGGCAGAGGTTTGTGCAGGAGGCACAATTGATTGTGACGCCATATGGTCCTCAATGGTGGTTTATTGTGGGGCCATACTGCCAAGTTTTTTTTTTTCCAGATTCATTTATAAAAGAACGATTGAACATCTTTAAGTTAGAGGTGTACAAAAGTTCTGTAATGGCCCATAGGAGTTTGTGGATGCACTACCGCCCTTCAATAAAACTTGAGATTTGCTCAGAGTAAAAATAGAACCATGTGCATAAGAACTAATAAATACATAAAGGGAAACTCTGAAACAAGTCTCCTACTCTCTACTAGGGAGTCCTCTAGATAAGAGATGAGTGGACACATGGAAGTTCGGGTTCTGGGAATTCAGCCGGACTTTATGTTAAGTTCAGTTCAGAATCCAAACTTGACCAGAACCTCATTGGAAGTTACTGAATGGGCAGTTCGGTGACACCTTTTATTTGTACACACTACATCCGATAGAGTTGATTTTACCCCCAGTGTGAGTTGATCAAATACTGCAAGCGGCTCGCACTGGGTCGAGCACAGAGTGTACCCGAGCACAGCGACGTTCGCTCCAGTAGTTGGCATATGTTAAGGACCCAAACTCCGAACCTGAAATCTAAAACTTTTTGTAAGGTTTGTGTTCGATACAAACTCCAAACTTTAAAGTTCGGTTCACTTATCAATACTCTAGATTACAGAGGTTTTGCTGGAATCGTTCAACCTAACAACCATCACCTGGTTAAGAAAAAAAGCAATGACTCACTCTCCCAGTTCTAGTGCTGCCTCTCCACCTCTGCTCCAGTGATTATTTACAGGCTGAAGTGGTGACATTGAGGCGATCGACAGGGTAGTTGGGTACTCTGATACCGGGACTGATGGCTACTTGGATGGTGGATCACGGCTGGTCAGTTCCCGGATCCGTGCCCTGGACCCTCAGTAGCGGGGATGGTGGGGGAATGATGATGATGGTGAATGTTGTCGTGACGCCACCTGTGATACCTGGTAAGTTAGATACCAGCGCTGCAGGCCGGCCGCTAAGGTGATGTGATGCAGCTTGAGTGTTACAGCTCCTCACAGGCGGAGCTTTACCTCAGGGCAGCGAGGGTGGATGAGGGGAGTCGTAGTAGCGTCTCTGCGGTGAACAGTGTGGGCAGCAGCGGTGAAACAGGCACACACGCAATAGACTTCGTTTCGGTACTTCGTTTTTACTGATGTCCGGTAACAGGTACAGTCCAGGAAGGTCACCAGGTCCTCAGTGCAATTTGGGACTTTCACCTTGGAGAGTTGTGAGGCCTCCTCTGTCACTGTGCACGGTGGTTTGGGGTAAGCTCTGCCTATAACTGAACTCGCCGCTCCTTCTCCCGCTCAGGGTATTACTCTATAACCAACTATGAGGACCTCCTGTGGGAATCCCTATCTCCTCTGGGCCCCTGGTCCTGTGCTTGGTCAGGTTTGAGTGTCTCTTAGTTTGTTACCTAGGGGATTAGATCCTCCTGGTTCTTCCGGGCTTTTCCTGCTACAATGGATGAATTAGCAGTGTCGGACTCCGGTGTCCGGTGGGCTAAAGGGAAACCTCTTTGTTCCCTTATACTCCTTCACTGGCCTCCGTCCCCCTCTCTAGGTGCTGCACAGCTGGTCAGTGTCCCCTGGTTCTGGGCCTGGCGTGGCTCCAGTAACGTCTCTTTCCAGTACCTTCTCTTAGGCTGTTTCACTGGACTTCTGCTCTCTTCACTGCTGAGTGCAGACTCACTAACTAACTGCTCTCTTCACTGCTCAGAGCAGACTGACTGACTCCTCCCTCAGGCCTGATCTTTATAGGGGAACTGGTTAAGGCAGCCAGTAGAGCTCCCCCTCCAGGTCTGGGGTGGAAGGTGTTGTGTGCTGTGTGTACCAAAGTGTAAATCCCTCCTTGCACCGATGGGTCCTGTGGCAATCCCCAGCAGGGGTGCCACAACATCATAACTACAGTTCAAATCAGGCAATCAGTGAGTGCAATGACTCGGAGTATTCAGCACAAGCCACTGATGTCAGCTGTAGTCGTGATGTCACCGCTGTAGTTAGTAAACAATAACAGCACTGGTCGATAAAGAAAGAATATTATTCCCAGAAAGTCCTTTAAAGGGATTATCCGTGTCAGTTTCTTTTTATTTTTATAATGTGCCTGAGCACTAACAGGGACGTAGCTGCTAACTACCCGCTTGTTGTGCCTGGTGCCGATCTCTGCCAGCACAGATTGGTCGAAGACAGCTCCTGACATTGATTCAATGGTTTCTGCTGGTGTCAAATCGCTTCTATTTCACTTTGCTCTGTTGACAGGGATTTGACCGCCCAACGTCATGCTGCGTAACTGCAGAAAGATGCCTGTCAATCAGCATGACATTGGCACTCATGCCCTGTCAACAGATCAGAGCAGAAGAAGAAGAGCTGCTGTGTTTATGTGGAGCAGTTGAATCGCCAGTAGAAGCATTCAATGACTGCACTGTGCTGACGCCGGGTACAACAGGCAGGTAGTTGCCTATTTAGAAACAACCTGCCTTGACGTTTTTAGGCACTTTCCACATTGGGACTCACAATCTTAGCTGCCTATCAGGTGAGTTGTATTGTGGGAGTAAATCAGAGAACCTTGAGGACTCCACAGAAACACGGGAGAACATACAAATTTGTCATATAAGCAAAGATCATTCAATGATAATTTACAGATGTATTTTAGCAGATTTAGTCTATATTTACTAGATCGCAGCAGAGCCTTTTTGGTACTTTTGTCATAGAAATATCTTTGGAAGTAGGATATCCATAACCTATAGAAAAAATGTATATATGAAATTCAATTCAGTATTGTGTAATTTTACTCTTAATGGTTAAAAAGTTTTAAACTTTAATACATCAGTAGGACACCTGAAAATAATCAACTTTGTAATTTATTTTATCAGAGAAATTTGCTTCTTTACCCAATCATTCAGTCTGAATTCATGGGTAAAATCCACGATATAGTCAGTGAAATTCACATTACTGAGCTACGAGATATATAATCACCAATGCAGAAAGGGTTAAACGACCGTGACTCCAGGATCTGAGTGAACATCAAACTTCGGAGGACATCAATTAGGATATATCGGGTGTGGTTTATTAAATAGTCAATGAATTTCAGGTCTCAGAGCCCCTTACTCAGGACTAACCAACTTTTGGTGCTTTTAAAATTCTATGGAGTGGGAGGAGCTAAGGCCGATACTTACAACTGCTTAAATTCTATTGAACTTCTCCTCTCTTATCTCCCCTTCCCACAATTGCATACAAGATTTCTCCCATGCATCTCTATACTCTGGAACTCTCTGCCCCAACACATCAGATTCTCACTTATTATGGAAATCTTCAAAAGGAACCTGAAGACCCACCTCTTCTGATAAACCTACAACCTGCAGTGAGCCTCAGTTCACTAAACCACAGTATGACCAGCTCTACCCTTCCTACTGTATCCTTTTTCCATTCCTTGTAGACTGTGAGCCCTCATGGGCAGGGTCCTCTCTCCTCACCTACTTTATCCTCATCCATCCCTTGTAGACTGTGAGCCCTTCCTGGCAGGGTCCTCTATCCTTCACTTCTTTATCCTCATCCATCCCTTGTAGACTGTGAGCCCTCGCAGGCAGGGTCCTCTCTCCTCATTACTGTATCCTTCCCATCCTTGTAGACTATAAGCCCTTTAAGGCAGAGTCCTTTCTCCTCATCTACTGCAACCTCACCGATCTGTGTAGACTGTGAGCCCTAGCGGGCAGAGTCCTCTCTCCTCACCTACTGTATCCTCACCCATCCCTTGTAGACTGTGAGCTCTGCGGGCAGCATCCTCTCTCCTCACCTACTGTATTCTCACCATCCCTTGTAGACTGTGAGCCTTGCGGGCAACATCTCTCTCCTCACCTACTGTATCCTCACCCATCCCTTGTAGACTGTGAGCCCTCGTAGGCAGGGTCTTCTCTCTTCACCTACTGTATCCTCACCATCCCTCGTAGACTGTGAGCCCTCGCAGGCAACATCATCTCTCTCACCTACTGTATCCTCACCCATCCCTTGTAGACTGTGAGCCCTCGCGGGCAGAGTCTTCTCTCCTCTCCTAGTGTATCCTCACCCATCCCTTGTAGACTGTGAGCCCTCGCGGCAGCATCCTCTCTCCTCACCTACTGTATCCTCACCCATCCCTTGTAGACTGTGAGCCCTTGTAGCAGGGTCCCTCTCTCTTCACCTACTGTATTCTCAACCATCCCTTGTAGACTGTGAGCCCTCGCGGGCAACATCCTCTCTCCTAACCTACTGTATTCTCAACCATCCCTTGTAGACTGTTTGCCCTCACGGCAGGGTCCACTCTCCTCCTATACCTGCCAGTGGCTTGTATTGTTCATGATTATTGTACTCCTCTATATATACCCTTTCACATGTAAAGCGCCATGAAATAAATAAAAATAATAATAATAAATCGTGATGAGTGAATAGTAATATATTTGGGTTACTCATGCCAAATACTTTGAACTCTTCCAGCATTCGTCATGAATAATGAACCTAATGCAAGTCAACGGTGAACTTGAATATTTCTCAGGGAAATCTTCCAGAACTATGCTCAAGTTCCCATTAGCTTGTGTTAGGTTCGTTATTCGTGACAAATACTGGAACAGTTCAAAGTATTCTATACGAATAACCTGATTATCTTACTATTCGCTCATCACTAATTACAAAGTATCTTTTCTTTCACGTGTACGATTGATTTATGAAAAAATAAAGTAAACTCCCGTTATGGTTTAAAGATTAAAAAATACAAAATATTAACTAAAAAAAAAACCTAGATAAATTTCAAAGCTTTAGAGTACAATGTTGCAGTGGTGCAACTTGGAGCTCATGGTCCCCGATGCGAAAGTTTCCAACGGGGCCCCTATTATTGCAAATCTTTAATATCATTAGTCTTTTTCTATAAGCCAAATTTGGCCCCTAGGTAGGGCCAGGTTGCGACCTGCACCTATTGTAGTTATGCCCCTCCAATGCTGGTCTATGTACAAAAAAAAAGGATAGTATTATACTAGGAGACGTTTCCACATCACACGGGAAAGTCAAGGAGTTAAATCAGCGCAGCAAGTCGGGAAACATCTTTACTGCAGGATCTAGAACAAGTTTTCAAAGCAGTTTCCCATCACACTCCTCATAACTCAAACCTCCTCTCAGGTCTGTCATTGGCGAGCAGATGGAAAATATTAAGGTAAAAGGGCCGACTGGATCGGTCAGCCTTCCGTCTCTGCCAAAAGGCCTCATGCTAACTACAAGCAGATTTGCAGGCGGCCTCACTGCTCTGTTACAATCTGAGATCTGGCACATCCTTTGCCCTGACTACCAGCAGGAGGGCAGGAGGCCAGCTGAGCGCGGCTACTGTGCCAAACAGACTGTGCAAGGCCTTCCTGCTTGAATGCTTCTACAGAAAGACTGAAAGTCCATGGCCTCTTTTGTAAACAACTTCTTGTACTTTCTGCCTGCTACTGTGCCAAACCATCCTGATGGCTCAGTGTCAAAAGGTGGCACGACTTAATCCTCCTATAAGAGGGGAATAAACTGGAGGGTGTTTGGAGAATTCATCCTAGGAGGAAATAACAGCTGGAGATCAGGATGCCTTCACTTCAACGTGTTATATAAAGCCATGAGCAAAACTAAACCGAAGCAGTCAAAACAGAACAATAAACTTGTAAACATTAAAAATAGAATAAAATGTGCCGGTGTATTACGTGTATCTTGTGTAAGCAATCACGAACAAGATAAGTTCAAAGTTCAATAGAAATGCTGGATATGGGCAGAGAGAAGTCCAAAAAAAGCATACATTTAAAGGGTTAAAGGGAACTCCGAGGGAGAGAAAATGTTTTAGTACAGTCCCTGCCCTGCTACATGATTAAGAAGAGCCATACAATGCATTCTACGGACTATAGATAGCTTATAAATTGATAAAATCATACCTGCTCCTCAGCTCTCCCCCTCCATCATGGGACAGAGAATTTCAGCATGTCAGCTTCATGCAGGAGCAGAGAGCAGGAGGTGTGTCGAGGGCGTGGATGCTTGGAGCTGCAGGATCATCCTACACTCCAGCTCCCTCACACTTCTGTATAGGGATGGGGCGTGGGCGACACGCCATGATTTTGAACAGCAAAGCAAAGTACAGACAGAAACCTTGAAACAGCAGTGATGAGTGTGTGGACAATCACATTGGAACAGCAGTGCCATGTATGTAGACAGACACTTTAGAACAAAACTGAGTGTGTGGACAAGCACAATGGATCAGCAGAGTCAAGCATGCATACATCTAGAACAGCATGTTCATACAAGCACCCTGGAACAGCAGTGCTAAGTGAGCAGAATGGCACTTTTGGATAGCAGAGCAGGGAGTATAGCAAAAGTGAATTTGTCAGGAGACGTAGTTTAAGAAAGTTCAAGCAGAGCCCAGCTGGTTTAGTCTTCTGGCATATAAGATTCTTGTATGAGACAGCCAGCGTAAATGCTGAATTACTTTATATGAAATCTGTCAGGTTCACAAATGCTATTAACCTGCAGATATACGAATAATTTGTAGATTATTAAAGTTCCAATGCAGTCCGGCTGCTTAACCGAATGAACGACTACCTGAAGAAAATGACCTTTATTCTACCCAAAAGCCATCGGTTTTCAGTCAGAGGTGTGCTTGGAGCGACTACGATCACCCCTCACAGTATTGGGAGTGTTGACTGTGAGCATGGCATGGCATTCGGATTGACATCTCAGTGCAGTGCATTATGGCAGAGGGAGCGGTCAATCAAAGTGCTGGGAAATGCTTACAGCTGCTCCGGGCATGCCTCTATGACTGAAAGTCAGCAGAGGCGTAAAGTTCATTTTCTCCAGGTAGTCGTGCTTTCCGTAAGGCACTATGTCAGCGTTGGAAAGTTATTAATCTGCATGTTAGTAGATTTAGGGACACTATAGGATCCCTTTAATACTCAGGTGGCATTCCACCGCCTGTGCCGACCTAGGGGAGTGACATCAAAGGTGCATGTTGGGGTATCATGGTAATCTGACATGTAGTGCATGTAGAAAGCAGAGTCTAACGCTGGAGTCAGGACAGGTGAATAACAACTTAGGAGACCCCTGATGCCGATATCTGAGTGCTTGAATAAACCTGACAGACGCATCTATTTCTAATTCCCAAACTATGCTCATGTATAGGGAAGATGGTGTGTCACAGTCCGCGCTGCTGTCTCAATGGAATCACAAGGGATGGATGTCTCCAAGAAGTCACAAGGAAGGCAAGGTTCCAAAGCAACAATCTCCTTTATTCACCAACGCGTTTCGGCACCTATCCTGGCACCTTCATCAGGGTAATTCCCAAACTAGGTACTCACATGTATGATTTTCTAAGAGCCATCAAAAGCAACATAGTTGATTGTTGAAATTTTCTTAAATTGTACAAAGCCTGTACACAATCAGCTGGAACAAAAATGTATATAAATGAGCTCATATGGGATGAAACTAAGTTAACGTAGATATGTAAATGAAATAGAGATTAATAAGAAACTGGTCACCTCGCGGTGTTATGGGAATCTGCCATTTAAATGTGAATCCTCCAGCGACACCTGTAATATATGGGGAGCCTTCTACTGGCAGAGGACATTGGTTACACAGGAGACCTAATGGTATCACAATCATTCAATGTTACGTTTCTCCAGTGTGCAGACAAACACTGGTACAGGGTCCCTCAAGCTGCTCCTCTTCAACGCATCAATGCCCTGCCAGTTGGCAACCTCAAGCCAGGAAGCTGTCAGTGTCAATTGAGCTGAGGCTATGTGGTTCATGCTGGTGAACGGGCGTCCTATGTTTCCAAAGCATGGGAAAAAAATATATATATAGTCTCTGCTCCCCTTCCATGTGAGCTGGCGACTTCCACTGACTGCAGTTTAAAGGAACTGTGAATTGGTCTTAACAAAAGCGTTCTGTGGCTCGGTCCTGGCTGGGACCCTTGTCAACAGATTCCAGGGTCGCAGGTCACACTAACTAACATCTATTCCCAGGAGAGCTTGCTCTGAGCGCAGCCTGGAAATAGTACAAATTTGGAATTTTTGTCTAATCCCCCGAGATATTCCTGATCCTTCCACATGTTTCTGCTCAATTAGAAACAATTCTCACTTTGCACCACGTGAGAGGCCCCATGGACATTATGTTCAAAGGAAGGTGACCTCCGAGCCAGACGAACAGAGGGAGGAGGTCTGTTCTATTATTACAGAGAGATGCATCACAAAGAGTGTGTGGGTTTATACGTCATACTGCATAAAGAATGGTTGGTAAACATGGTCCTTATAAATGGATATTGGATAAGTATGGAAACAAGTTATCACCTGTGGATCGGTCAGGATCTAACCGCACTGCTCAGAAGAACGGGGCAATTTTATCAGTTAAAAGAGAGCTGTGCACATATATGACTGCCACTCCATTGATTCCCAATGGGGCTGTGTGTACATCACTCCATTTATTCTCTATGGGTCTGCAGTGCACGTGTGACCGCTGCTTCATTCATTCATTCCCTGTGGGGTTGTTGTGCACATATGTGACGGTCGCTCCGTTCATTCCCTATGGGGCAGCAATGCCCATGTGTGACCACTGCTCCATTCATTCCCTTTAAGGCTACAGTGCACATGTGTGACCGTCACCCCATTCATTCCATATGGGACTGCAGTGCACATGTGTGACCACAGCTCTACGCATTCCCTATCAGTCTACCATGCACATATGTGACAGCAGCTTTATTCATTCTCTGACTGCAGTGCACATGTGTGACCACTGCTCTATTCATTCCCTATCAGTCTACCATGCACATATGTGACAGCAGCTTTATTCATTCTCTGACTGCAGTGCACGTGACCATCCCTCTGTTCATTCTCTATGAGGCTACAGTGCACACATGCGACCACCACTCCATTTATTCCCTATGAGGCTCCAGTGCACACACGCGACCACCAATCCATTTATTCTCTATGGGACTGCAGTGCACATGTGTGACTACCCGCTCTATGCATTCCTTATGGGACTGCAGTGCACATGTGAGACTGCCACTCAATCATTTCCTATGGGCTGCAGAGCATATGTGAGACCGCTGCTCCATTCATTCCCTATAAGGCTGCAGTGCACATGTATGACCACCGCTCCATTCATTCTCTATGAAGCTACAGTGCATGTGTGACTGCTGCTCCATTCATTCTTTATACAGCTGCAGTGCACGTGTCTTCCCATTCACCCTCCATGGAGCTGAGGTGCACGTATCTTCCCATTCATTCTCTATGGGGCTGCAGTGCACATGTGACCCCCTCTCTATTCATTCTCCATGGAGCTACAATGGACATGTGTGACCGCCGCTCCATTCACTCTCTATGAGGCTACAGTGCATGTGTGACCGCCGCTCCATTCACTCTCTATGGGGCTAAAGTGCACGTGTGACCGCCGCTCCATTCACTCTCTATGGGGCTACAGTGCACGTGTGACCGCTGCTCCATTCACTCTCTATGGGGCTACAGTGCACGTGTGACCGCCGCTCCATTCACTCTCTATGGGGCTACAGTGCACGTGTGACCGCCGCTCCATTCACTCTCTATGGGGCTACAGTGCACGTGTGACCGCTGCTCCATTCACTCTCTATGGGGCTACAGTGCACGTGTGACCGCCGCTCCAGTCACTCTCTATGGGGCTACAGTGCACGTGTGACCGCCGCTCCATTCACTCTCTATGAGGCTACAGTGCATGTGTGACCACCGCTCCATTCACTCTCTATGGGGCTACAGTGCACGTGTGACCGCCGCTCCATTCACCCTCTATGGGGCTACAGTGCACGTGTGACAGCCGCTCCATTCACTCTCTATGGGGCTACAGTGCACGTGTGACAGCCGCTCCATTCACTCTCTATGGGGCTACAGTGCACGTGTGACCGCCGATCCATTCACTCTCTATGGGGCTCCAGTGCATATGTGACTGCCGCTCCATTCACTCTCTATGGGGCTACAGTGCACGTGTGACAGCCGCTCCATTCACTCTCTATGGGGCTACAGTGCACGTGTGACAGCCGCTCCATTCACTCTCTATGGGGCTACAGTGCACGTGTGACAGCCGCTCCATTCACCCTCTATGGGGCTACAGTGCACGTGTGACAGCCGCTCCATTCACTCTCTATGGGGCTACAGTGCACGTGTGACCGCCGATCCATTCACTCTCTATGGGGCTCCAGTGCATATGTGACTGCCGCTCCATTCACTCTCTATGGGGCTACAGTGCACGTGTGACAGCCGCTCCATTCACTCTCTATGGGGCTACAGTGCACGTGTGACAGCTGCTCCATTCACTCTCTATGGGCTACAGTGCACGTGTGACAGCCGCTCCATTCACCCTCTATGGGGCTACAGTGCACGTGTGACAGCCGCTCCATTCACTCTCTATGGGGCTACAGTGCACGTGTGACCGCCGATCCATTCACTCTCTATGGGGCTCCAGTGCATATGTGACTGCCGCTCCATTCACTCTCTATGGGGCTACAGTGCACGTGACTGCCACTCTATTCATTCTCTATGGGATTGCAGTTAACATATGCCAAAAAAAAAAACTTTATTCCTCCCAAGAGTTGCTGGCATTCATCACAGAGGTGTGCACACAGTGATTACAGTTACTGCACAGTACTCAGCAAGCAGCAGCCGTGAGCACACCCTGGCACTTTGACTGGTGGCTTGCTCTGCAGAACATCTGTATAGAGCGGGTTGTCAAAGTGCCGGGACATGCTTTCAGCTGCTGCCCACTGTAGTCGCCTCTATGACTGAAAGCCGGTGTTTGGGGACATGACAGGTTCCCTATAAAGGTTAGAAGGAAGATATAAAGTAGATGATACTTAGAATATAATGGGTGGGTTGCAGGTAAATACTACAGTCTGAGACACTACTGCACCAAACTGTCATAGTAAATGATGGCGCCCCCTATTAGTGAGAACAAGCTATGACATTGATCGGCCTTGTACACATTTTTCCTTTACAAAAAAAAGAGTCTTGAGCGAAGCTTCCCATCTGATCTGCACGTTTAGCTGACACCACAAAGGACTCTCGGTTCAAGGTCCTGTAAACCCTACTGACAACTCACAAACTGCAGCAGCCTCACAACTTTCTCCAAAAAAACAGGCGCTTGTGTAACTTAAATATACAAATGCTGCAGTGAGATAAGTTATGACAGGCCCAGATAAGGGGTCTCCCAGCTAAGACAGTTCTGTACAATTCATCGGCCCATCACAAAATGTACAAGACAGCAAGATATGGCCGAAAGCCCGGTTTGAGAAAGTGCACGGGGTGGGGTTAAAGGGACAATAAGAAGTGAAAAATGACAGGATGTGAGTGAGCAACTCTGAAGATGAACAGGAACCCTATGTGTTATCAGCTGACGTTATAAAACCGCTATATAACAGTGCGTCCTATATGTGTGGCTATGGCTCGGGCTGGTGTTAGGCTCCATCTAAAAATAAGCTGCATGTTTGCATCATTTTATTATCTCTTACGCCGTCTGGTATTTTAAGCAAAGGAAACAGGAAATCAAAACAGAATTTTATTCCAAAAAATAAAGCAGCAGCCAAGCCGAACAAAAAAAAAGAGAAAAGCTATCAATTCTGTAAATGATTAATTCAGTATTATTATTTGTTGTATCGATTGGAAACACAATATAGGAGCTGGACCTGGCCTCGGTTCACACCAGCATCATGGTTTCACATGGTGATCTATGACGTATATGAAAGATCCGATAGGATTTTGCGGCGTAGATCAAAAGCAATTGTAAAGCACTGGGTTACAAGTGGGCTCTGCTATATTATTATTAAAAGGATTATCCGGTCTTCTAACAAGATTCTGCAGACAACTAAAGTGACTGCAGACTTTTGGATCCTGGTGCGCTTGTTGTCAGGATTCTCCAGTGTTTCCGGTGAGAGCAGGCAGTCACATGCAGACTAGACGTGCTCAAATTAGAAATTAGGCAAGTCTAGACAGAATGTGACCGGAAGCAGGCACATCACTAATTTGTGGTCATGTTACCCCCGCTATCAGCTGTACTACCGGGTAAACCTTACAACGCGTCCATCGCGCACTGTCAGGATTCAAAAGCCTTCAGTCACATAGATTGACTGCAGACATTTACCAGAAGGCCGGATGACCTCTTTAATAGCAATACGAGCAAAACATAACAGCTCTCTGCAGATGTAAATCTTTATCTTGGGCACCATTCACACACTCATGGTCATGGTCACGGTCCGAGCATGGAAAGTGGTTCATGGATGCATCGAGGGTGTCCTCACTCAAACTTACAAGGCTTTCAAGATTGAAGACCTGCGGCTGGTCTGTGCATCACTGTCCGCGATCAGACTTTGAGGCCGTGCTGTGGAGTTCATGGAGTCAGAGTCTGTGTCCATTTAGGTTGAGTCGAAATCTGATTCAGGGAAATTGAGGAGTCCGAGTTGGAGATGAAGGTTTGGCTTACTGACTACAAACCAGGCTGTGAAGTCGGAAAGCTGGATTTAGGGAGATTGAGGAGTCAGAGTTGGAGACGGAGGTTTGGCTTACTGACTGCACACCAGGGGTGTGGAGTTGGAGATGGAGAGGCAATCTGGAGAAACTGAGGGGTTGGAGTTGGAGGTCTGGCTTACTTACTCCACAGCTCTGATTTGAAGGCGGGCTTATGTTGCAATATTTGTGATACAGTCAGGCGTTGACTTAAAGGGTAGCTACCTCCAGTAGGTGGCACTAGATTGACAGCTTTCTCTCTTTTAGATGACACCTAATTTGCATGTCTTTATCACATAGAGAATTGCCTAGGTCTCCCTTCAACAACTTGATGGTCTCTACTAGGAGAAACTACACCCCCCACAGATAAGATAACAGGCACCAAAATGGGCTGTCCATCTAACGCACAGATGAAACAAAGCCTCGAGAGGGGTACCTGCACTATTTTGCATTGGTCGGAATACGCTACTAATTTAACAATAATGTGAGCATATTTATCAAAATTTACTGTAGATGCTAAGAAATATGTCCAACTCGCCCTCCCTAAGAAAGAGACACCACACAACGTAAGATTTATTTTTTTGACCCAGGCCAAATATATAGTTCCCAAAACACCCTTGGCATATACGAAGGCAACTGTTGGTGACGATCCACTAGAATCCATTGAAACAACTCTGTACATCTACAATACATATATTCATATAACAGAGATGAATTTGCCAAAATAAATCTTTTGGTTGCACCAACTTGCACCTATCCTCAAAGTTCCCAAAGAAGCCACAACCTACAAAATTATAAAAAGGTACAAGGTACCGGTGGGGATTTTGCTGCAAATTTTGCATTAGGGCCCAAAAGCATCCAGTTACAGAGCACTACCTCTTTTTAAGATGCTCACCAGTCCCAACGGTGAGACCTGCATCTATATTATACTTAAAGTGTTAACAGCTGTTTAAATTTTTATTTAATAAAAATAATGTAGAGCTAGTGATTTTAATAAACTTTCAAATATACTTAATTAGAAAAATCTAGTTGGTTACCATTCATAAACCTTCCACAAGGTGTTCCCACTGCACTGTGTGAAGCAGACATATGTTCATTATCAGTCAGATCTGTCTTCAAAGTGAATATGGGCATGTATCCATATAAGGATAAAGGGGGCGTGGCCTACAGTGCTGACTGCAGCTGGTGAGGAAACAATGTATCCGATTACAGCACAGAGCTAAGCAATGTCATGATGTAAACTCCTTTTTACAAGCTTCTCTGTTCTGTCATCTGGCTCCACACAGTTCAGTCACAATCTTCTAACCCCTTCTCTTCTGGCTCGCCACATAGGATGTCTGTTAAACCCTTCTCTCCTCTGACATTCTACTGTTCCCTATCAGCTGCTGCTCCACGACCACACAGATATAAAATGCAGTTTTTAAAAGAGCACAGAAAAATATGAGAAAATGAGTCACATGGCACAAAAAAGCATTATCTTAGCTGCTATGTGACGCATCATTAACAACCAGTGCAGTATTGGTTTTTTTTTTAATGAAATTACATTCACACTTTAATGCCCATCTTGACCATATGCCAAATATCCATGTTGGTAATATTCCTTTAGGAAGATAAATTACCTTGACTAAACTCATTTTTATTAGAAGCTTCATTTTACTTGTCACTCATCCTATTATTGCAGACGAGTTTTCTGAGACAGGCCAAACTGGGTCAAACTGTCAATATCAATTCTGCCTGGAATAATGGGTGATATAGAAATTTATGATCTTCTGAAAAGTATGTTCCAAAGTTCTACTTCTATTACACTGCGTGGACTGGAGATCCATACTTGTTACACCACAAATTGTTCAAAGTGCACACTATGACCAGTTGCGCCAACGTTAAGGAACGTTAAGGAACGTAATTGGAGCTTGTGACATTCCAGATGCGTCTCCAAGACTTTTTGTTATTGGGTTTCCTGGCTATCTTCAACTTTAGGATAGTGGACCAAGGAGACAAATGGAGTTACTTGTCCTAGCACTGCACATCAAATTGGGTCTTTATAAAACAAATCTGTCAAAGCTCTAGATGAGTTGGAAGCATTCATGTGGCTATTTTCGTAAAGTGTATGAAGTCAAAGAAGGGAGAAAAGGAGGTGTCCTCATTATAACAAAGAGAAGATCCTTGAGATTTACCTAGAATCTCATTTCAAAGGAAGAAGGTCTCTTCTAACAGTTTTGTTGTAGTGTTTTGGGAAATCCTGGAAAATCAAAATGTCATGCCGGTTAACACTCCGGTAAGGAACGAAGGCAGCATGAACGACAGAGTGAGCCCAAAGGCACATCTTTCATTCACGTTTTTAGAAATTCAAGGAGAACATGGGAGTGCACTCGGAGAAGTGAGAGCTTCCAACAGCATGGGATACACAGGAACCAGGGTAAACACAGGGATTAACTATAGATGTATAAAAATTGGATAAAGAATGAAAGGTGGTTTATTTTCTACGCTCGCGGTGAAACCTCACTTCTTCAGGAAATCCACCGGACTCTGTCTCCTGGTTTTGTCTTACAAATACCAAGGTAGAATATTAATCGAACATTAAAAGTGTGCACAAGGCCTAAAACGGTTTTCCACCATTGCAAAAAATGGGATTAGGGAGATAGTAAATAAAATTAGGCTAGAGGCTTGACTTCTGTGGTCACTTGGGTAGTCACGGAAGTCATCGCTGTGGGCTAGAGTGTCGAGAGCAGTGATGTGGCAGATTTATATTGCAATAATGTGACTTTATTTTCTGAAATTTGGCTCTATATTGCCCAATTTTTTCAAAAGTTGTAAAGCCCCTTTACGGAGCAAATTTTTATACATTTAAAGGGACACTTTCAGGTCATTTTTCAGTACGATACTAATATTACCCTGACGTGCCTGGGCAGACCTTTAAAAAACTGTAAAATCAATTATTGTACTATTTCCAGTTTTCTTGTTATAAGCATCTTCACGTCCTGCAGAAAACAGCTGCATTAGTCCAGCTAGTTCTTCTTCTATTATTCACTACTTCTCAGGCAGCTCTCCCCTCCCTTCTCCCTTCTCCCCCCTTTGTGCTCATGTGAGTGATTCCTACTGATGTCCTGAGCAGTGATGTGAATATGTGACATGAATATTCATCCTATGAGTAGACAGCATAGAACTCACTGTGATTGACAGATGGAATGAATCTCTTTATTTGCGGTTTACAGAGGATAGGAGAGAAATATAAATAAAAGAAATACATCTCAAGAGAGAGCTTAGAGGGAGGAATTAGAAAGTGATAGCAGTTACATATGGGTTTTTGACCTGACGGATTCCCTTTAAGGCAGAAGCAACTTAAAAAAACCTTTCTAGCTAGCAACAAAAATTGTCACCATTACTGAGCATGATGGGATTACTTGTTACATGATCATAAAAAAGGCAAATAATCTATCACCCAGCCAGACTCCATACTCATCTGATGATGGATGAGCTGAAACACTGTAGACATGACATGCACTGCACATGGACACAGCTGGCCTTACCTTAAGATACAAAAGCAGCTTTTAGCGCCTGAAGATAACCGGCAGAAACCAAACCTATGCTTGCTGTCAATGTCAGTCAGCACAAATGTAAAGTTTTGCCCGACTTGGCTGGCCGTGAGGCTGAGAAGAGAAGAAAGACATGTGAGATACAAATAGGTCTGAAAACTCCCATATGTACAATATATATGCAGTGAATATATGTGTATATCTAACTGTGTGTTTATTTATATGTAGATTCACTTTGTGTTGTATATTATATATATATACATATATCTAAATATAATAATGTTTATGTATTTGTGTATATATACATATATTTCAGATGAAATTCATTGGATACGTAGAACGTTCACGCTAAAGTGATATTTTATAATGGAATAAGGGCATTTAAGTAGAAGCCTGCAATGGGGATTTTCTCATCTCAAAAACATATTTAAAGAAAAGCCAAGACCAGTGGTGGGTATACCCCAATAAAATGTCACTGTCTCCATAACTTGTCCAGTGGCCTTGAGCATAAGCTGTAGATTAAGGCCACAGGACAAGTTAACAACAATGTCTCCTGCTGTTCCCGAGTGGAGTTATTGTCTGCTGAGGCAGGATCCCACTCATTTAGAAACGCGGCCCTTAGGTCTTTAAAGTTCTGGGTTACAGAGTTATGAGACTCTACACAGCAACTCAGCTGATCTTATAGGTTTTCTATGGGATTCAGGACTGGGAGAAATATTGCCCAAGGCCCTCCTCCATGAGCTACCATTATTGTCCATGAAGATGAAATTAGGCTTGTATAGTTCATGCAGAGTCACAATGACTAGATTAATGATGTTATTCAAGTAGTAGGGGATTGTCACTGTACAACTAACAAAGTGTAGCTACGTTCTGTATTTACTAGATGCACCTGCCCACACTACCACCACCTACACCAAAGGCTCATCTGTTGACAACAATGGTTGCAAGCATAGCGCTCTCCTTGATGCGGCAACTCATTGGCGGTCATCAAATCTGCTCAGTGTAAATCGACTTTCATCAGTGAACAACACTGAGGCCCACTGGTCCCCCATCCAGCATAGATGCTCTCGGTGCCTGGTGGTGTGGTCAGGTACCTTGCAGGTTGTCCAGCATGCAGACTTCGCTGATGTAAACGGTTTCAAATGGTCTGATGTGACACTTGTTGGCCTCTCTCCTCCCTTGGGTGCCTGGAGTTGTGTGCCATTCATTATTCAGTTCCGCAGGGCATTGTTCACAATGAAGCGGTCATCAGTGTGGGATGTGGCAGAGGACATCCTCTTCTCTCCTTTCTGTATCTCTTCCACTTTCTCTGATGATGATCTTTGACTCTCTAAGCTCAGTGGCCACCCCCATCTGAGAACATCCTGCTTGAAGCCTTCCGATGGCGAGGTATGGCTGATCAATTGTTAGGTGTTGTCTTAGGGCCACGTCACACGGTTCAATTTCCTGAACGATATTGTTAGCGATCACATGCACGCGCGATCGCTAACAATATCGTTCACATCGTTGGTGAGCTGTCATACAGGCAGACTCACCAACAATATGGACCAGCAAGTACGCTAGTAACCATGGTAAACATCGGGTTACTAGGCGCCGCGAGAACTGTTAAATACCAAACTGAACCACAAAATGTATTGGGTGATTCATGAATCACACACCTGTTGTGAATTTTGTCATTAAGCTCCTTGTAAGAGAACAGCAAGTTGAGCAAAAATGTACTTAAAACACTGAAAAGTTGGACATGTGCCTTCAAAAGAAGGTCACATTAAGTTCAGCTGAAAAGGTTAGAGTGCATTTACGTTCATCCTGAAATTCACACAAAAGCCATATATTCCTAACTTTTTGTGAGTATATAAGCGGGTGAAATAAGTACTGAACACGTCATCAATCCTCTAAGTAAATAGATTTCTAAAGGTGCTATTGGCATGAATGTCTCACTAGATGTTGGTAACAACCCATCCAAATACACACAGGCAAAAGAATCAAATCATAGCAGACCATAAATTAAGGTATGTGTAAGATGAATGTGTAAAGTATTGTACATACTTACTGAAATTTATGTTATACTTTGTACAAAAGCCTTTGAAGGTGATGAAGCTTTCAGATGCCTCCTGAATGGAGACACTAGTCACTTGCATAGTCAGGAGTGATTTTGGCCCATTCTTCCACTCAAACACTTCTATGAACTCTGAGCTTTGGTTCCTTCCATGTATTTTCTATTGAATTCAGCTCGTTGATCGGCTCCGGCCATTCTAGCAGCTTCATTTTCTTTCTTTTTAAACCTATTAGTTTCCTTGGCTGATGTGTTTGGATCATTCTCTTACTGAAATGTCGCCCTCGTTTCATTGTCATCATCCTGGTAGATGGCACAAGATATTTATCAAGAATGTCTCCGTACATTTGTCCATTCACCCTTCCTTAAATTATATGAGTTTGCCTGTGCCGTATGCTGAAAAACAGCCCCAACCATGATTTTTCCACCCAACCTTCACAAACATGGTGTTATTATGGCATCCAAAGAGTTCAGTTCTGTCTCATCTGTCCAGACTATACTTCTCCCAGTTTTTTACAAGCTTGTCTAAATGTTGTTTAACAAACTTTTAATGTGCTTGAACATGCATACAAGCAATGGAGGATGAGTGCATTACTTTTTCTTGGAAACAACTGTACAGCTGTTTAATTATTTTTCCACTGAAATCTTGTACCGAGACCTGATCATGGCCGGTTTTAATATGTTTTTTTTTTCTCTTCCGGATTAAAGGCCCTAACAGTGTTCATGGAATTTTCAGCACTTCAGAAATTCTTCTGTAACCAATGTCATCAAGATGTTTTGAAACATAATTTGTGAAGGTCTTGAGACAGCTCACTTGTTTTACCCATCATGAGATGTTGCTTGTGTGGCTCTCTGGTAATGAAACACCTTTTTACAGACCAACAATTGAACCAGCTGATATTAGCGATAGATTATCTGCTGATGCCATGGCTTTTTTCGCCTCTCTTTCTCCACGTGTTTAATACTTTTTCCTTGTGTCATTTCTCATTATTTCACAGAACTTAAATTTATGGACACCTATGATTTGATTTCTTTGCCAGTGTGGATTGGATGGGTCTTTACCAACAACTGGTAAGAAATTCATGTTAATAGCACTTTTAGAAATACAGTATATTCAATTAGAAAATTGGCGACATGTTCGCCATTTATTTCACGCTACATATATGCATGTGTGTGTGTATATATACACACACATGTATATTCAGATGTAGATACAGAATACACACACATACATATATAATTAGATAGAAAGATAGATTCTTTTTAGTAATCCACATGGGTTAATTGTGTTTTACAATATCACAAATCAATCAGTTTTATTACACTGAAGAAATTACACACTCTTAAATTCCTTCATTGATTCACAACCACAAGCCATCTGGATGTACAGTAATTAACAGTGAAGGAGTCCTAGACTGATAAGTCTCGAGAACTATAAGCACCTCCGGTCTGTCTGCCGTACATTGCATAGGATGCAAATCTACTTTATACAGTCATAATGTAACATCACTAGTTTTTAGTAAAAGAAGGGCCTACACTATTAATTCCGGGAGTATCTGTAGGTATGCGGCCCGGTGCTTTAGGTGTGGCCTATTTGCACCTTTTCCACTTAAGTTGCTAGTTTTATAAATTATGCGTCTCCGGATGGGGGTGATGTGGTTAGTCCTAAATTGTGAATTACAGTCCAATAGAGGGGAACGCCAGATGCAGAATACCCATTTTCATTTATTCTACTGCAGGAATTTGAGGTAGTAGACACGGATCCCAAATAAGGATGTCTAGCAACCTAACGTGAAACGCGTTGCTCTCATTTTTTACAATCCCTCATATCTATGTATGAGGCTGAACTCAGGCTTTAGTAATTCACAGTACCACTATAGAATGCACTTCCCAGACTGACCTGGGGTTCCCTTACCCAAACTAACAACCTTCTAGGTGGATATAAAGCTACTAGATGGTGGCCCGAATTCTAACGCATCAGGTATTCTAGAATAGCATGTATCCTTGTATACAGGAGTGAATTGTGTCACACTATGACTGACAGCCCTGTAAACAGCAGAGACGTGCGTCACACTATGAACGGCATCAAAATTGCAGGAGGGGGGGGTAGTCAGTATGGAGCCAGGGGGAGGGGGGAGTCAGGATGGAGCCGGGTGAGTGGGGGGTTAGGGTGTCAGGATGGAGGGGGCGGAGAGGATGGATTCTTGCAGGGGGGGTAGGATGGAGGTGGTGGTTAGATGGAGGGGGGCAGGATGGAGCGAGCGGAGCCGGGGGTGCAGGATGAAGCGATCGGGGCACAGCTGTAGCAGTGTTCTGCTAGGACCTTGCATGATGTCAGAATGACATCGGTGTTCGGCGCTGTGATTGGCCCGCTCGCGGTCATGTGATATGTGACGCGCATATCACATGACCGCGAGCGGGCTAATCACAGCGCTGAATGCCGATGTCATTCTGACATCATGCAAGGTCCTAGCAGGACACTGCCAGCTACTGCTCCCGGTTACCGAGCACTCGGCGGAGGGCAAGTATAACAATGTTTATTATTTTTAATACATTTGTCTTTATTTTACATTTGATTTCGCAGTGTATAATGCACTGTGAAATCAAATCAATAAAGAAGTAGCCCTAAGGAGCAAGGGGGAGCGGGGAGCGTGAGCAGGGCAGGAGGATCGGGGGAGGGGGTGGAACGCAGGCAGGGCAGGAGGAGCGGGGGGGGGGGGGGGAGGATGCGGGCAAGGCAGGAGGAGCGGGGGGATGGAGCACGGGCAGGAGGAGCGCGAGCAGGGCAGGAGGAGCGCGAGCAGGGCAGGAGGAGCGCGGGGAAGGCAGGAGGAGCGGGGGGCCTATAGGTGAGCCGCATGGCGCGCAAATTTTGAACTCGCGCAGCTCTTTTGCATACGCTGCGCTCATTGGCTCCGCGCGTCTGCTGGCGACCAATGAGCGCTGGTGCGCGATTTCCGTGACAGACAGAGAACATTAGGAAATTATATAGTAGATAAGATTGGTCAGGAGACACACGGTCCACCAGGGCATAGAATTAAGGTGTGTGAATTGAGCCTCACACTGAGACCCAACTGATTCTCATAGGAAACATATAGCCCTTTATTTCCCCTGTGCTGTCCAGTTCCCCCACTAATGTTAGAGGATTCCTGGGAGTTTGAGCAGTCAGCTTATTATTAAAGGACCATTCCCCAAAAAAAATTTGCTAAATTCCCTTAATGTTGGAAGCCTTTGGGAAGTAATGGCTGGGGGTTACTGGCACATTGAATCTCTATAAAAATAAGTATACGGTAATTTTTATTGAAGTCAAGCACTTACATGGCCATATTACTACTCCCATATGTTAACATGAGATCCCTTTAAAACAATTAATTTGATATATATACAAAATGACTTAAATCTAGCTTTACTGTGATGACTCTTCCTCCGATCAACAAGATTATATTTCTTTCTTTTGATAAGACGGTAACGCACTAAGCAAAATACAGAGTGTAGAAAGTTTGCGAAAACCACTATCTGCTACAAAATGTTCAATAATTTAGTGAGTACAACATGATTCTTTACAAAAAATGGATAAAAAATAATACAAATATTAGAAAGGTCTACCTGTCCATGGAGAACGGGAAGCAAAATTTGGTAACAGTTTGGAGGACTTCCTGCAAAGAAGAAGAGAACAGTCATCACAAAATGATCTATGTTGCCTGTAGTGTTGATAGAGGGGGTAAAAAATGTTTAGGATAATAGAAAAAATTGGAGTCCTGGTCAACAAGACTGGATTTTTCTTTTCTTTTTCAAAAGAAAATATAGTGCATACAAAACAAAAATGTACACGGTCGACAAGACCCAGTCGACGTGTTTCGACTGCACTAAGCAGTCTTACTCATGACTCATGAGACACGAGTAAGATTGCTTAGCGTCAACTGGATCATGTCAACCAAGTGAATTTTTCTTTTGTATGCACTATGTTTTCTTTTGAAAAATAAAAACAAAAGGATAATGCGGTCCTGTTGAGCTGGACTCCAATTTTTTCTATCATCCTTGATGTGAGGCCAGGGCGAGGCTGGTGTCTGAGCCCCAGGTGGATGAGCATAGAGCAACTGTGTGAGTTGGAATCAAGTTTCTATAAAATAAAATGATTGTAAAGAAAACTAAACTATTCGAAGCACATACATGGCATCAATAAGATAATATATAATGTATACTAAGTAAAAACATGTGTTTTGTGCCTTGATGTCTTAAAAGGGTTGTCCACCACTAGAACAACCACTTCTGAATCCACTGGTTTTCTCCCATTAAAATAAAAGAGCCTGTACTCACCTCACATGCTGGCATTGTTCCAGCTCGGTTGGTAATCGCAGAGGAGGCTCATATGACATTGTAATGTCATGCAAACCCTGCATCCAATCACCACTGAAAAAAGTAAACCGGCATCCTCCTTCTTTTTGATTCTTTATTCAAATGTATAAAGACATCAAACATGTACAGGAGTGAACGCTGGACGCGTTTCGAGGGAGAGACCCCATTATTCTTCAGCACAGACAATAAAAACTTTTTTATATATGTTGGAAAGTTTAAGAATAAGGGGGGTTCTCTCTTGAAACCCATCCAGTGTTCACCCCTGTACACGTTTGATATTTTTATACATTTGAATAAAGAATCAAAAAGAAGGAGGATGCCGGTTTACTTTTTTCATTGACTGTTATTTGGATGGACGCCATCCGTCATACTGGTTCCAGAGTCCAGTCAGTATTGACCAAGGAGCTGCTTCCCTCTACCCGTTCCCTACACTTGGATCTAATCATCACTGACTTCCTTCTCCTTGCCTTTGGACCAAACAACCTATTAACAGGAAGTGAGCTGCAGACACAGCGTCACTTCTTGTTGATGGCTCATTTGGTCCCAAAGCAGGAAGATGTAAGCCAGTGGTTATTGGACGCGGGACTTGTGTGACATGACAATAGCCCCAAACAGCGAATACCAACAGCACTGGAATGGTGGCAGTATGGGAGGCGAGTACAGGCTTTATTTTAATGGAGTGAAACCAGTGGATCCAAATTGGTTTGTCCTAGCAGTCAACAACCCCTTTAAAGGGATTCTCTCAGCGAAATTTCACTCCCAAAACTATTTATATGTGCGTATAAGTATATCTAAAGACAAGTCCAGTAATACCTTTACATGGCCAGTCTATTCCTCCATCACTGGGAAAGAAAAAGAAAAGGGCGCATGTGTAGACACACAGGGCTATTTGTATAAATAAAAAGTGCCAGTGCACTCACCTATAATGGTTGTGTACGTCTACACAACCAAGATTAAACGTGTGGGTGATGGGGCTCCGGGTCGCCTCTTACTATTAGTGCTGCCGTCCTGCCGGTGTTTGCGTTCACAAATCTGTGGTCCGCGATTTTCACGTAATCCTACCAGACTGGATACCGCGTCACCGCAGGTCCTCAGTATGTTTATCCCGGTAATTAGGTAACCACAGGTCCTCAACACTCCAGATGTTCCAGGCTGCTCCTGCCGCTTTCGCTCCGTAGAGAGAGAACTCACATAAAAACAATAGTACAGCGGTCTCAGGGAGCGCCAAAGGAATACTGGACAAATTAGTGGATAAGAACCGACCTTTATTCTTCCTCCAATACCACTGCCACAACGCGTTTCAACGGTCTAAGCCGTCTTCATCAGGTGGGGACCCCACCTGATGAAGACGGCTTAGACCGTTGAAACGCGTTGTGGCAGTGGTATTGGAGGAAGAATAAAGGTCGGTTCTTATCCACTAATTTGTCCAGTATTCCTTTGGCGCTCCCTGAGACCGCTGTACTATTGTTTTTATGTGAGTTCCATCACTGGGAAATCAGTGTTTGAACTGATATACAAATGAGGCAGAAGAGCTATGGTAGGTCTGAAGCCTCTGTCACTCCAGTTCTATTCCCCACCCAGCACAGATCTCACTTACGTATCTAGGTCTCAATGCTGTGTGCATTCTAGAAATGGAGCTATCAGTGAAGTTAGAGGAGATGGCAGGCTGGTTTCACATTAGCGATCGGCACTGCAGCGTATGGGGTGTATACGCAAATGCAGTGCCGAGCGCAGACATTTTCATGTGAACGCAGGAATGCATTGCCGATTAGGCCTGATGAGCCCGGCCGTTGGGAGTGGAGAGGGAGGACTTGAATCAGCTCCATTCTCTCTGAGCCCGGCCGTCGGGAAGGGAGAGAGAGGACTTGAATCAGCTAACTAGCTGATTAGTTTAAATTGCCCGCCAACACCGATTGGTGGGCGGGGGATTTAAACCGATCAGCTGATTTGTCCCGTCAGCATCGGTTGTTAGTTTAAATCACCAGCCCGCCAATTGGTGTTGGCAGGCGATTTAAACTAATCAGCTAGTTAGCTGATTCAAGTCCTCTCTCTCCCCTCCCGACGGCTGGGCTCGGAGAGAATGGATCCCTATGTGATCCGCAGTGTTTGTCTGCGGTGTCCTGCGGATGGCTATACATCCTCATTGCCCTCCATGTATGATTTGTACGCTTGCAAAGCCGTGCGTACAAATCATACATTCTCGGAGGCACAGAAAATGCAACATGTCGCATTCCTGTGCGCCAAGAATCAGCAAATGCGGATGCAAACGCAGCCATCTGCAGGTGACCACATACACTGTGCGTCCCCATATTAAATATGGGGATGGACGATGCATGCGGTCTGCTCGCGTTCGCCCTCCGCAATACGCTGGGGCGGGAAACGCTAATGTGAAACCAGCCATACTGAGTGGGGAATAGAGCTAGAGTGACAGAGGCTTCAGATCTACCAGAGTTCTTCTTCAGTCTCATTTGCATATCAATATAAACTCTGATTTCTCAGTAACGGAGGAGTGGACTGGCCATGTAAAAGGTACTGCTGGATTTTTCTTTGAAAGGACTACATGCACATATAGTTTGGTGGGGGTTGAAATCCTGTTTACAGATTCCCTTTAAAATATATCCGTGTAAGAGAAAAATCAAATTGATATCGTCAGTATTTGAAACGTGTTTTGTGCCGAAGTAAAAAACAAAATATTACTAAAAGTTATGCAGTCTGGTAAATCAACCGTTTTGTAAGAGAACATATAGAAAGACATTTTCATAAATCAAGAATATCATATTATGTGGAAATAAAAGTGGTTGGTTTGCAAAGGAGAAGCATGCAAAACCCCACTCTGCTAAATATGTGAATGACCCCAAAGGAGCCGATAAATAATAAACACATTAGGATAATCTGCAACAGTTTTGCTTTACTCCCGTATTTTTATCACAAATGCAAAATAATGAATACAATAAGGACTGTAACCCACAATGAGGAATTAATCTGAGAGCAAGAATGTGAAATCTGCTGAGAGGTATTGCCCCTCGAGGGATAGTCACCAGCCGCAGCATATGGGGTGCGGGAAGCAAAACCAACCCTGTGCAACTGCCAGCGCTGGTGCCTGTTACCTAGAAACCAGGGCTCGGGGAACGAAGCAGAGCAACGTGTCACACAGGAGCGCCGAGCAAGTGACAGCGGAGCTTCCAACAATATCAAAGTGACTGCGCTCGCTCATCATTGCTCGCTGCCTTATTGTCCTATTGTTCATGCTGACTCAAGCAGGAAATTTGCAGAAACCTTGAAAAACTTGGAAACTGTCGATAAAATTATTTTAAGCCACATTTTCGCCCCCAATATAAACTGACTCCTAAAATCATATCTCCACCACCGTTACTAGGACCATCCCCAAAACCATGCACTTTTGGCTGGGGTTTACTTTAACACCCCCCCTTTTCATTGCAGGACAGGTCTTTTTCTCTGCTGTGCTGTGACGAGCCGGGTGTCTTTGTGCATTCATGGACAATGGTGATGGGTAAGAAATTGCTTGCCAGTGATGTAACACCACAGAGGAGCCTTTACTAAAATGCATGTATTTTGGACGAAACTCATTGTTGCAGTTTGGTTACCTTAAATATTCTACGTTTGGCATTCACAATTCTTTTTTTGTGTTTTCCTGTACATTGCTGGCTGTCGATGAGTTAACTGAGAATCTGTCAGCGGCCTCATTCAAACTATAGGGAGTTAAGTTGGCCTCATTCTGACAGGAAGTATAACAAACAGGAGAAAAAATGGGGTTAAAAAAAGAAAAGTACTGTCATTGAAATGAACATGCAGAAAATCCGGGACAGTGATCTTTATTCTACGAGTTACGGAGAAAGGTTTTTCCTTCTTCAGGACAGGAATCACAATGGAAATGAACATGCAGGAAATCCTGGACAGTGATCATTATTCTACGCGTTTCGGAGAAAGGTTTTTCCTTCTTCAGGACAGGAATCACAATGGAAATGAACATGCAGAAATTCCTGGACAGTGATCTTTATTTACATGATTCAGAGAAACATTTCTTCTTATTCAAGATAAGAATCAGAGATCCTTACTCTACGCGTTTCGGAGAAAGGTTTCCTCTTCTTCAGGCCAAGAAACACAGATGTACAATATAGAAGAATGCAAAAATTTTGGTGAAACCCACTTGCAATAAATTACTCTTAGCCCATAATACATGCACTTGAATGTTAAAAAAAATAAACAATATAAACAAAAAAAAATCATCTAAAGTGTTCTCATCTCGGAACAGATCCCAAGAAAAGAAATTAGTAATAATTCTAATTCAGGCTCTTCATGGATGAGGATATGAGCTTTGATCACTCACTTGGCTGAGTGGATGAAAGCTTCCACCTTTCTACATAGCAGATGTTGAAACTCCACAATAGCTTACCAGGTCACCAGGTCAAAAGCAGTAGTTTTTGCTTTTATTTTTTTGCAGTTTCCCTGTTCCCCGTATAAAGAAAAAGGGCTCATAAGCATTTGTCAAACTATGCCCCCACTTCTGATAAGCAGCTCACCGTTGATAGACAATGTAAACAATGAGCTGTAATGTGGGCAGGGTTAGCTTTTTGAGCTCTGCTATATGCTACTTCTAAGAAGCCCATGTCAGAATCACTGCATCCAGTTAACTAAGTGATAAAGCTTTGGAATCAGAGTCCCTTTTCCTACATCAGGGGTGGGGAACTCCAGTCCTCGAGGGCCGCAAACAGTTCAGGTTTTCACGATTTCCTTAGTATTGCACAGGGATTGGAATCATCACCAGTGCAAGTGATTATGTTATCACCTGTGCAATACTAAGGAAATCCTGAAAACCTGCACTGTTTGCGGCCCTCGAGGACTGGAGTTCCCCACCCCTGTCCTACATCATGATGCTTTTGCAACGGTGTCCTTGTCTCTATATGCATTGGTGTTCTGGTGCTTCCTAGCACTGATACCCTTGCAGTTTCCGTTTCTCCTACCCAGCAGGGACACCGATGACATTACCTCTCTGGTCGCATGCATATCCTTGCAGGCGTGCATATGCTGCATGTTCCTCTGCCCTCATGCATGGTCATCAATGTGTCTTGGTCCCCTCGGACTCTAGGCACCAGGCTGGGATTCCTGGTCTCTAGTGTAGGGTGTGCACTTTCCCCTCTCTCATAAGGGCGTTGTGGGCACCTTGAATTGGTGTCCCTAGCCTATTGCTGGGAGGTAACAGGTATCTAACATTCCTTTCTCCTGTTGGGCATCGCCCAAGCAACCTCATTAGGATTCTAACTTAGCCCTGTGTTTTTGTCCAGCTTATTTATCCCTCAACTGGACTGGACGTCTCAAGCATTATCCTGGTGATTTTCTCATTGTAGGCACCATTCCTGCTACTTTGGTGTTCTGATATGTCCCCTGATGAACCCCAGTGTCTAATAACCATGGGGAAATGTGTTAGGACCCTGGACAATTTCTAATAAGGTTTCCTCGCGATTTCTGATGTCTTTAACAATAACCAAAGATAAGTAACATCTATTTTGTGTCTTTTGAGCAGTGATCCTTCACTTTTTTAAACATTACAGGCACTTTGGAGAAACGTAGAGTTATTACAGAGACATTTAGGAAGTTCCGTCAATGAATGGGGGTGCCAATACAACTTACGGCATCATACCCTCCATTGACAGGTAGGGATATACAGGATTTATATCTGGGTTTGTTTGCCCAATATCCACTTCCTTAATCTATTTTTATATGCCCTTTAATCTATTTTTTGTATAGTTTGGGATGTGCGCATGTTTTAAATTTTATTCAATTTAAAAAAATGAGTTTTATTATTTATTCTCGTAGGATTGTGGGTCTACGGTTTAGTAGTCTAAGTTTCCCTATCTACATAAAGGTTTTGGTTAAATTTTTCCGGCTTGATGTTCTATTCTGCCTGTATCCATCACTATGTTACAAGGATAATAAGCGGTCTTTGTAGGAGCGCTCAAGTAGCAGGCACCTGAACCGATTTCATTAAGAGGCAACTTTATTTCCCCTTAGCTCCCCAAACATTTTCTTTCTGTTAATGAAATCGGTTTAGGTGCCTGCTACTTGAGCGCTCCCACAAAGACCGCTTGTAACATATATCTATCCCCATTATTGGGGGCAAGCGGCAGGAGCAGCCTAATAGAGGCATGGAGCAAAAAGCAAAAAAGACCTGGCGTTACTAGGTAACCAGTGGATGCGGTGACATAGTTCCGGAATTCGGGTGACCACGTGACCGGAAAGGTCCTGTCGGAGCAGCCGGGAACGAGTGAGGAAGGAGGAAGGAACGAACGTTCATTGCATCAAAGGGGATACCAAACGGAGGCTACAAACTGGGTTGTGCAGGCAGCACAACTCTATTAGGTGAGTGGCCACTGCCCCACGCCACTAATAAGAGTCTGGAGGATCCTACCCATTGCGCCCCATTCTTTTCTCTTGTTTTACATGTATCCATCACTAGACCTGCTTGTATCCAGTTCTGTTTGCTGATGTACTGTTTGTGCTTCAGGATCGGTCCCGTCTGTGTCCTGTCCTGGGATTAGTTTGTGTCTGCATCAGCGTCCAAAGTCCAACATCTGAAGTCTTCTGTTCTTCCTGGAGTACGGTGTCCTGTCTGAAGTCCAGTGTTCTGCCTGATTCCAGTCACCTGCTTGAATCCTGCTTACCCTCCATCAGGTGTATTCAGGTACCTGTGTATTCAGGGACTGACGTATTCAGTGACCGTCATATTCTCAGTCCTGAGACTTTAATCTAGTCTATATACCTGCACCTGCTCTGCACGTGTTCCTGCACCTGCCCTTCCTGTGTATCTGAAGTCCTGAGCCTGATGACTTCCACCCAGTGTCCAGTGCCTAATGACTTCTACCTATGGCAGAACCTGATGACTTCTACCTGATATCTGGAGCCTGATGACTTCACCCTAATGACCAGAGCCTCATCACTTCTATCTGATGTCCTGTGCCAGCCTTTGTCTGACTCTGGTACTCAACCAGGCCCGTGTCCGTATTCCATTTTCTGCTGCCACCGGTCTACTAAGCTGCAACAATCCCAGTCGCTGCCCTGGAAGTGGCACCTGGCATCTCTAAGTAGGCGCTTAATCAAGCCCCTCCCCTATCCGGGCAATCTCTGGGTCCCAACTCTGGTCGGTGAGTCCACTCCTCACTCGCCCATGCAAGCAGAATAGCTTTCAGATTCGGTAGCAAGAACCTAGTGACAGATTCACTTTTTTGAGCAATGGATCTGCCATTATGGCTTTAGATCAGTGGTTCTTAACCGGGGTTCGATCAAACCTCAGGGGTACGGTGTGTCGGTCTCAGGGTTTCGGCGGAGCCTCCGCCACAGAGGTCAACACACTCCCGACGACTGCATGTAGATTTATCACTAAAGAAGGGCTCGGTGAATGTGCATATGAAACTGGTGGGTTGGGTTCCTCAAACAAGGTTAAGAACCACTGCTTTAGATTTTGCCACCATATTCTTTCAATGATATACGGACTTACATCTGCTTTTTCCTTTTGGACTGTGTACTTATTCTGCACAGCTTCTTGCCATCCAATAATGAGGCCAAGCCTTGGTCTTTTCTCTCCAAGGCTTCATGGCAGTCGTATGGTCAGCCGCCATGATAGGCATGCCTTTACACACAGAAGTAGCCACTTGAACAAATTGGTGAAATGTCAGAATATAAGCAGATATTGCTTGGCCTTGTCTTTGCTAGGCAGTCACAGAGATGTTTGAGAAGGATTACCTGACTTATACCATTACAAGTTGTCTCCAGATTTCCCTGAAAAGAACACTAAAGTCAAATACTCTACTCTTCCTTGAGTAAACCGGGTCCTATATACATTTTAGATGTCTGGAGCTTGCTACAATACTCATATTTTACATTTTCTCTATAATTAACTAATTTTGTCTCATCTTGCAAAGAATGTGAAAAAATTCCAAAAACCTATGATAATTATTTTTCGCACTCCTTGTCATTTGTTTGTAACCACAATAGCAGGTTGTACAGATACGTCGCCACTTTCCGGCTGGATATCAGTGGGCTTCTCTTTTTCATAAATCAAGAGCTCGTCCCTTTGCTGCCAGAGGAAAACTTCCAGAAAACATCTTCTCATCCCTAATTAAGACGGTGCGGTGGAGGAGAGAGCTCATGTCTGATGGCGCTGTGCTCTCCTATGTGACTGGCTGGATGACTCTTATTCAATGAGTGGCGGCTGATAATGGGATAATTATTTATTCCGAGAGGTATGGAAAAGAGAACAAAGATGAAGTACTTCTGGGCATGACACAACATACGCCTTAAGCAAAAGGGAAACTGGTCTAATAAATTAAACATCAGCCAGAATGGGAACTACTCTTTTGGTGCCAAATAATGAATTATCAATGGTAACTGAATGGATGATCCTCACTTCATTTATTTCTGAAACGCCTCCATTGTTCCCAAAACAAGCAATATCAATCTAATAACCTGCCCAATGGAGTGGAAATGAGAAACGAGTCACTTTGTCTGTCCTAAACCTCATGTGCCAGGAAATACAGAAGAGTTTGGGTTACACTCCACTGTAACGTAAGTGGTCTACACAGGGGCGTACCTAGAATAGGTGCAAGGGTCGCAATTGCACCTGGCCCAGGAGCCTAAGGGGCCCATGACGTCCCTGAAGTCTATATGAAAAGACCAATACGTTAAAGACTTTGGGACCAATGAGCTTCAAGTTAAGCCACTGGGTCTATGTTAGGTTATAATGATTCTCCCTGAGATCTTACCATTTATATCTGAAAAGGAAGCAAGCGCAAGTAGGGTCTTATCGTTATATGTAAGGGGGGCTCTGAAGCCGCTAAATGTAACTGCTCAACTTTTTAGGTTGTGCGACACACAACCAGTATAAAACACATAAGGTAGCTACTGCGAGACACACATTTACACGTGCAGCGTGGTAGGCAATCCAAGGATTCAAAAGGGACGATGTGTAGTTAGTCCGCACTGCTACAAAAGACACAAAGCCCAAATCTCCAGTTACTTGGGGATTATTGGATCCATCCAATGCATTTCAGAGCCTGCTGTGCTCCATCAGGGAATGCATGGAGAATCTCACTTTTAATCCATGCATCCTTCCCTGATGAAGGAGCATAGCAGGCTCTGATACGCGTTGGGTGGATCCAATAAACCCCATGTAACTGAAGATTTGGGCTTCGTGTCTTTTTTAGCAGCGCGGACTAACTACACACCGTCCTTTTTGAGATCTTACCATGGCTCAGTATGGTTATATCAAACAAAGGTTGCTCCTCAAAACTATCAAGGATGTTTTTCAGACGTTGAGGACATCAATTCAATAGCAGTCTCCATGTGCTGTAGGAGCCAGGAAGGCTTTAGATGCTTAAATGTCAGGGGCTTTCCAGTAGTTTCAGACATGTATAGCTCATTCAGAGAATGAGCCACAAATGTGAAGCAACTTTATCAAAAATGGGGCACTGTCTTGAACCAAGGAAAATAAAGAGGTGACCACACATACAGGTCCCAATTTACTGCTGTAACAATTACAAAAAATGTCAAGATACAGGTCCCAACTATGGGATGTGCATCTGTCTGACATTTAAAGGATTTTTACAGGGGTCTTGCACCAAGAAAAAGAAAGAGGTGCTGCACAAGACATCTTATTTGTACTGAAGTTACTAAAAATTGTCAAGAGGTAGGTCTCCAACATTTACGTCATTTTTAATTCATATTCCATAAATGTCTGAGAAGGGACAACCCCATTAAAAGGATCCATAGGCCTTTATTTCAGACAAATTATTTTGTAGTCAATTGGAGCGCTCCATACAGTGACCAGCAATCCAGAGTATTCACAAACCTTTTTATTATTAGAGTATTAGCCACTACGCGTTTCAACAGCGTACCGCCGTCTCAAATAGTCGATCAAACTTATTAATGAGGATCACAACTTAGAAACACCCATTAGAGTATTTCACAGGAAGCGCTCTGCACCACTCCACTTATGTACCGCCTTTATACTGGGTGCGGCACATCCACGCGGAGTCAGGTACCGTATACTGCACTTCACTGTGTCACACACCAACACAACGCTCCAATTGACTACAAAATAATTTGTCTGAGGTTGCTGGCTCCCCTGGAGGGATTGTGGATGGAGCAGCTCCCATAGCAGTGTCCAGCATCCAGTCTGAAGGACCTGGCGTGATGTCACCAATCAGCTGACCAGCAGTAGCATCACGTGACTGGAAAAAAATTCCCAGCGAAGGTGGTGGAATTGTATCCAAACCTGTGTGGGTGTATCCATGTGTGAGTTATTGGACTGTGTATCTACGTTCCTGTATGGCCAGAGGAAGGCTCCTGTTTATGTCTCTTTGCCTGGTTTATGAAGCTCTGAATAAATCTAATGAACGTCTAAATGGAAGCCATGCCTCCTGATACTTCAATGACCACCAAGAGAGTAAGTAACCCCTATTTTACAGTGAACTATCACAATATATACACACATGTGAAAACCTGATAAATGTCAGAACAAACTTTGATGAAACTCAAATGACGCTAATTAATATCACTGACGAAGATCAGTCTGTTTTTCTCTCATATGTGAAACAAGCAAATGTGAATGAGCCCTAAAGCTAAGATCAGAGTAGTGTTGAACTTTGCAGATAACTTACGATCGCATAGGATAAAGGTGTAGGATCTGCCTACTGTGGCCATTGTGCGTACAGAGAAACTACACACCCCTAAGTAGTTTAAATCAAACTTAAGAACAGGTTGACATTTCTCCCTTCAGGATAAAGTCTTGTTTCTTTATTCTAAAATCCAAGTGCACAGACGTCTAAAGTAATGGTCCTGTCACAATTGGTGACGTTCCAGTGATCCCGACAATGTTAAGACCTGGTAAGGATCGCTGGAACGTCACTACGTGGTCACTGGTGAGATGTCAAACAGTCAGATCTACTGAACGACGCAGCAACGATACGGCGACCCGTATAACGACCTCGGCGGTCGTTGGGACCCTGTCACACAGCAGCTAGTCTGACGAATCAGACCTACGTGACTGAGTTCTGAGTCGCCAACGAGGTCGTTGTTAAAGCGTCATACACACCGATGCATGCTGCCCAGCGGGAAAACCGCCGATCAAAAAATGGTCCAGGCCATTCCGACACAATCAGCGATGTCAGAGCGAGGGCCCGGTCGCTGCCACTTGTCAAATATAGCGAGATCGCTGGTGAGGTCGCTGTTGCGTCACAAAACCTGTGACGTAACAGCGATGTTGCTATGTGTGACGGGGGCTTAAGTATCAGAACATCTAATCTATAATCAATTTGGCGCATCTTTAAACTTTTGAGGGCCACAACCCAAAAAGTTCTGCAGGCAAGGGCTGGGGTATATTTGTACTAGTTTCCGACAATCTCTGGCATAATTTGCCTTGGCATATAAACTCTGTGATTTTATCCACAGGCCTGGATTGGGGTTAAAACTGTGAAAAGTCATAAAATGTTTGCACAAGTTGATATTAAGAGAAAAAAAAAATTTCCAGCATTTAAAAAAGTTTGGCAAAAACTGTTTGATGAATTGGGGTCCGTGCGTGTCGACTGATACAACTACATATACGAGAGCATCCTTCAGGAAAACCTTATGGCGAATGAAAGCAGCCTTAAACAGTGTGTGTTTCTCCAGCCAGGGCAGGTGAACAAGGTGCCCCGAGATCAGGGCCGGACTGGGACCAAAAAGCAGCCCTGGAAAACAAGCCCCATCAGCCCACACACTATAACACCCATCAGCCCTGATCAGTGAAGTTTGCTTTTAAGTTGTCATGGCTTCATCACTTTATCTGAAGAGCAAAATGTGAATGGTGCAGCAGAGGGAAAAATCAACTGCAGCTCCATTCACATAGTTATCTTCAAAGCTACGTTTGCCAGGATTGTGGGGTCAAATCCAGAGCGAAGGAAAGTCATCACCTATACAGAAGAGAAGTGATGACTTCCATATTAGGGATAATAAATTAAGCAACATTTAAATGCTGAAAATCAAAGTCCAATACCACCTCTCTGATAACAGGACAGGAGAAGTGGTACTGTGCAGTGTATATGTACAGAATAATACAGATACTGAGGATTACACCCAGTATACAGGACAGGAGAAGTGGTACTGTGCCATGTATATGTACAGAATAATTCAGATACTGAGGATTACACCCAGTATACAGGACAGGAGAAGTGGTACTGTGCAGTGTATATATACAGAATAATACAGATACTGAGGATTACACCCAGTATACAGGACAGGAGAAGTGGTACTGTGCAGTGTATATGTACAGAATAATTCAGATACTGAGGATTACACCCAGTATACAGGACAGGAGAAGTGGTACTGTGCAGTGTATATGTACAGAATAATTCAGATACTGAGGATTACACCCAGTATACAGGACAGGAGAAGTGGTACTGTGCAGTGTATATGTACAGAATAATACAGATCCTGAGGATTACCCCCAGTATACAGGACAGGAGAAGTGGTACTGTGCAGTGTGTATATACAGAATAATACAGATACTGAGGATTACACCCAGTATATAGGACAGGAGAAGTGGTACTGTGCAGTGTATATATACAGAATAATACAGATACTGAGGCTTACACCCAGTATACAGGACATGAGAAGTGGTACTGTGCAGTGTATATATACAGAATAATACATATACTGACGATTACACCAAGTATACAGGACAGGAGAAGTGGCACTGTGCAGTGTATATATACAGAATAATACAGATACTGAGGATTACACCCAGTATACAGGACAGGAGAAGTGGTACTGTGCAGTGTGTATATACAGAATAATACAGATACTGAGGATTACACCCAGTATACAGGACAGGAGAAATTGTACTGTGCAGTGTGTATATATACAGAGTAACACAGATACTGAGGATTACATCCAGTATACAGGACAGGATAAATGGTAATCCTCAGTATCTGTATTATTCTGTATATATACACTGCACAGTACCACTTCTCCTGTCCTGTATACTGGGTGTAATCCTCAGTATCTGTATTATTCTGTATATATACACTGCACAGTATCACTTCTCCTGTCCTGTATACTGGGTGTAATCCTCAGTATCTGTATTATTCTGTATATATACACTGCACAGTACCACTTCTCCTGTCCTGTATACTGGGTGTAATCCTCAAGATCTGTATTATTCTGTATATATACTCTGCACAGTACCACTTCTGTCCTGTATACTGGGTGTAATCCTCAGTATCTGTATTATTCTGTGTATATACACTGCACAGTACCACTTCTGTCCTGCATACTGGGTGTAATCCTCCCTGTTTACTGGGTGTAATATACACTCTGCAATGTATATATACAGAATAATACAGATACTGAGGATTACACCCAGTATACAGGACAGGAGAGGTGGTACTGTGCAGTGTATATACAGAATAATACAGATACTGAGGATTACACCCAGTATACAGGGCAGGAGAAGTGGTACTGTGTGCAGTGTATATGCACAGAATAATGCAGATACTGAGGATCACACACATACGCATATGCAGCCTGCCCTCACTCACACACACACAGCCTGCCCTCACACACACAGCCTGCCCTCACACACACATACACACATAGCAGCTTGCCCCGTCCCCCACACACATGTAGCAGTGTGATCCAGCCCCCACACACATGCAGCAGCCTGCCCTCGCCCCCCCTCCCCACACACACACACACACACACATGTGGCACCCTGCCCCGGCCCCCATACACACGTAGCAGCCCGACCTGGCTCCTACACACACGTAGTTGCCTGCCCAGGCCCCACACGCATTTAGCAGCCTGCCCAGGCCCCACCACACGTAGCAGCCTACCGCGGCCCTCACACACATGCAACAGCCTGCCCTGACCCCCACACACATAGCAGCCAGACCTCACACACACATGCAGCAGCCTGCCCTGGCCACCACACACGTAGCAGCCACCTGTCCACACACACATGCAACAGCCTGCCCCGCACCCACACATGTAACAGCCTGTCCTCAAACACACACATGCAGCGGTCTACCCTGGCCCCCATACATGCAGCAGACTGTCCATATACACACAGCAGCTTGCCCCGGCCCACATACACACATATCAGCCTGTCCTCTCATACACGCAAACACACAACAGCCTGCCCCGGCCCCCACATACATGCAGTAGCCTGTCCACACACACACACACACACACACACACACGTAGCAGCCGCCTGTCCACACACACATGCAACAGCCTGCCCCGCACCCACACATGTAACAGCCTGTCCTCAAACACACACATGCAGCGGTCTACCCTGGCCCCCATACATGCAGCAGACTGTCCATATACACACAGCAGCTTGCCCCGGCCCACATACACACATATCAGCCTGTCCTCTCATACACGCAAACACACAACAGCCTGCCCAAGCCCCCACGCACACACAGCAGCCTGTGCTAGCACACACACACACAAAAGCCTGCTCCCCCACACACACACGGAACAGCCTGCCCCGGGGCCCCCACACACGTGTAGCAGACTGCACCAGACCCCATGCACACACAGCAGCCTGCCCTCTCTCTCGCGCACACACACGCAATAGCCTGCCCAGGCACCCACACACATGCAACAGCTTGTCCCGGTCCCCACACACATAGCAGCCAGTCCTCACACACACACACATGCAGCAGCCTGCACTGGCCCCCACACACGTAGCAGCAGTCTGTCCACACACAGCAACCTGCGCCGACCCCACGCACATGCAGCAGACTGCCCTGCACCCAGACATGTAACAGTCTGTCCTCAAACACACACATGCAGCAGCCTACCCTGACCCTCACATATGCAGCAGACTGTCTACATACACCCAGCAGCCTATCCTGGCCCCATTCAGACATAGCAGTCTGCACAGGCCCCAACGCACACACACACAGCAGCCTGCCCCCATGCACATGTAGCAGCCTGTCCTCACACACAGAGACACACTCACACATCCACACAATAGCCTGTCCTCACACAGACACACACATACACACACAGAAGCCTGCCCTCACACAGTCACACACACACACAGTAGCCTGTCCTCACACAGACACACACAGAAGCCTGCCCTCACACACACATACAGCAGCCTGCCCTCACACACACATACACACAGCAGCCTGCCCTTACACACACACATACACACACAGAAGCCTGCCCTCACACACAAAGAACCTGCCCTCACACACAATCACACACATACACACACAGAATCCTGCCCTCACACACAATCACACACATACACACACAGAAGCCTGCCCTCACACACAATCACACACATACACACACAGAGGCCTGCCCTCACACACAATCACACACATACACACACACAGAACCTGCCCTCACACACAATCACACACATACACACACAGAGGCCTGCCCTCACACAACAATCACACCATACAACACAACAGAAGCCTGCCCTCACACACTAATCACACACATACACACACAGAACCTGCCCTCAACACACAATCACACACACATACACACACAGAGGCCTGCCCTCACACACAATCACACACATACACACACAGAGGCCTGCCCTCACACACATACACACACAAGAACCTGCCCTCACACACAATCACACACATACACACACAGAGGCCTGCCCTCACACACAATCACACACATACACACACAGAACCTGCCCTCACACACAATCACACACATACACACACAGAACCTGCCCTCACACACAATCACACACATACACACACAGAGGCCTGCCCTCACACACAATCACACACATACACACACAGAACCTGCCCTCACACACAATACACACATACACACACAGAACCTGCCCTCACACACAATCACACACATACACACACAGAACCTGCCCTCACACACAATCACACACATTCACACACAGAACCTGCCCTCACACACACAAACACACACATACACACACAGAACCCTGCCCTCCACACACAATCACACACACACACACAGAACCTGCCTTCACACACAATCACACACTACACACACAGAACCTGCCCTCACACACAATCACACACACACACACACACACACACACAAGAACCTGCCTCACCACACACAATCACACACATCACACACACACAGAACCTGCCCTCACACACAATCACACACAGAACCTGCCCTCACACACAATCACACACACACACACAGAGGCCTGCCCTTACACACAATCACACACATACACACACAGAACCTGCCCTCACACACAATCACACACAACACAGAACCTGCCCTCACACACAATCACACACACACAGAACCTGCCCTCACACACAATCCAACACCACACAGAACCTGCCCTCACACACACATCACACACACACAGAACCTGCCCTCACACACAAACAATCACACACACACACAGAACCTGCCCTCACACACATACACACACAGAGGCCTGTCCTCACACACAATCACACACATACAAACACAGAGGCCTGCCCTCACACACATACACACACAGAACCTGCCCTCACACACAATCACACACATACACACACAGAGGCCTGCCCTCACACACAATCATCACACATACACACACAGAACCTGCCCTCACACACAATCACACACATACACACACAGAGGCCTGCCCTCACACACAATCACACACATACACACACAGAACCTGCCCTCACACACAATCACACACATACACACACAGAACCTGCCCTCACACACAATCACACACATACACACACAGAACCTGCCCTCACACACAATCACACACATTCACACACAGAACCTGCCCTCATACACATACACACACAGAGGCCTGCCCTCACACACAATCACACACATACACACACAGAGGCCTGCCCTCACACACAATCACACACATACACACACAGAACCTGCCCTCACACACAATCACACACATACACACACAGAACCTGCCCTCACACACAATCACACACATACACACACAGAACCTGCCCTCACACACAATCACACACACAGAACCTGCCTTCACACACAATCACACACACAACAGAACCTGCCCTCCACACACAATCACCACACACACACACACAGAAGCCTGCCCTCACACCAATCACACACACACACAGAACCTGCCCTCACACACACAATCACACACACAACAAAACACACACACACACAGAACCTGCCCTCACACACAATCACACACACACACACACACACACACAGAGGCCTGCCCTCACACACAATCTCACACACACACACACAGAGGCCTGCCCTCACACACAATCTCACACACACACACACAGAGGCCTGCCCTCACACACAATCACACACATACACACACAGAGGCCTGCCCTCACACACATAGGCCTGCCCTCACACACAATCACACACAGAACCTGCCCTCACACACACACACAGAACCTGCCCTCACACACAATCACACACATACACACACAGAGGCCTGCCCTCACACACACACACACACAGAACCTGCCCTCACACACAATCACACACACACAGAACCTGCCCTCACACACAATCACACACACACACACACACACACACACACACACAGAACCTGCCCTCACACACAAACAATCACACACACACACAGAACCTGCCCTCACACACAATCACACACATACACACACAGAGGCCTGCCCTCACACACAATCACACACACACACACACACAGAACCTGCCCTCACACACAATCACACAAATACACAGCAGCCTGCTCTGCACCCCCCACCACACACACAGACAAGTCAGGCCGACGATAGTGAAAGTAACTTGCCTCAGCTTTAGCTTGCCGCACTGACAGCCCGGCCCCCGGGTCTGTAGCTGAGACAGGTCACAGGAGGAGTAAAGAGGAAACTCAGTCCCAGACTGAGACAGTCACCAGCTGCTGACCGCTGCCTTCAGGCCAGCTCCACTGCCTGCACACAGTGCACAGGGACCTGGTAAAGGCTGGGGTGGCCATGCTTCCGTTTCCTGGGCGGGACAGCAGAGTGTGTCTCTTTCGGCCCACAAAGAACGTACAGGCGCGCTCTCCTTTGCAATAACTATGAGCTGCTGTCTGTGCTGCCCGCACGTCTGATGACGTGTACTGGGCAACTTGGCGGCTAGTGCAGCTCCACAGTCCCTGCTATGCCGGCGGGTAGCGGGAGCTATAAAATCATTTGAAAGCTGGTCTGCAGCTGGAGGAGCGGGTGCTGTGGCCCCGCCCACTCCACAACCACCGGCCCATCGGGAAAAGTCCCGCATCTCCCGCCTATCAGTCCGGGCCTGCCCGAGATCCACTCATAGTCTGAACGCCTCCATAGATGAAGTGAATGCCCAAACACAAAAGAGTTAAGAAGTTAAAAAACAACTCAACTCTCTCATCTGCCAAATCCAAGGCTGTGATAGCAGTATTTAGGCGCCCTCATCTCTCCCTGACCTACCCGATAGCACCACTCAGAACAAATCACTGGAGATAAACTCTCCAATACTATGGTCTCCTGGCTACATACCCCAGCTTCATCATATCTTGTAAGGAATAAGTGCTCAGACAAACAACACTTAGTGTAATGAATGACTGTGTAATCTGAAGATGTGGAAGCAGGAGCCAGATGTTTAACATCACACTTCTGCTGTGGAACAGCAAGTCCTCCTTTGACAGCTTGCAATCTTCACCTCTCGTTACTCTGCATTTACACACTTAGGGGGTACACAGAGACAGGGTGGGTGGTGGGGGACTCTGCTCCCACAATGCTACCTCGTCCTAATGAAGTGCTCAAAGGCTCCGATTACCACAAGTGGGTGAATGCTAATGCATACAAATGGATCGCCCTCTGGGATGATTTGTGGATTTAGGAATAATTTACGTTGTGGGTAAATTCACATTTAGCAGAAATAGAAGATGTAGAAATAGCTAGATGGAGCAAAAATAGTAGTCACAGATTCCCATATAGAGGTGGGAAAGAACACCAGGGCGCAGGTAGGAAAGTGTTGGCAACAACAGTTCCATTGGTGCTTTTGGGTTATAGGATGTGGTGATGATGTGCTACTATGTGGGAGATTTTTCTCTTCTTTTTGATCTTCTTAGGGATCACCGTACATTAGAAGCTTATTTTCCCCCAAAAAAACAAAACTTTTTGGGAAGTTAAAATGTACAACATAAAGAAGAACACGACAATAGAAGCCTATGGGTCAAGCATATCATCTTTATTTAATGACTTGCAGCTCGATCTCCAGCCATGGAGACTTCATGGATGAACGGTCTTCTGCAAGCCTAGATAGGTCCACCTGGGTCTTTTCCGACATTAACTTCATAGTACCACACCATTGTGTCACTGGTTTTCCTCTTCACCTTGTTCCTTCTATTCTTCCAACCATGATGTCCTTCTCCAGTGATTGCTCTCTTTGTATAATGTGTCCAAAGTAGACAAGTTATAGCTGGGTGATCATTGCTCCGCAAGACATATCTGGCTTGATTTGTTACAAAATTGATTTGTTTCTTCTTCTTGCCATCAATGGTATTGATAACATCCTTCTCTAGCATAATAAAAATAAGTAAAAGCCGGCTCACCTGAGTTGGTGTTGTACAATTGGAGAATATTAATTGCTCAGATAGGTGTGCAGAACGCAAGCAAAGTGAAAAAATCCAGCTCCAGAAGGAATAAAGGAAATCTTAAATCGTTATTATAACATTAAAATCCATGTCCATATACAAAAGTGAGAGATGTGTTGATTCCTTTAAGGTACCTTTACACGCCGCCACTGGGTGGTAGCAACTGCCTGGCATTGGGATTTTTGTGTCTATTGCCATGAAATTACTACGAAATGGCAACGTGTAAATTGGGAAGTTGATCGCGATACCCGCTGTTGATTCGGATACCTGTTTCTGAGCCATGCTCAAAAACACAAGGCAACACAAAGGTAATGGTAGTGACGTCTAAACGGGGCACAGGGATGGAATTTCCGTTGCCTAGTGAATTCCCAGGGGCGTGACACAGCCTCATGGATACCGCGCCCCATCAGCGATCATTGATGGGGGCTACTGTGTAACCATTGGCTGTCCCTTCACAGGGCGCCATATTTAAAGAGCTGTCCATTCACACTACACAATTGCAATGGCGTCATGTAATAGCCAGCCTTCCTGCGCAGGCTGGCCAATCATGACGCTACTGCGTTGTCCAATCAGCGTATTAGTGTCATGGAATACACAACTCTGTCACGCCTACGTACTTGCGGCGCGAAAGATGTACGCCCATATTCCTTTGTGGATAGCGGCGTGTGAAGCAGCGAAGGTATTCAACAGGAAGTTATCCGCAGGATCTGTCGGAACTTTCAGGGAACAAAGATACCTTCAGTTGACAATGCAATGGCGGCGTGTACATGGGGCATCGGCGATTGGTATCAACCATCAAAAACGTGCACATACGGTTGATACCGGTTGCTAGGCACAGTGGCGGCGTGTAAAGGTACCTTAAGAGTTATCCACTTTGGTACTCGGCATGGGCTGTGCATTTCAGGCGCTCCTGAGTCCTTTGTCAAAGCTTCTTGTGTATGGACATAGATTTCAATGTCACAATAAAGATTTAAGATTTCCTTTTTTCCCTTTCCCTGGAGCTGGATTTTTTCACTTTTCTTGTATCCTTTTCCAGTACATTTCAAAGGCATTGACGCTTTGTCTGTCTTGTTTCTTTATCATCCATATGATCATCCATCTTGTGTATGATATGTGATGGTCAAGTGGTCAAGAAAGGACAATCGGTGAAGAGGTGACCGGGCCGTAGAAGTCCACAGCTTATTGACACATATGGATCAATGGCCAGCCCATCTGGATAGATCCCACAGAAGAACTACAGCATTATTGCAAAAACTCCTGAAAAAGTTACCACTGGCTATAACAGAAGGGTGACAGAACACACAGGATTGCCCTCTATAGCCATAGACCGGTCATAGCGCATTTTATTTTGAAAATCTCTATATAAATCCAAGACCTGCAAATATTTGAGAAAAATGTATTTACCCTTGCATATTACCAACACTGCCATCCCTTCTATAATAACAGAACGAGAACATATTAATTTGCACAAACACATAAGGTGTCTGTGTCCGCAGGGCTTACTATTACCGTATCTCCCCAAAAATAAGGCGGAGTCTTAAGTATGTTTTTGCTCTGAAAGATAAATTAGGGAGTATTTTACAGACGATGTCTTTTTTTTTTTCCAGTAACTATAATCCACATTTGGTAGAACAAAACTTAACATTTATTAAAATATAATCAGGTGATCATACACTGCACATACACATACGGTACATACCTACTATCTCCGCTTCAGTTCCTCTAGACTCCATAAGTTAAAGGACCTTTGCCGACTTAGTGGCCACATGACAGTGATGTTACCAATGGTCCTTAAGGAATCTTAACCTTTGAGTAGAAAAGCTGGGGAGCCCTAAGAGAGTGGGGACCCTGAAAAAAATTGCACACTCTCCCCCCTTTACTCTAATGTCATCTCTGTAGACTAGCCTGTTATCTCTTCCAATCTCTAAATTGACACAGTTTAAGGGACACTGTCACCAGGTTTGCATCTCATTGCAGCACATAATGTGAGCAGAGACCTGATCCAGCGATGTGTCTCAATGGCCCATCACACGTGTAACAAGCTGATGTCAGAAGCGATGTGCGGTGCGTGCTCACTTCCGACATCGCAGCTTGGTGTCACACGGCAGGATGTTGCCGGTGACGTCGCAGTGATGCCGGCGGAGCCATCGCTCGCTGGGCTGAGATCAACCCATCGAGCGATCCGCAGCAATGCTGCGGTATAGGCTGGATCGCCGCCAACATCGCTATTGTGGTGTCAGATGGCGCTATCCAGCCTAATCGCTGGTTGCAGATTGACAGGTTTATGAACTTGTTCATAAACCTGTCAACCTGCGACCAGTGATAAATCGCAGTTGCGTTGCGCTGTCACACAGCACGACACACTTGCGATATCGTTAGCGACATCGCTGATGCGTCACTTTTCGGCGATGTCGCTAGCGACATTGACACGTGTGACACGGCCTTTACTGAGCTGCTCAGTGTAGTTTCCATAAAATCACTATTTAATCAGTTGGAGATTAACATTGTAAGACTAATCAAATAGTCCAGCATAGTCATTTACTGCTAAATCTGAAGCAGGAGAAAACAGTAATTTTATCAGTGACAGCAAGCAGCTCAGTAAGTGACACATCACTGGATCTCTACATTATGCTGCTGTCAGATGGGATGGCAAAAATCGGTGACAGTGTCCCTTTAAAGAACCTTTGGTTTCTTCATGTTCACATGACCAAGATGTCCCCAAATGTTCTTAAGATTAACTTTGAATAGAGAGGTTGGGGGCCCCTAAGAGACATGCTCCCAAACACTGGCTATGACTGAATTATGGCTTATTTCTAGAGTAGGGCTTATATTTCAAGCATACTCCAACAGTCCTGTAAAAGCATTCTAAAGGCTTATTTTCGGTGTATGTCTTAGGTTCAGGGAAACACAATATTATTCACAGTCTTCCCCCCAAGACGCTCCCCCTCACTACCTGACCTATCCATTGTTGTCAACGACTGCTCTCTTTCCCCAGTCCCCCACGCCAAGTGCCTTGGGGTTATCCTGGACTCTTCCCTCTCCTTCAAGCCCCACATCCAGGCCCTCGCCACCTCCTGCCGACTCCAGCTCAAAAACATCTATAGGATCCGCACTTTCCTTGACCACGACACTGCTAAAACACTTATTCACGCTCTCATCATCTCCCGCCTCGACTACTGCAACCTCCTGCTCACCGGCCTCCTCCAATACCTCCCTTGCACCTCTCCAATGTATTCTGAACTCCGCTGCCCGCCTAATTCATCTGTCTCCCCGCTACTCCCCTGTCTTCCCCCTCTGCCAAGCCCTTCACTGGCTCCCTACTTCCCAGAGATCCCGGTTTAAAACATTAACCATGACATACAAAGCCATTCACAACCTGTCCCTTCCATACATCTCTGATATGGGTCTTCCTGATACCTACCCTCACACAACCTGTGATTCTCCCAAGAGCTTCTCCTCTACTCCCCCCTCACCTCCTCTTCGCACAATCGCATAGAGGATTTCTCCTGTGCTTCACCCATACTCTGGAACTCACTGCCCCAACACATCAGACATTCTCCTACCCTGGGAACCTTCAAAAGAAGCCTGAAGATCCACCTCTTCCACCCAAGCCTACCACCAGCAATAAGACCTGGTTCACCACACCGCTCACGACTGGGTTTCCCCCTCCCACTGTATCCCCACGCGCCCCTCGTAGACTGTGAGCCCTCGCGGACAGGATTTCTCCCCTCTTGTATCTGTTCGACCGAATTGTTCACATTTATTGTTACTTGTATTGTTACTATGTTACTTGTCCTAGTCTGCCCCTTTTAGCATGTAAAGCGCCATGGAATATAATGGCGCTATATAAATAAATAATAATAATAATAAATAATTATTAAAAACGCCATATACATTAGATGAAAATCGGCTGAATGATGCTTCATTTGGCTGACAGTCATCTCATCAGACTATTGATACACAAGAGCATGCGCTCGGCCGAAAGCTCCTGTGTGCTCTATGACGAAGCAGATGGATTATCTCAGGCAGAAGAATGTGATCATCGATAGTCCGACATAGTACATGCACGATCAACATCTCTCCTGACCATCAGGCATCTGACGCCCCCATACATATCAGAAATTGTCAAATTCAACCGACATTAGTCTAATGTGTATGCGGGCCTTATCAGCCCATAGTACTACCATTGTTGAAATAAACAAAGGCTGCAGTACACATCAGATTAAAATAAGACAACTCTCGCCCCCACAACCAACTGATGTGTATTGGGGAGACCTTTGACTTTTCCCCGACAGATAAAGATCCATTTGTTTCCCACTCTCAGACACCTTTAAAGATGGCCATACACATATTATTCAATGGGAAGGGTGGAGCATGTCTGACCAGTTATTTGATACAGCAATCGATCAAACAACCGCTATCTTTTCTTACTCCCCCTTAGACATGAGTGATCGACTAGGCCAAGTATTCATGTGTTTTCAATGGGGAGAGAGTGTAAAGTATTATCCCCTCTGAAAAGAAAAGGATCGGAGGCTGAAATTCCAACTGCCTCCTTCTCTGTCATGACAACATGTGTCCTGAAGCTGTCGGAGAGCCCATGTACACATCACACGGTAGCAGGTCCAGCTAAAATCAGTGAGTTGGCCGACTTTTCATACAATATGTATGGGGACCTTTAAGGGAATCCAACAGCAGGTTTTTGCTGTTGAGAGCAGCATAATGTAGGGGCAAAGAACCTGATTCAAGTGATTATTTACTGGTTTCTTCCAACAGGTTTGATAAAATCTCTCCTTTATTTGCTGCACATCTACCTTTTCTCTAAAATGCTGAGCTCTGTATAGCCCCACCCTGAACACTGATTGGCAGCTAATGTGTAGACTGTGCATAGGCAGAAAGCTGGCAATCAATCGTGGGGGCGTTTACACAGAGCTCATGAATATGGAGGACTACATGGCACAAGACAACTAGCCCTCTAGTGATAAACTCAAACTCAAACTCAAACCTAGGATCTGATATGTCGATGAGCTTCTATGCGGAGATTGCACAAAAATGCAGGACTAACTGCCATGTCTATTTCCATGGTCTCTTTTAAACCCTATATACTAGATACATGGTTTTCCATCAAAGGGAACCAGTCACTCAATTTATGATGCTCAAAGGAACAGCATCTTTAAAAGGGCTGGCCCTGGGGGCCATGGGGAGAGCTGGCCCGGGGCCATGGGGAGAGCTGGCGGCGGACCATAAGGAGAGCAGGCCGGGGACCATAGGACACTTCTTACCACAGTTGTCTCCCTATGAACACACCAATCAAACAACTGGACCAGGAAGGTAAGAAGCCAGCAGGGGTTATGGTCCCAGGTGGGCTTTTTAAATTATATTTTTTGTTTTATATTGCAAGTAGAAAAACTAAACTAAATTGACATTCATACATTATTAAGCTGTTAAACCATATAATAGCATGCACAATAAAAATACTAATTTATTACATATGCAAAGTTATATCAAGTATATGTTTCAATGCAGAAAATATGGAATGCATTATAATAATAAGTAGATATGTTAATATTCTGTGACAATCATTGACAGGCGAAGTAAGAGAATAAAAGTTGTTCAGACTTGAAGTATTACAAAACTCTTAACAAGAGAAAAGCAGTTTAGCCGGAGAACTAGAAAGACGAGATTGTCAGTCTTTGAGAAGGTCCCGGTGTCTCTGTCTGTCTGATCACCACACTCCTGTCTCATTTATTTCACAAAGTTTGCCAGCGAACCCAACATAATCAATGAGGGCTGTGTTACCATCAATACGCTCCGTCTTAAATATATCGAGCGGAGCAGGTTTCAGCACAGTTGCATTGAACGCTCCAAATGTCAAGCCACAGTTTGATTATGGGCAGGCTACAACCTTGGGACAAGGAGGCAGGTGGTGAATGTCCCGAGCAAGCGGTGACACTAAGAGGTCATTCCCTCCGGGGACACAGATCATACACTGCACTTTAAATGGAGACACTTGCTATGGATCCATTTGTTCCTTCATCATTAAGAGATTTTAGCATTTACAAAAACAAACTTTCAAATAAAAAAGATCTCAGGCCAAGAACTGAGACACTGCCTTAAATGCAATGGTAAGATTGTACAAAACATCCTCAACGTCTGGCTTCATAAAACATATTAATCACCAAAGAAGTCACAAATACCTTTATTAGACTTTACTTTGTATTGTAAAAACTGAATAAAATATGTGCACCCTTTAGAATTTTGGTGCATCTTGTTCCCGCAAAAATCTGAAAAAATGTGTTAAATGTAGGAATAGATTACCAGTATATAATGAACGTTAGAACAAGGGATAAGATGTCCACCCCACAGCCGTCGTACACAGGGGTGGCCAAGCATGTGCGAGTCCACAGATGTACAAATCTATTTGAGAAATGTAAAAAAAAAAACATTTGACAGTTTTTTAGTGTCCCATATAGTTCAAGTTGGAGAAGGTACAAATTGATTGGTTGGACTCGGTTCTTGAACCGCTAGATGGGAACATCGAGACCTGACTCCTTCCTCCCAGGGCTGTGGAGTCAGAGTTGTGGAGTTGGAGTTGGAGTCCATTTCGGCGGAGTCGGGGTCAGAAGAAAATGGACCGACTCCAAACACATATAATACATTGGGTTGAGCAGTTCAATGCAGAATGTGCTGAATATTATTATTATGAATTATTATTAAGTTCTATCTATATATCTTGATTATTGTATCACAATAAATGATGAAAGCCTGATGTTTACATTGTACTACAATAAGTTTATGAAGCAGTTGGAGTCGAAGGAATCGGGAGTTGGAGTTGGTGATTTGACGTACCGACTCCACACCCCTGGCTTCCTCCTGCCATCCATTGCTCTTCTTTTGATCAACTGTCCTAGTTAATATCACACGTGCGAAGAGTTGTGGATGTCGTCAGGTAAGAGGTGGTCCTCAGGTCTCCCATTCAGTAACAATCACAGATTTCTGACGTGGTTGGTAGCCCAGGTCCTGTGGACCAATTCGCACCAATTTGGACAAAATTAGCATATAAATAATCCTGAATATATGCATCAGGTGCCATAAGATCACTTTCATCTCGTGGATTCTGCTTTTATAAGGGCTCATACAGATGTGCAAATTAGTCCACAATGCACAGACTGGCCGTGGCTCTCCAAGAACCGTAACATTCTTCTTTTCCATGATCTGGTGCTGAAAGGGCTTATTTTTTGGGTTATTTTTTGCACTTTATTTTTTGACTTGAATCTTCGATCATCGGATCGCTTGTGCTATACAGAGAAGTGTATCGGCACTGCTACCGTTTGTATAGCTGAAATCAAGGCCTCCTATGAATGCCGGCTCACAGGAGGATTGTAATGACAGACACAGGGGTCATCAGCTGATCCCTGGATGTCATGATAACCCATCTGCACCCTGTGATCATATCACAGGTGCGCCGATGGGAGCCGGAAATGAGACCCCTTGCCGATGCATCCTAAGCCCCGCATAACAATGAGATTTAACTGGTTAACAGCCACGGACATATCTCTGATTCACTTGCGGCTGTTAGGGGCACATGTCGGCTGACTAAAGCAGTCGTCATGTGTGGGGAAAGGAGTGGGATCGGTGTACGAGCCTGCAGCAAAGGCAGGGAGACAACCTATGCCCATATGCGTCTATGTTGTGAAGCGGTAAAATATCCAAGCATGCACTGTGGATTCTCAAATAAAAGATCATCAGAAAGAATGAGTAGACTTAACAGTAGGGACATTTTTATTAAAATATAATAGAAAACTGAATATTACATTAAATAGATATTTAGTATTAAATTCAACTTTGGTTTAAGACCATGCCTTTAATTCCACTATTCTCTTCCGAAATCATCATCACAGTCCCCCTTGGGGCTCACATCCTACATTCCCTATCAGCAGGGCTGTAAAGTTGATAAGCCAAACATCTAACCCTGACTCTTCAATTTGCCTGAATCCGACTCAGACTCCAAGTCCAACTCCACCAAAATGGACACCAACTCCACAACCAAGGGCTGTGAAGTCAGTAAGCCAAACAACCGACTCCGACTCCTCAATTTCCCTGAAACAGACTCAGACACCACCCAATATGGACACTGACTTCGACAGCCCTGCCCTATCAGCATGTCTATGGAGTGTGTAAGGAAACCAGAGAACGCAGAGGAAACCTACACAAACATGAGGCAAACATACAAACTCCTTGCAGATGTTGTCCTTGGTTGGATTTGTAACCAGGACTCCAGTGCTGCAACACCATAGTGCTAACCACTGAGCCCCCGTGCTGCCGAAAAATGGGATTATTTACATACATTAAAAACAAGGCCGGGACTCCCCCCCCCCCCCCCTCTACCTGTATTAGAAAGCTTTTTTTTTTATACAATGGGATATTTATAAAAAGTATACCGACATATACATGTACTGGCAAATCTTATTTGTCCTAGTATAATCTATGGATACATTCAGAATAAAGACTTGCCGATGAATAATAACATTTCCAAATTATTATTATTTTTTTTAATAAACCTCATTTATTGCTCTGCAAAAACTTCCCAAAAGTTGGAAGAGCAGGAGAATTTGTTGACGATTGTTATTTGTTCGGCTAGGCTATAAAGATCGGTTAAGATCCCTCTCCTTATGGTACATTAGCCGGGATATTCTATAAACTTCAAGGTCACAATATAGGATATAGGTCTTGCACATTGTAAAGATCCCCCGGGACAGGGCTGTGGGTAAAGAGATCCAAGAGGAGAAACGGTTAATAAAGATATGTTGATAAACCGCCATGAAATAAAAGGAAGAGATTGAACAATAGACCAGTAGGATATTATTTTCAAGAAGAATATAAACCCGTCCCAGCATCATTAACATGGCTCACTAGAGACCTGCCTTGGGCATATGCAAAATCCTATTGTTACACTACAGATGCCCAAACCCTTCTTGGCAAAAGGCATTAAGAAGGAGGTGGCATAAAAGAGCCTTTGATCATGATGAAAAATAAATATATATTTTTTCTTCTTTTTTTTTTTACCATTTTATTGAAATTCAAAAACTAATTATTTATTAATATCCTTAAATCTGCACAGGAAAAAAATGGCAAAAAATTAGAGAAAAATAAAAACACATACCGGATCCTTAGCTATATCACATCAATACACATTAAGCTCATTCACAATGATACCAGCGCAGCAATATGTGAAAACGGTGAGAATTTGTGCAGCACTTTTCATTTTCTTTGGGGTTCTCATTCCTCCCGTCTCTGGGAAAACCGTCTGCCAAGGCTTGTAGACTGCATTCTGTGTCATTAATTGGGAGCCGTGATAATGAGGAAGCCGCCTTGTATTCATCAGAGAGGAGGCGGATTGAAAGCGACTGACAAATGCTGTTCATGAACACTGGCACCTTCTCCCTGGACAAGGCACTCGTGAACCCGGCCTTCTCTAATCAATAACACCATTCCTTGCCAGCGAAGGAGTGGAGTGAATATCCATATCAAAGTCATAAAGATACAAAATATTAGTTATCTCTCGCCTAAGGAGAAAGGAAAAAAATTAATGAGCGTCATATCTAGAGTGAAAAGTTGTGGACCTTTAGTAACTTTTTGGAAAATATGTAAAACGTGAGAAGTTTATGACGTTTCAGATGACAATGACTGGTGCTCCAGAATATATCACTGGGGGTAGGCTCTCCCAAAACTGGCCGCGCAAAACAAAAGGTCACCCTAGTTGTGTGACATGAGGGCAGACTGAAATCTTGTGTCAGGTCATGTTAGGATTTCGGTTTGAGGAGCAATATTAGGACTGAAAGTATGAAACAGTGCCTCATCTAGCATGAGACATTTATCACGTCAAGGTTGAGCTGCGCAACTTTTTTTGCACCTAAACTTTGCCAAAATTTGGTGCAACCTCATGCATTTGAAGACTTTTCCCATCGTCAAGACCTCCTTTGGCAAATGAGCTGCATTATTATGTGCCAAAATGAGCACATTCTTCACCAAATCATCATTGGAGATGAGCAAAACTGTTCAGCGACAGAGTTCGGGGGACATTACGCCTTCTAAGTGCTGGTGCCTGCATCACTATGCTCCGGTACTCTGGGTGGTCGGACCAGTGCAACCCGCTGGCAGTGTGTGTTCAGCTCGCACTGAGGATTAATCCTACTGTTATGGTTAATATTTCATAATAATATTAACAAGTTGCTGCTCCTGTCCTAATTATATATATATAGACCAAGCACTGGCAATGAAAAGTAGACACCAGACACACAGAGTCAGATGTACACCCTTCCTTGGTCAGTCCCATGCGCCAAGTGTGTTTATTATAAGAAGAGACCTGAGGTTTTGTTCAGTAAGGGGCTCGGCCAGCCCTACTCAGATGTATTCATTGGTCAGTGGGTTAGTCCATGGGCGGATCCATGAAGTCATCAGGGGGTGTGGTCTTGATCGAGTATGCCCAGGTGATATGGCATTCTGTGATTGGTCAGTCCTTCTATGGAATTCAGCTTCCTCCAGGAACTCCTTATTGTAGACAGGATGTAGTCATAGGTCCAGGCTCCTCTGGACTCCATCTTGCTCTCAGAGAGCATGGTGTGATGTGGCAGGAAATGGCAGCCATGTTTAAGTCACAACTTATACAATGTAAAATATTACACTCTATGGATTGTTTCTCCCATGCCCTTATGTCTTAAGGTTAATTAAGTATTTGATCCTATGGCTCTCCTCAACACAACATAGTGTGGTTGGAAACTAAAAAAAGCTAAAAACCACGCCACCGAAAGTATTTTCCTTATGTATAAAAAAGGAAAATGAGCGGCACTCACCAAGCTGCTGTATGTGATTTTTAATCCATCACAGGGTTACAGGTGCAGGGAGGGAAGGGGTGCATGGTCAGACAACAGTCGGCTGTTTCATGTTATCAGCGCTTCAACAGGTCCAACGCTTCCCTCCCTGCACCTGTAACCCTGTGATGGATTAAAAATCACATACAGCAACTTGGTGAGTGCCGCTCGTTTTCCTTTTTTATACATAATGGACTTGTGGTAGAGCAGAGCAACACCGAAGCCTAATTGTTGCAGTCCTCATTGAGGAGCTGATTAGCCCACACCTGGAACCAGTGCCCGGTCTTTCACCCTATTTTTTCTAAGTATTTTCCTTATGGTTGGCTGTATGTGGGCGGAGAGCCAAACAGCCAATCAGTGACGCCCGAGGACATTCGGGGTCACGCACGGGTCCCAAACAGACGTTCGTATCTCTACTGCGATCAGTGATCCAAATGACTGAAACAGGAAGGAGTGAATTATCTTAATACATCCTGTCTGGATACAGAATCATAGAAAGGTAGAGTTGGAAAATACATCCTGGGTCATCTGGTCCAACCCACTGCTCATAGCAGGATTCACTAATTCATCCCTGACAGATCCAGGTCTAGCATCTGTGTGAAGACCTCCATTGAAGGAGAACTCACCACTTTTCCTGTTCCACTTGTTGATCACCCTCACGGTCAGAAAGTGTTTTCTAATATCTAATCTGTGTCTCCTTCCATTCAGTTTCATCCCATTGCTTCTAGTCTTTCCTTGTGCAAATCAGAAAAAAGCTGATCCCTCTACAGTGTAACAGCCCTTGAGATATTTGTAGACAGCTATTAAGTCTCCTCTCAGTTTTCTTTTTTGCATGTTAAACATTCTCAAATCTTGTAGAGGAGAAGAGGACAATAGTGTCTTATCTGTGAAGATGGTGGAAATAGATCAAAAGCAAAAAATCGCTCACTTGGGAGGGTTGTGTAAGGGTCCCGTCACACTTGGCGACGTTCCAGCGATCCCGACAATGATACGACCTGGTATGGATCGCTGGAACGTCGCTACGTGGTCACTGGTGACATGTAAAACAGTCAGATCTACTCAACGATGCAGCAACAATGCGGCGACCCGTATAATGAACTCGGCGGTCGTTGGGACCCTGTCACACAGCAGCTAGTCTGACGACTCAGACCTACGTGGCTGAGTTGTGAGTCGCCAACGAGGTCGTTGTTAAGGCGTCAAACACACCGATGCATGCTGCCCAGCGGGAACCTGACGATCAAAAAATGGTCCAAGCCATTCCAAGACGATTGCCGATCTCACAGTGGGGCCCGATCGCTGCTGCGTGTCAAATATCCACTCCAAAACGCGTTGAATAAAATCACTTTTCCAGGAACTGACATTCTATGTGCAGCGGAAGCGCGACTTTTAACCCTTTCCATTTCTACTGTCTACATTCTGTTCTGGACATATACATTGATATAAATATGGCTTTACCTTGTAATAATCTATCATCTAAGTTTATCTACCCATTCATACTTTATAGGCGTGATCAAATTACAGCACTTGACTGTTTCCACAGACTTTGAATGGAGGCTATGCTTGCTCCACTGCTGTCCTGTTCAGTCTCCTTTCTGTTCCAACGGTGGAGCAGGAAACCCCCCCCCCAGCCAATCTAAAATGTATCACTGATCAGTAGACCAGAGCGGTGTCCTTACTAGAGATAAACAGATTAATTTGAGTGAAATGGAATTATGTTCAAATTATACAGACATTAAAACTCCAAAAATAGATTTTTATTCAGCAAAATGGAGGCCAGTATTTTGTGGAACCATAGAAGGTCAGCCAAACAGTCAAAAGAATAAAATGATACTCTCCTCACCGCCTACCAGTATCGCTGTCACTGCAGCCTGCCGACCGGCCCTGCATGCCTCCATTTCATCCACCCTTGTCACTTGCATTTTCGTAGGCCTCTTTCACTCACCCAATCCTTTAACATTACCATGGGCCTTGCCGTCACAGCGCATGTTGTAACGTCACAGCACGTGTCAACTGAGTGACATCAGGGCGCACAGTGTTGTCCTAGGCTTTGTCTAGTTGGAAGCCATTGCCTGCAAAGAGGCGAAAGACGATGCATCGGACTTGGGAACACCCTTTCGACCTACAGCTACCTCTCCCGATTCCCCCTTAGACATGCATGCTCGGTTCGGCTAAGAATACTTGTATTTACAATGGGAAGGTAAGCCGATGTCAGACACTTCTGGTTGCAATTCATCTTACAAGATAACAAAAAAAAAAGATGATCCTTCTCTCCTCCTAATGTCTGTCTGGGGAAAGTCAGGGAAACCTTCAACACATTAAATCAGTGGGTTTGGCAGACTTCATTCTCATGTATGGGCGGGTCTTTACCAGGGGTGTAATGATCGTGGCCACAGAGGACGCGACCGGGCCTGAAGATTGAAGGGGACCACTGACCCCCTTCCTCTACTTTAGCTGGATGATCCGAGTATGAACATCCAATTGAAATACATTGCTGCCCAAAGACCCATCAAGTCCCTGCAATGCAGTACAGGTTGCTGGCCAAACAGAGGTCAGCAGCTGACGCCGGTGTGCCGGTGTGCTGGATGCCACGCGTCACAAATACAGGCACGCTGATGTCAACTCTCAGCCTCTGTGCCAGCTACAAAGGAGGACGCTGCCTGCTGTGGAAGCCGGAGAAGAGGGAGTACAATGTTTTGGGGTTTTTTATGCATTACAGTCAAAATGGGGGCTAAATATCTCATAAAGGGGGCTCAAAATAAAGTATATACACAAAGATGGGACCAGGATGGGGTACACATGCCAGGATGGTTCCAGGATAAGGACACATTTACCAGGATGGGGCCCAGGATAAGAGATATACAGGTGCATCTCAATGAATTAGAATATCATCAAAAAGTTCATTTATTTCAGTAATTCAATACATAAAGTGAAACACATATATTATATACAGTCATTACACACAGAGCGATCTATTTCAAGTGTTTATAAATGTTGATGATTTTGGCTTACAGCCAATGAAAACCCAAAGGTCATTATCTCGGAAAATTAAAGTAAGGAGGATGAAAGGACTGAGAGATAATATATGACCTAAATAGGTATCAGAGGCTTCACCTTGTGTGGTTGTGAGAGTCACAACCACTATAAAAGCATATCATGGCTGCTGCAGTCCCCAGCATGGTGCACATAGAGCAGGTAGGATGAAGGGTTAAAAACCGAACTGCCGTATTCCATGAGACATCAAAGGGTCAACACTAATTTATTCGTTAACAAGTTTCAAGGCTCTCTGGCCCCTTCCTCAAGACAAATCAATATCATATTGCCATGTTTCAGGAGACCCTTAAAGGGGTTGTCCGGGTTTATTTTTTATTTCATATTTATATCTAGGCTGCAAAATGTTGACAATCTGCAATATACATGTTGTCAACATTTTGCAGGGTTTCCTAGATATAAACACATTTACTGATGGCAGAGAGTGTCCAGGGGGTGTGATTGTGCAGGCTGGTCGTTTACACCTACTGTAGCACAATCATACCCCCTCCCCTATACCTAGTATGGCCAGCCACCCCCAGGCCATACATGCCCGCCCCCTCCCCACTGTACTCTATTGAATGCCACCACTCCCAGGGATCCTACTGGCCGCCCCAGCCCCTAAATCACCACCCACCCTCTGCAAAACAGCGGTCCCCAGTGCACTGATACAAGGTGCCGAAACCGCTGCTGTGAAAGCGATTCCGGCACACTGTCAGTGCAGCAGGGGACCCGCTGCATATGTGTGCTGCTCTCACCCTCCATGTGCTGCTCTCACCCAGCCGGTCCCGGTCCGCCCAGTCCCGGTCCGACATGGTCCCGGTCCGCCCAGTCTCGGTCCGCCCGGTCCCGGTGTTGTACAGCCGAGCTCCACACTGCAGCCGTATCTGTGGCGCTGTGTGTGTGGAGCGGTGCCCGTCCTGATCTCCCCAGACCTCCAGTACCATAGAGCAGAGGCTGTGGAGCGGTCCTCTCTATACCGCTCCACCAGCTCTATGGTACTGGAGGTCTGGGGAGATCAGGACGGGCACCGCTCCACACACACAGCGCCACAGATACGGCTGCAGTGTGGAGCTCGGCTGTACAACACCGGGACCGGGCGGACCGAGACTGGGCGGACCGGGACCATGTCGGACCGGGACTGGGCGGACCGGGACCGCTGGGTGAGAGCAGCACATGGAGGGTGAGAGCAGCACACATATGCAGCGGGTCCCCTGCTGCACTGACAGTGTGCCGGAATCGCTTTCACAGCAGCGGTTTCGGCACCTTGTATCAGTGCACTGGGGACCGCTGTTTTGCAGAGGGTGGGTGGTGATTTAGGGGCTGGGGCGGCCAGTAGGATCCCTGGGAGTGGTGGCATTCAATAGAGTACAGTGGGGAGGGGCGGGCATGTATGGCCTGGGGGTGGCTGGCCATACTAGGTATAGGGGAGGGGTGTGATTGTGCTACAGTAGGTGTAAACGACCAGCCTGCACAATCACACCCCCTGGACACTCTCTGCCATCAGTAAATGTGTTATATCTAGGAAACCCTGCAAAATGTTGACAACATGTATATTGCAGATTGTCAACATTTTGCAGCCTAGATATAAATATGAAATAAAAAATAAACCCGGACAACCCCTTTAAACCCATTGACTAATAAATCAATATTACATTCACTCTTTGATGTCTTGTGGAATACGGCAGCGCGTTTTATTATCCATTCATCCTCCCTACTTTAATTTTCTGAGATAATGATCTTTGGGTTTTCATTGGCTGCAAGCCATAATCATCAACATTAACATAAATAAACACTTGAAATAGATCACTCTGTTTGTAATGACTCTATATAATATATGCATTTCACTTTTTGTATTTGAATCACTGGTAAAAATTAACTTTTTGATGATATTCTAATTCATTGAGATGTACCCAGTTCCCCACGCCAAATGCCTCGGGATAATCCTCGAACTCCTCCCTCTCCTTCAAACCTCACATCCAAGCTCTTGCCGACCCCAGTTCAAAAACATTTCCCGGATCCGCTCCTTCCTTGACCACGACACGGCTAAAACACTTGTTCATGCTCTCATCATTTCCCGCTCTGGCTACTGCAACATCCTGCCAATGGGCCTCTCTGCTACCTCCCTTGCACCTCTCCAATCTATCCTAAACTCTGCTGCCCGACTCATTCACCTGGCTTCCCGCTACTCCTCAGTCTCTCCCCTCTGTCAAGCCCTTCACTGGCTCCCCAACTCTCAGAGAGCTTGCTTCAAAGTCCTAACCTTGACGTACAAAGCCATCCACAGCATTTCCCCTCCTTACATCTCTGACATGGTCTCCCGTTACCTACCCTCACGCAACCTGCGCTCCTCCCAAGAACTCACTATTCCACTAACATTTCCTCCTCTCACAACCGCATACAAGATTTTCCCCGTGCATCCGCTATACTCTGGAACTCTCTTCCCCAACACATCAGACACTTGCCTACCCCCTGGGATCCTTCAAAAGAAACCTGAAGACCCACCTCTTCCGACAAGCCTACATCCTGCAATGAGACCCAGTTCACTGCACCTTCTCATGTTTTGACTCTACCCCCCTCCTACTGTATCCCCCCCGGTCCCCCATAGACTGTGAGCCCTCGCAGACAGGGTCCCATCCCCTCCTGTTCCTGTTTGTACGGACTACACGAATATATTGAACTTGTCCTTGTCTACCCTCTTATCATGTAAAGCGCCATGGAATCTAATGGCGCTATATAAATAAGTAATAATAATAATAATATATGCCAGTATGAGAGCATACATACTAGGATGGGCTCGGGATGAAGACATATACCAGGATGAGGACATATATACAAGTATGGATCCAGGATGAGGACATATATACCATGAGGGGGTCCAAAATAGGAAACATATATATCATGATTGGGGACATATTTACCAGGATGGGCCCTAGGATGGGGTCATACATACCATGATGAAGGAGATAAATATAAGGAAGAGTCCCAGGATGAAGGACATTAGTACAAAATGTGGGACATTACTATATAATAAAGAGGGAGGGGAAGGGAATCGTATATGTCTTTATAGGATTTAGAACGCTCCAAGGGCCCATACATCTAACCAACATGCTGATAGGGATGCCAGGTCCAAATTTTGCAGCGGGGCCCATTGAACTGTAGTTACTCCACTGGTTTTGCCTTTGTAATTTAGTAGGGTAATGTCAGATATTATCAAGTAGAATAGTACTTGCAGGTGTACAAAAAAGAACCTGGATTTGACAAACGTCCGTACTTACCGCTGTAACCTGCAAGCTTATGAACCGGAAGAAAAACTTGCAGAAAAGCTTGAAACAGCATATAAGCTTACAATTAAGACATAACACCAAAGGCCGTAAACAACAATACTGTGTCATCACCATCGCGGCATAGTGTATGAATGCCGACAAGTTTAGCTAATGACAAATATTCCGTCCACCGCCCTCTAAGTGTGAGCTATTATAAAAGATATGTATATTGTGTAATAAGGATACGTGAATGATAAATAACGAGGCTATGGTGTGTGTTATGTCACAATAATTCCTGCTAATACAGTGCAAAAAAATACAGCAGAAAAAAATGCTACTAATTTGGTGAAGAACTGCGCCAAAATAGAAATGGTTAAATGTAAGGCGGTAAGAAGAAGTAATTATCACACAGCCAATATTCCTAAAGATGTATGATCATGAATACACCGCATGGAAAGGCGCGGGGAGGGTAAGACGCATCGCTAAAGGTCACTTCAGAGAAGTGACGGCACACAATGTCTAAATCATTAAAATTTCATCATGTAAACTGCACAGATGGACTTTGGTCTTAATTGTAAAATCCTTGAATTTTTTTGAACATAATTATTTCTATTCTTTATTCAATCCCTCCCTCCCCCTAGGCAAAATCTCACAGATTAGGCATTACATGGGAACCTCTTGAGCCTGGGTCCATAACCTTCTACAACAAGGAGACGGTGGGAGGAGATCTGTCCACCTGAGACACGAGCCAAGACCACCAGACCCATCTTATTCATCCGTATCAGAGAACAGAAAGACACAAACTGGGCAGAACTACGGCTTATTAATACAATTCTATGTATCCACAAAACTGTCTTTATCTATATTTATCCTTAAAGTATCATCTGTCTTTCAATAATTAGCTCATGTTGATATCTATAATGTATCTATCTGGTCTCTTTATTACTGCTCTATGTGTGTCTTTCTCACCTATGCAACATCTAGCTATGCATTTTTCTATCCATAGATATACATGCATCTATCAATGGAAGCATCTGTCTTCCTACCCATATCTACTAGATTCATTCTACCCATAGCTACTTTCCCATATCCATCTATCTATTGCCACCTATATCTATCCATCCATTTACTCATATCAATCCATCCATCTCTACCCCTCCATCTACAATATACATCCATCTTTTTAGATCCATCCATCTCTAACTATCTAAATCCATCTATCCATCTCTATCTATCCATCTATATCCATTTATCTACCGTATATCTATCCATTAATCTATTTCTACCCCTCCATCTATAATGTTCATCCACCTTTTTATATCCATCTCTATCCATCCATCCATTCATATACCTCTACTAGAGACGAGCGAGCACTAAAATGCTCGGGTGCTCTAAGCTTTGGCCGAGCATCCCAAGATACTCGTGTACTTGGCCAGAGCACCGAGCCCAACGTAAGTCAATTAGTGACAGGCTCTGCCCACAGACTTCCTGGTATAAAACGAGTGTTTTTGGGAAAGGGCGGGAGGGGGGCTTTTTCAAATCTCCGCAGCATACAACACCTTGCTGTGACCCCCAGAAGGACCCTAACAATCAATCTGCTCTCTGCAAGGTGCCAGCTCACTGTGTGAACTGAAGGGAGCTGTGTATTTGTTGTCAGATCGATAATTAATTGCGAGGAGTCCGAGCATCTCGGCGGTACTCGATGCTCGCCGAGCATCCAGAGTACCGGGATACTCGTGCGAGTACCGAGTAGTGACAAGCATGCTCGCTCATCCCTAATCTCTACCTATAAAATAAATACATCTTTTCATATCCATCCATCTCTACCCCTCTATCTACAATATAAATCCATCTTTTAATTTCTAACCATCTATAATCATCCATACATCTATATCCATCCATCCATCTCTATCTGTCCATCTATATTTCTCTATTCATTCATCTACAATGCAAACCCATCTTTTCATATCCATTCATCCATCTATATCCATTCAATCATCCATCCAACTATATCTACCCATCAATCTACCAATACCTGCCTATCTACATACCCATCCATCCATATCTAGCTATATCTATCTACCTATTGATCCATGTCTATCAACCTATATCTATCTACCTACCTTTATCTACCCATCTATATCTGTCTACCCTTATCCATCGAACAACCTATCCATATCTACCAAACCACCTAAATATCTACCCATATTCATCTTTCCATACCTATCATCCCATATCAGTCTACCATTACCTATCTTTATATCTATATTACTTTCTATCTATCCATCTCACGCTATCAACCCACATCCATCTATATAGCCAACTCTATCCACCCACCTCTATCCACCCACCTCTATCCAACCATACCAACATAAAGCCACCCATACCCACATCTATATTTCCACCCATAACTATCTACCAAATAACTATCAACCATATTTTGTGAATCTTTTTGGTGGACATGCAGAATGTTTTTCCTCTTTATCAGTGCAGGGTATAGTATTGGTTTGCTGGTTGAGGTGCCTTTAATGAGTCCTACAGTTTGTAGTTTACACAAGGAGAAAGGATAAGTTAGATTTGATACACTTAAAGGCATGCAAACAAGATCTATAGGAAGAAAGGAAACCGTCTACTGCGCCATCTATTCGGGGAAACTACCAGCTATTTCATAAACTTTTTTTCCCAAGCAGTAACACATAAATCTAATATATAAAGCTGAATGTGTGTATGTATATGTGTAAGTGTGTATGTATGTGTGTATGTATGTATATCAGGGTTGGCATCTACACCGTCGCAACTACAGCCAAAAAATTTTGCACAGTCACACGTCTGGACCCCGAGAGCTTCATAGGCTACGTTGTGAGGCGAAATTTTAACCCTGCGCGTTCCAGTTCACCAAACAATTTTGCCCCTATCTACATAATGGGGAAAAAGTAAAAAGAAAAGTATTGGAGGAAAATCGACAGCTGCCAGCTACAGCCACAAAATCTTGCACAGTCACACGTCTGGACCCCGAGGGCGTCATAGGCTATGTTGTGAGGCGAAATTTTAACCCTGCGCATTCCAATTCACCAAACAATTTTGGCTCTATCTACATAATGGAGAGAAAGTGACAGTTACCAGTTGACAGTTGTGAATGAGAGGGGCTTAATGACAGCGCCAAAGACTAACAGCATATAGTCACTAAGGTAGGGCCCTGACATGGAATATTCACCACGCACGGGGACATGTATACACACTACATGCACACAAAGAGTAACAGCAGGTGTATAGTCGCTAAGGTGCAGCCCCAACATTGGATACTCACCACGCACCCAAACACACACACACACACACACCAAAGACACACACAACACAGAGACACACACACACACACCACATAGAACCCCCCCAAAGGGACACACACACACACATACACACCCTATAGGGACATGTACTCACCCCACATGGACACACACACACACACACCACAAAGAGACACACACAACACAGAGAAAACACACACCCTATAGCGACACATGCACTCACCCCACAGAGACACACACACCACAAAGAGACACACACAACACAGAGACACAGAGACACAGACACACCACACAGACCCCCCCCCACAGGGACACACACACATACACACCACATGCACTCACCCCACAGACACGCACACACACACCAGCACCTCACACAACTTTCCTCATACTTGTGCTATCTTTAATTTCCAAAAATAAACATCTGATTAAAAACAGCCAATGTGCAACACATGTGCCATATAGGGAATTAAGGCAGATGTCAGTCACATGAGCTGTCTATTATGTGTATGTGTGAGGTAACATATACTGCCCGGCCCGGGCGAGGGATTACTGTTGGCTGGAGATTTATTAGGCTGCCTATAGCAATCAGTCACAGCTCAGCTTCTATTTTCTTACAGGTCATTAATATGACATATTCAAATTCTATTTTGTTATAGCTAAAAGCAGTTATTTATTAACCCGCCGTAGCCGGGTACTACAGCTAGTAACTTTATAAACCAACTTGGCAGTTTTTTTAACTAGGGAAAAGAGTGCTCCCTAGACCTCTATATGGTAAATGCCAACATAAATGTGGGCTTTAAAATAATGTATACAGTTATTTATTAATTTGTGCCAATATGACACATTTTTTAATCTACCCCATTTTGCACTGATTAATTGCTCCCCAGGCTCTATTTACTCTTCTTTTGCCATTGAAACCATCCTTTAAGCTTCTACTACACAACGTAATGTTAAGGATGATGTTATGGGAAAGGGCAGAGCCTCCTTCATTACAGTTAGGGTAGTCATTAGGAGTGCTAATAACTAAGAGGAGTAATGTACTGCAGGATGGGCTGAATACAAGAGGCTGAAGGTAAAGGTATACCGCCCCACCATCACTGAAGCTGCTGCCCCACCGCCACCGAAGCTGCCGCCTCTCCACCACCAGATCTGCTGCACCCCTGACCTATTGTCTCCTCCCCATTAGTCTATGAAATGTAAGCACTCAAGGGCAGGGTCCTCTCCCCTCTGTATCAGTCTGTCATTGTTAAATTGTTTACTGTAAACTCCATCTATAATTTTGTATGTGGCCTTTTCTCATGTACAGCACCATGGAACTAATGGTGCTATATAAATTAATAATAATAATAATAATAATAATAATAATAAATAAATAAATAAATAAAAACTACTTGAAGCATTAGCACACATGGAACTACTACTCCTCTTTCACAGCAGCACGGTCTACGAGAACTTCTATCACCAACTTATTATTATTTATAATTATAGCGCCATTTATTCCATGACACTTTACATGTGAAAAGGGGTATACATACACAAGTGCATGAATTATGAACAATACAAGGCACAGACTGGTACAGGAGGAGAGAGGATACAGTAGGTGAGGAGGGAGGACCCTGCCCATGAGAGCTCATCGTCTACAAAGGGTGGGTGAGGATACAGTAGGTGAGGAGAGAGGATCCTGCCTATGAGGGCTCACAGACTGTAAGGGATGTGTGAGGGTACAGTGGGAGAGGGGAGAGGACCCTCCCTGAGAGAGCTGACAGTCTACAGGGGATGGGTGAGGATGTAGTGGGGGAGGGGAGAGGACCCTGCCCCCGAAGCCTCACAGTCTACAAGGGATAGGTGAGGATACAGTAGGAGAGGAGAGAGGTCCCTGCCTGCGAGGGATCAGTCTAAACAGATGTGTGAGGATACACTAGGAGAGGGTAGAGATGGTAGTGCGGTGGTTGGGTGAACTGAGGGATATTGCAGGTTGTAGGATTGTTGGAAGAGGTGGATCATCGGGTTTATTTTTAAGGCTTTCCAAGGTGAGAGTCTGATGTGTTGGGGCAGAGAGTTCCAGTGTAAGGGGGATGCAAGGGAGAAATCTTGTATGTGGTTGTGGGAAGATGAGAACAGAGGAAAGGAGAGAAGGGAATCTTGTTAAGATCAGAGGTTGTGTGACAGTTTGTATTGGGAGACCATGTCTCAGATATACGGAGACAGATTGTGGATGGCTTTGTGCATGGTTAGGGTTTTGAACTGGAGTCTCTGGGCAAGGAGAAGCCAGTGAAGGGATTGGCAGAGAGGAGAGACCGGGGAATAGTTGGGAGACAGGTGGATTAGTTGGGTGGCAAAGTTTAGGGTAAATTGCAGGTGTGCAAGAGTGTTAGAAGTAAGGCCAGAGAGCAGGAGGTTGCAGTAGTCAAGGCGGGAGATGATGAGAGCATGCACAAGTGTTTTTACCTCTCCTAATCTACATGCAAAAAAAGATCTTTCATCTGCACATGTGACTGCAGCAGCTAAATAATCTATGGGCATTCATTGAAGTTATGACATTCACAACCCAATCAGGTGATCCACCCCCTCACGCCAAGATTTCACTTATAAACCACAATATTACCCTATATGCAGTTAGCTCCCCTTTTCTTTCTACAAATCTCTATCTTGAACATAGAATTCTTACTTGAAAGAGCGATTAAGAAATTTAATTTATTCCGAAAATATCTTTTCATTCGAAGAAAGTCTCTGCCATGTTTCCCATTGTAGAAAACCTGCTACTTCGGCGGAGACGGAACCCAACAGTTTATTTAAGTAAAGAACGATGTCACGTAAATCACAACACAGATCGACACACCCCATACACACACAGCATGGAAAAGAAATCTGTTTGTATAGTACTAGTAAGTGAATGCAAAGTGTTAGTGTTACAGAAGTCGACAGAATAGAGGAATAAAATGAATGCGGGGGAAAAAAAAAAACATTAAAAGTGACAATACTGAAAGAAATCCCTGCCCTTGGGAGCTTCCAATATAAATATTTATACATTATCCTAAAATCCTTGAATCACAGCGGCAGCATGAAAAGCAGCATGCTCCGTATATTCCATATGTCACATAGCACTGGTTTTCTTACTGATTGAGTGCTGAGAAATGGGAGAGGAAAAGAAGAGGTGAAAGTAAGGCCGGAAAGCGTCAGACAGCAGGAAAGGTGCAAGAAATGTCCGAGCTTGGAGGAGAGTAACGCTAACGGGAAAGAGACAAGGGAAGACGGTAAAATTTAATTTTAGTGAAAAATAAATTATTTAATTAGCGCATGACCCATGTCTCACAACAAACTCAAAACTTATGTGAAAAGACCCCTTAGGGTATGTATGTCCTTTTCAGGTGGGTTCAGTTTCAAGAACCACCTGAAAAAGCACTAGCTAAACACTCAATGGATTGAACATATGCATTTACTGCTTCAGGTTTCCAAAGATGCCAAGTGTTTCAAAGAAGTGACCAGTCTATTCTTCCGGGATCTTCTGCTCCGAAGATGCTCTATGCTTCAGAATAAGAAATCAATGGGAAGACTCAGAAGACGCTCAGGAATTTGTTTGAACAATTTGCCAGCGATGTTGCTTGAAATTCCATTCTCTGCTTCTTCATTTACTAGATGGAGCACCAATGCTATCGCATCGGGAGGGTGGTGATATAACGATGGAGGCAGGCTCTGTGGCACTGGGGGCAGTGGCCATCTCCTACTCCCCATCCCGTGCGCTCCCCCTCACCTCTGTGAGCTGTCTCTCTCCCCTTATGTGCTATTATGTCATGACACCCCATTATGAAGTCATAATACCCCACTGTGATGTCATAATTCCCCCATTTTGATGTCATAATATCCCACTAAGATGTCATAACACCCCACTATGTCATCATAATTTTCCATATAGATGTCAAAATTACCCACTGTGATGTCATAATACCCCATTGTGATACGGGGACAACTGGACACAGAAGGCGGTGACAGACGCCACAGGGCAATTATATATATTGATGAATAGAGCTTAAAGAAAAAAATGGGCTGTGAAAATCGCAGTAAAAAAACAAACCGCTGGAAGACACTGAGAAGAACAGCCTGGATCAAAAGTGTTGAAAGATCACTCAGGAACTGTCAAATGCGCTAGAGAAAAAAAAAAAAAAAAACCACACTCCCGTTTCCTGGAGAGACTTCCTCTTCAAAATCTGGATGGGCTTGCCTGCCTGAAGAAGACGCGAGCACATAACCTTAGCGTACCGTCACAATTAGCGACGCACCAGCGATCCCGACAACGATACGACCTGGTAGGGATCACTGTTGCGTCACTGTCGGGATCGCTGGTGAGATGTCAAACAGTCAGATCTCACCAGCGACACAGCAACGATCCGGAATGATACGGAGTTTGTTGGGACCCCGTTTCTCAGACCTGTACTGTTAAGGTCGTTGGTCGTTGTCCCTGTCAAACACAACGATGCATGCTGCCCAGCGGGACCCCCAACGATCAAAAAATGGTCCAGGTGACTCTGACACGACCAGAGCTCTCACAGCAGGGCCTGGTCGCTGCTACGTGTCAAACATAGCGAGATCGCTGGCGAGGTCGCTGTTGCATCACCGAATTTGTGACTTAGCAGTGATCTTGCTAGCGATCTCGCTTAGTGTGACAGGGGCTTTAGTTGGAAAACTACTTGTAAAGACACAAGGTATCTGTCCAAGAGACAGCTAGTCAGTAAAGCAGGCAACACAGAGCAGCGCACGCTGTTAATGTGCAGTATGAACATAAGCAGGGCATGCAGAGACCGATGCTGCAGTGATGTCACTTGCAGGGGTGGCACTGGTCTCTAGACGCCACCGGGTTCTCTGGCACTGCACACTGATAGTGCTCACTTCTCTGCTGCCAGGTCTACTTACCTGAGCTGACAGCACAGACTGCACTGTCATTATGCACATCGCTCAATGACAGCGCACAGGGACAGAGCAGCCCCTCAAATGAGCATCACTTATGACGCCTTGTTCAAAGAAGGGGTAGTAGTAGCTGTGTCAGTGACCCCAGTCTCCGCCCTCTGATGAAGCTTCGTTTGAGCACTCAGCATGCGCTGGGATTCTTAAACAACGCGTCATCAGACAGGAAGCAGAGTAAAAAAAATCAATAGTAGATAGATATTGTAATCAGGGAGGGGTAGGGAAATGATTAATTCAACCATATGAGAAATTAGTTTAGATTGGGGTTATAAATAGATAGGGATTTAGATTAAAATTTCTTTAGCCTTCGGACCACCCCTTTATAGTGTATGGGTTTATGTATAATGTGCTTAATGCCTGAAATAGCTATAAGTGATTATCAGGCAAGATAACATTAGTTGCCACAATGAGACACAAGGGAAAAGTCTCACAATTTGTGTCGAATAAATATAGAAAAATTAAAATCTGCTCCTAGTTCCAGCTCTTCCCCCGGGACAATGCCGCTTGTCTGGCCAAAATTCTCATTGATTTGTTCCGTGTGTGTTATAAAGCACTTCATCTTGGCCAGTCTATCATTAACCCCATGGCTGCTCGAAAGAAAGCACAAATAGAAGCAGCAATGTCGGGATTAGCCCCCTGATATTCTCGATCTCTAGGTGTCAATTACACTTTATAACACAGGACTGTTCTTCTAAAACTTTGGATATTTCTGAGAATGTAATACCTGTCACCTTGGGGTTTGGTGAGAATACGGACACTAATAATTCAGCTAATACAAGTCAATTCTATTACCTGTGAACCAAAGTCTTTTTTTTTGTCATGAATCTAAATAATATTGTATATACATTATATAGTAAAATATTATGTAATAATCACCTGTCTGCAGGATAAATGCTAAATGCATGACCATGTTCAGGATATGGAATGGAGCGGTAATGGGCATTGTATAGGCAGGGAATGGAGATCTAATGGGCATGTGCGACCACCACTTATGTATGCAAAGTGCGACCACCGGTATAGAAAGGGTTAATTGACGGCGCTGCTGGACACGAGGAGACATTAAACTTTGGAAGACATCAATTCAGTAATGTTAACTGTAGTTTATAAGTCAACGCATTTCAGATCTCCAGGGTCCCTTTCTCTGGACAAGCCAACGTCCTTATGTATGCAGGGAATAAATACGTCCTTATTACGTCCAACTTATGTATGCATAAAATGGAGAGGCAATGGGCATGTGCAACCACCACTTGTATAGAGAGGGAATGGAGAGGTAACGGGCATTGTATAGGTAGGGACTGGAGAGGTAATGAGCATGTGAGACCACCACTTCTATAGGCAGGGGAATGGAGAGGTAATGGGCATTGTATAGGCAGGGACTGGAGAGGTAATTAGCATGTGCAACCATCATTTGTATAGGCAGGGAATGGAGAGGTAATGGGCATGTGCGACCTCCACTTGTATAGGGAGGGAATGGAGAGGTAATGGACATGTGCAACCTCCACTTGTATAGGGAGGGAATGGAGAGGTAATGGGCATGTGCGACCTCCACTTGTATACGGAGGGAATGGAGAGGTAATGGCCATGTGCAACCTCCATTTGTATAGGCAGGGAATGGAGAGGTAATGGGCATGTGCGACCTCCACTTGTATAGGCAGGAAATGGAGAGGTGAAATGGAAAGATAACGGACATTTGCAACCTCCACTTGTATAGGCAGGGAATGGAGAGGTAATGGGCATGTGCGACCTCCACTTGTGTAGGCTGGGAATGGAGAGGTAATGGGCATGTCCGACCTCCACTTGTATAGGCAGGAAATGGAGAGGTGAAATGGAAAGATAACGGACATTTGCAACCTCCACTTGTATAGGCAGGGAATGGAGAGGTGATGGGCATGTGCGACCTCCACTTGTATAGGGAGGAAATGGAGAGGTAATGGGCATGTGCGACCTCCACTTGTATAGGGAGGGAATGGAGAGGTAATGGGCATGTGCGACCTCCACTTGTGTAGGCAGGGAATGGAGAGGTAATGGGCATGTGCGACCTCCACTTGTATAGGCAGGAAATGGAGAGGTAATGGGCATGTGTGACCTCCACTTGCATAGGCAGGGAATGGAGAGGTAATGAGCATGTGCAACCTCCACTTGTATAGGGAGTGAATAGAGAGGTAATAGGCATGTGCGACCTCCACTTATATAGGCAGGAAATGGAGAGGTAATGGGCATGTGCAACCTCCACTTGTATAGGGAGGGAATGGAAAGGTAGTGGGCAGGTACGCCCTCCATTTGCATAAGTAGGGAATGGAGGTAACGGGCATGTGCGACCACCACTTGTATAGGGAGGAATGGAAAGCTAATGGGCATGTGCAACCTCCACTTGTATAGGGAGGGAATGGAGAGGTAACGGGCATGTGCAACCTCCACTTGTATAGGGAGGGAATGGAAAGGTAATGGGCAGGTACGACCTCCATTTGCATAAGTAGGGAATGGAGAGGTAACGGGCATGTGCGACCTCCACTTGTATAGGGAGGGAATGGAAAGCTAATGGGCATGTGCAACCTCCACTTGTATAGGGGGGGAATGGAGAGGTAATGGGCATGTGCGACCTCCACTTGTATAGGGAGGGAATGGAGAGGTAACGGGCATGTGCGACCTCCACTTATATAGGCAGGGAATGGAGAGGTAATGGGCATGTGCAACCTCCACTTGTATAGGGAGGGAATGGAAAGGTAATGGGCAGGTACGACCTCCATTTGCATAAGTAGGGAATGGAGAGGTAACGGGCATGTGCGACCTCCACTTGTATAGGCAGGGAATGGAGAGGTAATGGGCATGTGCGACCTCCACTTGTATAGGGAAGGAATGGGCAAACCAACATCCTTACGTATGTAGGGAATGAATACGTCCAACTTATGTATGCATGAAATGGAGAGATAACGGGCATGTGTGTCCACTTTTATAGGGAGAGAACAGAATGGTGGTTCATACGAGCAATAGTACATTTCATACTTGAGTTTTAGTCCCAAGTTCTCATGATCAAAGAGTGTTTCAGTGATTGGAGCTCCAAATACACTTCTTAACTCTGCTGTGCATAGGTGACACTATATAAGTTGTTTAAACCTTTCACCCCTCAGACAATTTTCCACTTTACGATTTTCGTTTATTCCCACCTCTTCTTCCAAGAGCCATAACTTTTTTTATTTTTCCGTCATTATAGACATATGAGAGCTTTTTTTTCGCTTGATAAGTTGTACTTTTGAATGACAATTTATTTTACTATATAGTGTACTGGAAAACAGGGAAACAATTCAAAGTGTAGTGATAGTGCAAAAAAAAAAAAAAAAAAAAAAGGGAAATTACACAATTTATTTTTTTTTTAATTCGTCATGTTTACTATATGGTAAAAGGTAAAACTGACGTGTCTGTATGATGCCTCGGTTCAGTATGAGTTCATAGATATCAAACATGTATACCTTTACTTTTATCTAAGTAGTGAAAAAAAATCTGAAATTTTTAAAGAATTGCGCTTTTGTTGTCATTTCCCGTGATCTATGGTGTTCTAATTTTCGAGATCTGGGGCTCTGTGACGGATTATATTTTGCGTCTTGAGCTGACCATTTTTAGGTAGATGTGATGTTTTGAACACCCATTATTGCATTTACCGTAATTGCAATGTTGCAGTGACAAAAAAACCTTAATTTTGGTGTTTGAACTTTTTTTTTTCCATTGCTCAGTTTACAGATCTGAGTAATTGATTTTATATTTTGATAAATTGGTAAATTTTATATATGTATGCATGTATATTATATATATTTAATAATTTTATTTTCAATAGGACAAATAGAGGAGGGATTTTTTTTACATTTTTTAAAACATTTTTAAAAAACATTTTCCTTCTTTGACATGGTCCCCTTAGGGCGTCTCAGCATTGCAGTGTGCAATTGCTTGTGTTGTGCAGAAAGATGCTTCAGTATCTCTCTGCATAGCACAAATGATCACTTTCATCTCGAAACATCACTCGGGCATCGCTGGCAGGAAGTGCTTCATGGCAGCATCTAAGATCATCAGCTGAACCCACACTGTCATGGCAACGCATCATGGTGCCGCCGATGCCGGTGGAGAACAGCGCGATCCAAAAGGTTAACATTGCCGATTGGCTCGCTGACCCGAGTGCCTTTAGTTACACATGTCAACTGATCAGATCAGCTTCCATGTGTGAGGTATGATGTGAGGTCAGCACATGATCTCACATCAAAGGGAAGGAACAAGGCCAAGGACATATAGAAACGCCCTTGGTCATGAAGGGGTGAAAAAGGAAACAGTCACCAGATTTAAAAAACAAAAAAACAAAACTGGAAACTTGCTTGTTTTTTTATGTTTAACCCTTTTTATTGTTGTTTGTATGTACCATATTCATCATTTTGAGCCATTTTTAGATATAATTTATGTGTTCACCTATTTTTTTTTCATCCTGTGGGCGGACTGTGGGGTTTTTAGATATTTTTGACAAATAAATCATCTGCAACTTTAAAAAAAAAAAGTGGCCAGCACTGCAATAAGCTTTGTGTACTATGCAGCAGGCGAGGGAGACCATGATTGGCATCAGGGAGGCGGCGGTGGGCGGATTAAACATACAGGGGGTGTGAAACTGCCCTTTGGCTCCAGCCACAAGCCACCTCCTATTTGGCTCCACTATGCAAGTTTTTAATGTGTATTATCTCGGGGTACAGGGGGGGCTCAAGAGCTGGGGGACCCCTTGCCTGAATGCAGCAGACATGCTGCATCCAGTGCTGTAATTAGATCACTATGCCTGGTTGGTGACAGGTCCTCTTTAATATGACAGGGAGATTTGGATTTTAGACTACCTGTATACAATTGACTGTTACCTAGATAGATAGGTAGTTTCCTTATTTGCAACAGTACTATGGTATTGGATGCAAGATGTGTTAACCTCCCCATATGTACTAATACTTGATGTTTGGCAATTAGGGTGTAATTTGATTATATGAAAGGGATATGTACAGTGTAATTGTATACTCTGACTTGCACTTTATTCTCCTTGTTATGTATCTAGATTTGGATAGGTTGTATGTCATGTAAACAGCATTTACTCCAGATATGTAAGCGTTTGGGGATTAACCCTTTCTATCTTTACTGTCTATGTCTGAAGTTTTGGATTTAATTCAATAAATGTGTTTTCTATTTGCAAGATCACTCATGTTGTCCTCCTGTTCATAAACACCTATTCACAATGTAGAGACAGAGACCCTGAATCCAATGATGTGTCCCTTACTGGGCATCATTGCTACAGTTTTTATATAAAATCATTGTTTATCTGCAGAAGATTATCACTAGAGGACTAGTAATCCTGTATGTACAGTGTATGATGTAGGGGTTATCACCCTGATTCCAGCGATGTGCCACTTACTGGGCTGCTTGCTGCCAGTTTCTTAAAATTACTATTTTCTCTGTTGCACATCTAGAACTTCTCTCCATGCTGAGCTCTGTATAACCCCATCCACCACTGATTGGCAGCTCTCTGTGTACACTATGCACGGGCAGAAAGCTGCCAATCAGAAGTGTGGGCGGGGATATGCACAGCTCAGGACGCAGAGAACTGCTAGATGTGCTGCAGAGTAAATAGTGATTTTATGAAAATGGCAGCAAGCAGTTCAGTAAGTGACACATTGCTGGAATCAGGGTGATAACCCCTACGTTATGCTGCTCTCAGATGGGGAGATTCCCTCGAGTGTTTCTTAATAATAAAAAGTATTTTCCATCTAGTGGGCATCCTATAAATGACCCTCAATGTGCAACATCCCCTCCTACTGTTTCCATTAACGCAAATATCTTTAAGACAAAATAAATCAATAAAATGATATACATGTGCGACCAATCAGAATTATATGTTAAATATTACTATAATATTATTGTCACCACCATTAATAACCTCAAGGGTGAAACGTTGTCGCCGGCACTCCATATGTTAAACAGGTTAATTAATTTACTTTGGGATAAGCGGGATGAGATATTGATAATTCACATTTAACCCCTGTGCGACCCCTCTGACACCCATGTGTTTCATTGGTTTGAGTAACGTTGATGGGGTGGGGGGGTAGGGCAAGGGCAAAAAAGAGAATAAACAAGAAAGTTAATGGTGTACATAACAACCCTTCACAAACCCAATAAAGAAGTAAATCGGATCTGGCAGAGGGAGAAGACTGATCGTTGCAGAAGGACGGACAAATTTATGCAAATCTTTTCCAAACACTCACAAACAAACATTTATTTAGCTTTTTTTTCCCCTTTTTTTCAAACACAGTCCTCATTTGAATGAAGATGGGGGGGTTAGAGGGAAGCGAGAAAGAGAGAAAGCAGGCGATGGAGAGGGACAGCTTAGAGGCTGCATAAATATTCAAGAGGAAGATTATAGGATTCGTGTTAGCTGGTCTTAGATTTCTCCAAAGTCCACACAGAATAGAGCCGAACAAAACTAACGAGAGGTAGAGCAGATGTCAAACAATGCCGGGGTCCCGTTCACCCCCTCTCTTGGATGTGCTTAAGCTTTTCTGTGGCGGGCATACAATATGGTCAGGTCATTCAAGAGCTCCCCTACACACTGCGTATTGTGGCTGCGGACCTATAAGCTGGACCGCTGTCAGCCGGCCAAAAGTTCCCCATGAAAAGGCATTATGCAAATTCCACTTCTAGTCCCCTTCTATAGTAGGGGGGAAGGAAGGTGGAAGGCCCCTCCAGTCTGCTGCTTTGGAAGTCCCTGCCTTGATTTCTGTATGGTTGTGGTTTGCCTTAGGGCCATGCTGCTTGTTTTGACAGCGCATCCCCCTAGATAGTTGGGATTAGTGGAGCTTGTTTAGATAAACTTGAAATCAAGGCCTACTCTAAGGTAGACAGCTAGATGTAGCTGCTGAGTTTCCAGCTGCCTGCCTCTTTCATCCCAAAAGGATGGCGGATACACAGGAGCTATCGATGCCACGGGCTATGTCACATACATAAGTAAGAAATTAAAGGCTGCTAAAGAGAAAGCTTGGAAGTTGTAATGCTAAAATAAGGAATCTGTTCCGTGCAGTTTACACAAGTTAATATAAAAAGGGCTCCACGATGATGACCCTTCGCGTCCCACACCGTCAAGATGCGGAATCTTACGGAGAATCAATGAGTTAAACAGTTCCTCAGATTTTGTCATTATTTTACACATTGTTGTCTTCATCCGGTATGTTTGTCACAGCTACGGCATGTTTGGTGATCATGGTGTTCATACATACAAGACTAAAAATAAGTGATGAATGGGCACTACCATGCTCAGTACTCATAACGAGCTTTTGGATGCAACAAGTATAATGGAAGTCAATGGGAAACTAGCATTTTTCTGGAAGGTTTTTCAAAAAAACACTCGAGTTTCTCATTGACTTCAATTATACTTAATTCATGAGTTGAGCACGTCTAAGCATGTGAATGCTTGTTATGACTATATTCTGGAAAAATGCTCGCGTTTCCCATTGACTTCCATTATTCTGCTTATACCAGTTGAGCTAGTCCTAACCTCTGACTGCTCATTACGAGTATCTTCCACAAAAATGCTCGATTTCCCCATTGACTTATATTATACTCAGTGCACGTCGAGCCTGTATGAGTGCCTGACTGCTCGTTACGAATGACTTCCAGAAAAATGCTTGAGAGTTCCAATTGACTTCCATGATACACGAGTAAAGCCAAACCGAACTTCCAACTACGCGTTACAAGTATCTTCCAGAAAAATGCTTGGTTTCCCACTTACTTCCACTAAACGTAGTACACCAGTCGAGCCCATCAGAGCGTCTTCCAAAAAATGCTTGAGTTTACCATTGACTTCCATTATATTCAGTACATGAGTAGAGCCCGTCCGAGCATCTGACTGCTCGATAGGAGTATCTTCCAAAAAATGCTTGTGTTTGCCATTGACTTCCACTATACTCTGTACTAGCGTCGAGCCTATCCGAGTATCTGACTGCTTGTTACAAGTACCGGCGCTCATCACTGCTAAAAATATTTGGAGTAGCCACCAAAACCCTAAACTGGCATACACTTCAGTCCCAGTAGAAAAATAGTTTTTATAATTCTACTGAAGATGAAAACTTGTATGTAGGCAATAACTTTCTCCGTTACTTGAAGATACAGGATTAAAAATCTGCACAACAGATGAACGCAAAAGGTGCAATGTGCAATGTGGATGTCACATGTAAGGATTAGCATTCATGTACATGGTCATATTATAGACTCGCAATGAACCGATCTAAAACACAAGGGCAAATATGTTTGTTATCGAGGATAGAAGAAAGATTTCTTCAGCTCTACTGAAAAGAATACCTATATTCACCATGAAAATAACAATTTGGAGGCATCTATTCTTGAGCTTCCAAAATACAATGGACTAATGTTGGCTACTCCCACCGATGTCGAAGATCTCAGCCAAATCTGGCAGGTACAATTTTGGACTGGCGGTCTTTATATTCTTCCAGTGATAAGCTGCCGCCAGAGAATCTGACAGTGGCTCTTCCATAGTAAACATGTAAGCGCTCGTGTATGGTAAATAGTGGCCAAATGATCGTCTGAACCATCGTTCAGCCAATAGATATCTGAGGTGTATGGGGGTCGAAGAGCTCTACAATGTATACGGTTATTCCTCCTGGAACTATATGAATAAACCAAAAACTGACCTCTTGACTATCAGTATTGATCACAGAATGTCAAGACTGTAAAAACATGCTGTATTGGCAAAGTAAAGGGCAACACTGGAATGGTAGGATTAATAATGCTTGAGCAATTCTGTACCTAATGGCAATAACCCCTAAGGAAAAGGCTGTGCTAGTAAGCACAAGGTGTATGCAAGGGTGCATGGTACCCGGCCTAGGCCTCCAGACTATACCAGAGATGAGGCATTTTTCTTTTCTCTTCTATGCCAGGTACCATGCACCTTTGAGCACTTACTAGTACACCCCTTTCCTTAAGGGTTATTGCCATTATTTCTTTATAATACATGTCTAAGACTTCGCTCATTGTACTTTAGCTGTTTTATGTAGGGATACCATAGATGATAGGGGTTTACTTTTGATTGGGACTCTCTGTTTTTATTCCACTGTCTGGTTCCCCCATTGGGAATAGTTGTCTGTTATGTGCAATTTGCTTGTGCTTAGATTCCACAACCACTCCATCAATATAAGTGACTGTTCACAACCCGTTTTCTACATATCACTGTTTATTGTGTGTTGTGGTGCCATTACATTAATTGGTGCATGCTCCTTTGTGCATTGCATTATCAATACACAAGTAGCTTGTTGGTGGGCCTGTATATATATTCTTTTAATTGCTTCTACACGGCTTTTGCTGTGTGATTTTGTTTGTGAATAAAGTTGTAATTATTTTAATTGAATATTGTGGTCTGTGCACATCCTTTCTGCAGAGTCTTTTTTCTTCTTTGTTTCATTGTTTTTCTCACTATCTGACATGGAATCAGAATAAACCTTTCATGTTTTAGGTCAATTAGGATTACCATAATTATTATTTCACAAATGCCAGAATAATGAGAGTTTTATGGCATTTTTATTACTTTCTGCCACGTCACAACTTTAAATACATTAAGATTACTATGCCTTTAAACAATTTGGGGCAGCCTATATGATGATGTCTTGTGTTTGGAAGCTGCTGATTTATCGGCAAAATCTGAGTTAATTAAGACATACCTGTTGATGTATTTTAATGCACACCTGAAACACACTGCTTCTTTTGTAGCATCACGGGAAAGTTTAAATAAATCAGTCAAGATATCAGGAAGAGAATTGTGGACTTACACAAGTCTGGTTCATCCTTGGTGCCATTTCCAGATACTTGAAGGTGCCTTGTACAAACATTTATATGCAAGTACAAACATGGGAATGTCCAGCCATCATACCGCTCAGGAAGGAGATGGGTTCTGTATCCCAGATATGAACGTGCTTTGGTCCGACATGTGCATTTCAATCCAAGAATAAAAGCAAAACACCTTGTGAAGATGATGGCGGAAGCTGGTAAGATTGTGTCATTATCCACAAGGAAACGAGTATTGTATTAACATGTGCTGAAAGGCCTCTCTGCCAGAAAGAAGCCGTTATTCCAAAAGATACATAAAAAAGACAGATTGATTTTTGCAAAGACCTACATGTTTGGAGACATGTCCTGTGGTCCGATTAAACTAAAATTGAACTGTTTAGCCATAATGACCATCATTACATTTGGAAGAAAAAGGGAGAAGCTTGGAAGCCTAAGAACACTATCCCAACTGTGAAACACAGGGGTGGCAGCATCATGTTGTGGGGTGGCTTTGTTGCAGAAAGGGCTGGTGCAATTCACAAAATAGATGGCATCATGAGGAATGCAGTTTATGTGGCAATACTAAAGCAACATCTAAACATCTCAAGACATCAGCCAGGAAGTTAAAGCTTGGGCAGAAATGAGTATTTCAAATTACAATTACCTGAAGCATACTGCCAAACTGGTTACAAAGTGGCTTAAGGATAACAATGTCAATATTTTGGAGTGGCCATCACAAAGCCTTGATCTCAATTCTATTAAAAATGAATGGGTAAAGCTGAAAAGGCAGGTGAGAGCAAGGCGACCTACAAACATGGCTCAGCTCCTGACAATTCTGTCAGGAGGAATGGACCCAAATTCCTACCAAACATTGTGAAGCTTGTGGAAGGATATGCAAAACATTTCACCCAAATCATATAGTGCAAGGGCAACGGTACCAAATACTAATGAAACGAATATAAACTTGTGACTTTGCAGAAGGCAATAAAAATGTCTTAAAACATTCTCTCTCTCATTATTCTGGCATTTGGCAAATATTAATAATTATGGTAATAATCCTAATTGACCTGAAACTGGAAAGGTTTATTCTGATTTCATTTCAGATAGTGAAAAAAACATGCATATGAGTCTTTTTATATAGTGGATGTAACCTTATGGTTTCAACTGTATTTTTACTCCAAGAAGCAAAGACTATGATGAATCGGGGCCAAAGTGTATTACAGCAAGTATATGCTTGCTGAACTTTTAATATACATGAAATGGTTTTTGCCACATTCTTCATAGATGGCTGTTCCTGTGACACGAATGGCCCCTTTACACGCAGCTACAGGTAACAGGTTTTCCACAGGTAACTTACTGGTTGCAGTGAAATCATGGAGACATAGTTCTATCTTGTTGCTGTGTACAAATGGAGCCATGTCTCCATGATTTCACTGCAACCAGTAAGTTACCTGTGGAAAACCTGTTACCTGTAGCTGCGTGTAAAGGTACCATAAAGGATATGTGCACGCTTTAAGGCAATGTGCCTATGATACGCGTTTATCGCAGACCTTACCGTGTTTTTACTGCGGATGTCACAAATACGTAGCACAGTAAAGTGTAATGAAGTCTATGAGACAAATGAGAAGACCTGTGGCCACCCTGCGTGCTTTCCCGTGGCGGAAATTGTGCACTTTTAAATGCGTGAAAATAAGCAGCATATCAATTATTGCTGCATATTTTTTCACAAAAACTCATCTCTATGGCTACATTCAGACAGACAGTTTTTTCTTTTCTCTCGAGGTCCACTATTCAGCTGGAGAACTGATCCGTTTTCCAAAAAATGTGACAAATCTGCACTAAAACGCATGTAAAAATGCAATGTGTGCACACAGCCAAATACTGTTTCCAGTTTATTGCCTAGGAGGCCAGTCCCCGCTTGTCTTGCGTGTAAGAACTGTACGAAGCTGGCTGGAATTAGTAGGTAACAGCACGCGTCAGTGATCCTGGCCGGCTTCAAAACAGCGCTTACAAGCTCGATACAAAACAGCTTATTTTGCCTTCTAACATCAGTGGTCGGTCTCCAAGACAACGAGCTGTACACAAAAGTAAAGTCCATTAATGTCTCAAGAACAGCTGAATATTTTAATAACCAGTAAATTGTAGAAGTGCTTGCCTTTGCAAGCACTATCTGACAATAACCATTAATGGAAAGATGGGAATAACCCTTTAAGTGGAGTTTATTTATGTAAAATCAGGGGGAAAAAAACTGTCAAATGAGATGGAAACTAGAAATCCCACACTACCTTCAGGTCACATTACACCATGCTCCAAATTATTATGCAAATTGGTTTTAAGTGATATACGGTTTTGGTTTTTTTTTGTCAATGACACCCATTGATGGTATTGTGTCTCAGGGTTCTTTGGATGACTGAAATCAATCTCAGATCCCTGTGATAATTAGTTTGGTAGGTGAGCCCAATAAAAGGAAAACTGGGTGTTCAACAATATTACGCAGGCCACAGATTTCAAGTAACATGGGAAAGACAAAGGATCTCTCTGCTGCCGAAAAGCAACAAATAGTTCAATGCCTTGCACAAGGGATGACAACATTAGATATTGCACGAAAACGTAAGTGTGATCATCGTACTGTGAAGAGATTTGTGGCTGATTCTGAGCACAGACGTGTTCGTGCAGATAAAGGCAGAATGAGGAAGGCTTCTGCTAGGCAAGTTCATCGGATTAAGAGAGCAGCTGCCAAAAAGGCCTTACAAACCAGCAAATAGGTATTTGAAGCTGCTGGTGCCTCTGGAGTCCCACGAACCTCAAGGTGTAGGATCCTTCAAAGGCTTGCTGTGGTGGATAAACCTACTATTCGGCCACCCCTAAACAGTGCTCACAAGCAGAAACGGTTGCAGAGGGCCCAGACATACATGAAGACTAATTTTCAAACAGTCTTGTTTACTGATCAGTGCTGAGCAACCCTGGATGGTCCAGATGGATGGAGTAAGTGGATGGCCACCATGTCCCAACAAGGCTGCAACGTCAGCAAGGAGGAGGAGTCATGTTTTGAGCCGGAATCATTGGGAAACAGCTGGTAGGCCCCTTTAAGGTTCCTAAAGGTGTGAAAATTGCCTCCGCAAAGTATATAGTTTATGACTGAGAGCTTTCTTCCATGGTATCTGTAACACCGGTGGTCTGGTGTCTTGGTTCCCTCGGCGTTACTGCGCTTTCACCCAATGCTCCTTCCCCCCTGACCAGCTGGGAGACTGTAGTGTGTTACCTGTATAGGATTCTGCTCGGTTCCCAGCTCCGCTGCGTAGCTGCACATGTGTTGTAGTGTCATTGCTCCGCTGCTTACCATCCATATGTGGACCCTGGCTCCCGCTGTGTAAGCTATCTGCGGGTTGTGAGGTCCTTTGCAGCTGGTGCATGACTTTCCACGTGTGCCTAGGCTTGCAGCCGCTGCCAGGTGCCCTGGGCGTTGGTTCCTGTGCTGGCTATGGTGAATGGGTTCTGACTGTGCCTAGGGTGCGCGCCGCCACACCTTCCCCAGTTTGTAAGATGGAGGGTGTGCGCTTGAATTGCTGTCTCCAGCCTATAGCTGAGGGTCAGCTCCTATTTAAAGTTCCTCTTCCCTGTTGGGCGTCGCCAGAGCCTCTCATTAGGTTGCTTAACCTAGTCCTGTGTGTTTGGTCCAACATGCTGCTCCTGGTCTGCCTTGTCTACAGCTCCTGTTCTGCCTGCAATCAGTTCTGGAAAAGCTGATGTCTGTGTTGGTACCAACGTCCTTGCCTTGTATGTGGATTCCTGCTTGTGTCTTGTTCCTGGACGGGCTCCTCCTCCGTGTTCCTGGGGAGTCTCCAGCCTTGATCCTGTCTGTGTCCCTGATGACGTCCTGTCTGTGTCCCTGATGACGTCCTGTCTGTGTCCCTGATGACGTCCTGTCTGTGTCCCTGATGACGTCCGCTGCCTGCCGGTGTCCCTGATGACGACCGCTGCCTGCCGGTGTCCCTGATGACGACCGCTGCCTGTCGGTGTCCCTGATGACGACCGCTGCCTGTCGGTGTCCCTGATGACGACCGCTGCCTGTCGGTGTCCCTGATGACGACCGCTGCCTGTCGGTGTCCGAGATGACCCCGAGGTGCTGCCTGTCAGTGTCCGAGATGACCCCGAGGTGCTGCCTGTCGATGTCCGAGATGACCCCGAGGTGCTGCCTGGTGTCCGAGATGACCCCGAGGTCCTGCCTGGTGTCCGAGATGACCCCGAGGTCCTGCCTGGTGTCCGAAATGACCCCGAGGTCCTGCCTGGTGTCCGAGATGACCCCGAGGTCCTGCCTGGTGTCCAAGATGACCCCAAGGTCCTGCCTGGTGTCCGAGATGACCCCGAGGTCCTGCCTGGTGTCCGAGATGACCCCGAGGTCCTGCCTGGTGTCCGAGATGACCCCGAGGTCGTGCCTGGTGTCCGAGATGACCCCGAGGTCCTGCCTGGTGTCCGAGATGACCCCGAGGTCCTGCCTGGTGTCCGAGATGACCCCGAGGTCCTGCCTGGTGTCCGAGATGACCCCGAGGTCCTGCCTGTTGTCCGAGATGACCCCGAGGTCCTGCCTGGTGTCCGAGATGACCCCGAGGTCCTGCCTGGTGTCCGAGATGACCCCGAGGTCCTGCCTGGTGTCCGAGATGACCCCGAGGTCCTGCCTGGTGTCCGAGATGACCCCGAGGTCCTGTCTGGTGTCCGAGATGACCCCGAGGTCCTGCCTGGTGTCCTTGATGTTCCTAGTCCTTGATGTTCCGTGTCCATGATGTTCCGTGTCCAGATGGATGTCCATAGTCCTGGTGGTCCAGTCCGTGTGGTACGAGTCGGTCCTGCCCTTGATCCTGGAAGGGCTCCTCCTCCGTGTTCCTGGGGAGTCTCCAGCCTTGTTTCCCGGTGACGGCTCTGCCTGCAGTTCCTGGATCTGACCAGCCGAGTTCCTGGATCGGTGCTCTCCTTGTTCCGTCTGTGTCCTGAAGTCCGGCCTGTTCCCTTATTCGGGATGTGTGGAATCGGGAGTCGGGCTTATTGTCTTACATGTTGTACTATGTTCTTGTTCAGTAAACATTACCTTTTGCTATACCTGAAGTGTGCGGTGTCGTCATGTCCTGCAGGTTACCACCTTGCCCACATGCTCAGCTGCCACAGAACCCGGTCGCTGTTCTACCCTAGTCTGGGCAGGCCCGGGTCTCCCCTGTGGTCCAGTGGGTCCACTTACCTATTACCACCTGGGTCGCGAGCGCGACCGTGACAGTATCCATGGTGCAAAAACGTGCCTTCAGGAGCAAAATCATCTTCATACATGACAATGCACCACCTCATGCTGCAAAGAATACCTCTGCGTCATTGGCTGCTATAGGCATAAAAGGAGATAAACTCATGGCATGGCCACCATCTTCCCCTGACCTCAACCCTATAGAGAACCTTTGGAGTATAATCAAGCAAAAGATCTATGAGGGTGGGAGGCAGTTCACATCAAAACAGCAGCTCTGGGAGGCTATTCTGACATCATGCAAAGAAATACAAGCAGAAACTCTCCAGAAACTCACAAGTTCAATGGATGCAAGAATTATGAAGGGGACATCAAAGAAGGGTTCCTATGTTACCATGTAACTTGGCCTGTTAGGATGTTTTGGAGTTAAATAGCTTTTTATTTCAGTGAATGTGACCTGTTATGCTGCAAATTCAACAAATGAGCATTTTCAGTTCTTTCAAACATATCAAATGTTTAGAAACTCTACTGTGCCTAATAATTTGGAACATTTAGAGTTTTTTTAATTTTGAAGATTATACTGTTATCATTGAGAGGTTTCTTCAATAAAATTCGATGTATAGTCTAACGGGTGATGACTTTTATTACACTGACTCGTCATTTGCACTGAACATTTAGGAAAATCAGAGAAAAAGAACATTAGCATAATAATTTGTAACATGGTGTATATAGTATTTATGGCTTTCATACCAGAATTTCCTAATTTGATGCAACTGATGTATCAAAAAAGTAAAAAAGGAGACGAAACTAAATTCCCATTTCATCAGAGGCTGTGAAAAAAGACCACAGTATAACAGGTCTAAATCTCATTATGGTATCACTTTAGAAAACAGATGTGTATGCAAAATGCTAAGATGCAACAGATCACGCCACTTGTTCAGGTGAATCCTCCATCGTCACCTATTCTAAGAATAGCCGCAACAGTTAGAAAACTAATTATCAGGTGCATTTAATAAGCGAGAACAAAAAATATAGATATTGAAGCAAAACAATGTTTAGTACGTTCGATGCACAAACTATCACGATTCCAGTGCTCCCAAAGTGGGTGAGCACTCACATGTATACAATTTCTATCCTTGCGGTAACGAGTTGACTATTCTCATCATGCTTCTCTCAGTAGAAGAGAACAGGAGTCTAGTCAATAAAAGATCTGAAGTTGTAGGTTGTATTAATCACCCAGGGAGGGTAACAAAATAATTTTTATTTGTGTCCGAACATGTATTACAGTAGGTTCAAGATAGATGGCCGCAATGCCCCCAGTCCACAAGATCAGAAACCAGCTGGCAACAATAGTCCTTTTGTTCAGACGGTAGATATCTTGACCATAGAACGTGTATTCAGGTTCAGACGGCAAGAATAGTCCTTTGGATAGTTTCTAAAATTCAGAAGGTAGATATCACGACCGTAGAACGTGTATCCAGGTCTAGTCGGCAAGAAAAGTCCTTCGGATGGTTCCTAGATTCAAGAAGGTACATATTTCAACCATCGCACTTGTATCTAGGTCCAGTTGGCAAGAATAGTCCTTAGGATAATTTCTAAGATCCAGAAGGTAGATATCATGACTGTAGCACGTGTATCCAGTGCCAGTTTCAATAGTCCATTCATGGGTTTCAGGACCTGTCCTCAACAACAGATCCTCTCACTTCCAACTCACAGCACCAACCGACTAACTAGAACATGTGGCTTATTGTTCCAGAAGCCCAATATCCTGCCCTGCCTGTGGGATGTGTATTGGGGAAACCCTCTGCAGAGAAAAGCAAAGATGCCCCACCCCCCATCAGATGCAGGCCATTGAGCGGTAATGTAGACCTGATTGCATTACGGTCTATGAAAATACGCTGGAAGTGACTCTGGTACATCCTTTTCCCCCTTCAACTTGTGAACAATAAATCAACGTAACTAGCGATCCGTGCTGGAAAAGTCCGATAGTCATTAGTTCATGGCCAGCAAACCACAGCAAGTATGCCAATCGCATGAGTTCACATGACCACACACCGATATGGGGAATACAGGTAAATCGTGACAGTGTGCCGTCTGTACACATAGAGTGAAGCAAATTTATTAGTGTGCACTCGGAGCAGGTGGAAGGTGCTGTTTGGACTGAGCATTAAACACAGAGTGAGTGCAGAGACTGGGCTACACTTAGAACTACTGAGGTAGTCATTTTGACTACTTCGCACTATGTATTTCTATGTAGGTGTCACGAGTGCAGTAGTTTTAGTGTTTAAGGGGGCCTGTCATTGTTCAGAAAAATATTAATCATATACCTTGTAAAAATCCTGAGCTAACGCCGTTTTTTGGCTTTTTGAGCTGCATGACTCCATTGCAGATATATTCACATTCGTTAGATCGTGGGGGGCACTAGGTGAAATCTTTGCATGCAGTAAAACTGGGCATTTCTTCAGAGCCTTCTCTGGGATTGTGTGCTATTACCCCTCCCAGATATTGCCAATCACCGTACAGCAGCTGATTTAGCAGTTTTAGACACTCTTGGAGGGTATGGTGATAGCACACAACCCCAGAGAAGACTCTGAAGAAACACACAATTGCACCATAAGTGGAGATTTCACATACTGAACTTCAAAAACAACAAATGTGAATATCTCTGCAATGGAGCGATAAAAAGAAAATCAGCGGCATAATCAGTGAAGCTCATGGCTTCATACAATGTGTTTAATTAAATATTTTTGAGTTTACAGCACTGCCACACACTATTTCTGGAGATCCATGCACACTGCCTGAAACACTGTACTCTAAACTAAGTTCACAATGTGTAGATTTGATAGTATGATAAAGTTATTCAGAATAATGATATTATGGCTCCAAAACATTTAACATTTAGTCAGCTCCCTCAATTGTAGGTAATGGTGCATGGATAGCGGCTACAATACACCAAAACACATGGGGGTACAGCAATCTTTTATTTCTTTGTTGGAGCACATGAAAATCTATAATGCAAATTGACATGTATATTCGGAAGCAGCAGGGTTCAGTGATGTGCTTGAGGATATTGACATACTATGAATATTGGACAATATATCCTGAAATGCACCAGTGAACCCTACTAAATACATCTATAAAGCAGCTGTCATTTTAAGGGGTTGTCCAGGCATCTAATACTAATGCCATGTCTATGGGAGAGATCATCAATAAAAGATGAGGGGGGCTTGTACAATACCTGGTTTCCCCGATGATTAACAGTTTTTTTAGCTTTATTGTTGACTGAATGTAAACACTTAACCTGCTTTTTTCTTGAATAGGAGTGTGAGGTACTGGCTTGGGAGTAAATTGGACCAATGGACGTAGAGCGGACTTTTACAGCATGGAGCGCTGGTTACATTGATATCATTTTTGTGTTTTATTGGAGATTTGCTGGCTTGTCGGTTTAAGGTATACAATTTGAAAGAATGACTGGGATGTACCATAGTGTCACTTCCAACCTGGTTTTATAGACCATAATGTATTCAGGTCTACATTACCATACAGTGTCCTGCATCTGATTGGGGATGGTGAGTCTTTTGGTTCCTCCCTGCGGGAAGCCTCCCTCCTGGATACATACTTTTGCAGACTGTCTGGAGGTTTCAGTAAACTTACTACACTTTGAATTAGATGTACCTGATGGTTTCGGGAGGAGGTGTGCACATCTTTTCCCAACTAGGGGGCTGATTTCTTGAAAAAGGCAGAAAAGAAGAAGAAATGTTTAGAGGAGGTTAGTTGGTGCTGTGAATTGGAAGCGAAAGGATCTGTGGTGAGGCCAGGTCCTTAGCTTATGAATGGACTATAGAGTTTAGAGTTGGCTACACGTGCTATGGTCAAGATATCTACCATCTGGATTTAAGGAACTATCCCAAGTACTATTGTGAAGCTAGATATGTGCTATGGTCATGGTATCTGTCTGGAGAAATTTAAGGACTACTGTTGCCAGCTGGTTTCTGATCTTGTGGATTGGGGGCAGTGCATTGTTGCCATCTACCCGTAGTTGCTGTAATATCATGTATGGATACAAAATAAAAATTGTTGCAATATTAACCTGCCTAGGTGATTATTAAAACCCTCAACCGCAGATCTTCACAAAGGGCAGTAGCGCTACTCCATAATTGGAGCAGCGCAGAGCAGCACTGTTCAGTATTTAATGCTGTCTACTGCCAGCGCTAATAACAGCTGATTGGTGGATGTCCAAGGGTGGATAGGTCATGAATATCAGCGGTCCAGGCAACCCATCTAATGAAGCAATGTTGGAAGTCCTCCTACTGATTGATGCAATAATATTGTGGCTGTAGAGCATCATCATAGTCTTGCACCAATGCTCATAAAGCAACATATAAATAAACATACAGTTAGGCCCCTTTCACATCAGCGGTTTTTTCAAATCGCGGCAGATGCGGTGAAAAAACCGCATCTGCCGCGATTACCGCATACCGGCTGCACTTGCGGCACGGTTGCGGCAAGCCCCATACAATCTATAGGCGAGCTTGCGGCAGGTGCGGCAAGTGCGGTTTTGGCACTTGCGGCCGCGAAAAAAAAACGCGGTCAGCCGCCGTTGCCCATGGTTTGGGCAGCATGAATTGAGTGACAGGTCAAGCTACGTTTTAAGCTGAGTGTATTATATGTACATTTATCTCAATTGTCCACCTACTTTTGTATATTCCCCAATTTGGGTCTTCAAGTGGAGGCCGCAACTTGGAGTAGGAAGTCATTATAGGGCAGGAAGTGGCCAGTGGCCTCAAGAAAACTGCAGTCTCATTATTACCACCTATTGACAGTAGTTATATATAAGGCATAAATGGCAACAACGGAAATGGTGTCACTTTATTAAGACAGAAACTCCGGTTTAGTTTGTATACTTTTCTCTCAAGGATGCAAACATTCTGAAGATTTCAGATGGTCAATCACTTCCCTAGTGAATCAAGCGTTAAGCCTCCCGCACACATTAGATGGCTGTTGATTCAACGATACTGCAGCTAGCCGTTCGGTCAACAGCAATCTTGGCCGTCTCTCCCATACACAGTAGCGCTCGTTCGTCTCAGCACTTCTGTGTTCTGCATGAGGAAGCTGCCAACAGGTATGTATTGTGGCAGGTTTTCTCCAGGAGGACAAAGCAATCAGTGTCCCGAAATCAGACATGCACAATCTACATCTCCCCAACAATCAGTTGGCCGATGCGCCCATACGTTTTGCTGTGTCATCCAAACTCGTCAATATCGGTGGGTTCGGCCAACATTTGTCTAATGTGTATACCGAGCTTTGAACAACCACCAAACAAAAAATATCTAAATAGGTGAAAAGACATACAAAACTTAATGCTGCAGTTGCCCTTTAAGAATGATTTTGTTATATGCTTTCCTCATTCTTTCACGTAAAGCACAGAATGTTGCCGTCTACTTCTTCCATTCTATTAGGAGCTGTTCATCATCACACATGAAGCGGGTGAATCAAAGTGAAATATCAGCAGAGCTGTACACAGGCATTGTTATTATGGAGTCGTCGCGAGCCCCTTCTCGAAGGCTTATTCAAAGATGGTCCACAAGATGATGCTAGTGATGCAGGAGAGCTTGCAACTTTTGATTGTTGTCAGTGAATGCTGAAGAAAGCTGGAAAAACTAGTGCTTGGTATCAAAAACGCTAGATGCACTGTAAAAATTTGCAAAATAGTAGGCAGGTGGTCTATATGTGCAGATCCAACCAGTGGATGTGAGACCGCTAGCTGAGCATAATGCTGGGATAGCTTGTCAGTCCCATAGACCATGACAAATAGAGTCATGTGTCAGCAAGGCCACCACTAAAACCAAGCCAAATCCACAATAGTGGAGATCCCAATTTCATACACGGACTCCCAATGTCACGCGTGGTGCACGGTGTAACACAAAGAGTTACAACATGGGCAATAAAAGGGTAGGAAGGCCCTAATGGTAGAAAGAGGGGAGACAGGTCACTACCTGACACTAGCCTGTGTCTTGCCCTCGAGCTCCCCTAATGTCCCTAAGCGGGTCCTTCCCCGCCGCCATTACATCCTTGAGCGGTAGTAGGCTGGTGAGTGCATTAGATGTTACCACTATTGTATAACGTACACAGGGGAAGGTAGACAGAAAGCAAATATTGCAAAAAGAATACAATACAACTTCAAAGCTGCAGGCAGACACCAGGACTCCAGGCAAAAGACTACAGCAACAGACTACCCCCTTCCCCCTTCAAGGGTGGTCAGTTCAGAATTCTATAGCTGGCATCAGGTAATAGATCATGTGACTATTTTAACGGGATGACTGTGGTCACAAGTCAGCATCACCTGACCCAAAAACCTCCAGCAAAGAAAGAATCCTTATTTCGAAATAAGGATAAATAAAACAAAAACAACTACGGTATGTTTAAAATCCAGAGTCTCACAAGACAATGTGAGAATCCCAAACCTGTCCCAAGGATCCCAATGATAGCAGACCCTTTTGATTTTGTTATGGTGAATAAATGATGTTGTTTAGGGGTCAACTCCTTATTTCTCATTACTGAGAAAGGAAAAGACAGATGGTGCCCATAAAGTTCTTTGGAGAACTGTAACTATAGATCAGAAGACCCATGAGCAGCAGGATGTTTGTTTCTGCTCCTCCCCTTCATAGAATGTTGTCTGTTTCCACCTCTGGATCCTCCCCTCCATACAATGTTGTCTGTTTCCACTTCGAGCTCCTCCCCTCCATACAATGTTGTCTGTTTCCACCTCTGGTTCCTCCCCTCCATAGAATGTTGTCTGTTTCCACTTCTAGCTCCTCTCCTCCATAGAATATTGTCTGTTTCCACCTCTAGCTCCTCTCCTCCATAGAATATTGTCTGTTTCCACCTCTGGATCCTCCCCTCCATAGAATGTTGTCTGTTTCCACCTCTAGCTCCTCTCCTCCATAGAATATTGTCTGCTTCCACCTCTAGCTCCTCTCCTCCATAGAATATTGTCTGTTTCCACCTCTGGATCCTCCCCTCCACAGAATATTGTCTGTTTCCACCTCTAGCTCCTCTCCTCCATAGAATGTTGTCTGTTTCCACTTCGAGCTCCTCCCCTCCATACAATGTTGTCTGTTTCCACTTCGAGCTCCTCCCCTCCATACAATGTTGTCTGTTTCCACCTCTAGCTCCTCTCCTCCATAGAATGTTGTCTGTTTCCACTTCTAGCTCCTCTCCTCCATAGAATATTGTCTGTTTCCACCTCTAGCTCCTCTCCTCCATAGAATATTGTCTGTTTCCACCTCTGGATCCTCCCCTCCATAGAATGTTGTCTGTTTCCACCTCTAGCTCCTCTCCTCCATAGAATATTGTCTGCTTCCACCTCTAGCTCCTCTCCTCCATAGAATATTGTCTGCTTCCACCTCTAGCTCCTCTCCTCCATAGAATATTGTCTGTTTCCACCTCTGGATTCTCCCCTCCATAGAATGTTGTCTGTTTCCACCTCTGGATCCTCCCCTCCATAGAATGTTGTCTGTTTCCACCTCTAGCTCCTCTCCTCCATAGAATATTGTCTGCTTCCACCTCTAGCTCCTCTCCTCCATAGAATATTGTCTGTTTCCACCTCTGGATCCTCCCCTCCATAGAATGTTGTCTGTTTCCACCTCTGGATCCTCCCCTCCATAGAATGTTGTCTGTTTCCACCTCTAGCTCCTCTCCTCCATAGAATATTGTCTGCTTCCACCTCTAGCTCCTCTCCTCCATAGAATATTGTCTGTTTCCACCTCTGGATCCTCTCCTCCATAGAATGTTGTCTGTTTCCACCTCTAGCTCCTCTCCTCCATAGAATGTTGTCTGTTTCCACCTCTGGATCCTTAGATAGATAGATAGATAGATAGATAGATAGATAGATAGATAGATAGATAGATAGATAGATAGATAGATAGAAATAGGCAGCTCTCCAAAAATTATAGAAAATAACGGACCTCTATTTAGCTCATATGATGTGGCGATGTTTCGGCCTTGAGGAACGTTAGTCATAACCAAAATGTTGCAGCAGCAGTTGGAATACATAAAGGTCCATTATTTTCTATAATTTTTGGAGGGTTGCAGTCTACTGCATTTGGGTGTCTGCCTGCTGTACACGTATACTACCAAAAATTATGCACAACCGAGCACACGTTGACTCCATCTGCACCATTAAAGTCAATGATCCTGTTAGCGCATACGTCAAAAGCCCATTGTACCATGGGTTCAGACGTTAACCCCAACAGGTCCACTGAACGCCATTTGAAAGTGCCCTAATTCTTTGCACCTATCAATTGCAAAACCTATCCGTGCTTTCCCTATTCTTCTCTAGTTAGATAGAATAGATAGATTAGATAAACGAATGTAAAAGATAGGTAGATTAGATAGACAAAAAAGACAGATTAGATAAACAGAATTGATTAGATTAATGAATTAGATGAATAGATTACATATATAATAAAATTGACAGATAAAATATATGAAGAGTAAATAAACAGATTAGATAAATATTGATTACACAGATAGTGTATATATATATACACATACACTAACACATACATATGTATAAATGATAAATTAAAATGGTAATTTGTTGGATTGGTTGGATATGTAAATTAGATAGACAGGCTAGACAGATTGATGGATAGATAAATAGATAAATAAATAGATTCTATATGAATTGAAAGGTTGCCATTGAACCACCAGGGCCAATAAAGGTCTGTAGTTGAACATTTTTGTGAGTGCTGCCTGCTTCATCTTTTTTGGTAGATAAATAGATAGATACATGGATAGATAGATACAGCAGATAGATAAGATAAATAGAGAAGATGGAGTAGATAGACACAGTCGATCGAGTACTTATATAAGATAGATAGATAGATAGATAGATAGATAGATAGATAGATAGATAGATAGATAGATAGATAGATAGATAGATAGATAGATAAAGTAGAAACAATTAGAGCAGCACTGCCCAGTGGGTGCAAATCAGCTCAGCTGTCTTCCAGCACTTGTATATACTTGGAAAAACGCTGCAGCACTCCGTCATTAGATGTATCTTATGCCTTTATTACGGCCACAGGTACCATAGGGCAACGTATTGGGCACAAGCGCCCTTCATCCAGCCCCATAGGGCAACGTATCGGGCACAAACGCCCCTCATCCAGCCTGGATGAAGGGCGCTTGTGCCCGATACGTTGCCCTATGGTACCTGTGGCCGTAATAAAGGCATAAGATACATCTAATGACGGAGTCCTGCAGCATTTTTTTAGATAGATAGATAGATAGATAGATAAAAAAGAAAAACGGAAGAGCACAAATAATACTTTACGGTTTTTGGTACAAACAGTCCTGAAACATATAGAGTCAAGCTATATGATGAATCTATAAAAAAAGAAGTCAGACAGCACTCAAATTATGAGTCAAAAAAAAGTACATGAGAAAGGTGCATTCCCCGCACGGAAACGTTGTGCCACTTTTACAGGCTCATTAAAGCCTTTTTTTAAATCATAATTTGAGTGCTGCCTGACTTCTTTTTTTCTAGATAGATAGATAGATAGATAGATAGATAGATAGATAGATAACTAGAAAAAATTCTGCTGGCTCCATGTCTGCAATTGGCACCCTCATCACCTACAGGTGGTCTAGGGTTGAGATGGTGTCCGCCCACTTAGTAGTGCGATAGGGAGGAAAAGGAGGACAGGGATGTCAACGTTAGGACTCATCAGACCTGAGGTCACTTTGTCGCAGTTGATGAGCAAACAGACATTGGCCAATGTATGTACTAAGAACCTCAGAAATTAAAAAATAAGAAGTTTTGAGTTTTTTGAAAAAAAACGTAAGTTTTTAATTTTTTTCCTCAAATATATACAGCTTGTTAGCATGTGTACATCACTGGTAGTAGCTGAGTGCTGCAGAGAATTTTTTCTAGTTGTTTAACTCAGTGTCCCTGCTTGGCACCAGTTCACATTATGTCTGTGAGTGCTAGATAGTATAGATAGATAGATAGATAGATAGATAGATAGATAGATAGATAGATAGATAATGATAGATAGATAGATAGATAGATAGATAGATAGAAAGAAAAAAAATGGAAAATCAGCACCAAAAAATAAGACAAAAGTGGACCTTTATTGCCAGTGGTATGCCGATGTTTCGGATGTCTCATCTTTTCTCCTTTCAAGAAAGGATAAAACATCCGAAACATCGGCATACCACTGGCAATAAAGGTCCACTTCTGTCTTATGTTTTGGTGCTGATTTTCCATTTTTTCATTATCTACGGCCACTTTAAACACATGTTGAGAAAGCGTGCACCTTGGAGGTAAACATTACTTTAGTGCTGTTCCGTTATTTTTCTTATAGATAGATAGATAGACTGTATTTTTATGTTTCCTTCAATCCCATACTGGTCCCCGGTAAGTAACATAAATGATAAAGTGCTGCCCATATGAAAAAAGGTAAGCTGCACATGGTGCTGGCAGTGCGGGCCTGGGCCGTGTTCTCGCTTTCAGTCACTGACTAGCTCATTACTGCATTACTTTTGCATCCTATTTACATTTCAGATTACATATTTCATGAAACGCTGAGATCAGTTGGAGCTGAGAGGGCTGAAATAATGAGGGAGACATATTTTAATAAATCCTCGGCCAGGCTACCTTTAAAAAAAAAAGTGTTTTTTTTCTTTCCCGGCAGAGGCCGCTAAAATATATATAATTACATTTTTTTTCCGCCTCGGAAGATGAGATGGGGCTGACGAAGTTTCGCTGGCCGTTTGTCTTTAGCAGACAATTAAGACAGGGAAGATCAAAATGGATTATGGTAGCACGCAGACAACTGGCCCAACAGTAACACGTCTGAGGCTCCGTGGATTTGTATCTCTCTTTCATCACTCCTCTTTCTTCTTACTCCTTGTTCCTTCAGGAAGACGACGCTGGCTTTGTGGCTGGAGGGGAGCAGGAACGGCTGCCCATTATTATCTAGTCGCAGATGTCAATCTGTGCTCTCTCTCTCCCTCTTTTTTTTTTCTCGCTCGCTCTCTTTCTAAAGCTCTAAACCACAATAATTTGTGACAGATTCTTTTACTGTAAGGTACAAAAGGATGCATGGAATAAAACAGCGCCCAGCCGCAGTACACAGACACAGCGACACTGGCCAGAAACACAAGCATTCAAACTTTCGCTTCCATCCTTTTGTATCCAGCCCTTTTTAGATTTGGTCTCGTTTCATACCTAGGGCACCCCCCTACGCCTGCGTGCGATAAAAAGAAACAACGCTGGTGAGGCAGTCTGGATTCTGTGCATTAGAAAGCAGCAGGATCACGGATTATTCCAAACTGACAGGCAGACCGGGCAATAATGGCCTTTAACGGCTCGTGTTCAAAAGCCCCTAAAATATTGGAAAGCTATAGGTTTTACTTACCTCGGTAACCTAGGGCGTGTTACCGGTATTGACGCCGATAGATTAGAGGATTTCCATCCTTGTAAACCAGAAAGTTAAGTACCGTAATTATAGGGTTTTTTGAAACTTGAAAATACTGATATTTTAGGGGTTTAGATATCAGAAGCAGGGCTATGAAGTCGGAGTTGTGGAGTCATGAGTCGGTGCCCATATTCAGTGGAGTCGGAGTCAGATTCAGGGAAATTGAGGAGGTTGATATGTGGCTTACTGACTCCACAGCCATGGTTGTTGAGTCGGAGTCCATTTTGGTGGAATTGCTGAGTCCTAGTCCACTTTGGTGGAGTCCGAGTCCTAGTCCACTTTGGTGGAGTCCGAGTCCTAGTCCACTTTGGTGGAGTCCGAGTCCTAGTCCACTTTGGTGGAGTCCGAGTCCTAGTCCACTTTGGTGGAGTCCGAGTCCTAGTCCACTTTGGTGGAGTCCGAGTCCTAGTCCACTTTGGTGGAGTCCGAGTCCTAGTCCACTTTGGTGGAGTCCGAGTCCTAGTCCACTTTGGTGGAGTCCGAGTCCTAGTCCACTTTGGTGGAGTCCGAGTCCTAGTCCACTTTGGTGGAGTCCGAGTCCTAGTCCACTTTGGTGGAGTCCGAGTCCTAGTCCACTTTGGTGGAGTCCGAGTCCTAGTCCACTTTGGTGGAGTCCGAGTCCTAGTCCACTTTGGTGGAGTCCGAGTCCTAGTCCACTTTGGTGGAGTCCGAGTCCTAGTCCACTTTGGTGGAGTCCGAGTCCTAGTCCACTTTGGTGGAGTCCGAGTCCTAGTCCACTTTGGTGGAGTCCGAGTCCTAGTCCACTTTGGTGGAGTCCGAGTCCTAGTCCACTTTGGTGGAGTCCGAGTCCTAGTCCACTTTGGTGGAGTCCGAGTCCTAGTCCACTTTGGTGGAGTCCGAGTCCTAGTCCATTTTAGTGAATTCCGAGTCCTAGTCCTCTTTGGTGAATTCCGAGTCCTAGTCCACTTTGGTGGAGTGGTTGCACGGTGGAGTCCATCCTAGTCCACTTTGGTGGAGTCCGAGTCCTAGTCCACTTTGGTGGAGTCCGAGTCCTAGTCCACTTTGGTGGAGTCCGAGTCCTAGTCCATTTTGGTGGAGTCAGAGTCCTAGTCCATTTTGGTGGAGTCAGAGTCCTAGTCCATTTTGGTGGAGTCCGAGTCCTAGTCCATTTTGGTGGAGTCCGAGTCCTAGTCCATTTTGGTGGAGTCCGAGTCCTAGTCCATTTTGGTGGAGTCAGAGTCCTAGTCCATTTTGGTGGAGTCCGAGTCCTAGTCCATTTTGGTGGAGTCCGAGTCCTAGTCCATTTTGGTGGAGTCCGAGTCCTAGTCCATTTTGGTGGAGTCCGAGTCCTAGTCCATTTTGGTGGAGTCCGAGTCCTAGTCCATTTTGGTGGAGTCCGAGTCCTAGTCCATTTTGGTGGAGTCCGAGTCCTAGTCCATTTTGGTGGAGTCCGAGTCCTAGTCCATTTTGGTGGAGTCCGAGTCCTAGTCCATTTTGGTGGAGTCCGAGTCCTAGTCCATTTTGGTGGAGTCCGAGTCCTAGTCCATTTTGGTGGAGTCCGAGTCCTAGTCCATTTTGGTGGAGTCCGAGTCCTAGTCCATTTTGGTGGAGTCCGAGTCCTAGTCCATTTTGGTGGAGTCCGAGTCCTAGTCCATTTTGGTGGAGTCCGAGTCCTAGTCCATTTTGGTGGAGTCCGAGTCCTGGTCCATTTTGGTGGAGTCCGAGTCCTGGTCCATTTTGGTGGAGTCCGAGTCCTAGTCCATTTTGGTGGAGTCCGAGTCCTAGTCCATTTTGGTGGAGTCCGAGTCCTAGTCCATTTTGGTGGAGTCCGAGTCCTAGTCCATTTTGGTGGAGTCCGAGTCCTAGTCCATTTTGGTGGAGTCCGAGTCCTAGTCCATTTTGGTGGAGTCCGAGTCCTAGTCCATTTTGGTGGAGTCCGAGTCCTAGTCCATTTTGGTGGAGTCCGAGTCCTAGTCCATTTTGGTGGAGTCCGAGTCCTAGTCCATTTTGGTGGAGTCAGAGTCCTAGTCCATTTTGGTGGAGTCAGAGTCCTAGTCCATTTTGGTGGAGTCAGAGTCCTAGTCCATTTTGGTGGAGTCAGAGTCCTAGTCTATTTTGGTGGAGTCAGAGTCCTAGTCCATTTTGGTGGAGTCAGAGTCCTAGTCCATTTTGGTGGAGTCAGAGTCCTAGTCCATTTTGGTGGAGTCAGAGTCCTAGTCCATTTTGGTGGAGTCAGAGTCCTAGTCCATTTTGGTGGAGTCAGAGTCCTAGTCCATTTTGGTGGAGTCAGAGTCCTAGTCTATTTTGGTGGAGTCAGAGTCCTAGTCCATTTTGGTGGAGTCAGAGTCCTAGTCCATTTTGGTGGAGTCAGAGTCCTAGTCCATTTTGGTGGAGTCCGAGTCCTAGTGAATTGAGCTGGAGTCACGGTCCTACCTAGTCCATATTGATGGAGTTGCTGAGTCGTAGTCCATTTTGGTGGTCCATTCTGGTGGAGTCGAAATCCATTTTGGTGAGGTGAGAGTAGTGCAGTCAGCGTCTATTTTCATGTAGTCGGATTCAGAGAAATTCAAGAGTCTGAGTCGGATGTTTGGCTTACCGACTCCACAACCCATAAGTCAACTATGTCTTTGTTTCTTGGTAAAATTCTGACAAATCTCATTGAAAGATATCAATTTTACAAAAGTGGCCAAAACATTTGGACTCTGTGTTAAATACTGCTCTACATTTTGAATTTCTAGTATATGGCTCTTTCAACTCTGTTGGAAAAAAATTCACCTTAAAGGGGTTGTCCACTAATTTTAAAAGGGAGCTGTGGTGGCACAATCATTATAAAAAAACCACTTAGTTTGCTAGTGGGCCCCCACTGCTCCTACGTACTGCTGCCAGTCTCCTGATGTTATCTTCCAGATGGGCATCTGATAAGTGGTCACTGATTGACTGAATGGTCATTTTCTAAAAAGAAATAGCCTCCTAACTTGTTCTTCAAAGTGAGACAGAACAAGACTGCTGCAGCCAATCAGTTGTTGCGGTTTGGCTGCAGCAATTCCCCCGCACCCTCTCCACACTACTGTAGCGCCATCTTAATATAAGTAAGAATTCTTAGCATTTCTATTAGCTAAGACATTGAATCTGAGAAATAAAGATTGGCTCCAAGTATAAAATGTGGGTTTGGAATTAAGAAGAGCCACATGTGCTATGTAAGCAAGTTACCAACCACAATTTTTGTTACCACCACTATAGCACCATCTTAATCTAAGTAAGAATTGTTAGTATTTCCTTCAGCACAGCCATTGAATCGGAGTAATAAAGATTGGGGCCAAGTATAAACTGTGGGTGTTGAATTAGGAAGAGCCACATGGGTTATGTAAGCAAGTTATCGTCACCAATTCTTGTTACCATCACTATAGCACTGTCTTAATCTAAGTAAAAAATGTTGACATTTCCTTTAGCTAAGCCACTGAATGTGAGTAATAAAGTTAGGATCCAAGTATGAACTGAGAGTTTGGAATTAAGAAGAACTACATGGGTTATATAAGCATGTACGATATGTGGTTTTGTTTTGTTATCACCACTATAGATCCATTTTTATCTAAATGAGAGTTGGTGGCATCATCCCCGTTATCAAAGCCATTTAATCTCTGAATAATAAAGAGTGAGTCCAAGTATGAACTGTTAGAATTAAGAATTATAAATTACAAATTATAAAGTAGCAACTATCTATTTTTCAGAACCTGACAATATGATAACTAATAATTTAACATCTATTGCTTATTTGCATTTATTTTTAAAATTTCCAGATTACCCCTTTCCTCCCCAACTGCTGTACTTATCACTAGTATAAGGCTGGGTTCACATTTGCGGACCCCTCCGCAGCGTTCTGCAGAGAGGATCCGCAATGTGACCGCAGCGGCCGCCAGCTCCTATCTTTATAATGGGAGCGCACGGTGCTGCGCTTGACAGCGCAGGACCGTGCGCACCCATTCACTACCATAAGTGATCTGTGCGCAGGCGGATGCCTGCGTACAGATCACACAGTCTCGTCCGCACCAGGAATGCAACATGTCGCGTCCCTGGTGCGGACGAGACTGTGTGATCTGTACGCAGGCATCCGCCTGCGCACAGATCACATATGGGAGTGAATGGGTGCGCACGGTCCTGCGCTGTCAAGCGCAGCACCGTGCGCTCCCATTATAAAGATAGGAGCTGGCGGCCGCTGTGGTCACATTGCGGATCCCCTCTGCAGAACGCTGCGGAGGGGTCCGCAAATGTGAACCCAGCCTAAAACACAACTTCTGGAGGTAAAATCACAGATTATCAGATCACAAATGGACCATGTTCAGCTGCTGCCCATAAGAGTCTATGGAGAGGTTCTATGTGCTTTAAAGGGAATCTGTCAGCAGGTTTTGCAATCTCAGCTGAAAGCGGAATTATGTAGGCAAAGAGACCATGAACCAAATGACGTATCCTTGTATTACGGTACTTAGATTCCAGGGTGCAGCGGTTCTGGCATAATCAAAGTTTTTAGTTTCTGCATTTTGTCTGTTAAATGGCAGTGTGAACATGCTGGTATAAGATCTCAATAAAAAGTATGGATCCAAAACGTGCACTGCCGAGTAATGAAAATATTGATGGTTTCTTTTCTGGATACTTTATTGGCCTATGAGTTTTAATAGATATCCAGCTACTTCTTCAAGGCAAACCGCCTGCCCTGAGGAAGTAGCTGGATAGCTATGAAACGCCAATAAAGTATCCAGAAAAGAAACCATCGATATTTTCATTACTCGTCAGCGCACAATTTGGGTGCAAACTTTTTATTGAGATATTATTGCATACATTGTTGGATCTGTTGCAGTAGCCGTTGACGCTCAAGTGGTGGTTGTGACAGCTGTTCCTGATCAGGTGAACCTTACCAAGCACACTGCTGCTTCAGTCTCTCACCAGATAACACCCTATTTTTCACCTATTCTTTGTTATAGTAACATGGTGCTATGGCACATATACCAATTTATACTCTGGCTTATTCTTTTGTTTTTTTCTGGATTCTTTTGTACTCTGTACAAATAAGGGTGTAATCCTCCTCTCTATGAGCTAGACATTTCCTCTATAGCTTTCCAGGACAGGTGACTAGTATGAGCACTGTCCTTCTCTGCCCTTATTAACATTGATGTTACTGATGTAAGGTAAGGTTTTAATACTAGAGTAAGACTGTCCCGATGGGCTCACCTTGCTGTGGTGGAATGGCTTTTATGTTTTTTGATCAAACAGTATTAACTAAGTACCCTATGTTATTTACATGTACTATTATTATTTACTTACCATCTTTTTAGGACTATAAGACGCACTCTTTTTCACCCCAGATTTTGGGGGAAAGTGGGGTGTGCTTCTTATAGTCCGGATATACGGTAAGGCTGTGCTGGGGGGAGCAGTGGCTCTGGAGCAGACTACAGAAGCAGCTGATGGTCACATGGGCACGCTCATTAGGCTCATGTAATATGTACTGCATCGCCTGTACACCACTTCTCAGCACTGAGAGGTGGGCAGGGGGGGGGGCACATATTATACGAGCCTAAATGTATTCACTCCCCCATCCTGAATATGACCCCCTAATCCTAGCACACACACACAAAAATAATAAATAATGTAACTTATCCCTGCATCATTCCCTGCTTGCAGCACCATTATGTCATCCTGTGTCCTAGTATCCGTACATGTGAGCAGAGCGCGCACATATGACGTCAATGTGCTGTGCAGGTCACATGATCAGATGCTAGGACACAGGAGGACGTGGAAGTGCTGCAGGCAGGGAAGCAACGGAGAAGTAAGTTACATCGTTTATTATTTTTGTGCATGCGCTAGGATGGGGGGCCATATCCAGAATTGGGGGGCCATGTACCAGGATGTGGGGGGGCTATGTATCAAGATTGCGGGGAAACATTTAGGATTGGGGGCCATATCCAAGATGGGGGGTTATATTCCAGGATGGGAGGGCTATATACCATGATGGGGGGGGGGGATATCCAGGGTGGGGGGACATATATTACCTGAGAGGGGCCAAGGATGAGGACATTACCCCCACACAAGGGTCAGCAGCAGACCCCCCCCCCCTTAACAGTGCATTGTTTGCTAATTTATTTCCCTCTATTTTCCTCCTCTAAAATCTTAGTGCGTCTTATGGTCTGCTGCGTCTTATAGTCCGAAAAATACAGTATTTACTTTATTATTCGGTATATGCTCATTTTCTGTTTTTCATTTGTGCTTTTGTTTCTGAAATGGCCAAGGTGTGAACGTACCTTCTAATGCACATATATCAACTTATTCTGAGGTTCTTTTGTTTTTTCTATGTTTGTTTTTGTACTCTGTACAAATAGGGGTGAAGTCTTCTCTGAGCTAAAAATTGCCTCTATTATTTCCTATGCACAGGGTGTATAGGTCAAATCCTGTCCTCCTCTGCCCTTATTCACACTGAGGTTACTGACACAAGATAAGGTTATAATACTAGAGTAGGACCATTCTGATGGGTACGCCTTGTCGCGGTTAGTTGGCTTTTACGCTTTTTGATAAAACACAGTTAATAAAGTGCCCTATATTATTTACATGTACTACTATACACTTATTTACTTTATTATAGGGTACCGTATATGCGCATTTTGTGCTTTCTCTTGGGTTTTATAATTAGAGAGTGTGATCCTGAAGTTGAAGAGCAGCAAAGAGGTTTGCCAACTAAGAAACAACTCAGAAACAGTTCAGAATCAGCTTTTAAGTAAATGGCATGTAAAACATTGCAGCTATCCAGTAAACTGAGAAGCCGCCTATATAGAACCATTATATGTCTTAAAGCGAATTGTCGTAACATTTGTGCTCCACCATCTCATAGCAGCATAATGTAGGGGCAGAGATCCCCGATTTCAGTGATGTGTCTATTACGGTGTTGCTTGCTGTAGTTTTGATATAATCATTGTTTTATCCAGTACAGATCAACCAATTCTCTGAATGCTGAACTCTGCATTACCCCGCCCCCATCAATGATTGGCAGCTTTCCTTGTACACTGTGCATAGGCAGAAAGCTGACAATCAGTGGTGGGGGCGGGGTTATACGGAGCTTATAAATATGGAGGACTATATGGCAACTATTCATCTCGTGATAATCACTGATTTATCCACAGGAGATTAAGTGACACACTTCTGAAATCAGGGTCTCTGTCTCTAAATAAAGCTGCTCTCAGATGACACCTGGTGACAGATTACCTTTAACTAATAATGAAAACCCCCTCCCCCAAAATAAAAAGAAAATGGACATGTAGACATAAGGGTCAATATAAATATTGAGTAATGGTGAGATGCATGAAGTTTTTGTTGTTACTGTATTATTACATTTCAAGGGTTTCTCCAGTATTGATCTTGAATGATAAGTCAAAACCACAAGTCACCTGACTGCGGAGGCCATTGACTCGCATCATCAGGTGACAGGCTGTCAGGATATCATCAATTCAGGCCCATCACAGGTTAAAGTCCCCAAAAGAAACTAAAAATCAGGCAACATGGTGTTCTCCTATGAAGCCATAGGCTGAACTTCACATAGGGGCAAAAGTCAGGAGCCAGCCATGATGTCTACCCATTGGCACCCCACGAAGTCAGTGACTGATGGCGGAATTTAAATGTGAAAAAGCAACAATATGATCACTCTTGTTAGAGTCAGATTCTGTCTGTTTAACACTCTTCATTGTGTTAAACACATTCTGTTTAAGCATTTAGCGTAGAGGTGGAGAACCTCCGGCAGATTCTGGTGGGCTGCAGGAAATGAACACTCTGGCATATTCAATGCTAGATTACATATTCTCTAGTGCCTGTGTCAGGACGTCCTTTATGAACATAGTTAGTGCCCTGCACTCCAACCTCTGCGAAGTACATACAGCAGTCTCAGTGTGTCCTATGTGATGTATGTACAGAAGTTTCAGTGTCTCGTATGTGATCGAAAAACAACAGTTTCAGTGTCTCCTTTGTGATGTACGCACAGACGTTTTAGTGTCTACTATGCGATGTATGCAGCATTCTCGGTATCTCTTTTGTGATGTGTATACAGCAGTCTCAATGTTGCCTATGTCATATATACAGTAGTCTCAGTGTCTTCTATGTGATGTATATACATCAGTATCAGTGCCTCCTATTTGATATATGCAGTAGTCTCAGTGTTTCCTATGTGATGTATATATAGCAGTTTTGTTGTCTCCTATGTGATGTATGAACATCAATTTCAATGTCTTATATGTGATATATACAGTAGTTACAGTAGTCTCAGTAACTCCTATGTGATGTATATACAGCAGTCTAAGTATCTCCTATGTAATGCATGTAGCAGTCTCAGTGTGTCTTATGTGATGTATATACAGAAGTCTCAAAGTCTCCTATGTGATATATATACAGCAGTCTCAGTGTAACTTATGTGATGTATATTCAGCAGTCTCAAAGTCTCCTATGTGATGTACGCAGCAGTCTGTCACTCCTATGTGATATATACTGTGGATCTCCCAGGTTCTATACATGTTATGTGGGCAGTGATAAATTACCCACTTTGAGGAGACATATTTTAAAATATGCATCCATTTTCATAACAACGTACTTGTGCAAGCAGGTATTTTCCTTACTTATTATCATCACAAAGACTCAAGTGCACTCTAGACTGAATGATGCAAACCTGAAAAATGAGTTGCGAGTAGCAACATCATCAATACCACCTATCATCAAAAACCCTACCAAAGGGAAGTAATGCCAGCCAACATATTAGGGATGAGATAATTAAATGTTTGACCAAATATAGCAGGATCATCTTTAAGTTGATCATTTTGTATGGTCCCCAAATAATGGTATAAGTAACCAAATGAGCCTTGGCAGAAAAAAGGTTACCCACCGCTGCTTTAGAGGATGGTAGTCCTATCATTGGCATGAAGCCACAATTCACAGAGCTTAAATTCACTCTGGCATGATGGCTACCTCCATTGTCATGTAGAGGAAATAGGATAAAAAATAAACAACCGAAAAATAATATATAAAAAGGAAGGGAAAGTATCTGATTGTAGATATATTATAATAAAAAAATTGTAAAACACTCCCTTTAAAAGACAACTCATGTGACCACTGCCTCTAGCATGTTACATATACAGTTCTTGGAATTAATAGTTTAGACGGCAAATCTTTAAATTGATGTATTTATGCATATTAATAAGATCCCCTTTAAGGCATCTTTTCTGTGCTGAACATAAATATTTCAACTGCTTATTGTACCATCATTTTTATCTATTTAGCTGGATATCTTCACTTCTTTTTAACTTTATAAAATGTACTTTCCCATCACTATATGGGTATGAGGACGCCGAGTATGTGATGCAGAAACCTGACCTAAATCTGCGTCTCCTGGCAGAAAAAGGCACCAAATACGCAATGCGTTTTTAAGCATTTATGTTGCTTTTTTTCCTTTACAATCAATGTTGGGGTATGAAAAGAAGAGAGAGATAGAGTAGAAGGTGAGGGAGAAAGAAAGAAAGAAGAAAGAAAGGAAGAAGGAAAGAAAGGAAGAAAGAAAGAAAGAAAGAAAGAAAGAAAGAAAGGAAGGAAGGAAGAAGGAGGGGGAGAGAGAGCGGAGAGAGAAAGAAATAGAAAGCGAGAGGGAGGGAGAGAGAAAGAAAGAAAGAAAGAAAGAAAGGAAAGGAAAGAAAGAAAGAAAGAAAGAAAAAAGAAAGAAAGAAAGAAAGAAAAGAAAAGAAAAGAAAAAAAGAAAGAAAGAAAAAAGAAAGAAAGAAAGAAAAGAAAGAAAGGAAGGAGGGGGGAGAGAGAGCGGAGAGAGAAAGAAATAGAAAGCAAGAGGGAGGGAGAGAGAAAGAAAGAAAGAAAGAAAGAAAGAAAAGAAAGAAAGAAAAAAAAGAAAAAGAAAGAAAGAAAGAAAAAAGAAAGAAAGACGGTGAGAAAGATACAGAGAGAAGATAGGGAGAGAGACAGAGAGAGGAGAGAGAGAGAGAACTATGGAGAGAAGAGAGAAAAAGGAGGAGAGAGAGCAGAGGGAGAAAGAAGAGCAGAGGGAGAAAGAAGAGAAGAGAGAGGAGAAAAAGAGGACAAAGCAAGAAAGCGAGAGAGAGGGAGAGAGAAAGAGGGTAAAAGAGAGAAAGAAAGGAGAAAGAAAGAAAAAGAAAGAAGGAGGTGAGAAAGAGACAGAGAAAAGACAGGGAGAGAGAGGAGAGAGAAAAAGGGAGAAAGAAAGAAAGAGTGCGAGAGAGGTCAACATGTGCACAACACTTCAGAATTCTCATTGATTGCTAACTTCAGGATATGGTCAGATTTGTGACAAATCTACACCAAATAACGCATCAAAAACGCAGTGTGCGCATGTGGTCTAAAGGTGAAGACACATGCAGAAAATTATTAAGGAAAATTCAGGTTTTATTCATCCGAAATAAAATTCCTGTAGCATGAAGCATATGAATTCCTGCAAACCTCATTCAAATAAATGGAAAAGGTGAAAAAATACTTGCAAAATTTCAGGGACTCGTGAATACAGCCTTATCTGTACGCTCACAGGCTACAATGACTTGAATCATATATGTGGCGCCCCTGCGGACTGGTCGCCACAATAACACTGCACCTATTCCACACTTGTGGTGGGTTGCCAAGCAAGGTGTGGTGGGCGAGAGGGGTTGCCAAGCCAAGACACATTCATTTGCACCCAACACCATCTAATCCCAGGCCTGGGGATCTGGGCGGCCCCTATTGATGGAGGGCCCCATTTGCAGGCTGGAGGAGGGAGTAGGTAGAGGGGATGAGTACAAAAGTTAGTGAAGACAGGAAGTCAGTGTTGAGATGGAGAAGGCAGGAGGAGAGCAATCAGAGAGGACGCAGGGATGAGCAGGCAGGAGGCCTGCAGGAAAGAGGAGTCCTAGGGGACACGGTAGTGGGAGAACAGCTCGTGTGCCTCGAATCTGGCCCAACCAGAGTTGGGCAGAGGGACAGGTCGCAGAGGGGACCAGCCTCGATCCAGTGAAAGGACTGCAAGCCTTAGCTAGAAAAAGCGGAGGCTGCTGGCTTGCATGGGCAGCAGCCACAACTGTGAACATTCCGCAAGACGGTGGCCATATAGGGTATGGGGATATCTTGAAGTCGCCTGATTCGGACCACAGAGGAGTACAGCACCCGGCTGGGTGGACCTTGGGTGATCGCCAAGAAAAGGTAAAAAACTGCAACCCTTGTCTCCTCCGGTTATTCCCTGCGCCCTCTTGCACCGCTACACAGAAGCAACCACCATCTCCATAGACTTTAACCACTAACCCGAGGCCACGCTCTACCTGTGGGGAGCGATTCCATCCAGGGCTGCCATTCCACTTGCCCCAGAGGTCCCATAGCAGCTCTGGTCACCGTGACCAGAACAAGCACAGGTGGCGTCATGAACTTATCCCCAGGGCCACAGAGACGGTTCACCTCCACTGTGACTTCCCAAGCAACCACCGGCCCTGCCAGGCGTCGCATATATTCCCCAACACACATTTTTTAAAAACAATAAGGAGGGGATTGATGACGGGCCCATATATCGTTCCTAAACAGGGGCCCCCTTCTGTCTGTGTTCACTTTTGGGATGAAAGAAAAAATTGTTGTAGACAGAAGTGTTAGGTGCACCAAACGTATGAAAACTGTGCCAAATTTCATTAAAAAATTGCCACAAATAACAGCAAAACTGACTCTAAAGGGTTAGTTCACTACTCGGATAACCTCTTCTGAATCCCAATGTTTCCTTGCTCAGTTAAATAATAATACTTATACTCACCTCCGCTGCTGGTGCTGATCCAGCAATGTCGGTACTCACTGACCTGAGGATCGCATGACATTCTTATGTCATGCAATCCCTGTGGCCAATCAGCAATGGCTTCACTCTCTCTTCCTTAAGGCAAATTAAAACATTCGGAAAAAGCTGGAGTTGCGTCTGCTCTCTCACTGTGAAGCCTGCGCTAATTGGCCAAAGGGCTTGTGTGACATAAAAATGTCATGCAATCCTCAGGAGGGCCAAAACCACTGGAACAGCACTGGCATCAGAGTGGAATAGAGAAGTTGTTATTCTACTGGGAAAGAAAATAAAGGGGTTCTCAGAGTAGTGGACAACCCCTTTAAACTCTCCTCTAATCATGAGATTGCCTTTACAAGCAGCTGATTGATGTTAACAGCTGATGCTTAGCATGATATTCCCAAATCTTTCTCTCTCCGCTCTGTCCTCTCCTGTATTCCTCTTGATACATACACAACACTAGGAGTTAGGCATCGTTGTAATGTACTACAGATAAAAGAATGTTATACTGCTTTATCTGACCAAAATATAATCCTAGTATTATTTTTTTAGTACTTTATAATTATTAATTGAAGTATCCAGCTCATTAGAAGGAATAAGACAGATGGGATATATGGATGGTTCTGATAAAGAAAAAAAAAGGGAGAATTTTGCCTGTGACTTTTGAATAATAATTTTATTTTTATTACACTTTCCCCCCCACAAGAGAGCTTGATTATGAAAATGGGAAGGATGAATGCATCAAAGTGAAAATCTGAATATAATGTTAACATATGAAGCACTCAGTTCTGAAGAATGAATCTGATAATAAATTATTAAAATCACAATACATAAGGGGTAACATTTGCATTTGACAATAGTACCGTGACAAGTAATGCAAATTACAATAATATTTTAAAAGGAGTCTGTCAGCAGGTTTTTGCTATGTAATGCGAGCGCACCATAATATAGGAGCAGAGACCCTGATTCCAGCAATATGGCTGTGTTTTGGTGTTTCAATACAATCAGTGTTTTATTAGCAGGAGATTATCACTACAGGACTAGGTGTTTTGTACCTCCTGGTCCAACCACACCCCCAGCACCAATTTGTAGCTTACTGTCGATATATATTTACTATTATTATATTATATATATTATATTAAGCTGTGGTGTTGGAGGGTTATTCACAGCTTTGCAATAGAGCTCTGCTAGAAAAGTGAGATTTCATCACTGATACACCCAGTAAAATAAGTGATACATCACTGCAAGTAGGGTGTTGGTCCACACATCAAGGTGCTGTCAGATTACATAGCAAAAACCTGCTGACAGATTCACTTTAAAGTAGTCCTAAAAATATAGTTTGGAACCACAATTTAGGAAAACAATAAAAGTGTTTGTCCCCAATCGGGACCATTTTTTGGACTTAAAGGGACACTGTCACGTAAATTTTCAGTATGATACTAATATTACCCTTGGATAGGGCCTGGGTAGACCTTTTACAAACATGCAAACTCATTATTGTACTGTTTGTAGTTTCCATGTTATCAGCATTGTCAGACCCTGCAGGGAGCTCCTAGATTAGTCCTCCATTATAAGCAAACAGGAATAGTCTGGCTGCTGTATAAACTGTCATATAATGATACACTCCCTCTCAGCAGCTTTCTCCTCTGACAGTGCAGTGTCGGGTTTCACTTACAGGAGGTCTGATCTGTTGAGGGAGAGAGCTATTATAGTTCTGCCTTATCTAGACTCCATTTGTTTCTGTAAGCAGATATCCTGCTGTGCTGTGAGAGATTCTGTGTTGTATTTGACCTCTTGTAATGCTGCAAACACAGAGCAGAGAGGAGAATACAGCCAACCCCCCAACTGATGTCCTGTGCAGTAATGTGAATATGTGACATGCAAATTCATGCTATGGATCATAAAGTCTTTGTTACAACCTACAGGGGGGCTAGAGACATGGGGGACCCCTTCCTTAAATGCAGCATTCAGGGATGCTTTCAGGCAGCATAGCACCAGGGGGGTGACAGGTCCTCTTTAAAACGGAGTTGTACTGCTATATTTTTTTGTGGTGTATATGGTGTATTTATTTTACAAGGGTGACTGATTTCTTTAAAAATTGGTTGTCCAAGTAGTGGACAAGTCCTTTAAAGCAATAAGCACTATCATGTGACATATGTCTAAGAAACAGGAACTAAACACTGTATCACATGATCATTTTCAGTGCTGCTGATTGGAAGAGAGGGATCATGAGCTATGTCATGGGAAGCTAGAGTATTCAACTATTTAACAATGCACCAAGCTTTTTCCCACATCTACATTATTTTCAGGATCACCATGACAGTCATTCATTTAATTCCTTTGTGACACATGGCAAATCAGTCACCAATGTACTAAAGGGACCTGATTATTTTTTTCTACATTGCATCTAATTGGCTGTACAAAGAAATTTAGGTAGCACTTTTATTATAAACCCAATGTGCCACCTTTGCTCTGTATATGGTAGAATTCTTTATGGTAACAGCAGTGAGACCATGGAATCTCTGCCACGATATATTGAGATACTGAACAAGTTCAAGACAGTCCTGGATGTCTTCACGAACAGACTAGATATGATTACGGGTTTCAGATCCAGTCATTTTTCCAATTTGACAAATTTGGTTCAATTGGTATCTGCCCGAGTGATGTTTTTAGAAGAACACTGGAGGGGGACAAAAGTTCACACAAAAGGGCAGATCCACAGAGATAAAGAGGGAGTGAAAGCGGTAGACGCGCTGACCTGGAGACCCAACATCTAATAAGAATTTGAGCCCTCGTGGGTAGGGTCCTCTCTCTAGACCTACGGTATCCTCACTTATCCCTTGTAGACTGTGAGGCCTTGTGGGCAGGGTCCTCTCTCTAGACCTACGGTATCCTCACTTATCCCTTGTAGACTGTTAGCTCTTGTGGGCAGGGTCCTCTCTCCTAACCTACGGTATCTTCACCCATCCCTTGAAGACTGTGAGCTCTCACGGGCAGGGTCCTCTCTCTAGACCTACGGTATCCTCACTTATCCCTTGTAGACTGTTAGCCCTTGTGGGCAGGGTTCTCTCTCCTCACCTACTGTATCTTCACCCATCCCTTGAAGACTGTGAGCTCTCACGGGCAGGGTCCTCTCTCTTCACCTTTGCTATCCTCACCCATCCCTTGTAGACAATGAGGCATCACGGGCAGGGTCCTCTCTCCTCCTGTACCTGTCTGTGCCTTGTATTGCTCATGTTTATTGTACTTGTCTATGTATACCCCATTTCACATGCAAAGCGCCATGGAATAAATGGCGCTATAATAATAAATAATAATATCCACTGCTCCGACCCCTTGGCTAGAAGGGATAAACTCTTCCAAAAGTGCATTTGCCAGAGTAGGGGATGCCATGTTGAACAAGCTTTTATTTTTATTGTAATTATTAGGAGAAGTGAACCGGGCACTAACCTGCTGCAGATTCTTTGCGGAAAACGGCGGTGTCTGGGATCCGGTGCTCTGCTGGAGAAAAACTCTTAATATTTGCAGAAAGTAGCGGCACACGGATTGGATCCAAAAATTTCCGGCTTTTATTTGTGCATCAAGTTACAGGTGGTGCAGGGAGGGGGGGTGCTGAAGGTGCAACGGACCGTTTCGAGATACTCCTCTTCCACGGGCTTTTATTGTAACTAACGCATTTCGGTGCCTTTTTGCAAGGTAAACAAACTAAATTTATGTTTTTCTTATTTATTAAATCAACACTAATTTATCAAGCATCGATCCATATAATTGTGTGCTTGGCCAATAGCTACTTCAGCTTTCAGCCACAGTGGCTTCAGACAAGAGGCAATTAAATATGTTCAATACCCTTCCCACCTCCTCAATATTAACCCTTATACTTCATTTCCCAAATAAAAGGCATCAAGGTGAAGTATGGTTATGATATACATTATACAAGATACCCCTTTATGTCCCCCAGCGATTCGGGGTGCTGTCATGTTTCTATAGTTATAAATGTGTCTCTCTCCATCCGGGGTCAACAGAGATGTAAACTCTTGACTGTTGACGTAACGTTCATAAATTACAATGGAGATCCGCTGTGCTCATCTGTCCATCTTGACTCCTTTCGCTTGGATTGTTAATTGAGTAGAGAACTCCCAATCTGCAGATAAGTAAAACTCCCAGAAATGGAACCAGATTTACAGGCTATCGTTATTTTTTATGTTTTGCTACTTTTGCACATTATGACAAATATAGGCTTCATTTTTGTGGGACAAAAGGAAGCTTTCAATGATACCAGATTTTGTATGCAGACTTTTTATTGCGTTTTATTCCACTTTTTGTGCTGTGGAAGGATGGAAAAAAACAATTTTGCTGTTTTTCATTTATTTTGTTTGGTGGTCACCGTAAGATCTAAGTAATGCGAGCTTTGTGGACTGGGTTATTCCAGATATGACAACGTGACATTCCTTCCTCCGAACCCCAACCCCACAGCATCGCCAACCCTGCCTATTGGGACCCTGTTTCCTGTCTGTTACACGCACCACCGTCACCACCACCTCCAACCCCCCCACATTCTGCCCCCCGGAGAGCTCTATACGGATTGTAAAATGGACATAAGCATTGCAAGACAGACATTACAAATTATTTTTTTCCCTCTCTTCTTCCTCTAAATTAGAGGTGTGTCTTATAACCCACAAGATACGATACTTTTTTTAAATATATAATCTTTACATTTGAAAATGTTTATTTTTATCAATCATTACTTTGAGTTATTTTTTTTTTTACTTAGTCCTACTAAGACAGGGGTCAGGAACCTATGGCTCGCGAGCCAGATGTGGCTGTTTGATGGCCACATCTGGCTTGCAGCCCAATCCGGTGCTCACCGCTCCACGCGCTGCTCTGTCTCTGCTGTTGTACCCATACGTAAAGCCAATCAGAAGGCCAGCAGCCGCGGTCCAATCAGAGGGCCAGCAGCCGCAGACCAATCAGTGGCACCTGAAGTCACCAGCAGGAATCTGATTGGCCATCCACTGTTGGTCTCTGATTGGACTGTGACTGCTGGTTTCTGACTAGCTTAACGTTTGGGTACGACAGCAGAGACAAAGTGGCACTCGGAACACCCACCGTACAGTGCGGACCGCGGAGGATAGGCGGGTGAGTATTTTATATGTGTGGATTTATTTTTTATTTTTTGCAGGTACTGGCACTGTGGTGGGGGCTGCAAAGGTCTGCTAGAGCATGATAGGGGTACTGCATGGAAATGATGGGAGTACTGAAAGGGGGTGAAGGGGTAATGATGGTACTCCATGGGGATACTGCGAGGGGATGACGGGAGTAGTGCAAGGGGATGATGGGGATACCATATCAGGGGCTCCAAGGGGATAATGGGGGTACTGCAGACTTATTGTACTTTATAAGTGTTGGTCTTACATAAAATGCATACATTTACTTGTATGTAGTTTTAAAGTTTAAAAAACATTACAATTAAAAGTTTTAACATATTGTACGGCTCTCGCAAAATTAAATGTTAATAATAATAATCTTTATTTATATATGGCCAACATATTCTGCAGTGCTTCACAACTCAGAGGTTCATGTTCAAACAATCATAAGAAACAGTTATCAGAAAATACAATACAATACAAGTAACAATACAAAGCATAATACAATTATTAAAGCAAAATAACGACAGCCCTGCTCATAAGAGCTTACAATATAACAATGAGGTGGGGGGGACACAAAGTACAGGTGGTTATTTACAATGATGGTGTGGCACCCTGCGGGGGATTGCCACAGGATCCATCGGTGCAAGGAGGGATTTACACCTTGGTACACACAACACACAACATCTTCCACCCCAGACCTGAAGGGGGAGCTCTACTATCAGCCTTAAGCCAGATCCCCTTTAAAAAGATCCAGGTCTGAGAGGAGGAGTCAGTTGGCCCAGTGAGAAGCAGTTAGTTCCAGTCTGAGGAGAGAGCAGGAGTGAGGAGCTGGCCGCTGGGAACGATCCAGGCCCAGGACCAGGGAACACTGACCCAGCTATGTTGCACCCTTGGGAGAGGGTTGGAGGCCAATGGAAGAATAGGAGAATTAAAGGAAGGAACAAACCTGGTTTCCCTGTAGCTCACCCGGACACCGGAGTCCACCACTGCAAAGCATTCAGTGCAGCAGTAAAAGCCTGGAAGGTCCAGGAGGACCAATCCCCCTGAGGTAACTAGCAAGAGACACTCAAAACTGACCAAACACAGGACCAGGGGCTAAAGGAGGAATAGGGACCCCTCAGAAGGACCTCATTGTCAGTGATAGAGTAAAGCCCTGAGAGGGAGAAGGAGCGGTGAGTTCATTTACATGCAGGACTTACCCAAACCACCGTACACAGTGACAGAGGAGGCCTCACAACTCTCCAAGGTGAAAGTCCCAAATTGCACTGGGGACCTGGTTACTTCTCTGTACCTGTTACCTTATTGTCATAAAAGGTACCGAAACAAAGACCACTGTGTGTGTGTGCCTGCTTACCCGCCGCTACCCACAGTATTGACTGCAGAGACGCTACTACAACTCCCTCATCCATCCCCACAGCTCTGAGGTAAAGCTCCACCTGTGGGGAGCTGTACTACACTGAGCTGCACCTCCATCACCTCAGCGGCCGGCCGCAGCGCTGGTATACACCTTACCAGGTACCACAGGTGGCGTCACGTAAACAATCCCTCTTCACCACCATCATCCCCCACCATTCCACGCCATTGAGGGTCCAGGTCACGGGATCGGGGATCGACAAGCCGTGATTCCCCATCCAACTCGCCATCAGCCCCGGTACCCGAGTACCCCTACTCTGTCGACCGCCTCAATGGTATAGTCAACTTGAGGAAATGGGGAACAGATAGGAGCAGCATAAGTGGCCACCAACCATTATTTGTGATCCACTTGAGACTGGTGGATCGGATAGGCTATGTCTAAATGACTTTGACTAGACTGTTAAAATATGTGGCGTTCATGGCTCTTTCAGCCAAAAAGATTCCCGACCCCAGTACTATGGGATAGCAGCGTAATAGACGTGTCAGTGTTAAAGACACTACACCTGTTAGAAACAGCTTTTGGCATGGTCTGAAAGGTCCCTGTACCTGGCAAACTCCCAGAGGTCATTCTTTGACCTCTGGTTTCCATGCCAAAAATTGCCACCCTGTAACGTAATGGGGGAGCCGATGGATTGTGAAAAGAAGTCCCCTTTTGTTCTTACCCCCCTATATGGCACAACTCCTATTGACAGTTGAATCCAGAGTGTTAAAAACACCAGAGATGGCGCTAGCACTGGCCCTGGCTGGAACTGCAGCAGCTCGGATTCCAATTAAGTCAGCAATTATGCACAATCATTATCTCGTGGGGAAAATAAGTATTTGACACACTGTCAATTTTGCAAGTTTTACCATCTACAGAGAATGGAGAGGTCTGTAATATTTATCGTAGGTACACTTCATCTGTGAGAGACAGAATCTAAAAAAATTCCAGAAAATCACATTGTATGATTTCCACATATTTCACGCAATAAAATGTAAAATAATTGTTTGATACAATTGGAATTACAGAGGTCAGACATTTCCTGTAGTTCTTGTTTGCACACAGTGTAGCAGGGATTTTGTCCCACTCCTTTATAGAAATCTTCTACAGATCATTAAGGAGTTGGGGCTGTCACTGGGCAACATTGCGTTTCAGCTCCCTTCAAAGATTTCCTATTGGGTTCAGGTCTGGAGACTGGCAAGGACACTCCAGGACCTTGAAATGCTTCCTACTGAGCCACTCTTTAGTAGCCCTGGCTATGTGTTTCGGGTCATTGTCATGCTGGAAGACCAAGCCGTGACTGATCTTCAATGCTCTTACTGAGTGAAGGAGGTTGTTGGCCAAAATCTTCAAAACAGTGCAATCGTCCTCTCCCTTTTCCAGAAAAGCTCGCCCAAAGTATGATGCTTCCACCCCCATACTTCACGGTTGGGAAGTTGTTCTTGGGGATGTACTCATCCTTCTTCCTCCAAAACACACCACATGGAGACAATACCAAAAGTTTATTTTGTTCTCATCTGACCACAAGACCTTCTCCCATGCCTCCTCTGGATCATCCAGATGGTCATTGGTGAACTTCAAACTGGCCTGGACATGTGCTGGTGTGAGCAGGGGGTCCTGGTATTCCCTGCAGGAATTTAATCTATGACTTTGTAGATTGTTACGAAGGGTAATCTTTGAGAATGTGGTCCAAGATCTCTTCAAGTCATTGACCAGGTCCTCCCATCTAGTTTTGAGCTGATTCCTTACTCAAGATTCATCCTTACCCCACAAAGCGAGATCTTGCATTGAGCCCCAGATCAAAGAAGATTGACAGTCATCTTGTGTTTCTTCAACCTTCTAATAATTGCGCCAACAGCTGTTGTCTTCTAAGCAAGAGTCTTGTCTATTGTCCTGTAGCTCAACCTAGCCTTGTGCAAGTCTACAAATTTGTCCCAGGTGTACTTAGACAGCTCTTTGGTGTTGGCCACGGTGGAGAGGTTGGAGTGGGATTGAGTGTGTGGACAGGTGTCTTTTATACAGGTAACAAGTGTAAACAGGATCAGATAATACAGGTAATGAGAGCAGAGTAGGAGAAAAACTAACAGGTCCAAGAGCCAGAATTCTTCCTGGTTGGTCGGTGATCACATATTTTTTCATGCAATAAAATGCATTTAATTTTTTAAGAATCATACAATGTGATTTTTCTGGATTTTTTTAGATTCTGTGCGTCACAGTTGAAATGTACCAATGATACAAACTACAGCCCTCTCCGTTCTTTGTGGGAGGGAAATGTGCAAAATCGGCAGAGTGTCAAACACTTATTTTCCCCACTGTACATAGAAAAACTGGAATAGACAAAGAAAAGGAATAAGGCCCAACTCAAATAATCGAATCATTGAAATTATATAACAGGGGTGGCTCTAGGGCTGCAATGGTGCAAGTTTTCTGGCTTTCCTTAGTATTGCACAGGTTATACTTGAATCAGCTGCACTGGTGAGGATTCCAACCTTTGTGCAATGCTAGGGAAATCCTGGACCTGCACTGTTGGCGCAGTTCCCCACCCCTGTTATATAGGATAGGCTCAGCTTTTAGTAATGTGAAAAGTAACAAGCCTTGTGGAAAGCCACAAAGGAAGGTCACAGGTGCATGGAGAGGAAGGGGTAAAACTGTGCTGCCGTAATAAAATCCAAATACGTAGTATTAATGGACTGATACTTTATTAAGTCAACGCATTTCAGAGAACTGATATCTCCATCAGCTTGTTGTGTTGTGATGTTGTCCTGATTCAGGAGATGTTCATTCTCTGAAATGCGTTGACTCAATAAAACCACGATCCAGCAATACTGCATATTTGGATTTAATTACGGCAGCCTGGTTTAACCCCTTCCTCTTCGTACACCTAGGCTGGGGTTATAAAGAAAGATAAAATAGACAAAAGATGAACATAGGGTTTCTCTGCGACAATTACCAATAGATAGTGAGTATGGGGTTCTCACCCTTATGGGTTGTGTTAAGCCACAACCACTACACAACCTTGTAATACAAATCCATGGCTGCTGCAGCTCCCCGGTAATCTGATCATGCAGGATGGGGACAGAAAGGGCACAATGCCGCGCTGCCAGGATAAAATGAGGCTCCAGAGAATAAAGTATTGTTAAAAGAAAGTGATTTATTGCTACATGTTTCGAAGTCAAAAGACTTCTTCAGGCAAATCACCAATGTACATTCCATTTGCCTAAAAAAGACGTCTCGACTTCAAAACGCGTAGCAATAAATCACTTTCTTTTAATAACTAACAAAACTGATTTATTGCTACACGGTTCAAAGTTAAAAGACCTTCTTCAGGAAATTGGAATGTACATTGGTGATTTGCCTGAAGAAGACGTCCTTTGACTTTGAAACGCGTTGCAATAAATGACTTTCTTTTAATAATTAAAGTATTATTAAAAGAGATTCATTGCTACGTGGTTCAAAGTCATAAGACCTTCTTCAGCCAAATGGAATATACGTTGGTAATTTGCCTTAAGACGTCTTTTTACTTCGAAACACATAGCAATAAATCACTTTCTTTTAATAATTAAAGTATTATTAAAAGAGATTTATTGCTACGCGTTTCAAAGTCAAAAGACTTCTTCAGGGAAATGGAATGTACATTGGTGATTTGCCTGAAGAAGACATCTTTTGACTTTGAAACGCGTAGCAACAAATGACTTTCTTTTAATAAGTAAAGGATTATTAAAAGAAAGTGATTTATTGCTATGTGTTTCTAAATCAAAATACCTTCTTCAAGGCAAATGGAATGTCCATTGGCGATTTGCCTGAAGAAGACATCTTTTGATTTCGAAATGCATAGCAATAGATCACTTTCGTTTAATAGTACTTTTTTCTCCGGAGCCTCCTTTTATCCCGACAGCGCGCCGTTTTGCCCTTTCCATCTCCGTCCTGCATGAGGCTGGGGTTATAGGCATAGACGAGACCTAAATGTTGTCTCAGAACCTTTACTGTCACTGGATATATTCACTCTGACATACTCCCTCTTCTCCTTCGAAATCAAAAAATGTCTTCTTCAAGCAAATGACCAATGTACATTCCATTTGCCTTGAAGAAGGGCTTTTGACTTTGAAACGCGTAGCAATAAATCTCTTTTAATAACACTTTAATATTAAAAGAAAGTGATTTATTGCTACGTATCTCGAAGTCAAAAGATGTCTTCTTCAGGCAAGTCACCAATGTACATTTCATTTGCCTTGAAGAAGGTCTTTTGACTTCGAAACGTGTAGCAATAAATCATTTTGTTTAATTATTAAAAGAAAGTGATTTATTGCTTTGCGTTTCGAAGTCAAGGCGTCTTCAGGCAAGTCACCAATGTACATTCCATTTTCCTGAAGAAGGTCTTTTGACTTCGAAACGTGTAGCAATAAAATAATTGTTTAATGATTAAAAGAAAGTGATTTATTGCTTTGCGTTTCGAAGTCAAGACGCCTTCTTCAGGCAAATGCAATGTACATTGGTGATTTGCCTGAAGAAGTCTTTTGACTTCGAAACATGTAGCAATAAATCACTTTCTTTTAATAATACTTTATTCTCCGGAGCCTCCTTTTATCCCGGCAGCGCGCAGTTTTGCCCTTTCCATCTCAGTCCTGCATGAGGCTGGGGTTATAGGCATAGAAAAGACCTAAATGTTGTCTCAGAACTTTAAAGAAACTTTACTGTCACTGGATATATTCACTCTGACATACTCCCTCTTCTCCTTTTTCCGATACATATTTCAACCCAGCACAAATACATGAAGACACACACAGGCATCTTCCAATAAATAACCTGTGACATCTTACTTAGAAGTAAATCGTCTCGGCTCAGGCAATCAAGATTTCACCTGTATTTATTAGAGGACAGCAGCAACAGCACATTAAATAAGTATCAGACATGGAAGACGTGGTGTCACGTCAAGGAGGAGGAGGAGGGGGGGGTATAAAAAAAAATTAATTACGCATTCCAAACCTGGTCACTGAAGTCTTCTGGGAAGATCCGCTGCAGCTCAGGATCTGTAAATAATTGACAGATAATATTAATTGGCTTTGGATTAGTGAGCAAGCAGAGAATCATACATTAATATTTGATCAGAAGATGATAGAAATCCTGGCAGGGGATCCTGCGAGGGCAGCCCGGGTCTGTGTAGAGAAAAAGCTAAAGAACTCTCTTGGAGACTCTCCCTTTAGCCTCCCCCGAAAGATGAAAAAGGAGGAACAAAAATAAAGTTAGGAACAAAAAAAGAGAAGCTCTGCTGCCCCATTAAATCTAAACTGTTACCTGACACTACAACTAACCAGTTTTAAATTGACTTCCAAAGGAAAAAAAGAAAAAAGTGGTATATTTTTTTTAAAGAACGCTGACTGTTGTCAAATGGCCAACAGAAGAGCTAAAAGCTGCGATGGGTCTACCGGGGGACGTGGGAAAAGCGCGGAGCTTGTTATCGCTCCTTTGATTCCAAAATGAGACACCGAGGCGTTCAGACGCCGCGTAAACATTCACTATATGTATACTTCAGGTGTATGGATTTAGAAATCGAAAAAAATGACTGACAGACGTGACAGATATTAGCCTCCGATTTACAGAAAACAGCCGCAACAATCTGCTGCTTTGATTCCATCCTGTAGAAAATGCTATCGGTATAACAAACACCATTTGTCATTAGGATTCATAAGACTCGAAAGCTTCATTACTGTCAGCGAGACGGCTTTTTTTTTTTTCCCCCATTAATATGGCATGGTTTTTTTTTAGTTTGCTTCCAGCGCAGCCAAAATACGTCTTGTGAGAAAGAGCGAAGGAAGAAAATGTATATGACATCGAGGGTTTCATTCCGTATCGGCCCATGAAACTAAAGAGCTTTCAGTTTACGGGAGACAAAGCCCAAGACGTAAAACAGATACCGTATTTTGCTAAAAATTACCGTAAAATATTAATTCAAGGCCACAATGAATTCCGAAAAGAAAAGATTGGAAGTTCTGTGCACTTGAAAGTCTGCAGCACATGGCACTTTACAAGACAAAAAAGTGCACAAAGTGCAGAGCAAATCCACTGTGTATCCACCCTAAAGGGCACTTCCACCATACATACTTATGGCACATGCACAACATATACATATTTCAGTGTGCGGAATGCACTGTTCCCGTAATATGCTGCACTTTATTTTCTCCTCTGCAGGCCAGAGGTTTGGGAACTAGAGGTGAAAAGAATGACCATATTTTTCGGACTATAAGACGCACCCCAAATGTAGAGGAGGAAAATAGGGGTAAAAAATAAGTTTTAATGTTTATATGGTGGTCCATTTTGTAGTCTTATGTAGCTTAACAGCTTAACGTGGGGGAAAGCGTGGTGGCGGTAAAGCAAAGTCACAGAGGTGGCAGATTAGCCACTGCAGGAAGCTGGCGGCGGCACGAGTAGGGCGATGTTGCGGGCCTGGGTTGGGAGAAGGGGGTCCTTAGCAGCACAAGGTAAAAGCCACTGATCTTTCAGCGATGGACACTAAGTCAAAATGAGACTTCAGACAGCCGTGATCTCAATCAGCACATGCACCGCCTCCAACACAATAGTTTTCGGGAAAGAGGCCCCGGAGGTGGCACGTGTGCAGATTGAAATCCTGACTCTACAAAATTTCAATTTGCACATGCGCCACCTCTGGTGCCATTTTCCTGAAGTCCTTTGTGTCCACCACCAGGAGATCAATGGCACCTACCTAATGCCGCCGCAAACCCCTCTGTCTAGCATTGCCCGACTCGTGCTCCTGTCAATGTCCTACAGCAGCAGTCTTGCCTCCTGTTACACTGCTCCAATGCCGTTCGCCCCCAGTAAGCTTCATCCAGACTATAAGATGTACTCCCATTGTACCCTTCTAAATTTTGGGGGGTTAAAAGTGCGTCTTCTAGTCTGAAAAAAACAGTATCTTCTTATGATACTTTTAGGTGGAATGCCAATTATAGAATTCATACCACAAGGATTCAGATTTAAAGCATAACTGTACTCTTAAAGTCACTTTTCAGAATAAGCTGTACATGAGAAACAACTATTTCTAACCATAACATAAAATGTTTTATTCATTTGCAACAGTTTCCTCCCTATATCTTAATTTGCAATTGACTCTGAGCTGGTGGGAGGAGAGTAGCTGCTGTAATCTTGAACAAACACACGACCATGCATACATAAGTATGAACGCCTGCTCTTTATTTCTTAGTTAGAGCACAGAGAGCAGCAATAGCATAGAGGAAATTACACAGCAGTCCAGAGCAACGTAGACATGAATCCAGTGCTGCGATGAGGTAAAAGACTTGTTAGAAAGCTCATTATGATTTTTTTAAGACTTCTTCTGCTTATTTTCCACTTTGTACTCATATCCTGCTCAACAACACCCCCAACACCTGAGAACATACATAATAGGAGCCACAGCCTAATACTTAAATAAGGTGGCACTCCATCTTGCCTGAACAAATTTGGAGTTGAGCCGTTTTTTCTTTTCTGATTGGAAGTTGACTTCAGGAGGTGAAGGAGGGTAAGATGTGGCTTTTAGGTGGAGAAAGAAGCAGAGTTATTTGAAAAGATATATTTCAAAGTTACCGATATTCATATGTACTGTTGATTTATGGAAAGTTTATTGACAGTACACAGCTCCCTTTTGAAAAACTTGGCAGGCTCCTGATTGAATAATTAATGCCTTGTTCACCGGCCAACTCTAGTATAAAGTCAGTTTTCGTGGGGCCGGAAGAACTTCAGGCAGATCTATAGTGGGTACAGAAACTATTCAGACCCCTTTACATGTTTCACTATTTGTTTCATTGCAGCCATTTGGTAAATTCAAAAAAGTTAATTTTTTGCTCATTAATGTACACTCTGCACCCCAATCTTGACTGAATTAAACAGAAATGTAGATATTTGTGCAAATTTACTTAAAAAGAAAAACTGAAATATCACATGGTCTTAAGTATTCAGACCCTTTGCTGAAGGAGTCCGAGTCATGGAGTTGGAGTTGGAAGTCGAAATCAGAGAAATTAAAGAGTCGGAGTCGTGGAGTCGGAGTTGGAATCAGAAATTTGAGAAGTTGGAGTCAGAGTAAAGGCCCCGTTACACGGTGCAAGATTGTGAACAATTTCGCTGAAACGTCGTCATGGGTTTGGAGTCGTTCAAACGACAGAGATACGACTACGATAAATCGTTGGATTTTTTATCGCAGATTTGGGAACATGTTCTCAAATCAAATGATCCTCAATCAGCCAACCTACTGTTTGTTATGTGTGACACCGCGATAACGATGTCGTTAACGACTTTGCCTATTCACAACAGTGAACAAGCATCGTTCGCTGGGTTGTGCGAACAATAGCTGCTCGCCACATCGTTGGTGCGTCGTTCACGATATCTAGACGTGTGACATCTCACCAACAATGTCAAAAAGATGTCCCAACGACCGAGATATTCTGATGTGGCTGTGTGAGTGGGCTAAGTGGGCTATCCCACATACTACACTGATGAGGGGCAGTTACCCCGAAACACAGCGTCTGTAGTTTGGGTTCTGATCTGGCACAAATCCCTTAGTCATATTTAAAAGCTTGTTGGAAAGCGATTAGGACTTTGGAGGAGCTGCTTCAAGGTGCACTGGAGTTATTCCACTTCCTTACTGAAGTGCAAATTTGCATGTTTCCTAGAGGAGGGATGTGGCTACAATCTCCTCACCTACATAGCGGTCTCCATAGCTAGATAGCAAGTTCCCAGACCTTGTCTTAGCCCACTCACACAGCCAGATCCAATATCCCACACACTACACTGATGAGGGGCAGTTACCCGAAACGCAGCGTCTGTAGTTTGGGGTTCTGATCTGGCACAAATCCCTTAGTTATATTTACAAGCTTGTTGGAAAGTGATTATGACTTTGAGAAGCTGCTTAAATGTGGCACTGGAGTTATTCCACTTCCTTACTGAAGTGCAAATTGGTACTTTAAGTGAAATTGAGAAGTTATCGTTGAGTCAGAGTCAGGGAAGTTGAGGAGTTGGGGTCGTGGAGTTGGAGTCAAGGAAATTAAGGACTTGGAGAGTTGGACTTGGGGTCAGAGTCAGGGAAATTGAGCAGTCGGACTTGGTTGTTTGGCTTACTGACTCCACAACCCTGGTAAGTCCCCAGTCTCTGCGCTTTTTGTCCTTCCTCTCCTATCTTGCAATAACTAAATGGCACTGCAATGGCGTGCAGATTTAATTAAAAACACTTTCTAGTTTTCGGATGGGGTCATAGCCTGATTTGGACATAATGTCTGCGGTGAGCCAACCCCTTTAAGATCTTTGCATGGCAATAAAAAGCATTGTTTCCACAAAATCAAACACTTTAAGAGCTATGAAGTGGAACTGTTGAGCAAGAGAACAGAGAGGGGAAGGAAAACCACCAGCACACAAGTAGTTAGTGGAAAATTATCTAAACTGTTTTGACCAAAAGCAGAATTAGTTCCTAACAATATCTTACATATTTAGTTACTGACATTTTGGAAAATCTGAATAAAAAATGAGGGGTTTTCTTTTAAGTATTATAAAACATTCACCATACCCCGTAGCTGTGATCTACACTATAGCCCTTGTGCCAGAGGAGAATGTGCGTACAGAAGTGCCATATCATGTTAAAAGGGAATTCAAGCCGAAATTTGCTAACATCTCGCATAGTCAGTGCAATTTCAAAAGGCTACATGAGTTTTGAGAGTTTATCATCGTGTCTGGGTGAGGCGATCCTACAATCTTTACAGCTCACTTCATTTTGTTGGGTTTGTAGCTCAAGGGCAATTGAATTCTTTCATGAGTAATTTTAATGTTTACATGTTCCTCAGAGTTGGCTTGAATGCGGAGTTTTCATAGGCCAAATTTGTTTTACGAGCATGTTAATGCACGGATGGTTCCCATTGTAAACCTGAAAGCATAAATTCTACCAATGGTTACATTTTTTAAATAAACAGAACACAGAGTGACTGGGAATATCGTCAATGCCTCGCGTCTCCTGCAGTCATTACCGGCTTCCCCATTAAATTTTGCTTTATTTACAAGTTTTTCCCCCCCTCTCCTCTCAGACCTTACCCCCCAATTTATATGTATGAGTCACTAAAGTCTCCACTGGAGACAATCTATATTGTGCTGCATTATTCATAACATGCATTCGTTGTAACGTCAGGCCGACTAAATAACCGTGGTGGGAAAAAAAAAAGGTGCATAATAATCAAAAGTAAGAAAAACTCCCATAAATTCAAATTAAAAGGTAAGTAAAATACGGGAAAAAAATGGACATAGAAAATGTTTATGCAGCTCAACCACACTGGGGCATGGATCAGAAGCTCTTCACAAATACTGAAGAAAATAAATAGTATTTGCAGTAGCAAAAAAAGCTCTTTATTAGAAGATTCCATAAAATAAGAAAGAAAAACAACCACCAGTCAAAAGCTCTAGTTGATGCGTTTCGGATTACAATCTGTAAAGAAACCAGCAGTGGCGCAACTTCATTGGAGCGGGCCGGGTGCAGGATTTAGTCCAGGGCCCCTTAGGTGAGGAGCGGGAGGGGGGGCGGGGTGGTGATGATGACCAGGAAGGAGTTGGGGGCTGCTGAAAGACTTTGAGGAGCGGGGGGGGGGGGGGGGGGGGGGGGGTTGGGGTTCGTTATGCCGGTGGGGTGGCTACCGTGAGTACCTGTCCCAGCTCTCAGTGACTCCCCGCGCTCTGACGGCCAGCTTCTGCGCAGAGGAGAGGGGGCACAGCTGCAGGAAGTGAGGCTTCTCTCACTTCCCGTCCTCCTCCACTCCTCGTCCTCGGGACAGCGCTACCGCGGTCGGCGGCTGGAAGCACGGGGCTTCCACGGTAGTGCGCGGTAGTTACACCACTGGAAACCAGTCAGGGAATTATACTGCCCAAATCGAAGGCACATTTTTTTTTTTTTTGCCAGGTGTATTATTTTGAGAATAGAAGAAACAAGGTGAAAAGGAAGATCATCAACCCAATGGCTTGATACTATCAAGATAACGACAAAGGCTCAATAAATAGACATCAAACATATCCTTCCTGCTTTGTGGTCAGCGCGGAATCTAAACCTGGGTTTCTCCTCACCGGGTCGGATCTGCAGTGACCAGGATAACAAGGCTCTTGCAGTTTGTTGTGACTCACACAACCTAAAAAGGTGAGTCACACTAATCGGGGGGCATTGAATTATTATCATAGATAAGACCCTATGTGCGCTCCCCTTCTCTCTTTGTTTCAAGATAACAACAGAGAAGACCCTGGTGGAGCTATCTAAGCTCGGAAAAAAAAGACTCTGGTGGACCTATATAGGCTCACAGAAGGCCTTGGTGGACATCTCTAGTTTCAAAGTAGAGCCTGGTGGACCTACGTAGGCTCAAAGAAGAAACTGGGGGACCTATCTAAGCTGCACAAAATAGATGAACGTTCAAGAGGTTAGATCGATCATAATACAGAATCATAGAACAGTAAGTTGGAAGGGACCTCCTGGGTCATCGTGTCCAACCCCCTGCTCAAAGCAGGATTCACTAAATCATCCCAGACAGATGTCTGTCCAGCCTCTGTGTGAAGACTTCCATTGAAGGAAAACTCGCCACCTCCGTGGACGCCTGTTCCACTCGTTGATCCTCTCACTGTTGAAACGTTTTTTCTAATACTAATCTGTCTCTCCTCCAATTCAGTTTCATCCTACTGCTTCTAGGGTTTCTTGTGCAAACGAAAATAAAACTGATCTTTTACAGTGTGACAGCCCTTTAGATATTTGTAGACAGCTATGAAGTCTCCTCTCAGTCTTCTTTTTTGCAAGCTAAACATTCCCAGATCCTGTAACCGTACCTCGTAGGACATGGGTTGCAGACTGGTCACCATTCTGGTGGCTCTTCTCTGAACTTGCTCCAGTTTATTGATGTCTTTTCTAAAATGTGGAGCCAAGAACTGGACACAGTATCCAGATCAGGTGTGACCAAAAGGGGAGAAGAGGGTGATACTGACTTCACGTGATTTAGACTGTATGCTCTGTTAATACATCCCAGAATTGTGTTTGCCTTTTTTGCGGCTGCATCACACTGTTGGACTCATGTTCAGCCTGTGATCTATTAGTATATACCCATGTCTTTTGTCACACTGTTGTTGCTTAGTCCTATTCCTCCCATTCTGTATATGCTTTTTTTCAATTTTCTTGCCCATCACTATGCCGTGGCTTAAAATTAAGCTGAAGGCACGTAAAAAATATTATTATTCTCTGCAATGAGTAAAGCCCCCGTCACACCTGGCGATGGGGCTGGGGATGTCGGCTGGCGACTAGCGGATGCGCACCGTTTTTGGCGCCCCACCAGCATCGCCATCCCCCGTTTACACGGGGCGACATCTCCAGCCCCGCGCTGGCGAGCTGTCAGGTGGCATTGCGTGGGTGTCTGGAAACCCCAGCGGCAATGCAGGACTATCGCCTGACAGGTCGCCAGAGGCCGGTTACATGGGGCGATGTGCCCTTGAACCCAGGGGACCTCCGGCACTGCCGACATTGCCCCTTTACATGAGGCGATGACGCCGCCGATAGGCCACGACCCTACGTCGCTATGTAATAGGCGGCGATGTCACCCCGTGTAACGAGGGCTGAAGATCCTAACTGGAAGATCTCTGCTCTGCAAAGATGATTGACAGGTTTCTCTCTAGGCACGTACACAGTGGAAGTCCTGTCAATCATGATTGTGGAGTCGGTTTCCATTTTGGTGCAGTCGGATTCAGGGAAATTGAGTAGGAGTCGGATTGTTTGGCTTATCGGCCTCACAGCCATGGTTGTGTAGTTGGAGTCAGAGTCCATTTTGGTGGCGTTAAGAGTCGGACTCAGGGAACTTGAGGAGTCGTAATTGGATGTTTGGATCACCAACTCCACACCTCAGCTGTCTATCACGAGGAAGAGCCGGCCTCACTTAAATAAGGAGAATTTCATTCAATTTATATCAAGCTCTGTTCTTTATACGAGCCAGCTGGTGACCATAGTCAGAGATGAGACTAGTCCGGCTTCACCCCTGGCTGGCTCTTCCTATTGCCCTTCAAAGTATATTTTCTCTGAAATACCATACCTGGCTGCAATTGTGCAGTAAAGCTGTGTTTCATGCTGCCCATGGTTCCCTTTAATCATGACTTGAAGTAATTAAGGAATGTTATCTGAAAAGTGTTGGATAGATAGAGTGCTTTCTCTTTTTTGCACGTGAACATTGTCTACGTTTTTCATGGTTGACGTATTGCTTCCTGATTTTATGGAATGATCTACTAATGAAGGGGTTTTTTGGTTTTACCAGGAACTTTGCTGCTGGATCCCTACCCCTTATTTGCTTCATCAAAAAACATTTTACAAAAAAAAATTACAAATTATTACAATTAGACCAGATCACAAGGAAATTGGTTATAACCAAGCGTGCAAGCTGGTGCAAAGCAAAAGACAATGTGCTCCCACTAGTGACCAACTAGATTTCAATTCAGAAAGTTTTCTCATCAAAAATCCCTGTCCCATAATGATTCCTCTGAGATAAGAATAGAGAGCGACTAATTCAAATGGTCTCTAGGATGGAAGTACGGGCAAAACTCTGAGGAATCATAGCCGATTGTTGGGAGCTCCGAAAGGCAAGACCAAGACAATTTTACAAACTGTATTAAAAATTGGAAATATTCATACTGACTCATTCTCCTTGTTTAAGAACCCTACATGTACAATAGCAGCAATAGACTGGCTCTGACCCTATCTTTTATATTGAGGTGTCTAATGAGCGTGTGCAAAGGTCATTGTGAAAGAAGGGGGAGCAGGGTCATTGGTGACATCACCTATTAAGATTGGAGGATCCTTAATTATCAGCTTTGTAAATACTACCTAACAGAATTCTGCCTGTTATTATTAACAGCCTGGCAAAAACTCTTCCTATCCTCCCAGTATTTCACAGATTTGTCTGAATGTTGTTGAGCAAACTTTATGTGCTTGAACATGCTTCTTTTTCAACAATGGAGTCCATCATGGTGAGCATGCATACAGGCCATGGAGGTTGTAATAATGAGAAATTCCCAAGGAAATGAACACGTGAAAAAAGAGGTTGAAAAAAACAAGGAAAGTCATGACACCAGCTGAAATCTATCAGCAGATCGCAAGCAATTCTGTCACTTAAGGGGCCGCCACACGCGTCAATATTGCTGTTGCACGTGAGGTTGCAGCGATATTGACGCGTGTGACAAGGCGCATGAACCACCGATAAATCGCTGGTTGCAGGTCGCCAGGTTTTCGGACTGGACTGGAAACCAGGCGATGGTCGCCTGGTGTACACACTGCATTGCTGCATGTGACACCGGGAGACGTGTTCAGCCAGCTCCCAGCGCCTCTCAGGAAGCGCTGGGAGCTGGTATCCATGGTAAAGTGAGGGTAACTAGCAGCGCGCGCTGCCTAGATACCTGATGTATACCTTGGTTACCAGCCTTCTCCACTCACCGGCTGGTATCTTAGGTACACAACGGGTAACTAGGGTCCCTAGTTACCTGCTGTGTACCTTAGATACCAGCCGGTGAGCGGAGAAGGCTGGTAACTAAGGTATACATCGGGTATCTAGGCAGCACGCGCTGCCTAGTTACCCGCAGTTTACCCTGGATACCAGCCTGCCGCTTGTCCAATGATCACTGGTGAGTCTGCCTGTGTGACAGTTCACCAGCGATGAGCCGTCAATGTCGTCAGCGATCAGATCGCTGGTGACATTGATGTGTGTGACGCCGGCTTTATTGAAAAATATTATCAGCTCCTTAAAGGGAACCTGTCACCCTCTTTGGGCATTTTACACTGTGCCCATCAGCATTAACATGATGTAATTGGGGTTCTTGTAACTGCTCTATGCGCCCAGGCGCCCCCCTCATACCTGAGAAATCAACATTTATTCCCTGTCGCCCTGCATCCTATTAGGTTCGGGAGGTCTGCTCTCTGGTCCCGGTGTATAAGGTCCTCGCAGCCCCTTGCCAGCAAAACCTGCCTGGCAACTTGATAATTCCCACCCCTCTCGTGGACAGCGAGCTGAGTGACAGGCACACTCGCACATGCGCAGTGGAACGGGTCACCGTGCTCCTCCACTGAAGTGCTGAAGTCTCGCGAGACTTCACAAATCTCACGAGAACTCAGCACTATCTTCAGGATGGTGACCTGCTCCACTGCGCAGGTGCGAGTGTGCCTGTCACTCAGCAAGGAGTTTGAGTCGGATGTTTGTCTTACAGACTTCACAGCCATGGTTGTGGAGTCAGAGTCGGTGTCCATTTAGGTGGAGTTTGAGTAAGATGTTTTGCTTACAGAGTGCACAGAGCCCTGCCGGCCAGTTTGCACATCCGCTCTCTATTCAAATCAATAGGGGGTAGGTGCTATTCCATCGATGGAGCTGTGCAGAAGCTCTACAGTTCAGGCTGCAAACAGCACTGGGAACAACTAATCGTCGAGGGTGCTAGGTGTCACACCAACACAGATCAGACATTGATGACCTATTCTATGAACAGATCATGAAGGTTAAAGTCCCTGATAACCCCCTGTAGTCCAAGCATTTATTCCAATTATCCCTTCTCTGCAATTCCAAACTAAATCTTAACAAACAGAGCGAGAGAAGGGAGGATATAACATAATAATGGATACAAATAATAGTTATTAATAAAGTGAAAGGTATTTTTGAATCAAAATGATTCGCTGGAGCAAGTCTTCCTTTCCATAACAATCTTCGACGTCATTATTATATTAGTGATATTGCTGAGATAAAGTGGAGAGTAAGCATCTGCTGCACCACGAGCACAGCAATATTAGTTTCAGGAGAAATAAAAATTCATATAATTAATATTTTAATTGCCTGCATTTGATTTGCACTTGTAGGAGTGGTTCTTTAACTTCTCAAAATGAAGATTTTTCAGGGCATCCCAAGTCTCAAGACATTAACTTGTATGTAATAATTCATCATTAAGACTAAAATTACTACTGACAGGAGCAGCAGTTTGTACTCAAATTTCAGGGCTAAATGAGGAATTAAACAGTCTTCAAGGAAAGTGATTCACAACAAATAGTTAAGGTTAAGATCCCTATATACTGACAGGTCCTGGTAGCCATCGTATAGCAGAGACTCTAGTGCTGTAAGGTGCAGTTACACAATATGGCACAATCGGATGTAGTAGGGCACAACACATGGATGGTGCAGGTCAAGATGCCGAGCCGTAAAGTTGACACTGCCCTTTGATGCTGGAAGACTGGTTACAAAGTTTCCTTTTTGGTCCTAGCACTTGCACTAAAAATATACAACGTTGCACAGGCATTTCTCATGAAATCTGTTTTCTTTTTTCTTCTAGAGTTTGAGATCTGTGCTTTCATGCGGAGCTCGTAAAAAACAACAGCTTCAAAAACTAGGCAATTGGTATTGTATGCCAGTCAGGATGTGATCTGATCCTCCAGCTATAGAGTATTCCAATCTAAAGGCCCCCCATACGCAGTACTCAGCTGGCAACCAGACAATGGTTCAGCCGGAAGACATCTTGGCCGTCTCTCCCATACACAGGAGCGCTCATTTGGCCAAGTGTTCTCTAGGAGAAAGCAGCTGCCAGAAATGTATGGCGGTGACTTATTTCAGACAGCACAATAGGTTCGGCAGTACAAAAATCAGGCACGACACAATTTGAACTCCCATATATTAGACCATTGCAGAGCCCATGTTATCCGGGGGTTTGGCTAACATTAGTTTAACGTGTATGTGGGCTTTAGAAGGGATACAGTGATTCCATTCAGACCCAGGTGCATAAAGTGTGTTTTTACTGCATTTTTTGATGCATTTTTGTAACAAAACTGCCAGCAAATCTCTATACTATTATTATTATTAATTTATATAGCACCATTATATTCCATGGCGCTTTACATGTTAAAAAGGGCAGACTAGGACAAGTAACATAGTAACAATACAAGTAACAATAAAATGTTGACAATTCAGTTGTACAGAAACAAGAGGGGAGAAATCCTGTCCACAAAGGCTCACAGTCTACGAGGGGCTGGTGGGGATACAGTAGGAGGGGGAAATTCCAGTCATCAGGTGGTGTGGTGGACCGGGTCTTATTGCAGGTGGTAGGCTTGGCGGAACAGGTGGGTCTTCAGGCTTCTTTTGAAAGTTCCCAGGGTAGGAGAATGTCTGATGTGTTGAGGCAGTGAGTTCCAGAGTCTGGGTGAAGCACGGGAGAAATCCTGTATGCGGTTGTGCGAAGAGGAGATGAGGGGGGAGTAGAGGAGAAGCTCTTGGGAGGATCGCAGGTTGCGTGAGGGTAGGTAACGGGAGACCATGTCAGAGATGCATGGAGGGGACAGGTTGTGAATGGCTTTGTATGTCATTGTTAATGTTTTAAACCGGGATCTCTGGGAAGCAGGGAGCCAATGAAGGGCTTGGCAGAGGGGGGAGACAGGGGAGTAGAGGGGAGACAGATGGATTAGGCGGGCAGCGGAGTTCAGGATAGATTGGAGAGGTGCAAGGGAGGTATTAGGGAGGCCGGTGAGCAGGAGGTTGCAGTAATCGAGGCGGGAGATGATGAGAGCGTGAATAAGGGTTTTAGCGTTGTCGTGGTCAAGGAAAGTGCGGATCCTATAGATGTTTTTGAGCTGGAGTCGGCAGGAGGTGGCGAGGGCCTGGATGTGGGGCTTGAAGGAGAGGGAAGAGTCAAGGATAACCCCGAGGCACTTGGCATGGGGGGCTGGAGAGAGAGAGCAGTCGTTGACGATGATGGATAGGTCAGGTAGTGAGGGGGAGCGTCTTGGGGGGAAGACTATGAACTCGGTTTTGTCCATGTTCAGCTTAAGGAAGCGAGCAGAGAAGAAGGATGAGATGGCGGACAGGCAGTGTGGAATTTTGGATAGAAGGGAGGCGATGTCAGGACCAGACAGGTAGATTTGGGTGTCGTCGGGGTAGAGGTGATATTGGAGGCCGTGGGACTCAATGAGTTGCCCTAGACCGAGAGTGTAGATTGAGAACAGTAATGGTCCAAGAACTGAGCCCTGGAGGACCCCGACAGATAAGGGGTAGGGCGAGGAGGATGTGTGGGAGTGGGTGACGCTGAAGGTGTGGTCCGTTAAGTATGAGGAGATCCAAGAGAGGGCAAGGTCCGTGATGCCAAGAGATTCAGCAATTCCTATGCCAGCAAAGTCAAGGAGAGCCTGAAGTTTTGAGCACGTTACTTTTTTTCTCTGCAGGTTTGGTGCAGACAAAACATGTCAATTCTTTCAGCGTTTTTCCATCCCCGAATGCATGAAAAACACATGCAAAAAACATGACAAAACTTTAAAATGTACTGCTCACCCCGAGTGGAATGGATGATGGTCAGGAGTGTACCTCCCCAGGGTATGGGAACTTGGATTCTGGGACCCTCCGCATTCGGTGGGGGATCTCACTGGTGGCCTGCCCAGACCGTGGCCCCAGGGGGGACAGCCGCCAATTAAGGGGTTGAAGTCTTTGTCTGTAGTGCCTGTGACTAGACACCAGCGCCGCCACAGTCCTCCGGAGGGTGGTGGTATTGCGGCTAGGGGGAGCAGCTCCATACAGGTAGAGCTAACCTCCGGGGCAGTGTTGATTGTGAGGGATGGAGCTGGGGTTTGGCCAGGTTGTGGGTTAACGTGATAGTCTATGCGGGTAGCGGGGACAAGGGGTGAAGAACGCACACACACGCTGTTGAATGTCTCTTTACCTTTTACTGGAGGTATATCAGGTAAAGGTCCGGAACACTTTCGGGTGACCAGTAAACACAGTTGAATCTCCACAGCAAGTGGGTGTAAGGCCTCAGTGTCTCTTTTCCCCATGTTGAAGCCCTGCCAGGTGTAGAACTTGGCTGGCCTCCGCTACTCTCTCTCTCCACCTGCGTGGTGACTACCGCCCTTCTCTTTCCATGGTGTCTGGCTCCCTGAATGGTGATTAGCAAGTGACCGGGTGACTGAAGTCTCCGCAGTTTGCTGGGTTCTCTGCTGGGTGTGTAGCTCTCCTGCAGACACGGACCCGGTTCGGTGTGCGTTTGGGGACCTATTCTGGCTCCTCGGTCCCAACTTTTCCTCATCTTTCCTCTCCTTGCATTCCGTACCCACTCTTGGCTTGACAGGACTCCTCGGAGGCTGTTTAGGGTCACCGGTTCGGGCCTAACACGGCACCGATCACCAGGACATATTTGCAGCTCTTCCTAGCTTATGCACACTCTGCTGACTCCTCCCCAGCATCAGTATTTAAAGGGGATCTTGCCTAAGGTCAGCAAGTTGGGCTCCCCCTACTGTGCTGGGGTGGAAGGTGTTGGTTGTACTAGTGTACCTGCTGTGAATTTCCATCTGTGTTCTAGGAAGGCCTGTGTGTACCTGTGGATGCAGGGCACCACAGGAGCAGCGCATATTAAATTTCTTAAACAATGGGCACACATGATCATACAGCAGCTTCTGCTGTAGGCGGTAGTTTGTGCAGCCGACTGGTCCATGGAAACAAACCCTTCCTTTATTTACGAGTTATTTTGGCTCTTCTAATCAAATGTTCAAGTATAATGATGATTGAGAGTCCTGCATGGACTCGAAACGAGTAGAGTTGGCGACGTCCTAATTTTTTAATGTCTATTCTTCAATAAACGTTGAGTTATTAGGATCCTCTTTGCGGATGCCGGATTACCGTGCTCTTTTTGATCTTCCATAGTTATTCTGGCCTAATGCACTATCCAAACCCCGAACAAGCAATAGAGAATTCACACCTATAATGATATATTCAGGAGAATAATATTCAATGTTCACTATAAAATTTCTACAAAAAGAACCTAAAAGTATCAATAGAGCTTTTTTCCCTTTTTTATTTCCCTTGGTTATGTACTACTATGAAACAAAAGTGGCAAACACGCAGACCCTACACCCTAAAGCCAAGCAGAATGCAGTTAAATGCTTCCATTGGCAGCCGACTACTTTTATTTATTTATGTATTTTCTTTTTTTTGTTTTACTAGCCTTCTTGCTCTATAACATGTCAGATGTTTTTCATTGGCTTTGAAACAGTCTGGGAACATTTTATAAAATGTTTTATAGTTTATATGGAAAATAATCCCACTGAAAAACTTTTGTATCAAATACTTATTCCAGTATCAACATTCTATCATAATTTAGGTTAAGGCGACTTAGCTCTTTTGTGGAATTCAAAGAGACTTAAGAACTAAGAAATAAAAACGGATCTTTAAGGAAAATGTTGGTTTATAAAGAGAATATAGCCAAGCATTGTACTCGCTTATGAGAGACCTTAAAACACCCAAGTGAATGTTCTGTTCTCTAACCAAGAGTCACATATGTTAGAGTAGACGTCTACCCAACGGCCCGGCGGTGCATGTGCTACATCGGGAAAAGGCGTCATCTCCCACATCACAGAGGATCTGCTGGGGTGTACCAACGGCATGGTACCTGCACTTCAGATACTAAAGAGGAAAATTGGGCGCCAATTTTTAATGCAGTCGGTCATTTATTTTTTTCCAAGTAGGCGGGTGGGGGGGATGGACAGGATATTTTATGTCAGTATACAAATATGAGGTTCCATCGATTACAAGATCCATTATGTATATATTTATTAATTATAAGATCCATTATGAATATATTTATTAAAAACTGCTTGTGATTGGCCACAGTCAACAGTCAATCAGTGCACAGCACATGTTCTTAGCAACTCCTTCAAGGGCCCAAACCTTCTAAAGAACCTGCTTGAGATTAGCAATGGTCAACAGACCGACAATCAGTGCACATGAAGTCACAAAGTTCTTATTATTTCTGAAGCAACGCCTCCAAGGACCCCATTCCTTCTGTAAACACCAGGGCTGTGGAGTAAGTAGGCCAAACATTCGACTCCTTAATTTCAATTAAATCAGACTTCACAAATCCGACTCCACCAAAATGGACATGGTTTACGACTTCACAACCATGGCGGTGAAATCAGTAGGCCAAACATCCAACTCAAACTCCTCAATTTCCCGGAATCAGACTCCAAACAAAATGGACACAGAGTCCGATTCCACAACCAATGCTGTGAAGTCAGTAAGCCAAACATCTGCCTCTAGCTCCTTAATTTCAATGAATCAGACTCAGACTTCATCTCCACCAAAATGGACACAAACTCAGGCTCCACTATGGAGTCAGTAAACCAAACATCCGACGCCTCAATTTTCTTGAATCTGACTCAACCCAGAATGGACACAGACTCTGACTCCACGACTCCGACTGCACAGCCCTGGTAAAGACTGCTTGAGATTGGCAAAATCAACAGCCAATCAGTGCACATATTGTCACCAAGTTCTGACCACTTCGGAACAACACCTTTAATTATGTCAGAATGGCTGCACCCAGTAATCTGTGTGATACATTGTTGGAGTCTGAGTCTTTTTTTCCTACAAGATGCTGCTCTCAGAAGAGGCAGCAAAAACCTGCAGACAGATTTCCTTTAAGACCATAACAATTACAAGTTTGAAAATTGCACGTTTTTTAAAAAATTGTCAAATTTTTTATTTTTTTGAGAAAAAATATTATATTTTTTAACCAATATTTACCACTAGCATAAAGTACAATGTGTCACGAAAAAAGAATCTCAGAATCACTGGGATGTTGAAGTAAAATAAAGTCAAATAAAGTGAAGAATTGGAAAAAAAATGATTGGGTCAGAAAGGTTAAAACAGATTGGGGGTGAAGGTACATAATTTTGATTTTTATATATAATATATAATTTTATTTAAAAAATATTCTGTATAGATGGACAGAAAAATATTCGTGCACACATCTGTTTTTTTTAAATCAAATACATTTTTATTGATATATTGTAATCAATCATCATAACAGATATAACATATGTAAATCACATAGTACAACACAATATATCCCACTGCACCTACAACAATGTTGAACACCCCCCTACCCTCCCCCTCCCCACCCTCCCTTACAGCAGTACAGTCCTTTGCATTCTTGCACAGCAAAATGACACAGTTTACTCTCCTCTACACCTCTTCTCCCACCCATCAGAAGTCCACCAGGCAAAGCCATGTGTCCCAAGTGTTAACTAGTATCTTATAGTCCTTTAAATTGGATCCATGGCCCCCATATCATCTCATGCATGGACTGCGACCCTCTCTTCTCATAGATACCTCTTTCCAATTGCAGGATATACTCCACCCTATTAGAATATTCAGCAGTAGTCGGAGGATCAACCCCAGTCCAACGTCTCGCAATTAATTTCCTGGCACAGTACAGAAGTCTGGCTATGGCAAGTTTGGCACTGGACGTAGTTGAGATTTCCTCCACATATCCCAATAAGCACGTAATAGCATCCCCAGAGACCTCACACCCATACGCCCCTTCGATCATGCCTATTACTCCTGACCAGAATGATGATAGCCTGGAGCACTCCCACATCATGTGGAATATACCCGCTTCATCATTTCCACATCTCGGGCACGCAGAAGACTCCCGCAGTCCCATTTTATATAATCTTAGTGGCGATCTATACACCCTATGGACCACATAAATGTGTGATAATCTCGCAGGTTCGCTCATGGAAAGTTTCGGGATGTATTCCAGTATGGTCTCCCATACTTCATCCTGTATGGGGCCTATGTCTAGCTCCCATTTTCCCCTGGCCTTCAGTGGGAACTGTAACAGAAATGTATGCATAAGATCTTTATACGTGCCCGAGATTACTCCTCTGGTATTCCCCTCTTGACAGACATAACTGAGAACCAGATCCGTCTCCACCACCATAGGCCGCGTAGCTCTCTGGGTTTTAATCGCATGCCTAACCTGTTCATAGTGTAACCATTCCGTGCTCGGCAGTAAAAACTCATTCTGCAACTGCAGGAATGGCTTAACGTCACCATTCTCCAATATGTGTGCCATACAGGTTATTCCTTTGTCTATCCACACTCTTATGGACCCTATTTTTTGTATCTCTGGGAGACTACTATTCCTCCATATGGGTGTGTGCATGGTCAGTGCACACATCTGTAATGTGAATTCTTTACTAATCCTATTATATACGGTAATCGCCTTATCGTGTCTGTCTCTCTGTAACGGAAATCCCACGTTGCTGATTGGTCGCCGCTAAGCGCGGCGACCAATCAGCGTCAAGCTCAGTCCGGCACGGGATTTGAAACATGCAGTCCACCGCTACTGTCAGAAGATCAACGGCGCTAGCCGCGGGTCATCTCCTGCTGCACGGAGGCAGTCCTGTCATCTCCCAGGTGGTTCTAGGGGAAGTACCCCAACCGGTGCTAGCGATCTCGCTCAGTGTGACACGCAGCAGCGACCAGGCCCCCGCTGTGAGAACGCTAATGCTGTCACGGTGGTCAGCGGTGACGCAGCCGGGAGATGACCTGTGCTAGCGATCTTGCCCGCAGCGGAAGTACCTCGACCAGCGCTAGCGATCTCGCTCAGTGTGACACGCAGCAGCTACCAGGCCTCCGCTGTGAGATCGCTAATCCTGTCACGGTGGTAAGCGGTAATGCAGCCGGGAGATGACATGCGCTAGTGATCTCGCCCGCAGCGGAAGAACCCCGACCAGCGCTAGCGATCTCGTTAAGTGTGACAATCTCACCAGCAACCACGTACTGACACTCCAGCGATCCCTACCAGGTCGCATCGTTTGTCGGGAGCGTCACCAAGTGTGACGTTACCTTACTGATCGTTGCTGAGGTGTCACACGTGCAAATATATTGATCGAAGCCACGTCGCTGATTGGGGAAAATCTTGTATATTCTTTGCATTATTTATAAATCTTTATAAATAAACTACTTATATATTTCTAGAATACCCGATGCGTTAGAATCGGGCCACCATCTAGTAGATCAATAATTACATTAGTCAAAAATTATATTGGCCACAAAGACGATAAAACATCCAGTTGCACCTTTCCTATTGCCTCCAGTTTACCTTTCCTTGGGATCTCTCAGTAGCACTTTAGAGAAAAACAGATTTTGACTTTACACTGATCTTAAGCAAAGCGAGATTATTACAGGGGGGGGGGAAAATACAATCTAGTATTAAGTCTTAAATTAGATTACAGCTGAGGGAAAAGCAGAGAACAATATGGAACAAAGCTTTGAAATGAATCCTGAACAAAATACCGTAATCTTGTTTCTTAATTTCATGGAGTTTAGCGGCCTTCTCTTCTCCCCACAAGCCTGGACGTTAATCTATGCTGTAACCCGATTTAATTTTCCAGTTCATGGGATGGGAATCTGCTTCAAATGGTAGATCGGCCAAAGCCGTGTTGCTCTTTTAAAAAGAGAATTTTGTTCTCATGTCGAAGGAGAAACGCACAAATACAAAAGTGGACATTACAGAGAGTGAATAAGTGTATAGGAAGATGTAGTGTTCAGAGTCGTCATCAATAATGGTGGATACTGTTTTCCAAAATAATATCATTGAGTGGAAATATACTTTGTTACTTTAAAGTGGATCTTTCCCGAAATCTTTCTTTTCATTTAAACTGTGTACCCCTTCCACTGATTCTGGAATAGTTTTTCTTTTTCTTCTACGCCCCTCAGGTCTAAAGTTATGTCCTCCCCCAGTAGTAACACAGAAAATTCTCTCTTCAACAATCTGGGCGTATACAAATAACTTCACTGTGGGCGAGGCCATGTTTTGATTGGCCAGAAGTATCAGAGGAGAAAAGGAAACGCCCACAAGGAAGTTTTGTGGTATCCACCCAGTTGGCTGAAGGGAAATCTATACCCTTATATTTCAGGGAGCATAAATTCAGAATGGAGGGGCGCAAAGAAAATAAAAAACTGCTCCAGAATTATTCAGAACAGGAGGGATACTAAGCTTAAAGTAGGTTTTCTACAAACAAAGTTAATTTTAATCAACAGATTATGGAATAATAATAATTTCCACAATTGGATGTATTTACATGGATAATGTTTTCCTGTGCTGAGATATTCTTAAATGTTGTCCCTGCTATGTACTGTTGTAATGGATGTATCTGACCATACAGGAATGGTCTGATCATACCACATCTCCTGTGCAGAGATAATCATATATATGTGTCCCTGCTATGTACTGTGCAATGGATGTGTATGACTGTACAGGGACATGGTCTGATCATACCACATCTCCTGTGCTGAGATAATCTCATATATGTGTCCCTGCTATGTTCTGTGCAATGGATGTGTCTGATCGTACAGGGACATGGTCTGATCATACCACATCTCCTGTGCTGAGATAATCTTATATATGTCCCTGCTATGTACTGTGTAATGGATGTGTCTGACCATACAGGGACATGGTGTGATAATACCACATCTCCTGTGCTGAGATAATCTTATATATGTGTCCCTGCTATGTACTGTGTAAAGGGACATGGTCCACCATAGAGATGGTATGTTCTTGTGAATCCTGATACCAGTGGAAGAAGCAAGTGCTTCTGGTTGATAAGAGGGCAGACCGCTACATAACGGATCAATGCAAATTTTCTTAATATTCTAAAGAAAATACATTATTTACTGCCTTCGATTCTTCTCTAATGTTGAAGAAAGCAGAGATTTTGAAACCAATGCAATGGAATATATATATCAGTCATCAATATGCTGCTTCATGTGTGAAACTGATTGATTGAGATCATTGATTACATTCTGGTCAACTATTCCACAAGCTATATTTAAAACTAAAGACAAAGATATCTTAAGGCACCGAACCTCCTCTTTTGAAGGGACAGTTCCTCCTTTTGCTGCTTATAAAAGTCTTATTTAGTTATCTGAATGTGTACTAGACATTTACATTAAATGTGTTGCAATTTGGGACTCAACGAGAGGTTGGACTACATATTCTAAAGCAGAATAAAACAACTTCTCTTGGAATGGAGAATTTATAAAGGGAAACAATCAGCAGGTTTTTGCTATTTAATCTTAGAGAAGGATAATGTTGGGGCAGAAAACCTGATTCCAGGTATGTGTCGCTTGCTTAGAAGCCTTCTATAGTTTCAATGCAATCAGTGTTTTATCAGCAAGAGATTATCAATGAAGGACTAAAGCCCCAGTCACACATAACGATATCATTAGAGAGATTGTTGTAACTGTGACGTTACAACGATCTCTCCAGCGATGTCGTTATGTGAGACACTTAGCAGCGATCAGGCCCCTGCTGTGAGGTCGCTGATCGCTGCAAAGTGCTTTAGATCACTTTTTGATTGTTGGTTTTCCATTGGTCAGCACGCATCGCTGCGTGTGACAGCGAGAGACCAGCGATCAGTGACCTCACTGGTTGGTAACCATGATAAACACTGGGTATCTAGGCAGCACGCGCTGCCTGGATACCCGCTGTTTATCATAGTTACCAGCGTCCTACCTGCTTACAGGCAGCGCTAAGCAGGGAGGACACTGCTGACATCACCTTCAGCGATGTTGGAGGTGGCTCCCAGGCCCCTGATCGCTGGGAGATATGCCTGTTTGACAGCTCCCCAGCGACCAGGTAACGATGCTCCAGCGATCCCGGCATGTCGTTATCGCTCTTGGGATCGCTGGAGCGTCGTCGTGTGTGATTGGACCTTAATTGTTGAATGGCAGCCAGTCCAGCTAGTCTGCGTAACTCCGCCTCAAACACTCATTAGCATCTTGCTAACAGTGTACACAGTACTCCAATGAGTGGTGTGGGCGAAGTTATACACAACTCAGCATTTAAAGCACTGCTACAACTACAGAAGAAAAAAACAATGATTTTATTGAAATTGCACCAAGCAATCAAGCGATACATCGCTGGAATCAGGGTCTCTGCCCCTACATTATGCAACAACCTGCTAAAAGATTTCTTTTAAAGAGAACTTGTCCCTCGATTTGTGCTGCCCAAACTACTGGAAGTACAAATTGGTGACTGGCTTTATTGCAGAGATTTATGCTGTCCCCTGGCTGACTTCTATCCCACTATTCGAGATGATTGACAAAAACTAGCCAATTACCTATAACAAATAGTGGCCACACCGGACTAGTTATGTCTATTCTTATCGATCAGCGATTTACTCTTAAAAATTATATGCATAGCCCCCCCACCTCACCAACTTTATACATCCATAGACCCTCCCCATAGTATATTAGGTAAATCCCACAACCCAACCGCGTAATCTAATTCCACAAGCTCCCCCCATAGGCTCCTTATTATATCTCTCCCCCCCTTCCCCCATACACCATTTGTAACCCAGTATCTTATACCGCTCTTCTGTGACTGTGAACATGGGTAGCATCAATGTTGCTAGTATATATGAACGGTGTGCTGCATATACGCATCAGGTGTAGAAAAATATATACTTTTAAGAAATACAGCGACAAGTTAACAGTCTCTTCTAAATTTGAACAGTCCCGGGGTCATATTGCTCGATATCTGGAGAAGTCTCGTGCGTTGTAATACGCATGAAACTTTCATTGAAAAGTAAAATAGCCTGAATAGCCTTCAATGACGTTAGGTGTTATTATGACCTCTGGCCTCACCCATTTCTATATGTAATGAGTGGATAATGTGTAAATGAAAACCATTCAGGGATATACTGTACAGTAGATGGTGGCATGGTCAGACAGATCTTTTATACAGTAAACCATAGGGTCAACAGATGAGCATCCACAATGATGAAAGCAGGGCTGTGAAACCAGTCAGACACAGGGACTCCATGACTCCAACTCCTTAGCCCTGGTTGAAAGAACTAAAACTTGCCACTGAGTATTTTCCCTTAAATCTGTGTATAATGTAAGTGTATGTAATACACTCTAGGGCAGGAGCTTCTGATAAGCTAGAAAAGTGAGGTAGTGACCCAGGAGGGTCAAACCAACAGTCTTTTATTTCTCAACACACACTTTAAACAGACCTGGACACTTGAAGCACATCTACTTAATTCAAATACCGTCCTATAAATGTCCATTTGAATCCTGCACCGCTGTAAAAATCTCAGGTGCGGGGTCCACTTCCAATGCCCACCTCATCTCAAGTTATTGGCACTGGTCTGTGTTAGGCTTACATAGAACCTAAATTACAAGTGAGACACACCCTGCCCTTTGCTGCCATTTTAAACAGGAATCGGGGCCATGGGCTACTTGCAAGACCGGGGTTGGAAGCAGAGATCCGTCCCACTACCATCCTACCGATCTCTCCAAAAACAAAAGCCCCAATTAGGTTTCCTTAAAGATTTGGTGAAATAGTTAGACCAAGTTCACACTCTTATTTTCACAGGAGTATCTGTGAACACAGCATACTCTAATGAGTTCAGTAAGTTTCTATGCACATTCTTGGGGATATATATAACGACCTTCGCATATGACAGCTGTCACTGCCTTACAACACTCACCTACCACCGCTTTCCCCAGGATCCAGCGCAGTTCTGCTCCACTTCTCAGTGACATCACGGCTCTTCAGACTTTCAGGATCACTTTATGCTCCATGTGTGAGATGGACGTCGCTGTGACGATGAAAGCCTATGAGTCTGATTCTTATACTCCATTGATTTTCATTATAAAAGCCAGGGCTGTGGAGTCAGAGTTGTGGAGTTGGAGTCTGTGTTCATTTTGGGGGGAGTCAGAGTTGGAGTTGAAGTCGGATGTTTGGTTTACTGACTTCACAGCCATGGTTGTTGAGTCAGGTCATGGAGTAAGATTCGGTGTCCATTTTGGTGGATTCGGATGTTTGGCTTACCCACTCCACAACCCTGATAAAAGCTGTGCATTACTCAGTATGATCCAGATAGGCTGAAGTGCGGTGACATCACTAAAAAGAGGAGCAGAACGACACTGGATCCTGGAGAAAGGGGTAGGTGAGTATATTAATACACTCATACTACATTGAATGCACAGATCTAATGAAAAAATAAACTTCATGTGAGTATTTCTTTAAATTCCGAAGCAAAAAACCCCAAAAACATACTTACCGTACCAGCAACATTGGTGCTGTGTCCCTTGATATTATTGTCACTTGTGCACTGAAGCCTGTCGCTAGCCGCTGATGGGCTGTGGCTTGAGAAGACTGCAGATGATCAGCAGCTGCTGATTGGCTACAGTGTTAACGGGACAATGTCACATGACCACCTGGAGACACAGCGCCGAATGGAACTGGAACGGCACTGGTCCGGTAGGTCAACATGTGCCTTTTCCAATTTATTGGAGCCCTTGAAGCATTTTTGAAGGGGCTGTCTACCAGTAGATAACCTCTTCAAGGTGTTTCGGTGAACCACAATAGTGAAGGTCGCTATTTTTAGGAGATTTTTGCGGTTTGGGGGTCTGTGAAAATGACAGAAAACGGTAAGAAGAACAAAGGGCTAGATTTTTAAGGAACACAAACGGAATAGTCTTGTAAAAGTTCAGCTGAAAAGTTCTTCTACCATGGAAAGACATGCCATAACAGAAGTAGACTGGTGGCCAACGAAGAAGAAAGATGCTGAACCCCATTCCTTTTGATAACCGCAATAAATTAATTTACTGAAGAACATCTTTCTTTCATTTTGTTCTCCTTTCAAATACCAAGCATATTTCTCATTTGGTCGGCGTTAAAAATACATCTCGCTAATGAGATTTTTTTTGGGTACAACTAGCGAAACTTGCTCATTTACATTTTTGACTCCCAGAAAAAGTTAACATCCAACTGTATGTGTAACTACGGCATCCACAGTTCATTTGATGTACAAAAAATTAATTGGTTCTCTTTCTGCGTTGAGGAAATAGAAGAACAGAACAAAGCAGCGATGTAACCACCTCGCCTTCTTGTTGCATAATATTTCATACACACAGAGTATCTCAGGTTTGGAATATTAAATGGAGCCTAATGATCTGTGAAACATTTAAGAAAAAGGAAAAAAAAAATCCACTGATTATTTAGATTTTTTTTTCTGTTATAAAATCACAAAACAGGGAAATAAATCTCATTAAAATATAAATAATAGAAATACCGTAGTCTAAATTTAAGATAACAATAGGGCAAAGTAGAAAATTATATAATGGGCTGATAAAAGTGCTTCCACTTGACAATGATGATTTAGGAGTCAACACACAACAGTCGCCTCGAGCCCCAGAAGTATATGGAAATATTTTTTTCAATCTACCCTCTATTGGCTAGTACAGGCAAGTATAGGAATAAAGCATATCAGTCTTAATCAATCTCTATGTTTAAGTAGGGAGGACTATTCACGTTGACCAGGTCCAGTGTCTATTTTGGTTTTCCGTGACTGCCGGGTTTCACGTTAACGTTCAACATCCTCGGGCCTGGCATTATGCCTGCAACTAGGTCCAATGACATCTATGACAACCACTCATCATTCCTTGAAGGCAACCAGTTGTAATGCCAGCGCTTTCAATACCGGAAACAAGGTCACCGGGCACTCACCACTCCGGCTGTCCCACAGTGTCCGTCTCCTGGTCAAGGCTTCTGCTTCCTGCTCCTGCCGTACAGGTGAACCGGGAGCATACTTCAGGCATGATGAGTGCACACACTGCCCGCCTCTTACAGGGGCAGTGTGCTTACTCTGTATGTATCCTGAGCCAATGGCTGGAGGACACTCGGTACTTAAGGCACCCAACCCCCTAACGGAGGTGCCTGAGCAATGCGGTCTTCCTGCTAGAGACATGCTTCCTAATTGTCAGGTCCCGTTCCCTGTATCCTATGTCCGTTACTGGTGACTGCTAATCCGTACCGTTGTTCTAGTGCCAGGCCCTACCGTACCTTGCCCCTACCAGCCAGAACCAGCCATACATGTCATATCCAAAAGTCTTAACCTACCTGCTGGTATTTGTCCATCTGCCAGCTCCTGTGTCTATGCCAATATGCTCGATCCCTGTGGTCAGCAGTTGTGGTACTGAGAGTTCCCCTGGAGTGGTATCTGGCAGCTACCTTTCAGCACAAGTCTAACCTCACCATCAGTGGCTCTAGTGGAGATGAAGTAGTCACTTCAGGATGAGCCCGGTCCCATTGCACACAGGGTCCACAACTACAAGTGTAACACCAGTCACCAGTTTATGCCTTAAAAGAATGTAAATTGGGTTCCTACAACCCCTTTATACTTTCATAGGTGACGATGCATACTTTCGAAAAAGTGTTTTATTCATGCCCCTTACTGCATACTAATTGGGTGGACTGGTTAGATGGGCGAATCCAGATCCCATTCAGCACCATCCCAGTCCCTTCAAGGGCCACATGTTCTATGTGGATTGAAGTGAATGACATCTCCTACATCATTCACGAAGTGTTGGAAGTTTCGTGCCTCCATGGTAGAATAAGAGACATGCTCAGTAACACCTTACCCTGCCCCTATTCAACAGCCGAGGGGATGGTGACGCACAAGGGAAGCCTATGCCTGCGCATTACATGACCCTGCTCTGCCTCTTTCTGATTCCATTTAACAAGCGTGAAACGTCAAGCACTGTGAGGATACTGTAGGAGACATCATCCACTTCCATCCAGATAGAAGAGGCAGTGCTTGAAAGGAACATCGACGTTTGGATTTGTTCTTTGTACCAGACTACAGAATTTGCATATAGCATGGGACATGACAAACATACTTTTGAATGTATACATACTTTTGAAAGTGATAGGTAGGGTTATAGGGTATAAAACTGGTGACCGATTCACATTAAAAATTAAGACAAGCAATTAAATTTGCCTTGCCCTGGTCCTTGGTCCATTTCGGTCCCCCTTTATAGTTAGTTCTTAATTCAACCCAATAATGTCGGACCAAGGAAGTTAACTAGGCACGGATAAGAAGAACAACAATCATGGGGGACTGGAATGGACGGCGAACAAGGGCCACACAAATCAAATTGCTCATCTAGTATACGAGAAGCTGAGTGATAGCCAATGGCATCCAATCAGATTCAATATCTCATTTTTGTCATTGGAAAAAATGTTAAAAGCAATCTCTTTATTTCCTATGGGAAAAGTCCCCATGTTTAGCTTTTATTACTTTTGCTAAATATGCTCCTATGGGTTTCCTTACACCTGATTTGGCACCCATCTCCATATCCATGTGCAACTAATGGAATGTTTTATAACAGGTAGAAATGCTAACTCCTACATCTGGGCAAGATAAATGAAAAAAAACTTATACAGAATGGGAGGAATAGAACTAAGCAACAGCACGAGTATAAAGACTTGGGTATACTAATAGATCACAGGTTGAACATGAGTCAACAGTGTGATGCAGCAGCAAAAAAAAGCAAACACAATTCTGGGATGTATTAACAGAAGCAGACAGTCTAAATCATGTGACGTCAGTATCACCCTCTTCTCCCCTTTTGTCACACCTGATCTGGATACTGTGTTCAGTTCAGGGCTCCACATTTTAGAAAATACATCAATAAACTGGAGCAAGTTCAGAGAAGAGCGACCAGAATGGTGACCGGTCTGCAACCCATGTCCTATGAGGAACGGTTACAGGATTTGGCAATGTTTAGCTTGCAAAAAAGAAGACTGAGAGGAGACTTACCGTAATAGCGGTCTAAAAGTTATTTCAAGGGCTATCACACTGTAGAGGGATAGCTTTATTCTTATTTACATAAGGAACGACAAGAAGCAATGGGATGAAACTGAATGGGAGGAGACACAGATTAGATATTAGAAATAACTTTTTGACAGTGAGGGCGATCAACGAGTGCAACAGGCGGCCACGAGAGGTGGTGAGTTCACCTTGGATGGAAGTCTTCACACAGAGGCTGGACAGACATCTGTCTGGGATGATGTAGTGAATCCTGCTTTGAGGAGAGCTTGGACCAGATGACCGAGGAGGCCTCTTCCAACTCAACCATTATAGGACTATTCATTCACAACAATTTATATCAACTTTTTCAGAAAAGAAGGAAAAGTCCCAAGTGTGCAAGTGTTATACCCGTTTGTCTACTGTGTTTTATTTCAGTTTGTTAAAACTGTTCCAATCAAATTGAGAATGTAGCTTTAAAATTTGTGAACCCTTCAGAATATTCCATAGTACAGTGGCGGACCTTGACCCTGGGGGCCCTGGTGCAGCAGCCATGGTGAGGAGCGGGTGGAATGGGTGCTGGTGGCCGTCGTCGCGGTCCTTGGGGGGGGGGGTTGTTCTGCTTCCCTTGCCGGCCCTCCTCTCCTCTGACTGGCTTACGGGGGTCGGCTGGGGGCCCCCCTGCAGGCTTGAAGGGGCCCCCTAGCCGGTCGGGGCCCTGGTGCAGCTGAACCAGCTGCACCACGGTAGTTCCACCCCTGGTTCTGTCCCTATCTGATGTAAAACTACAACAGATTTTCACATAGGTCATAGAAGTAGATGAGGAGAACCAAGGGATCGGACATTACCGTCTTCTTTCAGGTATAGATTTATAATTACATCTAATAAGTCAGTGTAACTTTCATTGTTTGCTTACTGAATCCACGTGACGGTGAATGTCTGAGTTGAAGACATTCAACCCAAAAATATTCTCCCTCCAACTGAGTAAACTACTATCTCTGTAGGAGCAGAATAACCATTAATCAAAACTATGGACTGTTTAATGGTGTAATCTATGATTTATGTACGTATTGCTACCCGCCATCTGAATTTTACCCACAGGTTTAGCAAATTCTGCTGTAATGTTATTTGTGATTTATGATATAGCGCTCTTAGCATGCAATACCTCGAGGAACCAGCGCCGCCATCCAAAAAAAAGGGACAATGTATTTTGCTGGATGATTGAATACACTGCTCAGGATCCCCCAAGCTGCACCTACACACATTTCCAATTACAGCTCTATTGTCCCGGAGAAATAAAGTTCATCATTGCATCACGTTTTATTTGCAATCCATTTCCCAACATGATGTGTGCGAAGAAAAACTGAATCATCATTGAAGGATGTGACTCAGCAAAGCGGGAGGGGGGACGGTGTTAACCATTTACACAACCTAAGATCTATTTTCCAGGGTTCGGGTAAGAGGAAAATCTCCCGCTCTTCGGAGAAACATGCGCCGTCCATCTACTGATCCCAACTGCTTTAAACACATCCATTTCCCAATTTCGTCAAGTCCGTGCTCTCTGTGGGAATCTGGATTAAAGGTGCAGGAAACGTATACATGGAAAACAGATTCTTTCACCTATAGGTCACCGGTTCAGTTCCGGACTGGATGAGAAGTGACTGAAAGTTATTAGCATCAAACGAGCCTCAAGAATCTCAGGAGTTATTGGGCTCAGGACAGTTAAATGGACAGGTGCTCGGTGTCACTGAGCCACTGCCGCTTTAAAACAGAGCTGGATTTATTCTACAGGCTTAAAAAGGAGTAAGAAGTATTTTCAGTAAAGTATAACTACATAATAAACGGTGCCATAAATTACCGGCTGCAAAGTATCCTTTTGCCGTCAAGCGTCAGGTCCCTTATTAGGAGAGGTAGCGGGAATAAATATTTCACATGGAAATACAATAGTGTACAGGTGCGTCTACCGCAGCGCCAGCTAGGCGCTCAATAGAGCTGGTTATAAAATCCATAAAAAGGATGAAGGATTATTCATAGATGAGAAGTATGCAGCCATGCATCATCCTATTCATTCCAATGTACCCACAGGAGCAAGTGTTGTGTATATCAAGGGAGGGCACACCTTGATCCAACAGAAATCTCTAGGTTAAAGGCCTCTGTTAGGTCATTTTTCAGTATATTAATAGTGCTCTTGAATAGGGCCTAGCCAGACTTTTAAAAACATGTAAAATTATTATTGTACGTTTTCTAGTTTCCTTGCTATAAGCATTTTCGCACCCTGCAGGGAGCCTGCTGAATTAGTCTAGCTCCATTAGTTTCACAGCAGATTAGTCCTTCTGCGTTAATGTTATTTAAATATCCACGTCTATCCAAGCTGGTGATCTGTCCTTCCCCTCTGTGCTGGGAGGGGGAGGTGTTTTGTCCTGCACTCGGTGGTGTCTGTAAGAGATTTCTATGTGTTTATATGAACTTTGGTTTTCCTACAGACATGTAATGTGTGTATCTGCTGAGCAAATTATCAAATGTTCTCATAATCACAAAGAAATATCTCAGACTGCACACACTCGACACATGCCTCAGATACAATGACATGAAGAGCTGCAGCTAAGAGCAAGAGCACACACCTCCTCCCCCTCCTTTCTCCTCTGTCTGCAATGAGTCACACAACAGAACAGATCACAGGAAGGTAGGACAGTGTAGTGATGCATGAATATTCATTCCTTGAGGAGTGGGCCGGAGAGAACTCGACTGTGGTTGACAGATGGAAATATTTTTTTTTTGCAGTTTACAGAGGATAGGAGGGAAGTATAAATAATAGAAATACATGAATAGAGAGAGCTCAGAGAAACAAATTAGGTCAAAATCCATATGTAACTGGTATAATTTTCTGACATATTCCCTTTAAGCCTACTGCTCGTCAGAAAACTTAGCCAATTGGATGTCACACAATGATTTTAGAACTACGTTTTAGCTGTTAAAAGGAATCTGTTAGGCTGCTTTCACATAACGATTTTAGCATTTCCGATGCTGTCCGATGAAAATCGGACAGCATCGGACCGATTTTCGGACCCCATGTATGCCTATGGGCATCGGACCGAATCGGATGTGCACTAAATGCCATCCGATCTGGTCCGATCCGAATCTGTCCGATTTTTTTATCGGTGCAAAAATCGGAGCTTGCTCCGATTTTTGCACCGAAAATAAAATCGGACAGATTCGGATCGGACCAGATCGGATGGCATTTAGTGCACATCCGATCCGACCCGATCAACTTAACATGGGGCCCTATGGAGAAGGGTCCGAGGAAACATCTCATGTTTCCTCGGACCGATTTTAGTGTACTGAGCATGCTCAGTACACTAAAATCGCTCCAAAAGTGAATGAATGGGTTACCGTAATTAAAAATAAAAAAAATCTATGCTCACCTGTCCACGAGGCCCCCGACGTCTCCCGGCATCTCCGGTGTCTCCAGGTATCTTGCCGTCTGTGCTGATAAGACCTGCCGTGATGTCACAATCACTTGACTGCCAGGAACCAATAGCCGGCAGTCATGTGATTGTGACATCACGAGAGGTCCTGGCTGCACTGAGACAGAACAGCAAGGCACCGGAGACGCGCGGGACCGTGCAGGAGTCGTGGACAGGTGAGAAAGGAGAGGAGGAGGAGGACAAGAGGAGAGGAGAGGAGGAGGACGCATAGGAGGACCGGGGGCCAAGAGGGGAGACACAGGGGATGAGAGGACCGGGGGCCAAGAGGGGAGACACAGGGGATGAGAGGATCGGGGGCCAAGAGGGGAGACACAGGGGATGAGAGGACCGGGGGCCAAGAGGGGAGACACAGGGGATGAGAGGACCGGGGGCCAAGAGGGGAGACACAGGGGATGAGAGGACCGGGGGCCAAGAGGGGAGACACAGGGGATAAAGAAGAGGACCGGGGGAGAGACTGACAGCTCTCAGAGAGCGATCTGACAGGAGGGCGGGCATCCTATTTTCTGTCGGAATCGGATGCCTATTTGGCACCCGATTCCAGGCATTAGAAGAATCCGATGCTGTCCGATTTATATCGGACAGCATCGGATTTTACAAAAATCGTAGTGTGAAAGTAGCCTTAGCAGCACGATGGAGGAGATGAGAGCCTGATTCTAGCAATGCATCAGTTTACTGGGTTCAGACGTTTTAAAAGAATCAGTTTTCTCTGCTGCTGATCAAGCAGAGCTCAGACTGCTAAGCCCACACCACTGATTAGAAGCTTCCTGTGTATAACCCCACCCACACAACTGATTAGAAGCTCCTGTGTATAACCCCATCTACACCACTGATTAGAAACTTCCTGTGTATAACCCCGCCCAAACCAGTGATTATAAACTTCCTGTGTATAACCCAGCCCAAGCCACTGATTAGAAGCATCCTGTGTATAACCCCGCCCACACCACTGATTAGAAGCTTCTTGTATATAACCCCGCCGATGCCACTGATTGGACACTTTATATTTATAACCCCCCACACACCCCTGACTGGAAGCTTCCGGTCTATAACCGCACCCACACCACTGATTAGAAGCTTCCTGTGCATAACCCCACCCACACCACTAATTAGGAGCATCCTTTGTATAACCCGGCCACACCACTGATTAGAAGCTTCCTGCGTATAACTCCGCCCCCACCACTGATTGGAAGCTTTCTATCTATAACTCCGTCCACACCACTGATTGGAAGCTATGTATAACTCTGCCCACACCACTGACTTCTTTTCTATCACCAGCACCACCTACAGGGTGAATATGGCAGTACCTTGTGACAGAAGTATTATTATTATATATTTACATAGCGCCATTCGGTTCCATGGCGCTTTACATGTGCAGGGGCAGACAAGAACAAGAACGTAAAATAACGACAATTAAATCATACAGGTACAGTAGGGCAGAGATCCTGTCCTCGAGGGCTCACAGTCTATAGGGGATGGGTGGGGAGACAGTATGAGGGGGGAAAGGTGAGGGTGAGATGGTGCAGCGGATTAGGTCTCAGTGTGGGTTGTAGGCTTGAAGGAAGTGGTGGGTCTTCAGGTTTTTCTTGAAGGTTCCAAGGGTAGAGAGTGTTTGATGTGGTGGGGGAGAGAGTTCCAAAGTATGGCAGGTGCACGAGAGAAGTCTTGTATGCGATTGTGGGAGGTGAAAATGCGAGGGGAGAAGAGAAGGAGCTCTTGAGAGGATTGCGTGAGGGTATCAGGAGACCAGGTCGGAGATGTATGGAGGGGACAGGTTGTGGATGGTTTATATGTCAAGGTTAGGGTTTGAACTTGGATCTCTAGGAAGTGGGAGCCAGTGAAGGGTTCAGGCAGAGGGGGAAACGGTGGAGTAGTGGGGCGACAGGTGGATGAGTCGGGCAGCGGAATTGAGGATGGTTTGGAGAGGTTTGAGGGAGGTAGCGGGGAGGCTGGTGAGCAGGAGGTTGCAGTAGTCGAGGCAGGAGATGATGAGGGCGTCGACAAGTGTTTTGGCAGTGTCATGGTCAAGGAACGAGTGGATTCGGGTAATGTTTTTGAGCTGGAGTCGGCAGGCGGTGGCGAGGGCTTGGATGTGGGGCTTGAAGGAGAGGGAAGAGTCGAGGAATTCCCCGAGCACTTGGCGTGGGTGACAGGTGAGAGTGAGCAGCGATTGACAGTGATTAATAGGTCGGGTGGGGGGGGAGAGCGATTGTGGGGGGGGGGGGGGGAACGATGAATTCAGTTTTAGGAAGCGAGCGGAGAAGAAGGCTGTAGAAGTAGATGTCGATGGGGCACCTAGTTCTGTAGTGATAATCTGTAGTTGGGAAAAGACTGTTTTTTTAAAAAAGAAACACACAACCTAGCAGGTGACATCACTGGAATCAGGGCCTCAGATCACGATGTTCTCAAATTGTAGCAAAAACCTGCTGACAAATTCCCTTTAAAAAGCCGACAAATAGTAGACAAGTTGAAGGCATGTAGAATGCAACCAAGGGATCATTCAGATATCTAGGGGGTGTTCTCATACATAAAGGAAAAAATACAGACCAGTTTTCATTAATCTTTTGATCAAAATGATATCAGATTTTCCCATCATTGAGCAGTTTTTATAGTACGCAAAGGCAATAAAACCTGCTTGTAAGGTTTTTCAAGCTTCTGAAAGCAAACACAAAGGGAAAAACAGACAGTGCATGAATGCAACTGGGATGGCAATTGAGTGCTGTCCGAGTGCCGTTAGCGCTTTTCACGGCCCCACAGACTTGTATTGTAGAGTTTGATCCAAGGCTGTGGAGTGGGAGTCTGAGCCGTGGAGTCAGAGTCGATGTCCATTTTGGGTGAAATCGGAGACTAAGTCGGATTCAGGGAAAATGAGGAGTCGTTCAAGTCCCCAGGCCGATCTGTATAACTAAAAGATGTCTTTTACTATACTCATCTGCGGTGCGGTCCGGTCTGATGGGTATAGCTGGACTTGGTCCAGCGCTTCTTCTCTGCTTGCAATCATCATTCTCTTTCCCTGCTTCATGTGGATGTCGCATCCTAAATCATCCACATAGCCTTTCCCCATCGCATTCCTGCGCAGGTGCACTTCTCTATGTCGTGCCACTGTCCGAGCAAATATTGCTGCACAGGGAAAGGTGAAAAAACATCCACGTTATGCGCACTACAATACTTTGCTCTGCCCTTCATAGGGCAGAGAGAAGTGCATGTGCACAGGAGCATGATGGAGACAGTGTGTGTGACCTAGGACACCTCATCCACATAACGCAAGAAGAGAGGAGATGCCAGGTCAAGATTAGTGATACCCATCAGACAGGTCCACCCCCATAGGAGAGTATAATAATAGGTAATTTTTACTTTACAGATCGGCCTTGAGACCTATATAGAGTATTCAAGAATGCTGTATATAAGGGCATGCACTTTATATACGGTAAACCTGGTGACAGGTTCCCTTTAACCCTTCATGACATTGGATGTACTGGTATGTCCAAGGTCACCTCCCACATTGATGCGATCTGGCATGCATCCTTCCTGCACGTTTCTGATCTAATCAGACGCATGTGCCACTAACGCAGCGGGCAGAGTGGCGATCCATCCATCCGCTGTTAACTAGTTCAATCATGCTGTTAAACTCTGTCATTCCCCACACCACTGGCAGCCCCATGATGTGCTGATGGTTAGTTGTGATGGCCGGCGGTCAACTGATGACTGGTCATGCCATGACAAACTTCCTGTGAACGCTGGCTGAGAGCTGGCATTCATTGGAGATGATCGTTTGTACAATGACACTCCCCTCAAAAAAATAAAACAAACTCAAATGGCAATGGCAGCAATACTTATTTTCCATTCCATAATTTCCCCACACTAGGATCGGTTTGCCTATGCTATTACCTACAGCAGGAAGGTGTTCAAAATTCCATTGATGTATACTGGAAATTATATTGCGTCACCGATTTCACAGCCATTTTTCCACATCTGAAAGTGGTGTATTCCCTGATATGACCATATCACACTTTGACAACTTGCTTAAAGGGGAAATCTAGCACCAGTTACCAGATTTACTATGGGCTTAAGAACCAATAGGCAAGTACATTGGTATCTTCCTGCCTGTTCTGTCTGGTGCCGATCTGGCAGCACACAGCAATCACAGGCCGCTCCTCCCAGCGATTCAACAGCTTCTGACGTCATCTTGATTTGACAGCCAGCTACTGCTGCTAACTGCGGGGAGCCTGATGTCAATCAGCATGATGTTCACAGTCGTGTTCCATCAACAAAGTGGAGTGGAAGAGGAAGATCTGCTCTGTTGATGTAGAGCAGCTGAATCGCTAGGAGAAATTGTCTGTGCTAGCATCGGTTTGCAACTACCTGTCTTTGTTTTCCCCCACTATTGGCCTAAAAACTAAGCCCTGGATAAGCCCTTTAACTGGTTGTAAGAAAACAAAAACAATGATGTGATAGTATTGTGCTAATACATCATCATAAGGGTAAGTGCACGCGACGACTTTCATGCGGCCAAAAACAACCGTTTCTCAAGCAGAATGTGCTGCGATAAACTCTCCTCATCTCTGGAAGTCTGTAAACTTTGCTATACGCCTTTTTTCAGTTTTTGGCTGTTCCTTAAGCAATTTTGTGACCGCTAAAGATTTTTTTTTATGTTTTTCCAGAGTTTCTTGAGCATTTTTTTGCACTGGCACAAACCAGACCTTTTTTTTTTTCTTTTTAACTCCCTTCAACAATGGAGCAAAAAAGTTGATCAAAGAGACAAAACGATGAAAGAGACACCCAGGCGTCTTTTAAGCCTTTCCATTGACGTCTATTATAAAGTATAGAGCGTCTCACTTGTTCGCTCTCTACTTTTGGCCGCTTGGTGCCTTTGGAAACCTGAAAGACACCCAGAAGCCTGAACATGTGCACAACAAGTCATCTTTACATTGAAATGATTGTGTTCATTCTTTGGTTAGGGATTTTTCAGGTGGTTGCCAAGCGAAAAACCCCCAGACCCACTTCAAAAACTCGTTGTGTGAACATGCCCTAAGGAGACCACATACCAAACGCATCATTTCTTACTTTCTCTCTTTTACCTTCATCATTGCTTTTATATTTGATTTTCTGTTCGATTTCAAGCCTTCTGTTTCAATAGTAACATCAGTGTTTCGCAGTTAAGGACCACATTTCATGCTGACACCAGTTATGTTGACAAGTGTCGTTATCGGTGGCGTTTCTTACTGATCCAAGTCTTAGTGGAGCAAAATCATGTTATAAATAGGACATGATAGGAGAATCTGCTGTCAGAAAACAGCTGCGGAGGGGCCTTTAAGCTTCTATTTAGCTCTTCATGTCCAGAAGATTTACAGTGAATATCTGTTATTGTCACCAGAGGCTTTTGTCATTCCTGGTCAGATGCACAACAAATCCCAGAATAACAACTTTTTTCTAGAGTCCTAACCATGCACACTGTGATTCTAGTTACTACTAATAGCTAAGAGTGTGATACTGTAACTACTTCCAGGAGTATAGACAAAGTCATGTAATCCAGGGTCAGGTTCCTGGAGAGCTTATAACATTCAGGGAGTAGACAGAGATGTAGTCATGCAATGGTCCAAGGTTTAAGTTTCCAGGAGAATTCTAGTATTCAAGGAATAGACAGAGACCTAGTCATGCAAACGGTCCATGGTCTGGTTTCCAGGCAAGAACGAAGTGGATCCAGGGAGTCAACAGAGAAATACTGGAGTCATGGTCCAGGAGTCAAAATACCAGGATATTACAAAAAGTACAGATCACAACTAGACAGACACAGGAGTGCTTGCCAAATACCACTTTATGAAGAATATATGACTGGCAGGGTTATGGGAGAGGCTGCTCAGTAAAGTAGCAGAGCAATTACAGAGAAGATGGAACACCTGAAGCACCTAGCACTTCCCAGAACTAGAAAGGAAGCCTGCGCTGTTAATCAAATACTGACAGCTCAGCACACCAGAAACCAGACACAGCAGTATCTCTTACGGAGTCTGAAAGACACAGCAAGGAGGAGTCCTGACAAACACACTATGAAGTGAATCTAACAGGATCATATAATGCCTTTTCTGCTAATCTCCAATTATTTCTATTCATTTCAGTTGATCAAAAGGAGCTGTCAACCTTTGGGGAAATATATGATTTTTTTCTCACTTAAATGCATGTATTTTTGGCTAAAAAATATTGTCTTCCGGTGTTATTAAACATTTTGCACCATTAGCCTTCTAAAGCCTTTGTGTTGCACTGTTACTGCTGACTGCAAAATGAGTTAACTGAGAATCCATCAGTGAGATCGTTCTGAAGGGCCAGTAGGAGACTTTCTAACTCCTTATGAACAAGGATTACATCAACATGGAATGTGCAGGAAAAAAAGATAGTGTATAATTTGATATAGATGAAATTAGGATGAACATTAAATCAAATTAGCGGTAGTCCAACATCGCCACTGATCAGCTGTTCACAAGTCCAAGGGCAGCCGAACATGTACAGAGTGACGTCACAGCGCCATACACAGTGTAGTGGCCATTCTTGGGTACTACGGGTCCGCTCAAGTTCATTTCAGTGGGAGCTGAGGTGCAGTACAAGTGATCAGCCACTACACAATAAATAGATGCTAGACGACAAAAGCAATGTATCAATACAAAACAAGCGAATTTACTGTATTGCAAGTCTGACAGCAACATGAAGCATATTCTCTAGTCTAGCGGCTAGAATAGGTGTCATTAACTGTGGCATTTCATACAATTTACAAAAGTGTAAAAAGTAACTAAACAGAATATAAAAATTGAGGAACGAGAAGAAATACTTAATTTGTTGATTTTCTTTTATTTTGCTTTTTCTCACAACAAATGGGAATCATCATTTACTTAAAGGGACACTGTCAGGTCATTTTTCAGTATGATACTAATATTATCCTTGAATAGGGCCTGGGCAGACTTTTTAAAAACATGTCAAATCATTATTCTATCCTTTGTAGTTTCCATGTTATCAGCATGTCAGACCCTGCACGCAGCTCCTGGATTAGTCCTCTCCATTATAAGCAAAGAGGAATAGTCCGGCTGCTGTATAAACTGTTCATTTATTATGCACTCCTTCTCAGCAGCTTTCTTCTCCCTTTGCTCCAAGTGCAGAGTGGTTTCAGGTGAATTGGAGCTTCTGTGCTGTTGAGAACACGGGAGAGAGCTGTTGCAGATCTGCCTTATCTAGATTTCATTTGTTTCTCTAAGCAGGTATCCCTGTTGTGACAGTTTCTGTGTTGCATTTGACCTCTTGTGATGCTGCAAACACAGAGAGCAGAAAGGAGAATACAGCCCCCTCTCCACTGATGTCCTGTGCAGTGATGTGGTGTGAGTATGTGACATGTATATTCATGCTATGGGGAGTGGACAGCAGAGAACTAAGTAGATCACTCACTATGAGTGACAGATGAACTGAATCTCTATTTGAAGTTTACAGAGGATAGGAGGAAAATATAAATAAAAGAAATACATAATTAGAGAGAGATTAGAGCAAGGAATTAGAAAATGATAGCAGTTACAGACAGATTTTTGAACTGACAGATTTCCTTTAAGCTTCTCAATTCAAAAGCCTTAAATGTCCCCTGACAAGTCCCCCCTGCTCTCCTGAATCTGGTAAAAAATGCATATACTGGTAAGTTACATTTCAAAAGAGGGGTTAACTCTTAACATTCCAATCAACTCTCTCCAGAACACTGATTTCTATACAGCAGTTATCGGCTTACCTCCCTCTCAGCTTTTGACAAGCTGCTGCTATAAATCATGCAAAATCACCAATCTGCAGCTTTCACATCAGGTCTCCTAACCTCGGCTCACTACCCAGACCTATGGCTTGTTCAAATGTGCTGATCTCCATTTTATTATTATTTATATTTAAAGCACCATTGTTCTTTATGTGTAAATAAAGGGATAATAGTATAGACTGCTGAAGAAACTCGTGATGACTGATAGGGTATGTGCACACGGGGGCGGGTTAGGGGCGGCGGCGGCTGGGCGGGACCCGACAGGAAGCTCCGGAGCCGTCCACCGGCTTCCTGTCGGGTCCGTGCTGCGGAAGACGGGCGGGTGTGCGGCGGTGCACAGCGGGTTAGTGGCGTCGGTTCTGCAGCGGCTGGAAGCAGCACATGATTCTGCTTGCAGCCGCTGCAGAACCGGCCGGTTTATAGAACATGATCATTCTTTGCTAACCCGCTGGGAACCCAGCGGGTTAGCAACGGATGAGCATGTGTAAACCGCCGGTATGTGCACACCGGGTGTCGGTTTCCATAGGTTTCTATGTTAATCCAAAAGCCGCTTTTGGATTAACATAAATTTGCATAAACCTGATGGAAACCGACCGGCGGTTTCCGCTGCTAAACCGCTGCTAAACCTCCCAGTGTGCACATAGCCATAGTGTTATAGCTGAACTGCCCATGGTGCATTTTCTTATGCATTTCTTCCTTGCAGATTTTCATAAATCTGCAAGGAAAATCACATAACAGCAAAGAATGAGAACCCTGAAGTGTGGTGCCCACGTTCAGGTTTTTTTCCTTGCAGATTTTGGTGCAAAAAAAAGAAGTGTTCGCCGCCGCTGTGTATTGCGACGGGCGAAAGCAAGCCGAGCGGCATACACCGCCCATCCCTATGTTTAACGTGGGGATGCACGGTGTATGCGCTCGGGTGCGCACCCTTTGCCCGCCATGTGTGATTTGTACGCATGCAGAGGCTTGCGTACAAATCCTACATTCCCGTCTGCACCGAATCTGCAACATGTTACATACACCGTGCGTCCCCATTTTAAACATGGGATGGGCGGCGTATGCAGTCGGCTTGCATTTGCCCGCCGCAATACGCAGCGGCGGCGTTCGCAAGTGTGAAGCCACCCTATGTCACTTGTGTGTGCATTTTTCACATAGACTCCATGAAAATAATGCACTAAACCACACGTTTTTGATGCAGTTTTTCCTGCAAGATGATGCAGATTTTGCGCAAAAATTTCTGCAACCCAGTCTGCAACATGGGCACATAGTTTGATAGTTCTACTAATACTACAGCTCTACTACTATTCAGAGCTGTCACTAAAGGGAGAGAACCCGCCCTGCTAGAAACTTGAAAGTAAGGAGACTTTAGGGAGACTGGAGAGCTCGGAGCTGCTCAAGAGACAACTTGAGAATACCTCTTAAAAGGAAACGGTCACCCCCATTGGGCATTTTAAACTGTGCCCACCAGCTTACACATAATGTAAATGGGGTTCTTGTAAGCCCTCTATGTGGCCAGATGTGCCCCTCATACCTGAGAAAATAACTTATTCTGTCCAGCGCTGGCCTCCTATTAAGTCCGGGAGGCTGCTATATAGTGGATTAGGTCCTTGCTGCCCCGGCTGCAAAACCCGCCTTGCATTTGTTTAAAAATTGCCGCCCCCATCTGTGACGGGTGCTTGAGTGACAGCCGCACTCGCGCCTGCGCAGTGAAACGGGTGTCCGCGCTCCAATGAAGATAGTGCCAACATCTCGCAAGATTTGTGAAGTCTCACGAGACATCAGCACTGTTCAATGGAGCGCGGACACTCGCTCCACAGCGCAGGCGCGAGTGCAGCTGTCACTCAAGCACCAGTCTCAGATGGGGGCGGCAATTTTTAAACAAATGCAAGGCGGGTTTTGCAGCCGGGGCAGCGAGGACATAATCCACCAGGACTATATAGCAGCCTCCCAGACTTAATAGGAGGCCAGCACTGGAAACAATAACATTTATTTTCTCAGGTATGAGTGAAATTGGGGAGTCTGAGTGGGATGTTTGGCTTACTGACTTCATAGCCATGGTTAGGAGTCGGAGTCGTTGCCCATTTTGGTGGAGTCAGACTTAGTGAGACTGAGAAGTCGGATATTTGGCTTACTGACTCCACAGCCCTGATTGTAGAGTTGGAGTTGGTGCCCATTTTGGTGGAATCGTAGTCTGATTCAGGGAAATTGAGGAGTCGGAATCGGATGTTTGGCTTCCCAACTCCACAGCCCTGCTTACAGGTCGCTATCTTCTTTATGGTTTGTTCTAAAAGTACAATTTCTGGAAATTCGACTGAACTTCATTTACTACCACTTCGATTTTGTAGACACTTCCCATCGTTAAGCAATTACAACTATAACCTCAATTACAAGTCATCCTACAGGGCAGGCGAGTGTTCAGTAAATAATTCATTGTCCTCACCCTGCACAATTAGTAAGGAGTTTGGTTTATCCTAATTTTAAGTCAGGGACCTGCGCTTGGATGCGACTTATAGAACCAAAGCTTCAAAGGCTTCTGTTGTGACCAAAGGGTGAGCGGATCAACCCCAAAATAAAGGCAGAAACAAACAACACAAACTATCCTGTAATTAACAGGAGATTTGCCCTGTGACTGCTGGCACTTCTGAAAAGAGATCGACGGTACTGCTTCGAGTGTCAGCAGGGCATCATAATATTACACATCTAAGACGTGGGAACACTCAGATGGAGCTATATAGTGCGGCCACTAGTCCTCTGTGCTGCGAATGAGAAACTCGCCTCCGAAAAAGGAGGACGTCACACCCGCACATGCAAACAGAAAAGAGCTTTAAAGGGATCCTGTCACCTCCAGAACGCCTCCTAAGCTATCAAAACATGTCCCTGCAGCATCCTATCACTAATCTCACACTCCTTTTGTCTCTGAATGATCCAGGTCTCTCTGTCTGTGCTGCTGTGATGTGGAGCTGAAGGCAGGACTAATGATTTGCAGTCTGTGAGTGACAAGAGAGGGGGAGGGTAAAGCCTGCACAAGCAGAGCAACACAGACAGAGAGAGGGTGGATCCTGGAGCCTGCAAAACAACACACCGTGGGGACTAAAGAATATAGCCCCTGCTAATTATAATTACTAATAAGTAAGTATTAAAACGTTTTTATGCACTTTCACAGGATGCTTTTCTGAGCCAAAAGGAGAGTGAGATTAGTGATAATATGCTGCAGGGACATGTTTTGATAGCTTAGGAGGCGTTTTGGAGGTGACAGGATCCCTTTAAGTGTAAGCTCTTAGGTTTATCTCACATTACAAGAGAGTCAAGTGTCATGTTTTTATTGAATGACCAATAAAATCTCATAAAAAAAAAAAACAAACCTTTTCCTTATTCCAAGGTCTCATTCAGAAGTCCAATTTTTCTGTGTGGGTTTTTATCTGTGGTTTCACGGATTAGCACTCGCAGACCTGTTATAATCTCGGGGGTTATTCGCATGTCCATGATTAATGGAAAATTGCAAAGCTTGTCCAATTCTGGTCCAAGGGTCAGATCAAAATTAGCAGTGGGTTTACGAAGAAAAAAAAAAATCAGACCGCGCTCGGAGGGATGACGTATGGGTGCGGTCTAATTTTAACAAACTGTCACGCATGTATCAAGAGGCACGGACGAGGCTGCTGGGGCCACATGCAGAAGGTCGCAGCGTCTTGTCAAACAGTCAAAATCATGAATTGTGGCTCTGTCCCTTTAAGAGGTATTTCTCTGCTTGGTGATAGATGAAGATTACTAGGACCCAGCAGTCTTCTACCTTCAGCTGCCTCTATTTATACCCCTTGGCTCCCATGATGCTTGTTTGGAGGTGGTGCTTCCTGGCTCTCAGTGCATTGTGAACCTCCGGTGTTGTTTGCGGTTTAGCTCTCCATTAGTGTTTTTCTCTCTCCCCCTTGTTTTGTTTCCCTGGTGTATTCGTTTAGTTGTTAGTTGGGGTGTCAAGTGTCCACCCTGTCTGATACCTATATAATCATAGTTCAGGGACAGTCAGGGAATAGGTATCCTGGTCGGCGACAGTTGCGGAGACTGTATAGGGTTCTTAGGGAAGCCAGGTCTCAGCGCTAGTGTATCTAGGGGTCACCTATCTCCCCTTTGCCCTTAAAGTCAGGGACTCCTTTTCCCCCTCCTCGTCCTACGCTGGGTATCTCCATAAGCCCAGCGTGACACAAACTGCCAGAATAGAAAAGATAGAGAAACTTTTTTTCCATCACAGAAAACAACACTAAACAAAAAAAAATCTGTATCTGAATGAGGTCTTAAAGGAAACCACATGTGTGCAGGTTTTTGCCATGTAATCTAAGGCTGCATGCTGTAGGGATAACACACAGATTTCAGCTTTGTATCTCTTATCATACTGTTTGCTTTTGTTTACCTGCTATGTTTGTTTTAGCTTCAGGGTGTTACATTGCTGGACTAGGTCAGCTAGCTGGCTAAAAGATCTAAAGTCACTGAGGCAAGCTTTATGAAAAACAAAATTTAAGGTAATGGGGGGGGAATTTGTTGTAAATATTCCGTGTGCTCTGGATGTGGCTGACGACAATCTCTCAGAGCTGAATGTGGCTCTTAAGGCAAGAAACTTTGGGGACCTCAGCAACTGCCTTTTCTATACTTGCCACATGAAAAAAAGTCAATGTGACCAGACAAGGTTTTCAATGATGGGCTCAGAATAAGCTTAGAATTAAAAATGGTCTACCCAAAAGTAAACCGAAGACAGGGGCGGACTGGCCCAGGTGGCAGGGGGGCAAGTGCCCCCTGGGCTGGTGGTATAGCCCACATCTAGGGCCGCCCCCCCACAGGAATGGGCCGGCCTGCGGCGCTTTGCGGCCTGGCGCGGCGATGCAGCAGCAGACGGCGCCGGTAAGTGAGCTGCGGCCTGAATATACTGATAGCACCCAACATCCCCCCCCGGTCATCAAAGATGTCTGATAGCACAAACCGGTTATCAAAGATGTCCGATAGCACCCCCACCCTCCGGTCATGAGAGATTTTCGGTAGCACCCCCCTGGTCCTCACCCGGGGCCAGAGGCACCAGCCAGCCCCTGACCGTAGACACGTAGACAGGTTCTTGCAGAATAACCACACTTGGACATTGTACAGCAGAAATAGATTGTTTAATTCGCAGTTTTGCCTCCATAGCAATACCATCTATTGACACTCAGCAATACCTTAATGAAGAGTTCTGTACCAGGTCATTATCGTCTCACTTTAATTGACGAACAATGTGAAACCCTAGGACAAAAAGTCAGTCTTCAATTCTCTGTAGAACGGGCGACTTTGAAAAAAAAAAAAATCAATGAAGATAATGAATGTCCAGATTTTTACCAGTCCTGGACTGTCTTCCTACATTCACCTGGCAACCAAGAAAATGGGCAGAAGCTGGTATCCTTGTAATTAATGTGCATTTAATGAACTTACAGGATGGAGGAGTGTAAAGAGTGAATTGCAGACCTCACTGTGCACACGAGCGCACACAATGGACTTCCCTGGTGTCTATTCATCGGGGCAGCAGCTGGTACATTACCGCCCGAGTGTCACCCAAATAATGGGGCTACTAGAGAAGAGGAAACCAGAGTTTGTTCATCTAAAACATTTATACAGGGGGCATCTGTACAGATATACACCATACACCACATTGTGAAAAATATCATTCTCATGTTGCGTCAGAACACCAAATTCTGACTGCTGTTCTATAAACAAGACCCAAGAGAATAGCACAAAATGAGAATATACCCTATAATAAAGTGCAAATAACATAGGGCACTTGGTTACCAGTTTGATCAGAGAGCATAAAAGTCACCCCAACGTGACAAGGACGATCATACTCTGCCTTATCTTACCTTATTTTGTGTCAGTGACATCAATGTGATTATGGGCCCCTTTACACGCTGAGACTTTCCAGTGATCCCACCAGCGATCTGACCTGGCCGGGATCGCTGGAAAGTCTCCATGCAGTCGATGATGAGCTGTCAAACAGGCAGACTCACCAGCGACCAGTCAGCAGCAACATCGTGGAAAGAATATAAACTATTCTTTCCACGATGTCGAGCTCCCGCTCCTGTCTTCTGACAGGTTGCGGTAAGCGGGAGCAGGCTGGTAACCATGATAAATAACGGGTATCTAGGCAGCGCGCAGCGCCTAGTTACCTGATGTATACCTTGGTTACCAGCCTTCTCCGCTTACAGGCTGGTATCCAAGGTACACAGCGGGTAACTTGGGACAGCAATGTGCTTAGATACCCGCTGTGTACCTTGGATACCAGCCTGGAAGCGGAGAAGGCTGTAACAAAGGTATACATCGGGTAACTAGAAGCTGCACACTGTTTAGATACCCATTGTTTACCATGGTTACCAGCATGGAGGTCGCTGATCGTTGGTCTCTCGCTGTCACACACAGCGGGGGCCTGATCGCTGCTACATGTCACACACTGAGACATCGCTGGAGAGTGTTAAGTCACAAAACCTGTGACGTTTCAGCAACATCGCTAGCGATCTTGCAGTGTGTGAAGTACCTTTAAGGGAAGAGAAGGACAATGCCAAACCTACAGCCACCTGTTCTGGGAAGCTATATAGGGGCAATGTCTAGCTCAGAGTATAAGACCACATCTCCATTTGCACAAAGAACACACATAAAAACAAAACAATGAAGTTGAGTATAAGATTGTATATGTGCAATAGGACAGGTGGCTGCGGGTTGGACCTGGTCCTACTCTGCCCTTATTCACAATGATGTCGCTATCGCATTGTAAGGAACTCGGTCACGTCATTTTTCAGTAATACTAATAGTGCCCTTGAATAGTGCCTGGGGAGCACTTTTAAAACATATAAAAATCATTACTATATCCTCTGTTGTTTTCTTGCTATAAGCATCTTCACACCTTGCAGGCAAGTTGGCTGCACTAGTCCGGTCCATTACTTGCACTGCCGACTAGTCAAAACTATGTAAATGTTAATTAAATATTCACACCTACCCAAGCAGGTATTCCCTCCCTCCCCCTGTGCTCAAGTCAGGCACTGAACATCTCATGCTTGTGCAAGCTGCTTCTGGGAGGGAGAGGTAGTAGTGGGGGAGGTGCTTGTTGCTCTGAGCACAAGCTGTAACTCTTGTAGTAACATCACTACAATGTGTGCTGTCTGTGAGAGATTTCTAGGTGTTTTTATGAACATTTATTTTCCAGCATACATGTAATGTGTGTATCAGCTGAGCAAATGAACAAATGTTCATATAAATACATAGAAATATCTCAGACAGCACACACTACACATATGGGTCAGATACATACAATGACCCTGCTTCATGCTGGAAGGAAATGAGGACAGAGCCACAGCTGCACAGCTTCTGCCAAGAGCACACATCTTTGCCCTCATTTCTATTCTGCAGTAAGTGCAGACATGACGGTATCTGCTGCCTGGAGAAGCACAGACAGAAAGACACAGAGACCCCCACGTGAGTGATTTCCACTGAACTTTCCAGGTGTCCATGCAGAGTAGGGCAGTGTATAGGATGTGACAGTGATGTCACTACATGAATATTATTTCCCTGGGGAGATGGAAGTAATCTCTTTTTTGGCAGTTTACACAGGATAGTATAAATAAGGGTGAGTATAAATAAAATACATGAAGAGAAAGAGCTTCACCAGAGGAGCTAGAAAATGATATCAATTACATATGGATTTTTGACCTGAAATATTCTCTTTAATACTAGAGTAGGACAGTCTCGATGGATACATTCTATCGCAGTGGATTGGCTTTTACTCTTTTTGATCAAACAGTGTTAACAAAGTTCCATATGTTATTTACATGTGTTACCACTATTTATTATAGGGTATATGCTTATTTTGTGTTTTTATTTTCTCTAGGGTTTTGTCTGTAAGATGGCCACGGTGTGAACGTACTGCTATTGCACAAATACAAACTTACACTTGGTTTCATTCATTTGTTTTTTTCTGCTATTCTTTAAAGCTGGTAGTTACCATTACCGGTCACAGGCAGAAAAGGCCCCTGGGCTAGAACAATGTAGGGGTCCTTTGCAGTCCAATAACTCATCATAATGCACAGTTCCATCAAATTTGGAGATGAAAACAGCCCCCTTACCTCTTGGGCTCCTGCGTGGTGCACAGGTTGCACCAATTGTATTTCAATCATTGATTTAAAAACGAGTTTCCCATAAACGTCCCCTTTAGATTGTATAAAAGTCAAGGTGAGCAAGTCTGTCAACCAACTAGTGTGTATGGTTACTAAAAATATGTAGAAGAAAAGACGGCACTCACCATTGATAGGTTTCTTTTAATCCATTTCTTTCTTAGAAAGTATAGGTTACATAACGTTTAAGTGGTGGGGAGGGAGGTGCGGGGAGGACGACGGGCGCACGTTTCACTTGGTTAGGCTTCCACGGGTCCTAACCAGGCGAAATGTGCGCCCGTCGCCTTCCTCGCACCTCCCTCCCCACCACTTAAACTTATGTTACCTACACTTTCTAAGAAAGAAATGGATTAAAAGAAACCTTCTATCAATGGTGAGTGCTGTCTTTTCTTCTAAATATTTGACTAAAGCTCTGTTCAGACTTGTGCAACACCTAACTGCAGGGAACGGAGACCAGCCTAAAATTAAATTCAGCCCTCTAGAGCCCAGATTCTTCCCTTTTGATGTGTATGGTTACTCCTAACTTCCCCCAACCAACGATATTGAGAGAAGTGATCCTTTTGGCAAATAATTCGTTGATTGATGAGTCTGAGAGTGGCTTAAGGTCCCGTCACACATAGCGACGCACCAGCGATCCCGTCAACGATACGACCTGTAGGGATCGCTGGTACGTCACTTTGGGGTCACTGGTGAGATGTCAAACAGTCAGATCTCACCAGCGACTCAGCAACGATCGGAATGATACAGAGGTCATTGGGAATTGTCACTCTCGGCGTAGTGTTTAGATCGTTGGTCATTGTCCCTTTCAAGCACAGCGATGCAGTGCTCTGAGCGGGAGCGCAACGACCAAGAAATGACCCAGAGCACTTTGTAATGATCAGGGATCTCACAGCAGGGGCCTGATCGCTGCTAAGTGTCACACGTAGCGAGATTGTTAGCGAGATCACAGTTACGTCACAAAACCTGCGACGTTACAACGATCTCGCTAACAATCTCGTTATGTATGACGAGGGCTTTACTGAGCTCAGTTTAATCAGGAGATCGCCGTCAGCCAAATAAGTGCTCCATAGTTATCTACAGTGTTTGGGCAGCTTTCACGTTTGCCACTTAAAGGTGTCATCTCAAGAGGAATATTGAATTTAAAAATAAACGTGAAGATTAACAATGGTCATACAAAATAATATGTTGTTCGTTCTCCAAGATGTCTGGAGCAACCTCCCTGCCGAGTACCTTCAAAAACTGTGTGTAACTAGAAAAATTGACGCTGTTTTAAAGGCAAAGGTGGTCATGAAATACTGATAGGACTAGGATTTCTTTTTTTTACTTCTTTCATTTTCATTTTGTCAGTCAATAAAGATAAGTCATCAAAGGGAATCTGTCAGCAAGCTTTTGCTTTGAAAGTACCATGATGTAGGGCAGAGACCCTGATTCCAGTGATGGTCACTTACTAGAATGTGTTCTGCTGTTTCAGTAATATTAGTGTTTTATCAGCAGATGATTAACACTATAGGACAAAGTGTCTGGTGCCTCATTGTCCAACCCTGCACCCAGCACTGATTGGCAGTCTTCTGTGTACATTCTAAAATGACAGACAGCTGCCAATCAGTGATGTGGGTAGAGTTATACAGGGCTCAGTATTCTGAGCTCTGCTAGATATGCAGCAGAGAAAACTGTGATTCCATCAGAACTGCTGCACCCAGTAAGTGATACATCTCTGGAATCAGGCTCTCTGTCCCTACATCACACAGATGTCAGATTTTATAGCAAAAACCTGCTGACAGATTGCCTTTAACACTTCTAGATTTTTTGTTAATACACACCTGCCTGCACAGTATTGAATATAGTGACTATGTGTGATGTCTGTCCAAGGCACAAGGCAAAAAGGAGTATCTTGGCTATGAAAGGGTTGCAGTACAGAGACAGGAATAGCAGTCAAGCAAGGTCAAACCTGGGAGGTTAGGAAAAGGACAAAATCAGGATCCGTTAGACTATTCAGGGAGCGGGTCAAAACCAAGAAGCATCCAAAAAACAGAATGGGGTAGAACAGGAAAACACCAACATAACACAGGATACTAGAAACGAAAAGCTATTTCTGGCAGCTTCCTGCAGAAAGCTGAAGTAGGTGTGGTGCTTTCCAATAGGCTGGAGCTAGCAGTTAATGACTCCAGCTGGACAGCACACACTCTGTCAGACTGTGAAGTACTGCAGGTCCCAGCCACTGTAACCTTAGTGGATTGTGGAGACTGCCGCTCACCAGAGATTCTGGCTTTAACTTCTCCATCACCATCACAGGGTGAAAATGACGATGTCTGATGATGTCGACGAGGCAGACTCTAGTGGGGATATCACACTATTTTTACATTTAAGTGACTAGGATTACTTCCGTTCACATTTACCATCTCTTCTATATGGCCAGGAGGCAGCCATGAAGACTTCTTCAGGCCACTTTACAAACACACCAACTACATTGTCCAACTTCTGACCAACTTGCTGGTTGCAGTGAAATCATGGACACACATTGTTTCCATTGTACACAGTCACAAAATGGAGCAATGTGTCCATGATTTCACTGCAACCAGCAAGTTGGTCAGAAGTTGGACAAAAGATTGGTGGTGTAAAGTGGCCCTTCCAGCCACTACTTGCATCTGCAGTGATTAGAACACCACATTTTCAACTACATAGTTTCTGCACCAAAAACCTGAGTGTGGCAAAAAAAAAATTATGCGTACAATATTCAAAATGCATCCAAAATGTGGAAAAAACGTAGCAAGCCTCAAAATCAGAGCAGGAATAAAACATCATTTGCATCAGATTTCAGAAATCTCATTGATTATCCGGATACTGCATAAAATACAAAGCAAAAGTGCCATGTGTGAACCAGGGCTGTGGAGTCGGTAAGCCAAACCACTGACTCCGCAACTCCGCCGCCACTCCGCCACTCCTCCACAACTCCGCCACTCCTTCCCAACTCCGCCTCTCCTCCACAACTCCGCCTCTCCTCCACAACTCCGCCTCTCCTCCACAACTCCGCCTCTCCTCCACAACTCCGCCTCTCCTCCACAACTCCGCCTCTCCTCCACAACTCCGCCTCTCCTCCACAACTCCGCCTCTCCTCCACAACTCCACAACCCCCGGTGTGAACCCACCCTAATAAGCCAAATAACCTAGTCCATATTATTTTTTAATAAAACAAAAATAACAAATTGAACAAAAAGATTAAAGTAATTCCAAACCTCTAGGCATCACAGAGCTTGTTTATTAACCTATTCATTACTTACAGGCGGCATCAAGCAGCAACTACGTGACTAACACGACAGGGTTTCCTTTGTCGCACACAATATTACTTTGCCTTTTGCCACTTCTCCATTCTGTGATTTTTCAGAGTGAAATGTCTTTTTTTTCTTTTCTTTTTTTTTTTCACAGCACTACATTAAGAATTGAAAAAGTATTATGGAGCATTAGTCGTCTATTATATTTTACTGCATTAACTTCTCTAACTGAAGCACTGGGTGCAGGATGTGTATAAAATCGGAGAGGTGAAAATGGACCCCCTCGCTTCAGCTGAAAGCGCTGGCCGACACTAGAGAAAGTCTAGCTTGCTGTAGAATATATTCAGACCTGCTGCGTACAAAAGACGGAGACTGTTAATAGGCCAAAATTAACTAAGTAACCCAATCCAAAAAGTGTGTATTACCAAGACTCTGTTCACTGCATTATTCTTTTTTTTTTTTGGCTAATGTCACATACTTTTTTTCTTTTACTTTTTTTATTGGCTTTTGTGCCTTTTATTAATAATATATTTGAGGGCTTTTTTGGTGCTTTATTCACATGACAATAGGAAAAATTCACATAGAAAAAACTGCATAAAACAATTGTTTTTTTAAGGAATGGGTCATTTTTCTACTTGAATTAATCCAAGTTGTCATATTTGGATCTTTTATTTTTCCATGCAGAAAAGGCTCATGCATTGGCACGCTGAATCTTTCTCCAAGCTGAAAAAAATATAACTACGGTAATAGGAAAATTATTCAACAAGTATTTGAAACTTTTTTTTTTTTTTTTTTTAATATTGATTCTGGTGCAGAAATTGATATGAGTTAAAAACTCCAATTAACACTCTGCATGATTTGTAATGTGAAAAAATGTAGAGTGGTGGCTCAGTGGTTAGCATTGTACGGCGGCTCAGTGGTTAGCACTGCCGCCTTGCAGCACTGGGATCCTGGGTTCTAATCCCACCAAGGACAACATCTGCAAGGAGTTTGCATGTTCTCCCAGTGTTTGCGTGTGTTTCCTCCGACACTCCAAAGACATACTGATAAGATGTTCAGATTGTATAGATCCTATAGACTGTGAGCCCTCGAGGACAGGATCTCTGCCCTACCGTACCTGTACGATTTAATTGTTATTTTTATGTTCTTGTTTTCGTCTGCCCCTACACATGTAAAGTGCCATGGAACCAATGGCGCTATATAAATTTGTAATAATAATAATAATAATAATACAATTGTGAGCCCCAATACGGACAGCGATGATAATGTCTGCAAAGAGCTATGGAGTAAATTATGCTATATAAGTAATGCATAACATATTAACCCCTTAACAACGGCCATACTACTTTAGACTTTGACATTTCAGGGCATTTCTTCCTTTCTGACGTCTAGATCAAAAAGCCTGTAGTCTGCAAACCCCCGCCTCACAGACAGAAAATCTACGGGGTTTCAGGTATTCAGAGTGGCCGAGACCCCGGAGATTATGAATCGGACCGGTTTTCCCCATTCCCCGATCACTTGATCGCTGGTATAGCCCATAAAGTAAATGACAGCGCCGGTTGAAAAATAATGTTTTTCCCATCTAACATGACCAAACATGTTAGATAGGACAGAAATGTCCTTTACTGGTACTGTCAGATGTCCCCCCTGCCCTCCAAAATGGCAGGCGCAATCACAGAAAAAAGCCACCTCCTCTTGATTTCTCTCTCATTTGGCATGTCAGATGGGGAGAATAGTCCTTTCCAATCCCCTCCCCCTCAGTCGCTGTGGTCATTACAGATCAGGATCCTCGGGTCACACAGGGGTCAAGTGTGATCTCATGGAGGTCACTGTGGGATCACACTTGCCCCCTGTATGACCTGAGGATCCTGACCTGTAATAACCTCACTAAGATCACTACAGCTCAGTCTTCTGGCAGGCTGCCTGCTCTTACAGCATACGGGGGATTGCCCCATATGCTGTAAAACTGAGATTTGTCAAGGGACCTCCCACTGGACTACTTTGGATTTTGGGGGGGATTTTTTTTTAAATTTTTCAATACATTTGTGCCTTTACTGATTTGGTTAGTAATGTTGGGCATCTGATTGATGCCTCAACATTACTAATGTCTGGGCTTGATGCCAGCAGACATTACCCAGATGGCATCAACCCCAAATACCATTACCTCATCTGCCACTGCACCAGGGAAACAGGAAGAGCCAGGGCAAAGCACCAGGATTGGCGCATCTTATGATGGTGCCAGTTCTGGGGTAGCTGCGGCCTGCTATATTTAGGCTGAGGAGGGCAAATAGTTACAGCTCTTCCCGCCCTGAGAATACCAGACCCCACCCCAGCTCTTGGCTTTACCTTGGCTGGTTTTACAAAATGGAGGGGACCCTACACAGTTTTTTCTAAATTATTTGTGACTAAATAATTTGAAAAAAATAGCATGGGGTGACCTCTGTTTTTGATTACCAGCCAAGGTAAAGCTGTCAGTGGTGGTCAGCAGGCTGCAACCCTCAGCTTTACCCTAGCTGGCGATCAAAAATAGGGGGGATCCTATGTGTTTTTTTGTTTTGTTTTTTTTTTCAATTCTTTTTTTCACTAGATACAAGGCTACACACACTTTGGTGCCACATGAAAGGCACTAAAGGGAGCAAGCTTACAATATATATGGGGGACATTATATATCTGTTTGACATCTGTCTAGCTAGCTAGCTTTTCTAGCTTTTTAGAGCATGTACAAAATTATGTAAAAAAATAAAAACATATGTGTTTTCTGTGTGTGGTCCATGTGCTGCAGGTTTTTTTCGCACCCAATGACAAGATTGGTGACATACGCAGCCATGCTGCTATTTACATCACACGCGGAATTTTGAACAGGAAAGAGTAGCAAATATGCTCTAACCTATTGACGCAAGTGCATTGAAATGTTTTGTCGCATTGCACTAGCAGACTTTATACATAGATGTGAGTCAACTCTAATGGTACCTTTACACGCCGCGACGGCAGGCTGGATACATCCCGCTACAGGCTACAAATGTAGCTTGTAGCGCCAATGTAGCCCGTCGTAGCGGCGTCTGAAGACGTGACGATACAGCCGGCAACAGATACATCTGTTTCCTAGCTCTGCTCGAAAACTGATGGCTACAACGCCGATGGTAGCGAGCTGTATCGGCGTGTAAAGAAGCAACGGAAGGGAACTCGGGACAGCCTGCGATGTAGCTAAGGCGTGACCCTGGCTCCGTGTTACCGCGCCCCATGTGCGATCATTGGTGGAAGATGGTGCGTTACGATTGGTTGTCACCGCACAGGGCGGCATATTTAAGGAGCTGACGAGTCACACTACACAATTGCTCGAGCGTCAAATATTAATCAGCCTCCTGCGATGCCTGGCCAATCATGGTATTATTGCTTTGTCCTATCAGCGTACGGACGTCTCGTAATCCACAATTGTAGCACGCCTATGTGCTGTCCCTGCTGCACCAGGTACGCCCATGGTAGCTGGTTGTAGCGGCGTGTAAATGAGCTACAGCTGGCTACTTGAGACACCCGGCGATGTAGCTAGCTATAGATGTAGCGTGGCGTAGCGCATCTTGTCGCGGCGTGTAAAGGTGATGCGTTGACCGTTTGTAACCGTTTGAGCGTGCTCGTGCACGTGAAGTAGCGGGATGTATCCAGCCTGCCGTCGCGGCATGTAAAGGTACCTTAAGGGTATGTCCGCACAATCAGCATTTGCAGTGGTTAGGACGCAGTGTGTTACCACTACGTCCAAACCGCTGCGTTGTACAGTACAAGCCCAGTGGATGGGACTTACAGAAATCTCGTGTCCACTGTGCTTGTTTACTCTGCAGCATTAACTGAACCGCAGGACAGCTTTCTATGCGCTTGTCTACAGCATGTCAATTTAGTGCTGCCAAGTCTGAGACGATATCTGTGTGAATGCGGGGAAAACTATCGTGTCCTGAACGCAGATCGTGGACACAGGGCAGCTATGTTCACCCGTGGAGATCCCCGGTATCCCTGCAGGAGGAGACACTCTGTTCAGGACTCAGTGTCTCCGGAACATGTGCATATATCCTAAAAGTGAGAAATTTAGTGTGAAAAAAGACTTCAATATGATGACCTATTGTTATCAAATTATGTGAAGTACCTGCGACTTCAAAATGCTCACAATACCACTGGCTAAAATCCTTCAGGGGTCTACTTTCGCTAGTTTCCAAAATGGGGTCATTTGTGGGGCATTTCTGCCGTTAAGGAACCCTAGGGGCCCTTCAAATGCAACATGGTGCCCACAATTTATTTCAGCTTTTCCAAAATTCAAATATTCTTCCTTCCACTCCGAGCCCCCCCCCCTCCATTTGCCTATAGAGAGGTGTCTGACCACATGTAGGGTATCACCACTTCCATATAAAAGGGGTACAAACTGTGGGGTCCACGTTTTGGTGCTACCTCTTTTAAAAGCGAGAGATTTGATGCTAAAGCAATAGTTTTGTAATTAAAAAAAGACAATTTGCAATATGATGACTTATTGTTATCAAATTCTGTGTAGTACCTGTGAGTTCAAAATGCTCCCTATACCACTGGATAAAATACTTGATGGGTCTAGTTTCCAAAATAAGGGTCATATGTGGGGGGTTTCTGCTGTTTAGGTACTTTAGGGGCCCTGCAAATGTGACATGGTGCCCACAGTCTATTTCAGCCAAATTTTATGTTCCAAATAGCGCTGCTTCCCTCCCAATAGTCCCAACAGAGGTTTTTGACCACATGTGGGGTATCGTCGCATTCAGAAGAAACTGGGTAACAAACTTTTTCATTCATTTTGTCGTGCTATCCCTTGTAAAAGTGAATAAATTGAGGCTAAAGCAAAACTTGTAGGTAAAATGTAAATTTATTTTTTCCACTTTGCATTCATTGCACCTGAAGGGTTAGTAATCTTCTTCAATGGGGTTTTGAGTAGTCTGAGGGGTGCAGTTTTTGGAATGGTCTCACTTTTGGGTGTTTCCTATGATATAGGCCCCTCAAAGTCACTTAAAATATGATTTCTAGAGTTATATCCTCAAAAAGTGACACTGGTCAGAAATGTAAAATTTGGTCTGGTCATTACGGTCAAAATTGGCTCCGTCACTAAGGGGTTAGGGCACTAAACATTAAACCAGTGTTTTTCATTTCCCCACTGGAGCGGTGCTGTAAATCCAAGTCCCCTGTCCCTGTCTGATACTCACCCTCCACCACCTTTATCCTACTCCAGCAGAGCTCAGGTCGGTCTCCGGTGATTTGTGACCTGCCGGCTCTCTCCAGCATACCATTGGAGCGCAGGGGGTCACAACTCATTGCAAGTCTATTGGAGCCTCATTATTGCTCTCAGAGATGCATTGAGAGCTTGTGGCATAACTACTGTCTTCCTGCCAGCCAGACGTTACTGGAAGAAGATAACATTGCGGAACCGGAGTGCCGTTGGTAAAAGGTGAAGCCGCCGGAAGGGGAGGATAAGACACAGGGCAGCGGCTTAGATTTAAAGGGAACCTGTCACCCCCTTTGGCCATTTTAAACTGTGGCCACCAGCTTACCTATTATGTAAATGGGGTTCTAGTAAACCCTCTATATGCCCAGACTGGCCCCTCATACCTGAAGTATGAACTTATATTGTGCCCAGAACTGGCCTCCTATTTAGACCAGGAGGCTGCTATTTAGTACACGCGGATAAAGTCCTTGCCACCCTCCTGAGCTGAAAAACCCGCCCTGCACTTTTTAAAATTCCCGCCCCTCTTCTGGCCAGCGCATGAGTGACATGCGCATGAGAAGCACTCGTGCCGGCGCAGTGAAGCGGGTGTCCGCGCTCCATTGAACAGTGCCGATGTCTTGAGAGACTTCACAAATCTCATGGGATGTTGGTACTATGCATGGACACCCGCTACACTGTGCAGGCGCGAGTGCAGCTGTCACTCAAGCGCCGATCACAGGAGGGGCGGGAAATTTTGGGTTTTGCAGCCTGGAGGGGACGCGAGGACTTTATCCATCAGGTCTAAACAGCAGCCTCCCGATGTCAGTAGAAGGCCAGCGCTGGACACAATATAAGTTCATATTTCAGGTGTGAGGGGCCAGTCTGGGCACATAGAGGGGTTACTAAAACCCCATTTACATAATGTGTAAGCTGGTGGGCCACCGTTTAAAATGCCCAGAGGGGGTGACAGGTTCTCCTTAACACCTTAATGACAGCCTTACGTCCCTAGACGTCAGTCTGTCGTTACCCGGTGTTTGAAGTGAGCTCCGGCGTGGAGCTCACTTCAAACCTACGACATCTCAGCTGATCTCACTAGCTGAGATGTCGGACTAACAGCACCAATCGGTCCCGCCACCGATCGGCACTGTTTAACCCCTTAGATCCCGCCATCAATCTCTGAGAGCGGGATCTAAGGGAGCAGGAGGGTGCAGCGTGCGCTTACCCGGCTCCAGGGGAGATCTCGCAATAGTATCGCAAGATCTCCCGTGCTGACGTGACAGGCCAGGGTCCTGGCTTGACCCCGAAGCCTGTCACGGAGCACTTCCGGGTTGTGGTTGGCAGGGGCTGCCAACCACAACAGGTCCGCGATTCTGACAGATGCAGATGAGCTGCAGCTCATCTGTATGTGTCAGAAGCGATCAGACTGTGCAGGTGCATGCCTCTCTATGGGGCTGTGTAAAAGTAAGAATCAATAAGCAAATAAAGTTTTTACAAAGTTGAAAAAAACCAAAAAAAAAACATAAAAGTTCAAATCACCCCTCTTTTCTCCCATCCACAATAAAAGTATTAAAAAAAAAAAAAAAAATACATATATTTGGTATCGCCGCGTTCAGAATCGCCCGATCTATCAATATAAAAAATCAAATAATGAGAGCCATAAACTACGTAGCGCAAAAAATGGTTCAAACGCCAAAATTACGTTTTTTTGGTTGCTGCAATAATGCTAAAACTGCAATAACGGGCGATCAAAACAGCACATCCACCCAATTATGGTATCATTAGAAGCGTCAGCTCGAGACGCCAAAAATAAGCCATCACCCAGGCCCAGATCCCGAAAAATGAGGACGCTACGGGTCGCAGAACATGGCGCAAAAAGTGCAATGTTTTTTTTTTTCATGCTTTTGAATTTTTTTTACCACCTAGATACCAGTAAAGGTATACGTTTGGTATCTACAAACTCGTACTGACCCGAGCCATCACAAGGTCATGTCGGTTTTACCATATAGTGAACACGGCGACTAAAAAACCCAAAAAACAAGCGTGTAATTGCGCTTTTTTTGCAATTTCACTGCACTTGGAATTTTTTTTGCAATTTCCCTGTACATTATATGGTAAAACAAATTATTGCATCTGAAAGTACAACTCGTCCCGCAAAAAATAAGCCATCATATGTCTATATTGACAGAAAAATAAACAAGTTATGGCTCTTGGAAGCAGCGAAAAAAAGAAAATGAAAAATGACAAATTTCTTCGTCACTAAGGGGTTAAGGCACCACTCAAGTGCTGAAAAACTTTCCAGATACCACTACTACTTTAAAAAAATAAAATAAAAGAGTGGAAGAGAAAAAGAAGGCTACGTGTTGACAGAGTATTTTGAGGCATTTTTTGGAGCAGAAACTAAAATAACCGTATAACCATATAAGCTTCATTTATAACCTGGTCTAATCAGTATATGATACACAAGCAACACAATACAAAGATGTTAATGTAGTAAATATAACCAGCACTCTATTAAACTCTAGTGCACTATAAGGAGCCGGTGAAACACACAACGCCACTACTGTACCTGAATCTTATATACAGCTTTACAACATGAATAAGTACGGTAAGTAAAATTGAAAGTCAACTATTTCAAAGATTTATAGTTTATGCCTAGGATACACTGACAACAGACCCCTACACCACCTCATCCATTTATTGTATCTTAGCATACCACAAAGACAAAAGGTAACCACTGCACATGAGCCGCAGAGCACTACCTCACAACTAAAACAAGTAAGGCCAGTTTAACATTAGCGTTTGTCAACGCAGCGTTCCGAACGCAGCCAAACGCATGCGCACTGCGTTCCTATGTTTAACATGGGAACGCATGGTGCCTGCGTTTGGTTGCGTTTGGATGTGCATAATTTGTGCGCCCTCCTCCCTCAAAACGCAACATGTTGTATATTTCGTGCGTTCGCGGGCGCTTGTTTTATCAGCAAGTGACCGCAAGTGCACAAAAATGCATGGATCTCAATGGATCTGCAGTGTCCTCCGCATGACAGCACAGGAGAACGCTGCAGATCACTTTGAAATCTCTCCCGGTGGCCGCCGCTGATCTCCCGGGAGATCAGTGGCGGCCACCAGGAGATCAGCCGGAGCAGCTGGTGATGTCCTGGGCACGGCCGCCGCTAATCTCCCGACGATGTCGGCACGGGAGATTTGAAGAAACAACTAATTTGACAGCTGTTTAAATCTCTCGCACCGATATCACGTATTCGGTGTCGGCACGGGAGGTTTAAACAGCTGTCAGATCAGGTATTTCTTCAAATCTCCCGCGCCGACACGGTCGGGAGATCAGCGGCGGCCGGGAGGAGGAGGATCTTCGCTGCTGATCTCCACCTCCCAGCCGCCACCAAGATGGCTCATTGGCTGACTGGGCACCATACTGATGTGAAGCCATTTGGAGAATCTCCGCTGTGTTCACATCCAGTATGGCAGCGTTTGCAATGCGTTTGCGTCTGCATGCCCTCCGGCCTAAAGTGACATTTTTAGTCAAGTGCCCATAGGTTTTGATTTTTATTTAAAGTCACGCCATGACACAATAAGTCGTTTGTCTTAATAGATACCTATCACTTGAAGCACCTTAAGAACATACACAACAACCACCACTCTCCTATAAAGTCTGAGTTAATTACCCTATAATTAGGAGGTAAGAACAGAAAAAGTTTGTAAGAAGGAATATATATTGTGTTTCAAAAAAGGAGAATAAAAGAGGACCATTTCTCATTTAGATCCACCTCAAAAGTAACACCTAGAGGAAAACCGTAAGAACCGACAATACATAGGACACACCTAACGGGAGGGCATGTGAAAGCCAGATCCAGCTCTATTGAAGCCCATTCTATTTTTTGCCGCAATGCTCCACATCTGATGACATCAGGCTTTTTAACGATCTACAAAATCGCAACATTGTGGATCCAAGGAGGAGGTGAAAAGGACGCATTTATAAGGATCCGCCGTAAACCTTATGCCACCCCACATGTGCCTGCATCCCCATTCTAAGTCTATGGAGACAGGCCTGATCAGGTAGCATCAAGTTTTGGTCAGATTAGGACGTGGACAAAACAATGCAAGCCTGAAACCACCCTAAAGCACAAACCATCTCCTAAGACCCCTAAAATCTGGCGTCAACTGATCTTCACATAAATGTTTTTTTTTAAAAAAAGGTGCCAATATAGAGAATTAATTTTCAGAGAAGCGCTGTGTGTAAAGGCAGCTGACAAAAGGAAAAAACATTAGGCTGATGACACACAAAGGCGGTATGATCAACGAGGCGCAAAAACCATTTACAATCTAGTGGGCGCCTTAGTGTGCTGAGAAAAAGTATTTCAACGGCATGTAAAGTTTACAAAGTTAATATGTAATATTGTCACTTGAGGGAAGTACAAGGGTCAACCTTAAATTCTTACACTAAGATTTGGTAATTCTTTTTGGTGACCCCAAAGAAAATAAGGTCGTGCAATTTCATCACATAGTCTGAAAGTTTGACTTTTTGGGTTTTATTTGGGTTGTCTTACGGGCCAAACATGAATTTAGTCTCTGTTCGTAAAGTCTAACGTCTATCCAGGGACTCTTCAAGCAGTCAGAAGGGGTCAGGAAGAAGGTGACCTGGGTCACTACAATTTAAGAATATAATATATCAACTAGAATATCTAACTATATGCATCAAATGAAGAGAGAAGAGTTAAGACCGTGCTGCCATCGAAAGAAGACTTCAAACGAATCCTCAACATTCATCTAATCAGTATAAATCTATAGATTTATTCTACGCGTTTTGGAGTAAAGAGGTGTCCTTCAGGACACCTAGAATTGTGATTGTACTGAAGGAGTTCAATCTTTGTTTATTAAACATAACAGCGAAAAAAGGGAACATTCATACACTCATAAACCATAAAACATTACAAGTTATAGGCCTGTCAACATTGCAACTTTTCGGTTTCCTTAGCTCCGTCAACTTAAAAGTTGGTGAACAGCAATAGAACTATAGTGTAAGTCCTGGTAGAGTGTTTTCACGAGTTCACTCAATAGTCCACAAATGTTTTAGCAAAACCACCAGTAGCTGGATACATTCTGCCCCAGCTCCACCCATTTTGGCAATGCTGGCCAAGACTATCATTAAAAAACGCCAAAAGTCGCAAAGAATTGTGACTTTTCAAAGTATTTCACACCAGATTAATCACTTAATGCATCGTGCCCGCAATACTGAGGGGAACAAAGCCGGGTCTGGCAAGTCATGTTATCACGCACGCGGGGCGGTATAACATGCTAAGTGGACGGTCCTGTCGTGGAACTAACGCCCCTCGACTAGTCAAAGTCCTAATTTGCATATGACAAACTGACTTTAGAAATACTTTTTCTAGAGATCTATTTATGTATGCAAATAGATGAAAGGTCAGATAGGCAGAGAATTTTGACATATTACCACAATGGTTGGTGGTTCGGGGGCAAAGAAGACCTGACAAGCTGCTTTTAAAGCGTAACCGACATTTTAATTTTTATTTAATAATAATGATGAGCAAGTGATTTTAATTAACTTTCAAATATACTTTTATAAGAGAATTCTGGTTGGTTACCATTCATAAACTTTCCACAAGGTGTCTCAACTAGACTGTGTGTGAAACAGACATATGTTCATTCTCAGTCAGATCCGTCTTCCCACTGAATACGGGGCACATTACCATATAAGGAAAAGGGGTGTGGGCTACACAGTGTGAGCTCCTGACTGGTGAGGAAACAATGTATCAGACTGCAGCACTGAGCTAAGCAAGGTCAGGATGTAAACTACTCTTTACAGTCTTAGGGCCCCTTTACACGCGGCTACAGGTGGCTACAGGTAACTTACTGGTTGCAGTGAAATCATGGAGAGATTATTCCATTTGTACACAGCAACAAGATAGAACCTTGTCTCCATGATTTCACTGCAACCAGTAAGTTACCTGTAGCCACCCTAGAAATGTAGCCGCGTGTAAAGGTACCCTCAGGCTACCTTCACATTTGCGTTCCCCTCTGCAGCATTCTGCGGAGGGGATCCGCAATGTGACCGCAGCACCGCAAGCCCCTATCTTTATAATGGGAGCGCACGGTGCTGCGCTTGACAGCGCAGGACCGTGCGCACCCATTCACTGCCATGTGATGCCTGCGCAGAAATCACCCAGTCTCGTCCGCACCATAAATGCAACATGTCACGTTCGTGGTGCGGACGAGACTGGGTGATTTCTGCGCAGGCATACGCCTGCGCACAGATCACATGTGGCAGTGGATGGGTATGCACGGTCATACGCAGCACCGTGCGCTCCCATTATAAAGATAGAGGCTTGCGGTGCTGCGCTCACATTGCGGATCCCCTCCGCAGAACGCTGCAGAGGGGAACGCAAATGTGAAGGTAGCCTTATCTCTTCTGTCATTTGGCCCCACATAGCTCAGTCACAATCTCGGTTAACCCCTACTCTGCTGGCTCCCCAAACAGCTCAGTCAGGATCTCTGTTAACCCCTTCTCTGCTGTCACATTGCACTGCTCCCTATCAGCTGCTGGATATGTCCACACAGCCATAAAATGCAGCTTCAAAAGAGCACAGAAAAATGTGAGAAAATAAGTCATATGGCACAAAAAAGCATCATCTTAGCTGCTATGTGACGCATTAACAACTAGTGTAGTATTTTTTTTTTTTCAATGAAATGACATGTACACTTTAAGAGTAGTAGATAGTCTTACAGTCACATGGCATGAAAATTTATTTAGCGTAGGGTCTCACTTGCAGGACAGCGTCTAGACTCTCACAGGAAAAGGTAGGGTCTCACTTGCAGGATAGCTAGGGTCTCACTTGCAGGATAGCGTAGGGTCTCACTTGCAGGATAGCGTAGGGTCTCACTTGCAGGATAGTGTAGGGTCTCACTTGCACGACAGCGTAGGGTCTCACTTGCAGGACAGCGTAGGCTCTCACAGGACAGCGTAGACTCCCACTTACAGGCCAGCGTAAGCTCTCACTTATAGGATAGCGTAAGCTCTCATTCACAGGATAGCATAGGGTCTCATAGGATAGTGTAGGCTCTCAGAGGATAGCGAACGGTCTCACAGGATGGCGTAGGGTCTCACAGGATAGCGTAGGGTCTCACAGGATAGCATAGGGTCTCACAGGATAGCGTAGGGTCTCACAGGATAGCGTAGGGTCTCACAGGATAGCGTAGGGTCTCACAGGATAGCGTTGGGTCTCACAGGATAGCGTAGGGTCTCACAGGATAGCGTAGGGTCTCACAGGATAGCGTAGGGTCTCACAGGATAGCGTAGGGTCTCACAGGATAGCGTAGGGTCTCACAGGATAGCGTAGGGTCTCACAGGATAGCGTAGGGTCTCACAGGATAGCGTAGGGTCTCACAGGATAGCGTAGGGTCTCACAGGATAGCGTAGGGTCTCACAGGATAGCGTAGGGTCTCACTTGCAGGACAGCGTAGGGTATCACTTGCAGGACAGCGTATGGTCTCACTTGCAGGACAGCGTATGGTCTCACTTGCAGGACAGCGTAGGCTCTCACAGGACAGCGTAGACTCCCACTTACTGGCCAGCGTAAGCTCTCACTTATAGGATAGCGTAAGCTCTCATTCACAGGATAGCATAGGGTCTCATAGGACAGTGTAGGCTCTCACAGGATGGCGTAGGGTCTCACAGGATGGCGTAGGGTCTCACAGGATGGCGTAGGGTCTCACAGGATAGCGTAGGGTCTCACAGGATAGCGTAGGGTCTCACAGGATAGCGTAGGGTCTCACAGGATAGCGTAGGGTCTCACAGGATAGCGTAGGGTCTCACTTGCAGGACAGCGTAGGGTATCACTTGCAGGACAGCGTATGGTCTCACTTGCAGGACAGCGTATGGTCTCACTTGCAGGACAGCGTAGGCTCTCACAGGACAGCGTAGACTCCCACTTACAGGCCAGCGTAAGCTCTCACTTATAGGATAGCGTAAGCTCTCATTCAGGATAGCATAGGGTCTCATAGGACAGTGTAGGCTCTCACAGGATGGCGTAGGGTCTCACAGGATGGCGTAGGGACTCACAGGATGGCGTAGGGTCTCACAGGATGGCGTAGGGTCTCACAGGATGGCGTAGGGTCTCACAGGATAGCGTAGGGTCTCACAGGATAGCGTAGGGTCTCACAGGATAGCGTAGGGTCTCACAGGATAGCGTAGGGTCTCACAGGATAGCGTAGGGTCTCACAGGATAGCGTAGGGTCTCACAGGATAGCGAAGGGTCTCACAGGATAGCGTAGGGTCTCACAGGATAGCATAGAGTCTCACAGGATAGCGTAGGGTCTCACAGGATAGCGTAGGGTCTCACAGGATAGCGTAGGGTCTCACAGGATAGCGTAGGGTCTCACAGGATAGCGTAGGGTCTCACAGGATAGCGTAGGGTCTCACAGGATAGCGTAGGGTCTCACAGGATAGCGAAGGGTCTCACAGGATAGCGAAGGGTCTCACAGGATAGCGAAGGGTCTCACAGGATAGCGTAGGGTCTCACAGGATAGCGTAAAGTCTCACAGGATAGCGTAGGGTCTCACAGGATAGCGTAGGGTCTCACAGGATACCATAGGGTCTCACAGGATACCATAGGGTCTCACAGGATACCATAGGGTCTCACAGGATAACAGATTTCCTCATTTACACGATGCCACCTGACTATGATGCAGTCAAACTCGCTCCATCATGAAAATGTTTGATTTTTTAAATAGATTTTTTAAAATAGATTGCAAATTGATTGCATGTTAATAAACTTGCACTCAAATTGTAAAACTTCAGCCGCTGAAACAGAGCATGATTTTTCCTGCATTAGATGGTGCCTTGTTGGATATGTGAAGGATGCTACTCTTAGCCGTCCTAGTCCTCAAGGATATAGAGATATTAGATACATTTTTTCATCACACATTTATATCTAGTGTGGGTGCTTACAAGTGATTTATAGGACTGGCGACAGATCAACTTGTACAGGAAAAAGCCCCAACCGAAGACATCACAATCCAATTTAGAAAACATGGTCTACAACGAGGTTCTAGACTGCACCAAACACTAGATGAGTCCAGAATAGCGCTTCTATATTTGCTTTGTAGTTTAAAGCATAAAATCTGGCAAACAGCCCTATATTAACATCAACGGCTAATACATAACACAGTCACCTGCTGTTATCCTCATGTAGCACCATTTGAAATGCTAATTGCACTTCATTTAATGCTCATGAGCTCACATTCACCACCTGGCACGCTCCGCCAAGGATGGATTGCAATATTACACTAAATAAATGGCAAGCAAAATACTTAAACATCAATAAAAAAAACAAAAAAAAAAAAACTATGTTAGATAAACATTTGGATACACGCGCTCATTTTAACATTCTCCGCGGATCCCCAAGTGCTCGATGCATGAAATCTTTTGGCACGAAACTGAAGGCTTCTTTACACCTAAAGCAGAGGTCGGTGATGCGGCTGCTGCTCAGATAGTAACTGCTAGGATGTTATGTGAATATTGCCTTCTGTGCATTTTTATTTATGGTTGCGCATATCTGTACCATAGAACGACGTGGTTCTTACAGAAGAATATTTGTGAAGGAATCTAGATTGTGCAAGGCAACGATATTTCTACATATGGCACATGGGAAACTAATATTGACTATAAATATGTAAAGGTACGCTCCAGTAAAGACATTTCTACTGGTCGGAGCCATTCCTCTACCTTTTAGAATGGCCACTTGATAATAAGTTGATCACATGTGTTCCCTTATTTCTGTACCAATATTGTGATCCCCTTTCTTTTGTCCTATTCGTAACGAACACTTTCCCAATATACTTCTACTTACTACTCTGTCCCTGCAAGATTATCTCTCTGCGCCACGTAAATACCTTAATTGTTTGCTCCTTCTGGGCTGGAAACCGGATCAGACCAACTGAGCAGGGCACGTCACTTGTGGAGGCAGGACTGCCTCTCTGTGAGTTACAACAGTCCGTGCACACATGCCCAGATCACACTTCACACTGCTCTCAGCCCCCATCAATGACGTGCTCTGCTCAGTTGGTCCGATTCCAGTCTCCAGACTGAAAGGATCCAAGCTAGAACATCAATAGAGATATTTACGAGAGTCAGACAGATAAGATTACAGGAGCAGGGTAGGTAGCAGAAGTATATTAGAAAAGTTAGTTAGGACAAAAGAAAAGGGGTCACATTCGTCTTGGAAAACCTCTTTAGGGCTCGGACACACTCATTCGGACGAGACTCGGAAAGGGCTTTAGCTGCGACCCTGAACAGCTTCCCCCTGTCTGGACGGGGCTGTCAGCTGATTGTGTTTTTGTGCAGCTTCAGACTCCCCGTCCAGAGAGGGAGAGGCCGTTCAGGGTCACTGCTCCAGCCTGTTCCGAGTGTCCTCCGTCAAACTCGGATGTAACTAGGAGAGTGTGTCCGAGCCCTTAATTTGCTAATTTTGGCTGCCTTTACATGTATGTATTTCCAGTACGTATGGCATCCGTTTTTACACGTACTGGAGACACGTACACATGTTGTTAAACTCTATGTTGATTCTTGCACCGTGCGTCCGTGTGGTTCACAAGAAGCCATGTTTGTTTTTTACCGTCAGCACAGATAGAAAGGGCCAATAGAAGTCTACAGGTCAGTGAAAAGCACGTACGGCACACGGCTGCTATCCATATGCCTTGTGTGTGACAGGTACCAGAATTAAATGCATTCAAGAAGTTAATGAATTAAAGTTTTTGTGTAAAAGAAGTGCAGAGAGGATAGATAGATAGATAGATAGATAGATAGATAGATAGATAGATAGATAGATAGATAGAAAGAAAGCTCTACAAGCTATCTAACTATTAAGCCAAATAAACAATTAAAATGAAAAAAGTTGTTGGGTTCCCCCATTTTTTATTGCAAGCAAAGGTAAAGCAGACATCTGGGGGGCTGATATTATCAGCCTTGGAAGGTTCATGGGTATTGGGTACTTTCCAGCATAGAAATAGCAGCCCGCAGCTGCCCCAGAAGTGGCACATCACATTGGATGCTCCAATTCTGGTGATTTGCCCAACTCTTTCTGATTGCCCTAGTTTGGTGGCAGTCAAGGTAATGGTATTTGGGGATGATGCTAGCTGTGAATTGTCCAAAAAGCATGGCTGGCATCAAGCCTTGGCATTAGTAATGGAGAGGCATCTATTAGACCCCCCCATTACTAACCTACTAAGTAAATAGAATGAAAATACACACAAATACTTTATTTAAAAAAAACACTCCCCGACACTCTTCCTAGTTCACCAATTTAAAAAAAAACAAAACATGCCAGTCCAACATAGTTCACAAATGGAAAAATGAAGAACATAAAGAAATAAAAAAAGATTGTCCCTTGTTCACAAACTTATTAAAGAGCAATGAATGACCCAGCAATTGTAAAGAATGGTGACGTTGGTAATTTTACTAATGTTACTGCTCATCACAGTCACCGGGTTGCCCGGTGCACAGCAACCCTTTAAGGCCGTTATCTGAAAAATCATTTGCCCAACAGTAACGTAATGTGTATGGCCAGGATTAGCCAGATTTTTGTGAAACACATCGCACCTATTTTGGACCCCAAAAATACAAAAGTGGTGCTTACATACTTTTACAGAAATGAACCCCAAACTGGAGAATATTTCCTATGCTTGAGAACAGGGCTGTGGAGTCTGTGTCCATTTTGTTGAGTCAAATTCAGGGAAATTGACAAGTCAGAGTTGTAGTTGTGGTTTGGCTTACCGACTGCACACCACGGCTGTGGAGTCGGAGTCTGTGTCCATTTTGGTGGCATCTTGAATCGGATTCAGGGAAATTCTTGAGTCTGAGTTCAAGGCTTGGATTACCAACTGCACACCAGGACTGTGGAGTCAGAGTCATGGAGTCGATGTCCATTTTGGTGGAGTCGGATTCAGGGAGATTGAGGAGTCGGAGTTGGAGGTTTGGCTTACCAACTGCACTCCAGGACTGTGGAGTCAGAGTCACAGAGTCAGTTTCCGTTTAGGTGCAGTTTGATTCAGGAAGATTGAGGAGTCAGAGTTGGAGGTTTAGCTTATCAAGTGCACACCAGAGCCGTTGAGTCAGAGTCTGTATCTATAGTTAAATTCAGGAAAATTGAGTCTAATTTGGAGGTTTGGCTTACCGGCTGAATACCTAGACTGTGGGGTCGGAGTTGTGAAGTTGGATTCAGGAAAATTGATGAGTTGGAGTCAGAGGTATGGCTTAACGACTCCACAGTCGTGATGGACAACAGTGGAAAAGTGTAAAGTTTATTACAGAGTGCAAGACTAAATGAATTTTGTGTATTAGTGCAGCGTTCATCAAGGCTGGCATGCAAAACATTGGTTTTGATGAATCAGGCCCTAGGTTTGATCTCATAGGATAAGCAACGTTGATTACTTTCTAGTTAATCCATTAAAATGTTTCACCAAAACGAAGAAGAGATGTCAGGCGTTAACAGACAGCAACTTTTGGGAGTAGCTATTGGCTTGTTTTACAAAAGCCTTAGTAAGAAGTACGGTATATGGCCTGTGAACAATAACATTTCTTTAGTTTGCAACGTATGAAGAAGCTCTTTCTGTTCAAACACTGAAGTCTGATGGGACTTAGAACACTGACAGATAATTTCACACTTGTCGGTTCTAAATTGACGTGGGCAGAGGTGTTAAAAAGGATATCACAGGAGCAGAATGAGCCCTGTGCACAGGGAGATGTATGGTGAAGCTCCGACTGGAAGGACTGTTCGGAAAATAAAAGACGGCTAATTCGACACATAGAGGTACCTGACCGCTGACCTTTGTGATCAGACAAGTAGTGAACCTTTGAGGCCCATTTTCTGCTGGTTACAACAGGGAACAGTATGGAATAATGTCAGCGGTGTAAGTTCTATTGTACAGACGGGTCAGGGGCAGTTTACAAATATTGAAAATGTTTCCATGGGGGGAATCGAATTCACTAAACGGAAACCAGTTCACAGGTGAAACCACCAGAAGTTAGTGTACAAGTGTCTCCCATATAACAGCGTCTTGTCTCGTGAAGAAATGGGCTCTGCTTGCAACCAATAACGGTCTATCACTTGAGGAAACAAATATGTCTACTCAGTACAGGGACCAAGAACATTCAATAATCAGTGGGGTCCAACTTCCATGGATCACCTGATTGAACATGCAGCGGAGTACCGGAAGTTTTCGCTCCATTTGGCCGTTGGTTGGTGCTACAAGCTCTCTCCTAGACGAGTGAACAAGACAGGACTCACAATTAGAGATGATTGGACTCTTGGAAATTCAGCCAGATTTTATCTTAAGTTCTGTTCTTGACCCGACCCTCACAGGAAGTCACATTGGGCAGTTCTGCTCTCCACCCACATACAGCCAGCCATAAACAAAGCACTTCCGGGGAGGGAGGGTGGGATTTCATTTTATTGGTACACACTACATCTGATAACGCTGATTTTACCTCCAGTGTGAGTCCTTCACACTCTATTAATGGTTTTCACTGGGCTGAGCACCAAGTGTACCGGACCACTGCCATGCTCGCTCCAGTGGTTTGTGCACGTAAAGCGCCCAAACTACAAACCCGAACAATGAGTTTGGTATGAAAGCCGAACTTTAAAGTCCAGTTGGCTCATGTCTACTCATAATACCATTCAAGGCCACTCACAATCTACGGAGCTGGGACATTCATGCCAGCCATACAGAAGGCTGTCAGCTGAATAACGCTTTGGCCGACTGTTCGGCTGACAGTCATTTCAGCTGACACGTCCATACACAGGAGTTCTCAATCGGCTGAGTACTTTTGTGCTTTCAACGAGAAGGCCACCACCTGACCTGTTGTCTGGTGGTTTATCTAATGGAGAACAATGGAATCAGGGGTCTAAAATCGGACATACACAATTGTCACCTCTCCTGATAAAAAGTCAGCCAGGGCCCTCAAACATATTAGATTGTTGACCAAACCAGGGCTGTAGAGTCAGTAAGCCAAACATCCGACTCCTCAATTTCTCTGAATCCAAGTCCGACTCCACCCAGAATGGACACAGACTTTGACTCTACAGCCAGGGCTGTGAAGTCAGTAAGCCAAACATCTGACTCAAGGCCCTGTCACACAGAACGAGATCGCTAACGAGATCGCTGATGCGTCACAAATTTTGTGACGCAACAGCGATCCAGTTAGTGATGTCGTTCTGTGTGACACACACCAACGATCTGGCTCCTGCTGTGAGATCGTTTATCGTTACACACCGCTCTGGATCATTTCTACGTCGTTGGTCTCCCGCTGGGAGCGCTACACCGTTGTGTTTGACAGGGACAATGACCAACGATCTCAATGCTACGCTATGGAGAATTCCCAACGACCTCTGTATAATTCTGGATCACTAGTGCGTCATTTTTCACATCGCTGGTGAGATGCCTGTTTGACATCTTGCCAGCAATGTGAAAATGATGCACCAGACTTCTCAATTTCCCTGAATCCAACTCTGACTCCACCCAAAATGGACACTGACTATGACTCAACAGTCCTGGGCCAAACCCATCAATTTTGGTGGATACAGACGACATTAGTCTAATGCAGGGGTCTCCAACCTGTAGCTCAGGAGCCACATGTGGCTTGTGGGTCTGTGAAGTGTAGTTCACGACTGTCTTCCAGCATAGCACCAAGTCTAGCAAACAGCTATAAAGAGCAGGGGTCTCCAGGTGGTGACTTTTAAGAGTAGGTCCACATAGAAGAGCAGATCTAGATAGAGGTAGGGTAGGAACCCCTGGATCTTGGTATACTGCCTCGGTGCGATTTCTGGGGAAAAGCATTGGCTTTGATTATTCCAGTAACGAGGGCTGTTGGTGTCACTACTGTAAGGGAGTGGGAGCTGGAAGTGGCTCGTGACCGCCTCTTATTGCGGAATATCGCTTGACACTCTTTTTTAGAGTTGAATGTGGCTCTCAAAGTCAGAACGGTTGTAGACCTCTGTTCTAAAGTGTATACAGGTGTGTATGGACTTTCAATCAGGAATTGGACCACCACAAAATTGATACTGATAAACTAACTGAAGGTCATACTGTAGACTTAGAACACAAAACATACCAATGCCCCAAAACTTGAGTCTGTTGCCACATCAGGTTTATGAGCACTCTCTACTGATCAACCATGTTAACAACATGGTGCCGGTACATAAAGATGATCATGAGAACATCTGCATATGAAGACAGCCCCATCAACTCCCCACTATCTGTCATAACATGCTGATATATAGAGGCCATTGAAAAGCAATGCTACACGACTTTTTACAAAGACCAACATAAATAAGGGCCATAGCTCTGCAGACCCTTCTTTGTTGACCTCCTCTCTCTGGAGACACTTTCCAACCAGAAGGAGAAGACAGCTGGAGGATGCCAGGAACTGCCTAATAATGACACCAACACACAGATGGCCAATGTCCTCCACTACTGATGTTTGTATGATCCTTGCTGGCTCTAATACATGTCATTATATCTGCGGCACACATCAATAGGGCCGCGGCTTGAAAGACTTGATTTAAATAAGGAAGGTCCAGAGGTCAGAAAAGTATTCTGTGCCATTGTAGGTAATATATGGAAATGTGAAATGCCGTGTGAGCACGTAAAAAGAAAAACGCTAACATTTCCATATATAATACTAAAATGGATCAAGATAGAAATGTTTTCAGACTATAATACCACTCCAATCATTTCATTTTGGACACCCCAATAGAATTATGGGGGATATGAACAACGCTTGGGACAGGTTTTATCATAAACGCATATATTTTTGTCAAGAAAAATTTTTTGCTATTTTTCTCCATTACAAATCGTTTGCCTTCTATAGATCAGGGTGGCACTGTATATTTCTATCTGCAGAATGAGTAAACGGAGAATCTGTCAGTGAGCTCCTATGATCATAACGTTAATAATACTCATCCTTCTTCTCTTAAGGCTAAGGACACATGACTTTTTTTGTAGACTGAGTGCAATATGACAAGACATTGGGTCATAACAGACAATTTCCTTCTATGGGTCGGGCACGTGTCTAATTTTTCCTTTGACTGATCTGTAGAGGAAAAAAAAATTGCAGCATGCATGATTTGCATCTGTAAATCGGATTGTACTCAGCAATGCAAGTCTAATGGTCAACGAAAAAAATAGACCACACTTGGATGATGCATGAGTGCGGCCTGATGTCACAGCAGATAGAATGGAGACCAAGGAGAATTTTTCTCATTTCTCTGCCTTGGTCGCCAATGGTCACCACTTGGCACCCCCCAGTCGCACAAAGGTCAAAAAACCTGGTCGTAAACCTGGTCGAAACTGATCGCAAACCTGGTCGAAATCTGGTTCACCTGGTCGCAAACCTGGTCACACCCTGATCGCAAACTGGTCACACCTGGTCGCAAACCTGGTCACACCTGGTCACACCTGGTCGCAAACTGGTCACCCTGATCGCAAACCTGGTCACACCTGGTCGCAAACCTGGTCACACCACTGGTCGCAAATTTGGTCCACCCTGGTCGCAAATCTGGTCACACCCTGGTCGCAAATTGGTCACACCCTGGTCGCAACCTGGTCCACCTGGTCGCAAATCTGGTCACACCTGGTCACACCCTGGTCGCAAACCTGGTCGCAAACCTGGTCACACCCTGATCGCAAACCTGGTCACACCCTGGTCGCAAACCTGGTCACACCCTGGTCGCAAATCTGGTCACACCCTGGTCGCAAATCTGGTCACACCCTGGTCGCAAATCTGGTCACACCCTGGTCACAAACCTGGTCACACCCTGAGTCGCAAACTGGTCACACCCTGGTCGCAATTGTCACACCTGGTCACAATCTGGTCACACCCTGGTCGCAAACCTGGTCGCAAATCTGGTCACACCCTGGTTACACCCTGGTCGCAAACCTGGTCACACCCTGATCGCAAACCTGGTCACACCCTGGTCCACACCTGGTTGCAACCTGGTCACACCTGGTCGCAAACCTGGTCACACCCTGATCCAAACCTGGTCGCAAATCTGGTCGCAAACATGGTGTGTTTAAGGTGTCAATATATATCCTTTAACATAAAAAGGGTTCTTTATGAACCAATTAATTTGGTTTTAGTGGGAACAGCCTAAGCCTGTGAAAGTTTACATACCAAAGAAAAGAGGTGACCTTCTAAATATACATGGAATATATTAATCTATCAGTAGAAACAACCCTCCTTAGTGGTCTATATGAGTATGTAGGTCAAGGGAAATTGAATAAAATGATACCCGAATATCTCTGATCTGATGTCTCATTTCCAAAAGAAATCGCACATTTTTCTTAATATGTAAATGAGCTGTTAAGATCTCTAAAGCCACCTCATGCGTGTCAATATTGCTAATGACATCGCTGAAAGTTACGTCGCTGCGATATCGCAAGTGCGTCGGTGTGTGACAGCGCGATGCAAGCATATTCGCTGGTCGGCAGGGTTGATCAAGTTTACGAGGATGAATGTAAACCTGTCAATCTGCACCAGCGATTGGTGGATCGCGCCGTCTGAACACCGGCCGTGTGACAGCTGGCCTGGATGTTGGAAGCGAGCGCGCACCTGCGTATCGCTTCTGACATCGCAGGCCATATTGACACATGTGACGCCGACTTAAGCCAGACTAGATCTCCCTGAGAATCTGCCTCCAAAGATTATTTTAAATTAAATAAGGCCTTATCAGTATGAGACATTTAGATCAACAGATCAGACTATCAGTCATTACATGTCTCACACTGGTAAATCCACCTTTTAATTAAAATAAAACTATGAGACTACCCTGGGCAATAATTCTGTGCATGTGCATAATCTCAGGGAGGACAACAGAGAAGTAGTAATCTGTCACAGACTGAAGGGTGACAGCAGGCGTGAGAGCTGGAAGTGCAGGGTCCGCCCGCTGCACTTGCCCTTAAAAGCTTACAGATGGATTGCTGTACAAATTTCCAAAATAGGTGGTATGAGAAAGGTGTGCATTGAAAGTGAACTTGTCACTAGGTTTTTCCCCTATCAACTGCTGTCACCATCACTAATCTCTTATATAGCAGCATTCTAGAATACCAATCTGTAGAACATAAAAAAAGAGCACCTATTATACTCGCCTATGGGGCAGTCTGATCTTAAGGGCATCGCTGGTCTTGATCCAGCGCCTCCACTCTTCTTGTGATCGCCGTCCTTCTCTGCTTCGTGTGAATGACGCGTCCTACGTCATCAACACACAGTGTCCTCCATTGCACTCCTGCACACGCACACTACTCTCTTCCTGCTGGGGCAGAGGAAAGTACTGTAGTGCGCATGTGTCTGTGTTCTTTGACCTTTACCCGTGACTGTGCATTACAGTACTTTGCTCTGACCTCGTGTGCAGGAGTGCAATGGAGAGCGCTGTGTGGGTGACGCATCATTCATGTGAAGCAAGGGAGGAGGTTGGCGATCACAAGAAGAGAGAGGATGCTGGATTAAGATCAACTATGCCCATCGGGCCGGACTGCCTCGTAGGCAGTATAATAAAGCACTTTTTATGTTTTACAGATAGACTGGGGACTAATCTACAGTATTCTAGAATACAGTATATAAGGGCATATTGGTGGTGGCCTGCAGTTTATAGGGGAAAACCTGGTAACTGGTTCACTTTAATAAGCATTAATGGATTTATCAAAAAAAGTCTTAAGTTTGTGGGCTAATCTTTCTTCAATCATAACATATCCAGCATATTAAGAGTCCTGAAGAATAAAGATTTCTTCTATTTGGAGAATTTCTCACATTTCACTTTTTTTTTTGCAGCGCTTACAGTAACTTACCACCAGGGCTGTGGAGTCAGAAGTCGGTGTCTATTCTGGGTGGAGTCAGAGTCGGATTCAGGGAATTTGAGGAGTCAGATGTTTGACTTAAGGCCCCGTCTCACGCTTCAATGTGTCGGCAAACCGACCAACGATCCGACTTGACCTAGATCGCTAGAACGACGTTCAATGATCGCTAGTGAAATGTCACACGTATAGATCTCATTAACGACGCAGTAACGATTCCGCGACAAGCAAACGATACTTGTGGTCGTTATCTCGCCTACGTCCTTCACTTCTCAATAGGCGAGGTCGTTAACGACATTGTTATCGAGGTGTCACACACACCCATGTTTGGTTTAAGGTCCGGTTCAGAAACCTCCCATCAACGATCTGCCCGATTATTGTTGATCGGATGTACAATGTCACACTGAACGACGTCGTTAGAACGACTGAAAACCCGTGACGTATTAACGATATCGTAGTGTGAGACGGGGCCTTAGCCCCTTTTCACATCAGCGTTTTTGCTGATATGCAGGAGATCTGGCACATTTACTGCATCTGCCACATAACGGCTGCATTTGCGGCACACTTGCGGTAAGCCCCATTCATTCTCTATGGGGCTTGCGGTCAGGAACGGCAAGTGCGGTTTGCCGGATCTGGCACTTGCGGCACGTGAAAAAAAAAATCGCTGTTAGCTGCGGTTTTTTGACCTGCTGCAAGTGCAGGATCGCAGCAAAAAACGCATTTGTTGCATCTGCTGAAGTCTGAGTCGGATTCGGGAAAACGGAGTAGTCCAAGTCAGATGTTTGGTTTACCACCAATAAAAATATTTTGGTGGGGGCACTGACACTCATTAGATGACATAAATGTTGCCGGTAGATTATATATGGAATGATCAATGACAGCTTTCACCAGTTCTGTTCGCTGTGTAATAAATTCAGGGTACAGTATAGGCACAATGCCTGCAACACACCAAATACAGGCTATGGAGATTAGTGTGATGTATGGGAGCCCAGAGGCTCATTTACTGGAGTGCGGGCACAATAGCGGGCATAATTAAGTCAGTGGAGGCATAATAAAGTGGAGAAGTATATTCTATAGAAAGAAACAGATTGCAGGCAGAATCTAAATGTTATTAATGGGTGATGAACGCAGGAAAAGTTTGGCATGCCACTGTCAACGGCTATAAATTAGAGGAGAAATGCTTTATGTCGGCCATTATTGGGGGATCATCAAATCTACGACCGTCACAATTAATTTCTCTTTTTATATTTATACTTTATATTTTTTTTCCCATTCGCATTGTTCAAATCAATAGTCGAATGACTGCATTTTTTTTTTCTTCATTGTTTTGCGGTATTTTATGTATATTTTTTATATCAGAATTGTTAAATTTACCATGTATTGTATTGTAGTTCTTGGTAAAGACACATTCTGTCTATGGGCTTGGTTTGTAAAACTTACAGTTAGAAGCCATGGAGGTAGCCCCTGGTGCTGGAGCCATAACACGGAGCAGGGTGGGCAAAGGAGCCGATGTCAGAGCAGGAGGTGGGACAGGCGCCAGGGAGCGCAGAGAAGCAATACCTCGCTCTGCGCCTGCGTCAAACAGCAAAAGGAGGCGTAGGCGAGGATGAAATGACTGGCAGGAGGGAGGCGGCGAGGACGTGAAGGAAGGCAGTATAGAGATGCAGGGGGCGTGAAATGCACCCATGGAACAAGGTGACTCCAGCACCAGGGACTACCTCTAACTAAGTTTTACAAAGCCTATATCTCAGGATACCAGCCACACAGACACATGGGGGACCCCTTGCCTGAATGCAGCATACATGCTGCATTCAGTGCTGCACTTAGATTCAAATCCATGGGGGGGAAGGGGGTGACAGGTCCTCTTTAAAAAAAAAAAAAAGTCACAATTGTTTCAATACAAATTTTAGTAAATGTGTTAAATACTTTTTCCTGGGTCATTTCTCATTATTACACAAACGGCATTCATGGAAATCTATGCTCTGATTTCATTCCTTTCGTGGATTGGATGGATTGTTACCAACATCTGGTGAGACATTGATGCCAATAGCACCTTTAGAAATATATTTACTTAAAAGAATTTTTGGCGTGTTTAACAGTTATTTCTCTTGCTGTATGTGTATATGAATTAATTATGAATGAATGCATGCACATATAATATATACGGTACATTCATGTATATACATACACACTTTGCATAGGCGGTAAGCTGCCAATCAGTGGTGGGGATGTGGTTGGACCATCTCGCAGCGAGCAAAGTAATCTTCTAGTTATAATCTCCTATAGTGATTTGTTTTTAATAAAAACTACACTAAGAATCCCAGTAAGGCTACTTTCACACTACGATTTTTTAAAATCCGAAGCTGTCCGATAAAAATCGGACAGCATCGGATTCTTCTGATGCCTGGAATCGGATGCCAAATAGGCATCCGAGTCCGACATTTTATCTGATGCCTGCCCTCACCTCCCTCCTGTCGGCTGTCATCAGCTGTCTCTTCCCGGTGCTCCAATATGGTCCCCACTTCTCCCCTCTTCTCCCGCGGTCCTCCATTGCGCTCCCCTCTTGTCCCCCATTGCGCTCCCCCTCTTGTCCTCCTCCTCTCCTCTTGTCCTCCTCCTCTCCTCTTGTCCTCCTCCTCTCCTCTTGTCCTCCTCCTCTCCTCTCCTCTCTTGTCCTCCTCCTCCTCTCCTCTTGTCCTCCTCCTCCTCTCCTCTTGTCCTCCTCCTCCTCTCCTCTTGTCCTCCTCCTCCTCTCCTCTTGTCCTCCTCCTCCTCTCCTCTTGTCCTCCTCCTCCTCTCCTCTTGTCCTCCCCTCTCCTCCTCTCCTTTCTCACCTGTCCACGACTCCTGCACGGTCCCGCGCGTCTCCCGGTGTCTTGCTGTTCTGTCAGGACCTTTCGTGATGTCACAATCACATGACTGCCGGCTATTGGTTACTGGCAGTCATGTGATTGTGACATCACGGCAGGTCTTGTCAGCACAGACGGCAAGATACCTGGAGACACCGGGAGATGTCGGGGGCCTCGTGGACAGGTAAGCATAGTTTTTTTTTTTTTTAATTAACCCATTCATTCACTTTTGGAGCGATTTTAGTGTACTGAGCATGCTCAGTACACTAAAATCGGGTCCGAGGAGACATCAGATGTTTCCTCGGACCCTGCTCCATAGGGCCCCATGTCAAATTGATCGGGTCAGATCGGATGTGCACTAAATGCCATCCGAGTTGGTCCGATCCGAGTTTGTCCGATTTTATTTTCGGTGCTAAAATCGGAGCAGGCGCCGATTTTAGCACCGATAATAAAATCGGACAGAATCGGATCGGACCAAATCGGATGGCATTTAGTGCACATCTGATTCGGTCCGATGCCCATAGGGCTGCATGGGGCCCAAAATCGGTCCGATGCCGTCCGATTTTTATCGGACAGCATTGGAACTGATAAAATCGTAGTGTGAAACCAGCCATAGTGACACATTGATAGAATTGGGGTCTTTGTCTGTACATCATGCAGTGCTAAAATTTGACTTTTATTTATTTGCACAGCTCAGCCATATAGATACAAATAATATCAAACATTCACTCTTGAATAGAAGAGGAGTTACATTTAAAGGGAATCCGTCACCAGGTTTTCACTATCTAATCTGAGAGCAGAGATCCTGATTTCAGTGATGTGTCACTTGTTGGCTGCTTAGTGGAGATTTTCACTAGAGGACTGGCAACCAGGGCTGTGGAGTCGGTGAGCCAAACATCCGACTCCTAGAAATAGAAGACAAAAATGCGCATAGGGTCTTATCTCTTAGCAGAGAGGGGCAGATGCCTTATGAGAATTGCTCTCCTGGTCCGGTTGTCTAAACCCACAACCAGTATATGCTCTCGTACAGCTGCAGCTGGATCCACTCCAAACAACTGGAACCCAGGACGAAGTGACGGTGATCTGCGCTGCTGGAAGGAAAACCAGGACCCGAGAAGTCTGGTGTAATGATGTTTCTATTCCGACGCGTTTCAGAGCAGCTCCTTCTTCAGGAAATCTGTATCCATTTACTCCTCTTCAATGGGTTTGTGCCTTTTTATTGCCTTTTCTCATTTTTTTCCCCTTTTATTGTCCTTCTTTGAGCTTAATAATTTTTTCAGGTACAATCATATCACGTCTTTGTATCATGAATATGATACAAATGAATTATGAACTCATTTCTAATGAAGATAACACAATTCATTCTTTCTTCCATTACGTCATGTTGTATCCTCCCTGTTTTGCACGTCATGATGACACATTTGATTAATCCCTGAAGAAGGAGCAGAGGCTGCTCTGAAACGCGTCGGTATAAAAACATCATTGCACCAGACCTCTCAGGTCCTGGTTTTCCTTTGTGCAGTGCGGATCACAGACACTTCGTCCTGCTTTCCAACATTGATGTAAAGACTGCCCCAACTCCAGTCCTGAAGGTCCACCAACAGGTCATGTTTTCAGGATTTCTTTAGCACTGTACAACTGTTGGAATCATCACCAGTGCAGGTAATTAATTTATTACATGTGTAATACTAAACAAATCCTGAAAGCTTGCAATGTTGTTGGCTCTTGAGGACTAGAGTTGGGGAACACTGGTCCAAGATGTTGATAATCCCTGAAGAAGGAGCAGAGGCTGCTCTGAAACGTGTCGGAACAAAAACCATCATTGCATCAGACTTCTTGAGTACTGGTTTTCCTTCCAGCAGTGCGGATCACCAACACTTCGTCCTATTTTCCAAACATCCGACTCTTCAATTTCCCTAAATCAGACTCCACCAAAATGGACACCGACTTCCACAACCATGGATGAGAAATCAGTAAGGCAAACATCCGACTCCTCAATTTCCCTAAATCCGACTCCAACTCCACCAAAATGGACACCGATTCAAACTCCACGACCATGGCTGTGAAGTCAGTAAGCTAAACATCCAACTCCTCGGTTTCCCTGAATCTGACACCGACTCCACCAAAATGGACACCAACTCCGATTTCTATGACTCCAACTCCACAACCAGGGTTGTGAAGTCAGTAAGCCAAACATCCTACTCCAAACTCCACCAAAATGGACGCTAACCTTAATAATAATAATAATAATAATAATTTATTCATTTATATAGCGCTATTAATTCCATAGCACTTTACATACATGAGTAATGCTGTCTCTCTTGGAGCTCACAATCTAAACATCCTATCAGTATGTCTTTACAATGTGGGAGGAAACCGGAGTGCCCGGAGGAAACCCACGCAAACACGGGGAGAACATACAAACTCCTTGCAGATGTTGTCCTTAGTGTCCTTGGTGGGAATTGAACCCAGGACTTCAAGACCCCAGTGCTGCAAAGGCTACAGTGCTAACCACTTGAGCCACCGTGCTTGCCCTTGACTCCGACTCCACAACCAGAGTTGTGAAGTCAGTAAGCCAAACATCCATCCAACTCCTTATTATTCCCTGAATTCGAATCCAACTGCATCCAAAATGGACACCAACTTTGACTCCACAGCCATGCTAGTAATCCAGCCCCCACCACTAATTGTCAGCTTTCTGCCTATGCACTGTGTACACACAAGGCTGCCAATCGGTGATGTGGACATGGTTATTATTATTATTATTATTTATTTATTTATTTATTTATATAGCGCCAGTAGGTTCCATGGCGCTTTACATGAGGATAAGGGAGACAAGAACAAGTACACTAAATCTAGGCGATCGGGACGTACAGGTACAGGAGGGGCAGGGACCCTGTCCACGAGGGCTCACAGTCTACGAGTTAGACAGAGCTCAGCATTCAGAGATCTGCTAGATCTGCAGCAGATAAATCCATTTTTAAATAAGAACTGCAGTGTTGTAAGTGACATTACAAGAATGAATCTGGGTCTCTGCCCCGACATCGTGCTCCTCTCAGATGGGGAAGCCAAAACCTGGAGACAGATTCCCTTTAAAGCTGACATGATTGGGAATCCAAATGGTAAATGTCGACTTGGCATGTTCTTTTCAGAAATAATTATTAGTAACACTGAGTGTGTGCACCTGCACAAAAGTGTAGGCGCCCTCATTTACATCCGATGTCATGCTATATCTGACGACGGGAAAGGTTTGAACAGAAGAACACTTGATGTACATCTGCCGGCTCTTGTGGCAACAGACCCTTCTAAGAGGACTTAGGGTGGCTTCAAACACAAATCAGAGTCCTCAATGATAGAAGCAATGAATACAGTGTGTCTACAAAGAATTAACTGGATTAATTAGCAAGCAATTCGAGCAGCAGATTGGAGCTAAGAAACCAAAACACTAAATTGTTTAAATACTTTGGCAAAGGATCAAGGTTTCCCGGCACCAAATGTTACACTTGTGTTTTAGCGCATTTAACCTGTATGAGGTGCCTTCTCGTCAGGAATAAATAACATTGTAGGAAGTACAAAAGGAGAAAAAATGAGAAATGAAGGGGAGAAAAAATGCCACAAGCTGTTACCAGGTCAGCCGGAGTATAAAAAAGCCCAGGCAGTATTAATTAAAAATCAATAACCTACAACATAAATGGCTCTTACCATTAGTAAGCTATATCCTTAAAATACCCGGCTTTATGATCGCACAAAGACGAGGCTTTTTATTCCATCGTGATGAATAAGACGTAGAGAACAGAGCAACAAAACAGCGGAGAAAAGAAAAACAGACAACTAAGGAAAGCTGAAAAAAGTCAGAATGGAAAACTGGAAGCGTGAATGTCTGGAATGCCTCGCAACCAATAAGGATATTGTTAAGGTGCAATGTATCCGTGAAAGAAATATGTCATCTGAGATACAGCGATTCCTGAAAGAGCTGCTTATTTGTAGACTGACAGAATGGCTAAGGTCTGAAACAATGATCGGTTCTTAAGACGTCAAAGGTAAGGGCATATTTTAAAGCAGCTGGAGGTACGGGTAATTATTTTATATGCATTAATGGGGAAAAAAATCATATACAGCTGGCAGAGCATTAGTGCAAAAGCATATAAAACAAGATATAATGAATAAAAAGTGAAAAATCTGGCACCAAACTGGGAGTGCCAAATGTTTTCAGTTGTTATACCATTGTAATAAGTTTGGGATTCACTACCATACTACTGACTCTCAGCTAAACCATAGAGGACGGAAATGTTCATATGTGGAAACGGAAGGCATTCCAACAAAACATGATGGACCATATCATAAAGTGACAGGATTCGTTAGGAGTATCAAGGTCTTTCAGAGGTGTTCACGCCAACGTCCGGCCAAGGGGAGACAACGTCCGGCCAAGGGGAGACAACGTCCGGCCAAGGGGAGACAACGTCCGGCCAAGGGGAGACAACGTCCGGCCAAGGGGAGACAACGTCCGGCCAAGGGGAGACAACGTCCGGCCAAGGGGAGACAACGTCCGGCCAAGGGGAGACAACGTCCGGCCAAGGGGAGACAACGTCCGGGCAAGGGGAGCCAAGGTCCGGGCAAGGGGAGCCAAGGTCCGGGCAAGGGGAGCCAAGGTCCGGGCAAGGGGAGCCAAGGTCCGGGCAAGGGGAGCCAAGGTCCGGGCAAGGGGAGCCAAGGTCCGGGCAAGGGGAGCCAAGGTCCGGGCAAGGGGAGCCAAGGTCCGGGCAAGGGGAGCCAAGGTCCGGGCAAGGGGAGCCAACGTCCGGGCAAGGGGAGCCAACGTCCGGGCAAGGGGAGCCAACGTCCGGGCAAGGGGAGCCAACGTCCGGGCAAGGGGAGCCAAAATCTCTCCAGAGCGTCAATGACCGGCAAGCAATGGATGACACGGTGCACCATGGATAAGACTCATAAAAACTGTTTTTTTTCTAGGCATTGATGTTTTCAAACTTAGAAACGGGGGCATACCACCTTCTGTCACCTTACAGAATTCAGCTCTGGAGGGTTGAAGTGAGGTTTGAGTCATCCAGGCCTAACAACAGGGAATGGCTGAAGTATTCAAGCACTAGAAAGCGTGTGATTGTAGAAACTTTAGCTCACATGTTCTTTTGGTATCCTAACCACTGCAGTCAATCACTCGTTTCAGCTGTCATATTGACATTGGTACAGACCATCAATTGATCCTAGATCTCAGGAGTCACTTGCACTCTATCCATGGAGGTGACAGAAGGGATTGGCTGCAGCAGTCAGGTAATATAAGAGTGTGTTGTCAAACATCCAAAGATGTATTCTTCTAGTCACTTAAACACTGCAGCCAATCACTTGTTACATTTGTGGACGTATGCCTCAATTTGTTATTTTAAAAGCATCCAGCAAAAAAAAAAAAAAAAAGGACTCAGTGTTGGACAACTCCTTTAAAGGGAACCTGTCAGACTGTTTATGCCCCTCCAGCTATCACTGTCTGTACCTGTAGCTTCATAATACTATTCTAATCATCCCTGTCTGAGCTCAGGTGTAATGTGAAAGGTGAAAAAAAAGCATTTATACACTTACATTTCCTTATGTAATGAGGCAGTCAGTCCCCAGCTTGGAGGACGGAGACTTTTTGGCAGGTTAATAGTTAACATTTCAGCCTTGTGTTAGAACATGTTGGGAGACCTGATGTGATGTCACAACCATGTGACTACAATAGGCGGAGCTAAGTTCTCATAGAACATAATACGTTTGCGGCTTAGCTCTGCCCACTATGGTCACATGATCGTTACATCACACAGGTCCTTTAGCCATCCAAGTTAAAAGTGAGTTAACTATTATCCTGCCAGACAGTCTCCCTCCTCCAAGGTGGGGACTGAAATATAAGTGTATAAATGCTTTTTTTACACCTTTCATTTACACCATGAGCTCAGACAGGGATGATTACAATAGTATTATAAAGCTGCAGCTACAGACATTGATAGCTGGGGGACATAAACCACCTGACAGGTTCCCTTTAAAAGTAAGTAAAATAGCCATAGAAAATGCACATACGTGATTATACATAAACAGGGCTGTGGAGTCGTGGAGTTGTGGAGTCGGTGTCCATTTTGAAGAGTCTGAGTCGGATGTTTGGCTTACTGACTTCACAGCCATGGTTGTGGAGTTGGTGTCCATCTTGGTGGAGTCAGATTTAGGGAAATTGAGGAGCTGGATGTTTGGCCTACTGACTTTCCAGTTATGGTTGTGGAGTCAGAGTCGGTGTCCATTTTGGTGGAGTCGGATTAAGGGAATTGAGGAGCCGGATGTTTGGTACTGGTGTTCCCAGTATGCGTTGGGAGTCAATGAAGGATCCATTTTGTGAAAGCTCAGGTTTTTAGGGATCATTGAGAGGCGGGACCGAATGTTGGTTCCCTGATAAAGATGGTTGTGGAGTCGGTGTCCATTTTGGTGGAGTCGGATTAAGGGAAATTGAGAAATAAGAGTCGGGCGTTGGATCTTTGGCTTACCGACTCCACTGCCCTGATTTATAATATCTGTATTTTAAGATCAGAATAAACTGACTCTACCCTGAGACACTGCCTTGATTGTCTTACGATGTTGAACCTTAGAGCAAAAAAGAAAATATAGAAAATAAAAAAAAATAAAATACAACAAATTGACAATAAATGAGTGATTATAAGAAAAACTCAATCATTTATTTCATATTCTCCTAGGGGTTGTTAAAGAGAATGTCATTGCTTTAATAGGACATCCAGCAAGGACACGGTAGGAAAAAAAAAAATATAAAAAAAAGATTCATTTTGGCTTCCCTTAAAGGCAATACATAATACTGGAGGTTGGCGAGGAACGTCATTAAGATGAGCAGCTAATGAGCAATCGGCATTATAATGAAAATATATAACCTATACTCAGGCAATACATCTAACACTACAATCACAAGGAAAACCCCTTTCATGTCTCTTTGTTTCCGCTCATTAAATTTCTTTTAGGAGAATTTTTATTTTTTGTTGTTCAAAAAACTTTTTTTTTCCCTTAAAAAAACACGCAAAGTTTCAACATGATAATTATTAGTAAAAAAAAAAAAGATGTAGAAGGTTTGTTTGGCTGTTTAAAGAGGTTAAAACAAATGAGCGGAGAGGAGCCGGTAGCGTAGCTTCAATCTTTCTTTTCTCGCAGTCAGGTTTTGAATTTGTTTGTACAAACTTTGCCGCCGACGCCGATTTGTCCAACTAGAGACGCACAAAAGCCCAATACAAAAGTATCCAATTGAAAGCACAAAAGAGGGTTCCTTACAGCATTGTGCACAATTAGTGACAATGCTCGGTGCTAGATGGAGGTTCAAGTTATGTTCCAAACTCAAACTTGGTTTCTTTGATCTCTCGGGTCTATGTTCATGCAAACAACAATAAAAGCTAAGGCCTGGCGGGGGGGTTTGTTATACAAAATAATGATGCATGATTGCTTAGACAGAAACATGCGGTAATTGGTTAAGCTTAACTTCTGAGCAGGCGGGGGTACGGCGGAGAAAAGGCCGAGACATGGCTGAATTAGGAAAATGACTGTTTACAAACAATTCTCCTTCTCGAAAATGTGTTTGGTAGCTTTGGTTTATAGAAAAAAGGGTCTGAAATTGAGGTTTGAGGGCATATTTCCAGCAGGGACCCCCTGATGTTATCAGAAGTTTTGGGGGGGGGGAAATTGTTAACATATTCTACAGTAAAAACTACAAGATTAATGTAAACCGTTATACAAGTTTTCAGCTAAGAGAATCATCATTATGTTCTGGCGGAGGGTAAACAAACCTCAAACTATTTTCGGCGAGAAACGGGAAAGTTTTTACAAGGAAGGGAAGATAGAATTCGAGAAATGTTGACTTTGAGGATTCTCAGGCTTGTCTTAAAGCAATTCTGTCATCAGGTTTTACAATACAAAGGGCCCTCAGTAACTCAGCCGCTCAAAAATTGGGACACTTAGCGTTTTCACGCTGATTTTCCCGGAGCCGCAAAGTGAGCAGAGCTGGGGTGGAACCAAGGGTAGGATGGGGGCGTGACACATAGACTGTCTAATTCGTGATGAGCTGTGGCATTCCCTACACTAAAAAGCTTTGCTTTAGTAAGGGACTGGAATAAGATTTCTTGTAAACAGGGATGTGGAGTTGGTAAGCCAAACGTCCGATTCCAATGCAGACTCCTCAGCTTCCCTGAATCCAACTCTGACTCCACTAAATTGGACACTGACTCCGACTCCACAGCCCTGGTGCAGTCGGTAAGCCCAGCCTCCGACTCCAACCCACACTCGTCAATTTCCCTGAATCCAACACAACTAAAATGGACACCAATTCAGACTCCACGACTCCATAGACCTGGGGTTGCAAGAGTCGAATGTCACTTTTCAGATGACTTGGGTTCATCAAAGATAATCTGTCAGTAGGATTAAAGCCTGGGTTACACGCTTTAATGATCGAACGATCCGACCAACAATCCGACTTGACCTACATCGCTTGAACGTCGCTCAATGATCACTAGTGGAATGTCTCACGTACAGATATATTTAACGACGCAGCAACAATTCAGCGACAAGTGAATGATACTTGCGGTCGTTTGAACGCCTACGTCCTGCAGTTCTGAATAGGCGAGCTCGATAACGACATCGTTATCAAGGTGTCACAACCACCGATACTGCAGGTTAGACGGACGATCATCACTTGGTTTAAAGGCTACTTCACACGCTAGGATCTAGTTAACGATATCCTTAGAACAATCACGTGACAGTGATCGTTCAGACATCATTAGTGCGTTGTCACACACAAGGATATTGTTAACGATATCCCATTCGGCAATGCACGTTAAATAAGAGAGCAAGGACTGAACTATGTTTTAAAGCGGCAGGAATAGGAGATTTTTCAACGAGATCGTGCATAAAGCTGTCACACTGAACAATGTGGCTTCTTCCAGCAGCGTTAATTGGACGACGAACGATAGATTCAGGATCTCAAATCTTGGATGAACGATCCAAGGATCTTTTCATCCTATATCGTTCGTTTACAACGCAACGACGCCCGAATGATATCTTTTGAATGATTTACAAATTCGTGACGTTTCAAGGATATCGTTCAGGATATCCTTGGGTGTGAAGCAGCCTTAAGGTCCTGATCACAAACCTTGGATGAACGAACAGCTGACTTATCGTTGATTGTTTCTACTTGTCACACGCAACAATGTCGTTACGACGTCGTTATACCACCCGAAGAGCTGTGACGTACAAACGATATAGTTGACGATATCGTAGCGTGGAACGGGCCCTTAACACTCCTAAGCAGTCTACATGGGCAAGCAGGTTAAATACCCAATGTTTTATTACAGAGAGGTCCATTTATTTCTTAATATGTAAATGAGCTGTTAAGATCTATGGCCAGACATAGATCTCCAAGAGAATCTACCTCCAGAGACAATTATAAATGAAAGGAGGTGTTACCAGTGGGAGACATGTAGATCAGAATGTCATTCATTATATGGCTCACACTATTAATGCCTCCCTTTCTTTTAAGATGAGCACTGGAGAAAGATTCTTGGGGACATCTATGTCCGGCCCAGAGATCTTTTTATTCAGCTTCGTATGGCCTACATACCCATATAGACGGAGGGTTGATCTCAATGACAGATTCCTTTAAATAGGTGAGCTCCTCTTCGACTGGTTTCACACTGCCATGTTTTTTAATTCAGGGGTATGCAGGTTTTACTTACATCCCCCGGATTCCCCCAGACAAACTGGATACTCCAACACCGGCATGATGACTGATCAGTCTCATGGGAGCATGCAGTTGTTTTCAGCTGAACACCTATTTCCACCAGATACTAGGGGGTATGTCATTTAGAACTGCGTTCTGGGCATGTGTACTTCAAAAACTTGAACAGGATCTGGATTCAATAGACCACCATTATAATTCAACCCGGAGTGCCTCAGATCCGGGTGTTCACATTTTATGTCATGAAGACCAAATTTGCAACAAAATGCGTTTTTGGTCCCAGAGATAAAAACGTAAACACCCGGTTCAGGGGGAAAACAGGAAGAACTGGATGCACCAGCAAGTTCCTGTGACCCCGACTGAAAGTCAATGGGGCCTATAAAAAATGTGGGTTCGTCCAATTTCGGATTCACACTGATGCCAAAAAACGGCAGTGTGAAACCAGCCTTAATGAATCAGGAGCCTCTGACTAACAGAAAAACAAGAAAAGTTGATGGTCTCAAAGAATCAGAGTCAAACTGTAAACACTGTTAAACATTACCCCCTAAGCCCTGATGAGGCTGGTGTGCTTACTTTGAAAATCCATGTCAGAATGACTTGTATAATCCTGATTATTCTGATTCACCCTCTTCAAAGTTTTTCCTTTTGATCAGACAGGACATTTCTGTCATTCTAAAGGTACCGTTACACGCTTCAATGTGGAAACAATATCACTAACGATCTCGTGGGCGTGCGGTCGTTAGGACATTGTTTTGACATCGTTGGTGAGATGTCACACGTCTAGATATCATGGACGATGCACCAACGATGTAGTGAGCAGGTATCGTTCACACAACGCAGTGAATGATACTTGTTCACATCGTTATCGCGGTGTCACACAGAACGATGCAGCAGGTTGGCTGATCGAGGATCGTTTGATTGAGAACATGTTCTCAAACCTGCGATCAACGGCCCAATGATTTATCGTAACCATATCCTGGTGTAAAACGCAACGAGGTAGTATCGATGTCGCTTGAACGACTCCAAACCCGTGACATTTGAGCGATATTGTTCATGATCTCGTACCATGTAACGGGGCCTTAAGTAATTCTATTAGGCTCATAAGATCTAGGTTGCAGATCTATTTGATAATGTCCCCACTCTAAATTGTAAAAGCAGATAGCAGATCTGCTCTGAGGTTCAGAACATAAAGCCTGCAATTCTGCCAATGTTTTAAATGCTTTGTCTGGTTAGAAACCCATATTATAATTCCTAATTAAGTACTTCAGAATTATTAGCGGCATTCACCGTTTGGCAACATTAACTATGGCCTACAGAGAAGAGGGGCTACAGAGAGCATCAATTACTCAGGGTTCTGTTCAACTATACTTTTCATGGACATCATATTGATTTAACTGAAAACTGTGTAATGCCTAATTTTCTTGCCAGGTTTCCAAATAGTTTTACAGGCGATCATTGGTCCTACATTGACAACAATGAGCAGCTGATAGGTCTAACAAAAGACTGACTATGTCCAAAGCAGAGAACTTCTTTAAAGGTCCTGTCACACACTACAAGATCGTTAACAATATTTTTCAAACGTCACGGGTTTTCAGTCGTTCTAACAACGTCGTTCAGTGTGACATGTACATTCCATTAACGATAATCAGGCAGATCGTTGATGGGAGGTTGGTGAACCGAACCTTAAACCAAACGATGAGCGTTCCTCCAACCTGCAGAATGGGTGTGTGTGGCACCTCGATAACGATATCGTTAACGACCTCGTCTATTGAGAAGTGAAGGACGTAGGCGAGCTAACGACCACAAGTATCGTTTGCTTATCGCGGGATCGTTGCTGCGTGGTTAACGATATCTATACGTGTGACATTTCACTAGTGATCATTGAACGTCGTTCTAGCGATCTAGGTCAAGTTGGATCGTTGGTCGGTTCGCCGACACATTGAAGCTTGAGATGGGGCCTTTACAGATTGAATTTTTGTGACAATTCGTAGGTTATATACAACCCCTAAGAAAAATTATGGAATCCCCTGGCTCGAAGGATGTCCTTTCAGTTGTTTAATTTTGGAGAAAAAAAGCAGGTCACAGACCGTGCACAAAACTAAAGTCATTTCAAATGGCAACTTTATGGCTTTAAGAAACACTAAAAGAAATCAAGATAAAAAATGTGGTAGTCAGTAAAGGGTACCTTTTTTCAGACCAAGCAGAGGGAAAAAATTATGGAATCACCCTGTAAATTTTCATTCCCAAAACTAACACCTGCATCAAATTAGATCTGCGCGTTAGTCTGCATCTAAAAAGGAGTGATCACACCTTGGAGAGCTGTTGCATCAAGTGGACTGACATGAATCATGGCTCCAACATGAGAGATGTCAATTGATGAGGACCCCTGACGCTGTCATGACTCACTTCCTGTGGAAGGCTGGCGACTGCCGGCGTTCACAGGAGATGATCATTTCTGCAGTGCAGAGACGTGGATCATCACGGTTCTATACTGCAGCAGCGATCGCACACTGCAGTGTTGAGGCGCCCTAAAGTGCCAACTCAAACAAAAAGTAAGTACATGAAAAAAATAAAGGAAAACATAAAAGTTCCAACCACCCCCTTTTTGTCCCATTGAAAATAAAACTACAGGATGAGCCATTTATATGGATGCAGTTAAATAAAATGGGAATGGTTGGTGATATCAACTTCCTGTTTGTGGCACATTATTATATGGGAGGGGGAAAACTTTTCCAGATGGGGGGGTGACCATGGCGGCCATTTTGAAGTTGTCAATTTTGGATCCAACTTTATTTTTTTCAATGGGAAGAGGGTCATGTGACACATCAAACTTGTTGAGAATTTCATAAGCAAAACAATGGTGTGCTTGGGTTTAACATATCTTTATTCTTTCATGAGATATTTAGAAGTTTATGACCACTTATAAAATGTGTTCAAAGTGCTGCCCATTGTGTTGGATTGTCATTGTAACCCTCTTCTCCCACTCTTGACACACTGAAAGCAACACCGCAGAAGAAATGCTAGCACAGGCTTCCAGGATCCGCTGTTTCAAATGCTGCACATCTCGTATCTTCACTGCATAGACAACTGATGAGGCAAACATGTTTGTGAATGGTGAAGTGAACAAACAAAACCAGCGCTATTGGTCTGACACTAACCCACAGTGGATAGATCCCTCCAAGACTGTTGGGACACAGAAATTGATGGTATGGTGTGGTATATGGGGTACAAAGATAGTGGGGGTCGTTCTTCATCTATGGAAACCTCAATGCCACTGGATATCTGAATCATCTAGCAATTTCAGATTGCTCCTCAATAAAACTCACTTTTTGCATAAAAAAAAACAAGCGTGTGCAATTGTAATACTTCTTTCGATTTCTTATAAAATTCTCAATACGTTTGATGTGCCACATGACCCTCTTCCCATTGATAAAAAATAAAGTTGGATCCAAAATGGCCAACTTCAAAATGGCCGCCATGTTCACCCCCCATCTGGAAAAGTTTTCCCCGTCCCATATACTAATGTGGCACAAACAGGAAGTTGATATCACCAACCATTCCCATTTTATTTAGGTGCATCCATATAAATGGCCCAACCTGAATTTAAGAAAAGTACTCCTATTTGGTATCGCCGAGTTCATAAATGGCCAATATATCAAAATATAAAAATCAAACAATCAGATGTGTAAACTGCGTAATGAAAAAAAAAAAAAAGATAAAAGGGCAAAATTATGCTTTTTTTTGGTCACCACAACATTGATCAAAATTACTCGTCTACCCAGACATGGTATCATTAGAACTATCAGCTCAATACGCTAAAAAAATAAGCCGCCACACAGCCCCTGATCCTGAAAAAAAAAAAGAATGCTATGGGTCTGAAATTTTTTTCACCACTTATATAACAGTAAATATATACATGATTGGTATCTACAAACTCGCACTGACCCGAGGCATCATTCCGACATGTCAGTTTTACCATATAGTGAATAAAAAAAAGAACAAAAGTTAAATTTGCACTTTTTTTTGTCAATTTCACTGCATTTAGAATTTTTTCTCCGTTTTCCTGTACACTATATGGAGAAATAAATTATTTCATTCAAAAGTACAACTCAACCTGCAAAAAACAAGCCTTCATATGTCTATGTTGACCGAAGAATAAAAAAGTTATGGCTCTTGGAAGAAGGGGAGGAAAAAAGCGAAACTACAAAAAAGGGGAAAGGCAAGGTTGTGAAGGGGTTAAGACACTGGACTGACACTGGGTTATCGACCATTTTAGATATTAGAAAGGACAAATAATGCATAAAGAATGTTTTCTTCACAATGTTTGGATTTTGAGATCATGAGAAAACTACCGTAACTCATAAATACTCACAATTAGAAATTCCTCCAAGAAAATACATATTGTGGACTGGAGAGCTGAGCAGTTTGAGGGGGAGAGCGCCAAGTAGTTTGGGGGAGAGCGCCGAGCAGTTTGGAGGGAGAGCGCCGAGCAGTTTGGAGGGAGAGCACCGAGCAGTTTGGAGGGAGAGCACCGAGCAGTTTGGGGGAGAGCGCCGAGCAGTTTGGGGGGAGAGCGCCGAGCAGTTTGGGGGGGTGTGCCGAGAAGTTTGGGGGGAGAGCGCCGAGCACTTTGGGGGGAGAGCGCCGGGCAGTGTGGGGGGAGAGCAGCCGAGCAGTGTGTGGGGAGAGCGCCGAGCAGTGTGGGGGGAGAGCGCCGAGCAGTGTGGGGGGAGAGCACCGAGCAGTGTGGGGGAGAGCACCGAGCAGTGTGGGGGAGAGCACCGAGCAGTGTGGGGGGAGAGCACCGAGCAGTGTCGGGGGAGAGCGCCGAGCAGTCTGGGGAGAGAGCGCCGAGCAGTCTGGGGGAAAGCACCAAGCAGTCAGGGGGAAAGAGCCAAGCAGTCTGGGCGAAAGTGCTGAGCAGTCTGGGGGAAAGCGCCGAGCAGCCAGGCGAAAAGAGCCGAGCAGCCTGGCGAAAAGAGCCGAGCAGCCTGGCGAAAAGAGCCGAGCAGCCTGGCGAAAAGAGCCGAGCAGCCTGGGGAAAAGAGCCGAGCAGCCTGGCGAAAAGAGCCGAGCAGCCTGGCGAAAAGAGCCGAGCAGCCTGGCGCAAAGAGCCGAGCAGCCTGGCGAAAAGAGCCGAGCAGCCTGGCGAAAAGAGCCGAGCAGCCTGGCGAAAAGAGCCGAGCAGCCTGGCGAAAAGAGCTTTAGTAACAAATATTGGCGGAGAACCCATAAAATGCCGTTTCGAATGGCTGCATACTCAACAATATCATGGAGATATTTTTGTTTGAATCCTTCTAGCACAGACTATGTATTTAACATGTGCAACAATGGATGGCAGATACCCAACTGTAGGCTTAAAAATAACAATTTAATCACAATTTAACCGATTTTCCGTTTTTCATTTTTTCTTCCAAAAGCCGTAACATTTTTATTTTCATGTCAATATAGATGTATGAGGGCTTGATTTTTGCGGGACGAGTTGACCTTTTGAATTACATAACTTATTCTGCCACATATTGCGCTAGAAAATGAGAAACAAATTCAAAGTGTGGGGAAATTGTAAAAAAAAGAGAAATTCCACAATTTTTTTTTTACCTTGCTCACTGTACAGTAAAACTGATCTATCAGTATCATTCTCCAGGTCAGTACGAGTTCATAGATACCAAACATGTATAGTTTTTATTTTTTTTAAACAAAAAATATAAATTTTTCAAAGAAAAAAAAAAAGCATGTTGCCATCTTCCACTCCCCTTAGCGGTTTCATTTTACGGGATCAGGACTTATCTTTTGCATCCTGAGCGGACGTTTGTAACTATACCATTTTGGTGTATATTCAATGTTTTGATGGCCTTCATTGCATTTTACTGCAATATTGCGGTGACCATAAGAACGTAATTCTGGTATTTTGATTTTTTCCCATTATACAGTTTACTGATTGGATTAAAGTATTTAATATTTTGATAAAGCAAACATTTCTTAACAAAAGGGTGTTTTTTTTAAATAGTTTTATTTTTAATGGGGCAAAAGGGGGCTATTTGTGTTTTTTTTTTTTTTATATTTTTAAAAACGTATATATATTTTTTTTATTTTTTATTTTTAATCTTTTCACGGGTTTCCTGAGGGTACTTGAAGCTGGCACCATCCGATTGCTTGTTCTGTACAAAGCGGTACATCCGAACGGCTCTACACCAAACAAATGATAATCTCCTGTGAACGCCAGGGCTCAGCTAGCATTCACAGGAAATTCATCAGCTGACCGCCAGCTGTCATGTTAGCCTACCTACATCCCGTGATCACAACACGGGGCCATCCCCAACGGTCATGGTTAATCGCACTGTCACAGATTGACAGCGAGATTTAACTAGTTAAAAGGTGCGGGCATTTCTCTGCTCAACCCGCGCCTGTTAAGGCCGGTTTATACACACAGTAATTATGCAGAGATTGTTCACAGATCTCTGGTTGCAGTGAAATCATGGACACATTGTTCCATTTGTACACGGCCACAAAATGTAACAATGTGTTCATGATTTCACTGCAACCAGAGATCTGCAAACAATCTCTGCACAATTTATCTGTGTGTGTAAACGGGCCTTTAGTTGCAGGTATCGGCTGATTACAACAGCCGACCATGCAGGGAAAGGTTTGGGCTCAGCGTGTGAGCCCACACTAATCTGGGGGACATATCCAATGACGTATATGTACATCATTGGTCGTGAAGGGGTTAAGACCAAGGTGTGCAACTCCAGTTCCAAGGAGCCGCCAACAGTGTATGTTTTCAGGATTTCCTTTGTATTGCACAATTGTTGGAATCACCACCTGTGCAGGTAATTAACCCCTTCCCGACCTTTGACGTTATAGAGACGTCATGAAAGTCGGTGTGTTCCCGACCCATGAGGTCTCTATAATGTCATGGCTTGTTTGCGCTCCTGCAGCTCCGGTGAGCGGGTCAGTGACAAATCACCGGAGCTGCAGGATCGCAAGGACCCATACTTTAGCCCGGATGGGTGGCTTAGCCCACCCGTGGCTAAAGTCGCTCTGATTGGCAGTTTAACTTTCAACCGCCAATGAGAGCAATTCACCCCTATAGATCTGATAGGAGCTCTCCAATCAGATGTGGAGGGGCGGGTCAGCGGGTGCCCTCCCCCTCCTCAGCCCCCCCTCCTCAGCCCCCTAACGGTTCGGATCACCCCAGTCCCCCAGTTGGAATTGTTAACAGACACCATGTCGCGTTTGGAGAGCCCCTGTGTGCCTAAACATTGGAGCTCCCCCTCAAGTGACCACATTTTGAAAACTAGACTCCCCATGAAACGTATCTAGATGCATAGTGAGCCCTTTGAACCCCAGGTGCTTCACAAATTGATCTGTAAAAATAAAAAAAGAAAATTTGAGTGAAAAAAAAAAAAGTACTTTTTCCCTATTATGGATCAATTTGTGAAGCACCTGGGGGTTCAAAGTGCTCACTATGCATCTAGATACGTTCCATGGGGGGGGTCTAGTTTCTAATATGGGATCACTTGTGGGGGTGCTCCAATGTTTAGACACACAAGGGCTCTCCAAACGTGACATGGTGTCCGCTAACAATTTGAATGGAAAATTAGCTCAAATTGTTAGCGGACACCATGTCACGTTTGGAGAGCCCATATGTGTCTAAACATTGGAGCCCCCCCACAATTAACCAAATTTGGAAACTAGACCCCCCCCCCAAGGAACTTATCTAGATGGGTGGTGAGCACTTTGAAACCTCAGGTGCTTCACAAATTAATCCGTAAGATTGAAAAAGTATTTTCTTTTTCACAAAAAATTTCTTTTCGCCTCAATTTTTTAATTTTCACATGGGCAACAGGCTAAAATGCATCCTAAAATTTGTTGGGCAATTTCTCCTGAGTACACCGATACCTCATATGTGGTCAGAAACCACTGTTTGGCACATGACAGGGCTCAGAAGTGAAGGAGCGCCATTTCACTTTTTGAATGGAAAATTAGCTCCAAAACTTAAATGGTGCTCCTTCCCTTCTGAACCCTGCCGTGCGCCCAAACATGACCACATATGAGGTATCGGTGTACACACGAGAATTGCCCAACAAATTTTAGGACGCATTTTATCCTGTTACCCATGTGAAAATTAAAGAATTGAGGCCAAAAGAACATTTTTGTTGGAAAAATGAAAATGTTCATTTTTTCCTTCCATGTTGCTTTAGTTCCTGTGAAGCACCTGAATAGTTAATAATCTTCTTGAATGTAGTTTTGAGTAGCTTGAGGGGTGCAGTTTTGGGAATGGTGTTACTTTTGGGTGTTTTCTGTCATGTACACCCCTCAAAGGGGCTTCTGACGCCAAGAGCAAGCGACACTACTCCATCCTTCTCCTCCTCGACCTCTCTGCTGCAATCGACACAGTCGACCACTCCCTCCTGCTTCAAATTCTAGAATCCCTTGGCATCACTGACCTAGCCCTCTCCTGGATTTCCTCATACCTAACAGACCGGACCTTCAGCGTCACCCACTCCACACTCCTCGTCACCTTACCCCTATCTGTTGGAGTTCCCCAAGGCTCAGTCCTGGGACCCTTACTCTTCTCCATCTACACCCTCGGCCTAAGCAAACTCATCGAATCCCATGGCCTCCAATACCACCTCTACGCCGACGACACCCAGCTCTACCTCTCCGGCCCTGACATCATCTCCCTGCTATCCAAAATCCCACACTGCCTGTCCACCATCTCATCCTTCTTCTCCGCTCGTTTCCTCAAACTCAACATGGATAAAAACAGAGTTTATCGTCTTCCCCAAGTCGCTCTTCCCCCGTACCCGACCTAACCATCACTGTCAACGACTGCACACTCTCACACTTCCCCCACGCCATGTGCCTCGGTGTAATCCTCGACTCTGCCCTCTCCTTCAAGCCACACATCCAGGCCCTCGCACCTCTGCCACCTCCAGCTTAAAAACAACTCACGGATCCGCTCCTTCCTTGACCATGACACTGCCAAAACGCTTGTCCACGCCCTCATTATCTCCCGCCTCGACTACTGCAACCTCCTGTTCACCGGCCTCCCCGCTTCCTCCCTTGCACCCCTCCAAACCATCCTCAATTCCGCTGCCCAACTCATCCACCTGTCCCCATTAATCCCGTCTCCCCCCTCTGCCAAGCCCTCCACTGGCTCCCTACTTCCCAGAGATCTAAGTTCAAAACCCTAACCCTGACATACAAGGCCATCCACAACCTGTCCCCTTCATACATATCTACTTGGTCTCCTGATACCACCCCTCACACAACCTGCGCTCCTCTCAAGAATTCCTTCTCTTCTCCCCCCACATCTCCACCTCCCACAACCGCATACAAGACTTCTCTCGTGCATCCGCCATACTCTGGAACTCTCTTCCACACCACATCAGACACTCCCCTACCCTGGGAACCTTCAAGAAAAACCTGAAGACCCACCTCTTCCTTCAAACCTATAACCCACACCGAGACCTAATCCGCTGCACCATCTCCCCTCTCCCGCTCCTCCTACTGTCTCCCACCCATCCCCTATAGACTGTGAGCCCTCGGGGACAGGATCTCTGCCCTAATGTACCTGTATGATTTATTCGTCGTTATTTATGTTCTCGTCCTTGTTCTGCCCTTACACATGTAAAGCGCCATGGAACCAATGGCGCTATATATAAATAAATAAATAATAAAAATGTGATGTGGTAAATAAAAAAAAAATGGTTTTGTAAATTTTGCTGGAAAAATTATAATTCACTGTTGAACTTTGAACCCTTATAACTTCCTACACAAAAATTTTTTTTTTCAAAAATTGTGCTGATGTAAAGTAGACGTGGCAAATTTTTGTTTTTTGTGGCACATAACTCTCTGGTTTAACAGAATAAACATTAAAAATTTGAAAATTCCAAAATTTTCTAAAATTTTGCCAAATTTTAGATTTTTTTACAAATAAACACAAAAGTGATCGACCTAAATTTAATACTAACATGAAGCCCAATATGTCACAAAAAAAACAATCTCAGAATCGCTAGGATCCGTTGAATCGTTCCAGAGTTATTACGGTACCTAATAAAGGGACAGTGGTCAGAATTGCAAAAAATGACAAGGTCTTTAGGGTCAAAATAGAATTCAGATAGAACATGCGGTTCAATAGTAGAGGGCAGGGATAATCTTAATCTCCGTAACTTTATTCATAAAAAGCTCCAGACCACAACGCGTTTCGACGTACAGACGTCTTCCTCAAGCGGATGAGGAGCTATTAATAACAGACCATTATATACTTCCTCCAACCAATCAACCATCAGTGCAGCCTCCCTGACAGCTGAAAGGTGGGAGGTTTCACAGTTTTAAGAAAATTTAATCAAACATTAAAAACCATCAGTTACATTAGACCAGGAGCAGAGGTGATTGAGGATACAGGAGCACTACAGATCCAAGGCTGGCAGCCTGAGCCACAAACTACGCTCACAATCTGGTTGTGCGGATCTGGCACAACCTTTAAAGGTTAGTTTATTCTTAATACAACCGCTTTTAAGGCAGGAGAGGTCCACAGGTGGCGCAACACTATTTTTTTCTTTTTATTTAGGGTCAAAATAGGCTGGGTGGTGAAGGGGTTAAACTATCACCTATGCAATACTACGGGTTTTGTCTCACCTGGAGACATCGACGGCGATTCGCCCCGAAAAATCGGTTGAGAGTGGTCGCTTGCTTGCACAGCACTGCTGTGAAACCAGGCAACCACTCTCAGGCGATGTGTATGCATTTCCCCGTGTAACATCACGATCGGTGATATTACAGGCGATGGGAGCCATAGGCTTCCATGTTACAGTATCCCTGCTGGGGTTTCTAAACACCCCTGCAGCAACGTTGCCTGAAACATCGCCAAAGCGGGGTGCCAAAAACGTGCGCGCTCCCGTGCGTCGCCTGCGATATCTCTGGCGATGTCACCTGGTGTGACAGTACCCTAAGGAAATCCTGAAATCATGGCCTGTTGGTGGCTGCTGATGACTGGAGTTGTGCACGTCTAGTTTTAGGCTACGTTCACACATTGCGCATTGTTTGCGCGGGCGCTTTTTGCAGTGTTTTGCACCTGCGCAAAAAAGTGCCGTAAAAAAACGTGGTGCATTCACACACCGCATTTTTTTTTTTACAGGACTACTTCTCCACAAACAGCGCAGGGGAGAAGTGATGTCACACAACAATCCTCCCCTGTGTGACATCTGTCCAGCCCCTTTTGGGTTTCGTAGTGTATTAACAAACACTACAAAGCCCAAAATAAACTAATCCAAATGTGTAAAAACTAGTAAATTTTGAATACTTACCCTCTCCACCGGGTGTTCAGGGAGCCAATACAATCGCAGGTATCACCCTTCCAGGGCCTATCAAGATCGCTGATTGGCTAGTCGTGGTCATGTGATATGTGACGTGCTATGAAGCGCATATCACATGACACCAAGCGGCCAATCAGCAATCTTGATAGGTCCTGGAAGGTCGATACCTGCAGTTGTGTCGGCACCCGGCTCCCGGAACTCCCGGCGGAGAGGGTAAGTATTCAATTTTTATTAGTTTTTACACATTTGGATTACGGTAGTTTATTTTGGGTTTCGCAGTGTATAATACACTACAAAACCCAAAAGGGGCCGGCACAGATGTCACACAAGGGAGGATTCTTCCTCCCCTGTGTGACATCATATCCTGCAGCGCAGTCATATTCCCGCTGGAATTATGCATTGTCTGAACGGCGATGCATAATTCCAGAGGGAATAATGGGCTCCTTTGAGAGAAAGAGGGAGAAAAAGAGGGAGAAAAAGAGGGAGAAAAAGAGGGAGAAAAAGAGGGAGAAAAAGAGGGAGAAAAAGAGGGAGAAGAAGAGGGAGAAGAAGAGGGAGAAGAAGAGGGAGAAGAAGAGGGAGAAAAAGAGGGAGAAAAAGAGGGAGAAAAAGAGGGAGAAAAAGAGGGAGAAAAAGAGGGAGAAAAAGAGGGAGAAAAAGAGGGAGAAAAAGAGGGAGAAAAAGAGGGAGAAAAAGAGGGAGAAAAAGAGGGGAAAGAAAGAAAGAAGCTTGAAGGAGGAGAAGGGAAAGACATGGAATAATTAAAAAACAGAAGGAAAGAGAAAAGTAATGGCCAGAAAGACTGACCAAATACAAAGAAGAAAAAAAGACAAGAAAGAAAGAAACAAGAATACAGAGGAATAGAAGAAAGAAGTAAGGAAGAATAAGATTGAATGAACAAAATTGATCTTCCTGTGATTGAATCATGATCACTAGAAAGAAAGAAAAAGACAGAAAGAAAAAATAGAAAGAGAAAGAAAAGTAAAGAGTAGATTGAAAGAATGGAAAAAAAAAAGAAAAAAACTTAAAGACCACAAAGAAAGAGCCAGAAGACAGAGAGAAAAAAAAAAAAAGAGATAAATATAAGAAAGAAAAAAGATCTAAGCATAACGAAACATTTAGAAGACAGAAAGAAAAAAAGAGACTGAAGGTGGAGAAGAGACAGACGAGAAAGAATTAAAAAATAGAAAGAGAACAAAAGACCAGAAAGACAGACCAAATAGAAAGAAAAGATACAGGGACTAAAGAAAGAAAAAGACAAAAAAGAAAACCGAAATAGACGAATAGAAAGAAATAGAAGAACGTGAAGAAAGAAAGATCGAATCAACAAAATTGAGCTTCTTGTGATCCAATCACGATCTCTATAAAGACCATAAATAGAACAATGTATGGTAATAATATATCACATACAAAGTATCATACTGGTAGAAAATGAAAGCAGAAAAATATAAAATACAACACAATTACTTTACATGCTAGCGACAAAAAAAGAAAATAGCGCTGTGACTGTGACCATTTGATGGGTTTGCAGACATCACACAGCCGCTCAGTCTGAGGTTGTGAATTCACACCTATAAGTCACAGTTTCTAAGCATATAAGAAAAAAAAATAAAGTGGGACCTGATTTCTAAATGTTGCCACCTCCCGACACTGCTACACCGGGACGTGAACATGCAGAATCACTGCAACAGCTTCACCCCAAAGATGGCAAGTGTGAAGAGAACAACAAACAATGCCTGTGCTGAACCTCCACACACTGAGCACAGGAGCACGGCTTCTCTGTCCTGTTCCCGGACTTAGGACATAATATCCCTGTCCACATTGAAGGCTTGAGTGTTCATTATTATAGTACATACATGAGGGAAGATTCGGTCGCAGACGCAGTTGTGTGAGCCTCCACGCAGCCCCATGTTGTAGTCTATGTCATAACTCTGACCAGACAAGTACAGCGGGCACGTGGAACATGCAGGAATATCACAGCTCGGATACAACATTCTAATGGAAGTCTCCTGGATGAGAAAGCCCTTTTAACCATTAGGAAAGTCTGAGTATATTAACGACTGGACATTGTAAATTGGATTGATACATCATAGAAGTGCAACTTTGCTAATATATACATATTATAGAGCTGAGTGTATGTGTGTGTATATATGGATCAAGCCACACCTACTCCATATGGCATAATGCAGCCTCATAGACCTCCATATAGTATAATGCAGCCTCATAGACCTCCATATAATATAATGCAGCCTCATAGCCCTCCATATAATAGAATGCAGCCTCATAGCCCTCCATATAATAGAATGCAGCCTCATAGCCCTTCATATAATAGAATGCAGCCTCATAGCCCTTCATATAATAATGCAGCCTCATAGACCTCCATATAGTATAATGCAGCCTCATAGCCTCCATATAGTATAATGCAGCCTCATAGACCTTCATATAATATAATGTAGCCTCATAGCCCTCTATATAATATATTGCAGCCTCATAGCCCTTCATATAAAATAATGCAGCCTCATAGCCCTTCATATAATATAATGCAGCCTCATAGCCCTTCATATAATATAAAGCAGCCTCATAGCCCTCTATATAACTATTGCAGATTCATAGCCCTTCATATAATATAAAGCAGCCTCATAGCCCTCTATATAACATATTGCAGGTTCATAGCCCTCCATATAGTTGAATGCAGCCGCATAGCTCTCCATATACCATAATGTAGCCTTATATCCTTCCATATCTAATATATAAAGCTGAGTATGTATGTGTGTATTAGTGTGTGTTTATCTGTGTGTATGTCACTATAAATGAATCAAATGCAAATCCACAAGAAGAACTCAAGAAACACAAGTACAGTGACATAACTCAGAAGGTTATAGGCTGACATTCTATTGTGATTATCCCTGTTTTGTTATATAACCAAGAACAGTTACTATGCCCAGGCAACGCAGGGCTCTACAGCTAGTATATATACAGCTCTGGAAATAATTACCGTAAGAGATCACTGCAAAATTTTCAGTTTCTCTGATTTGTCTCTTTCCATGTATATTTTTGAATAAAATGTACATTGTTCACTGTGTCTTGTACGCCTCTCCAGGTCTCAGTCTAACCATTAGATGACCAGGTATTGGGCAAAGCTCAAAATTAGACTCATCAGAGAAGATTACCTTACTCCAGTCCTCTATGGTCCAATCCTTATGGAATTTGGCAAACTTCAGCCTGGCTCTCCTTTGCTTTTCATTGATGAAAGGCTTTTTTCTTGCTTTACATGACTTGAAACAGTCACAAGACATCAAACAACGAAGAACTGCTTACATTGTTGTGCTGGGAGTGGGATAAGGTCACCCAACAGCAGTGTGAAAGACTGGTGGAAAGCGTACCAAGACGCAAGAAAGCTGGGATTAAAACTCATGGTTATTCCACCAAATATTGGGGCTACTGAGGAAGCTGATTGCAGCGAAACGCATCTGGAGGGCACCCAGAACCACAACAAGTTCTCCCATAGGACAACAATGGGTAAGGAAAACTAGGAAAGTAAGGGGCCGAATCTTGGGGCAAAAATAAGGAAGTAGATGGATAGGAATGAGGGAAGGGAGCAGAGAGAAAAAAAGGAAAAATCAGCTTGCAGCTATATTTAAATATATCCAAAAAACCCACAAATGCTAAGTCAATTGCCCTAGATAACAGGTCAGCATTTCCCTCATACCTACTCTAGATATCAATGGGAGTTTTTCACCTCTACTGGGGTACAACTGTGGCTGTTTTTCATCTTTGCACTGGTCACTTTATAGGATGTGCAACTTAAACCCATTGCTGTAATTTGGTATATCCTCGCACCTCCTGTGTCTTTGTCTCCTTTTGCATGCAAATTGTCACTTCTGTGAGGAAGTGAAAAACTCTAATGCCACCCAATAAGGGTAGCAATTCTTGTAGTCATAATCGACTCTTTACAAGCCTTTTAATATGATCCAGGATTTGTGCCAGATAAGAACCCCAAACTGCAGATGCTGCGTTTCGGGGTGACTGCCCCTCATCAGTGCAGTGTGTGGGAGCTCTGATCTGGCTGTATGAGAGGCTGAGACAAGGTCTGGGGGACTAGCTATTCTCCTCATGGAGAGGAATCTGCCTGCCGACATAAGGAGACAGATAAGCTGATAAGGAGACTTATAGTCGCAATGCTCCTCTGAGAAATATGCAAATTGTCACTTCAGTGAGGACGTGAAAAACTCCAGCGTCTGCAGCTTGGGGTTCTGATCTGGCACAAGTCCTGGGTCATATTAAAAGGCTTGTTAAAGAGTCGATTATGACTACAAGGATTGCTAACCTTATTGAGTAAAAGATAAAGGAGACAAGCGAGGCGCAATAGTGCTCTATCAATATGACACTGATTCCACACTCAGATCAAAAAGAGGTGCACTCACCTGGTCTAGTTGTGTGTACCCACAACAAGTTTTTATTGCATGTAGTTTATAAGCTGCTGCAGGACCTCCACCGCCACGTAGCACGTGTAAAGATGATCAGATCCAGGGATGGTGTATACACAGTCCGCGCTGCTTTAAATAATCAGTCACAAGTCTTTAGGTAAAAGACCCCCCTTCTTTATTTCCACCTACGCGTTTCAGTGCCACTCCGGGCACTGTCATCAGGGTATATCCACCTACGCGTTTCAGTGCCACTCCGGATATACCCTGATGACGGTGCCCGGAGTGGCACTGAAACGCGTAGGTGGAAATAAAGAAGGGGGGTCTTTTACCTAAAGACTTGTGACTGATTATTTAAAGCAGCGCGGACTGTCTTTACACCATCCTGGATCTGATCAACCTTATTGAGTGGCATTAGAGTTTTTCCCTCCCTCACTGAAGTGACAATTTGCATATTTCCAGAGGAGCATTGTGGCTATAAGTCTCCTTATCAGCTTATCTGTCTCCTTATGTTGGCAGGCAGATTCCTCTTCATGAGGAGAATAGCTAGTCCCCCAGACCTACTTTTGAATGAGAACACTGTTTTCCTTCCATTTGTAATTGGGCACTGTAAACACCTTAAAGGGAAACTGTCATCTAGATTAAGCCCCCCAGACTATCACTACCTGTCCCTGCACCTTGCTATTACTACTTTAACTATCCCTCTCTCTGCTAAATCTGCCCTGTGACTGTTTAAGAAAATCTATTTCTCACTTACATGGGCGTATGTTAACGATCTGGGGGGCTACCGTTGCTAGCCCCCCTGGGCGTCCCCCCTGTGTCCCTGTTGCCGCCTCCTGCTGCCTCTTGAACGCCCCCATGGGCGAGCTATTGTAATTAAAATGTGCGCTCCCCCAGCCAGGCTCGGTCGGCTCTGCTATGCAGCCTTCCTGTTATGATGCAGAACGCATCATTTCCGGAGCCGCAGGGCCATAGCAACCCACTATTTACCTTAGCAGCGGACATCCTGGAGCTTCGCGTGGATCACTTGCCCCTGTGCCTGCACTCATCCCCAAGTGCAGGCACACTTGCCCACATCACTGTTTAGAGTCCCCCTGTTGGTTTTGGCATTGGGTCATGTAACCGGAGCGCATCATGTGATCGGATGTCATTACTGTGCACTCCGATGGCCGGGACCAAAGCAGGAAGTCACCGCTCAGCTGGCAGAAGGGAGCGATCGTCGGAAGATGAAGTAATGATTTTTTATTTTATTATGTGCGCGCCAGCAGGCGGGCTCTAAACAGTGATGGAGGCAAGTGTGCCTGCACTGCGGGGTGAGTGCAGGCACAGGGGTTAAGTGTGCCTGCATTGGGGGGTGAGTGCAGGCACAGGGGCAAGTGTGCCAGCACAGGGTGCTTTGTGCAGGCACAGGGGCTATTCTGACTGCACTGGGGCAAGTGTGCTAGCACAGGGGGGTGAGTACAGGCACAGGAGCAAGTGTGCCAGCACTGGGGGACGTGTGCCAGCACTGGGGGACGTGTGCCAGCACTGGGGGACGTGTGCCAGCACTGGGGACGTGTGCCATTAATAGGGATGTGTGCCTTCACTGGGAGATGCGAGCCATCACTGGGGGACGTGAGCCATCACTGGGGGACGTGAGCCATCACTGGGGGACGTGAGCCATCACTGGTGGGCTATATCCCAGGATGAGGGACAATGTACCAGGATGAGGGAGCTATGAGGGACAAATTTCCTATAAGATTTGTTAAACGAACACTGGCATTGTAAGACGGACCCCATTTAACATTAAAAATTATTTTTTTCTCTTTTCCTTCACCAAATTTGGGGGTGCGTCTTATAATCAGGTGCGTCTTATAGAAAAAAAAAAGCGAAAAATACTTTATATATAATTGCTGCATTAATAATCAATAATTTTGTTGTGTACGGTCACTGACCCGCTGCTCACATCTTATACAATACCACAATCTATCACTGCATTAATATACACCCAGGCCCCGCACTACAAAAGAAGTAACAGGAGCCCATTCTGTGATTGATTCCACTAGGATGCTGCGGGTTCCTACATTTTAACACTCCTTGGGCAGGACTAATGAGTGCAAATGGAAATGAGAACACCTTGACTGAGCGAGGACTCCGGTTCATTTCACACTATCTTCAGCACAAACATCCCGAGATACGCAATCTATCATCTCCAGCCTCCTGCCGCCTCTCCGCCATCGCTCAGGAAACCTGGAGAACAGCTTCTATTGAGCTGCCATTGGAAGTTTATGAAGTTTATCAGAAAAGGAAGGTAAAAATCAAGCAACTCAATCATTACCTTGCTGTCACATTGCATGGTGCACTTAGTGGTGTGTAGGTTTTAAATATTAGTACATTATATTTTTTATGCAATATTACCTCCATGCTACAATTTATAATGTTAAAAAATTCTGTCAACAGGTTTTTTTCAACAACAACAACCCTTATTTATATAGCACCAACATGTTCCGCAGCGCTTCACAATTCAGAGGTTCATATATACAATTATAAGAAACAGTTATCAGAAAATACAATAATTAAAGCCCTGCTCATAAGGGCTTACAATCTACAATGAGGTGGGGGTGACACAAAGTACAATGATGGCCCAGCCAACTTGAGGAGATGGGGAACAGATAGGAGCTGCATGAGTGGTCACCTGCCATTCTTTGTCATGTTTTTGGGTCTGGTGGAGTGAATAGGCTATGTCTAATGGCCACTTTACACGCGGCAACAGGAAGATAGAAAACGGCAGGTGTCGGAGACAATTATACCTTTTACCTTCAAAACACCTTGAAGTGGCTGCGTGTAATTCAGGTATCTGCAAGGTGTTTTGAAGGTAAAAGGTACAATTGTCTCCAACACCTGCCGTTTTCTATCTTCCAGTTGCCGCGTGTAAAGTGGCCATTAGTGACTTCAATTAGGGAGCAAGATAGGCCACTCTGAAAAAATGTGTTTTTAGGGATCGCCTGAAACTATGTAAGTTGTGGACAGACCTAATTTCTTGGGTTAGAGCATTCCAGAGAATTGGTGCAGCTCGGGAGAAGTCTTGGAGCAGGGAGTGGGAGGTTCGGATTAGTGCAGATGTTAGTCTAAAGTCATTTCCAAAGTGAAGAGAACAAGTGGGGTGATAGACAGAGATGAGGATATAGAGGTACAATGGTGCTGCACTGTGAAGAGCTTTGTGGGTGCCAACAAGCAATTTGAATTGGATCCTATAGTGTATGGGCAGCCAGTGCAATGACTGGCACAGAGCGGAAGCGTCTGCGTAACGGTTAGCCAGATAGGTGATCCTGGCTGCTGCATTAAAGATGGATTGAAGAGGGGAGAGTCTAGTGAGGGAAGACCAGTTAATAACGAATCACAATAATCAAGGTGGGAGTGGATCAGGGCGACGGTGAGGGGTTTTGTTGATACCATGGTGAGAAATGGGCGAATTTTAGAGATGTTCTTCAATGTAAGCGACAAGAGCAGGCGACAGTTTGCATATATGAGCTGAAGGAAAGACGGTGTCAAACATAACACCCAGACAGCGAGATTGCTAACTAGGCGTTATCGTGGTGTCACACCAGAGAGGGAGATGTCAAAATTAAAATTTAGGGAGGTTAGTGGAGGGCGGGAGCAGGAGTTGTTCAGTTTTGGAAAGGTTGAGTTTTAGATAGAGAGCGGACATGATATAGGAAACTGTGGTTAGACAGTCATAGGTGTTCGTAATACAGCGGGGTTAAGATCAGGGGAAGAAATGTATAGTTGTGTGTCATCAGCATAAAGATGTTACTGAAAGCCAAATCTGCTGATGGTGTGTCCAATTGGGGCTGTGTAGAGAGAGAAGTTGGCCAAGGATTGAGCCTTGAAGGACCCCAATATTGAGGGGAAGAGGAGAGGAAGTGCATCCAGCAAATGATACACTGAAGGAGTGGTCAGAAAGATAAGAAGAGAACCAGGAGAGAGAGGTGTCCTTTATTTCGATGGATTGCAGCATGGAGAGTAGGAGATGGTGGTCAACAGTGTCAAAAGCTGCAGAGAGATCAAGAATAATAAGCAGAGAGTGATCACCATTACGTTTTGCTGTCAGGTGGTCATTGGTCACTTTGATGAGGGCAGTTTCTTTAGAGTGTAAGGGGCAGAAGCCAGACTGTAATGGATCTAGAAGAGAGTGAGTAAATAGGTAACGGGTGAGGCAGGAGTATATCAGGTGCTCCAAGAGTTCAGAGATGAAAGGGAGGTTGGACACTGGTTAGAGATAGGAGCTGGGATGCCGATGGGGAGATGGGGTTGTTTATGGGTTGTTGAAGTTTCCCATAATAAGGGTTGGTAATTTTGAGGACATGAAGTGAAGCAGGCACGCGGAGAAATGGTCGAGGAACTGGGTGGGTGACCCTGGGGGGTGGTATACCACCGCTACTTTGAGGGGGAGGGGTGGAAAAGCCTAATGGTGTGCACCTCAAAAGAAGCAAATTAGAGTAATGGAGTTAGGGGGGTGACCAGGAAAGTACATTGTGGGGAAGGAATAAGCCAACTCCACCACCATGTCTGTTCCCAGGTCTCGGAGAATGGGAGATATGTACACCACCATGAAAATAGCAGCAAGGGAAGCAGTGTCTGATTCAGATCCCGGTCAGTGAGGGCCAGCAGATTAATGTATGTAAAGTGCTATGGAATTAATAGCGCTATATAAATGAATAAAATTATTATTATTATTATTATTATTATATTAAGGGGCCTTTCACACTTGCATTTTTTTCCTAATCTGGAAGATAAGGAATAAACTGATTCTTACAGGATTCATATTTTTGCCCACTCACTTTAATGATTTCAGGAAGAATCTTGTTGCTTCAGGTTTTTCCCTGAAATCATTAAAGTGAGTGGGCAAAAAAATGAATCCTGTAAGAATCAGGTTTTTTCCTTATCTTCCAGATTAGGAAAAAAATGCAAGTGTGAAAGGCCCCTAAGAGAGTGAGTGATAAAGTGGATGAAGGGAAGTTTGTTGTATACAGACCAGTGGATTCCGAAGAGCACAATTAAAAGAGGGAGATGAAGGTGTGCAGGTAATGTTGATAAGGTTAGCAGGATTTCTTTGTGATGTGGGGGAGGGGTTAAGGTTGGCAGAGGGGACCAGGATTTTGAGAGATACCACCTGACAGAAGCAGGAGTAAAGGTACCGTCACACGCAACAATATTGCTAGGCAATTTCACTGGCAATTTACTGGTTGCAGTGAAATCATGGACACATTGTTCCATTTGTACACAGCAACAAGATAGAACCATGTGTCCATGATTTCACTGCAACCAGCAAATTGCCAGTGAAATTGCATGCAATATTGCCGCATGTGACGGTACCTTAAAGAGAGGAAAAGTAAATAGTTTTGATAGTTTGATTTGTGGCATGGTTTAGGTTGCAATACCCTGGAATATGGTGGACTGAGGTTGTTCAATAGGCTGAAGAGTGTATGGGAGCTGGACATAGTAGAGGATAGGAAAGAAGGGCTGATGGAGGGGGGGATGGGACAGTGAAAGTGAATGACCAAGGGGCATGGCCTGGCTATGGAGGACTGAGGATGTAGGACGAGCTAGCTCCTGCTCCCGGGCTTTGAAACCAGTCAATATATGACAGCTACAGGTGGTGGACTGAAGACTATGACCGCGAGGAAACTGGGGAGAAACACAGAGATCTAACCTGCAGGCTCTTATAACCCTGGGACGTCGATACTGGGACACACAGAAAAAGAGAGAGGAGAGGAGAAGAGAGGAGAGGAGAAGAGAGGAGAGAGAGGAGAGGAGACAGAGAGAAAGAAGAGATACACACAGAAAGACAGCCGAGAGGAGAGAGAGAAGATAGGAGAGAGAGCAGAGAGGCGATAGAGAGGAGAGAGAGAAAAGCAGGTCACCAAAAGAAGAGTTTGACCTGTCAGAGACAGGAGGCAGGGGCGGGGAATAGGGACAGGGGCAAGGGCATTGTCCCGCCACATTGCACTGGTGACGAATCTGCACAAGACTTCAATGACGGATTCCTCTAAAGAAACTAAAAGGATTTCTACGAGTAAGTTATGGATGTCTTCAGCTTTACATACAACATGTCATTAGTATAGGGAATAAGATTTTAAGGACAGGTTCTCTTTAACTTCAGATTCATTGGAAATTGTTCTTTACGTGTTACAAAATAAATATTTTCTTTACTCAATTTTTTTTATGCCCTGATAAAGTCCGCGTCTCAAACAATGGAAAAGTGAAATAAAACTGTGTTCCAAAGCTTGGGGTTGGGATAGTTTTATACTGGCAGGGTTTATGGAAACCTCCTACTGTGCTCCAAGTCTCAGTGGTGCCCAGTAAAATGCGATAAAAGACATGTTTCTGGCTCCCTAATTTTTCATGATCCTTTTAAAGCAGAAGTAAGAACGAGCAAACAAGGTTTTTGGCATCACCGTTTGTCAATGAATATGCTGAATGCTTGCAAACGTTATCCTACAGGAGATCATCTAAGCCAATTATCTCAAAGCTCTTGTTGAGTAGACTGAAAAGGATCAGGATTGTCCGGCTTTCCTAAATCTGTTCAAGTAAGCGGCAATGCCAAAGAAAGGGATCTATCATTGCATGTCTAGAGATATTTGCCTTCCAGGCCTTAGGAAAGCAGAAAGAACCAGGAGCTAGATACAATACGTTGGAGTAGGGGTTGCAATCGCACCCAGGCCCTGGAGCCTAGGAGGCCCCAACAGTCCCTTTGGCTTGTAAAAAAGACTAATGCTACTAAAGATTTGCAATAATTGGGGACCCTGCTGGAGCATTTGTGTCGGGGCCCATGAGCTCCAAGTAATGCCACTGGAAGGAACCACTCTTTTGGATCTAAGAACTACTATATTGGGAAAGTTTCTACCTACAGACGTTTTGTCATTCTATATTAATTAGGAAAAAAGTTAAAGGGAATCTGTCAGCAGGTTCTTGTTACCTCATCAGAGATCAGCATGATGTAGGGAAAGAAACTGAATCCAACAATGTATCACATAGATTACTGCCTACAGCCGTTCTGTCACAATCAAAGCATTTAGTTTTAGTAACACAGCAGAGCTGGGAGAGCTGCCCCCACCATACCAGGCTCTCTATGATTGTGCATTATTAGTGAGGTGTCAATCACTGCAAGGGGGAGTGTTGGACTGCCTGCACGTGACAATGTAGTCCTGTAATTGTAATCACCATGTGATAAAGCCTTTACATAATGTAAACAATAGCACAGAGCCTGATAAGAGAGGCACAGTTGATTTGTTTCTTTTTAACCCTTACAGCATGGTGTCCTGAGCTTACATAACAAAAACCTGATGACAGATTCTCTTTAAAATAGGATGCGTGTTGCTTCCTAATTATTGTTACAGAGTCATGGAGTAGGTTCTCCTTTTTTGCACAGTCTAGCCGCCCACCCCAGGGTTGACTAACATCCCTTTGGTCATTTCGTTGGTATTCATGGTAAACTAGGATGTGCATGCACCTGATGCTGCTAGAGATGGCTTGTGATGATGCATTCTGGATCACAAGGGCGGTAATCGTACCAGAAAGAGGCACAGTCATTAACTGTTCAGAATAGAAGACCACACCTCTGACTCTTTTGCAATAATCATCATACTTCATGTTAAAACTTCTTGTTTAAACTAATGCAAGAACACAGTGTTTTAATGGTGACATGTTTAGAAGCATTATCCCTTTATCCCTTGTGCTATAAATCAGCAAGATATTAAAGGGAATCTGTAAGCAGGTTTTTGCTATGTAAACTGAGGACCGTATCCTGCAGGGGTTAAAAAACAAAAATAAACTGAGCCCTTTTTATCAATCTGTATGCTATTGTTTATATAATCTAAAGGGTTTATCATCAGGTGATTACCAATACAGGACTAGAGTGTCACCTATAGCAGTCTGACACCCTCCCTACTGTGATTGTCACCTTACGGTCAACTCACAATCTCTATAGAGAGCCTGGGGTGGGCAGGGGCAGCTCTCCCAGCTCTGCTGTGTTCCTGAACCTAAATTATTTGATTGTATCAGAACGGCTGCAGTTTGTAATCGATGCGATACATCATTAGACTAAGAGTCCCTTTACCTAAATCATGCTGCTCTTGGCTGACAAATGTCCTTTAAATAGAGTAAAGGGGAGCGGTGACCAGGACAAATGTGGCCCACTGTAACTGTAACTTTTTATTTAAACACTTATTATTATTAATCATTTTGTAGGGCCATTTATCCCATGGTGCTTTACATGTGAAAAGGGGTATACGTAGACAGGTACAATAAACATGAGCAATACAACATACAGAAGTACAAAAGGAGAGAGGACCCTGCCCGCGAGGTCTCACAGTCTACAAGATATACCGTATGCAGCTTTTTTTTATTCAGTATTTGCATTTATGGTTTTACCAAGTTCACGTGGCTCACAAGATTCTCTGGGGGCATCTTTCAGCTTCTCCATATAATTAACCTGCAAGCCACACCCCCTTGGCATATTATTACTAAGTCAGTAGGCCCATACCTTTGAAATTGTATACCGGATTGTGCTATGCTAACTAAATGCAGCACTAAATGCAGTGTGTCTGCTGCGTTCAGGGTAGAGGTCCCCCATGTCTCTAGCCCCCCTGTAAGCTGTTAAAAAGACTTTATAAAGTTTAAGGATAAGGAGTCCGGAGGGACTTACTCAGTAATGAGTCATTGCTGTTGCTGGTGTCCTCCCCACCTCCAGCCCTCTCTTGTTCAGCCTCCAGCCCTACCTTGTTCAGCCTCCTGTATGTGTCATCGCTGTTCCCTGGTGTCCTCCCCACCTCCAGCCCTCTCTTGTTCAGCCTCCGGCCCTCCCTTGTTCAGCCTCCTGTATGTGTCTTTGCTGTTCCCTGGTGTCCTCCCCACCTCCAGCACTCTCTTGTTCAGCCTCCAGCCCTCTCTTGTTCAGCCTCCTGTATGTGTCATCATTGTTCCCTGGTGTCCTCCCCGCCTCCAGCCCTCTCTGTGCCACCTCCAGCCCTCAGCGATGACACATAAAGGAGACTACACAAGAGAGGGCTGGGGGTTTCACAGAGAGGGCTGGAGGCGGGGAGGACACCATACAACAGCAATGACTCATTACTGAGTAAGTCCCTCCGGACTCCTTATCCATAAACTTTATTAAGTCTTTTTAACAGCTTACAGGGGGGCTAGAGCCATGGGGGACCCCTTCCCTGGATGCAGCAGACACACTACATTCAGTGCTGCATTCAGTTAGCATAGCACCATGGGGGGATGACAGGTCCTCTTTAAAAAAAAAAAAAAAAAAAAGGAATAATCAGGAGCAGCAGGAATAGACAACAACAAAAACTGTCCACCTTTGCCCTGGTAACAGATCCTCTTTGAAGAATCCAGTTTCAAGAGTAGAAATGTATGGTTAAATTGACAAGGGGGCGTGTATCTACACCATTTGACACTGTTCAATCGGTGGTGATAGTGTCAGATTGTGTAGGAAAATGCATTAGTTATTTCTAAGCAAAGTAACTGAGAAGAGTATAAAAAAAGAGTCTAGGAACCAGCTCTTAAGCCTCATTTGCATATTAATTTAAAAGCTAATTTCTCGGTATTGGAGGAACAAAATGGCCATGTAAAGGTATCACTGGACTTGTCTTTAAAGAGCTACAAGTGCATACAAATAGTTTGGGGGGGGAAAGAACCTCATGACCAGTTCCCTTTAAACAGCATCATATTTATTACCTGCCTTGGAAAAGAAATAACAAACTTGATAAGCCGAAAGGCTCAAGAACATAAAAGAGAATTTTTAGCCAAAGTGTGAACTGTCGCTACAAGCAGGGCTGTGGAGTAAGTCATTGTCCATTTTGGGTGGAGTCAAAGTTTAATTTAGGGAAATTGAGGAGTTGGAGTTGAATGTTTGGCTTACTGACTTCACAGCCATGGATGTAGAGTTGGAGTCGTGGAGTCAGAGTCCATTTTGGTTGAGTTGGAGTAGAAGTCGGATTCAGAGTAATTGAAGAGTCGGAGCCGGATGTTTAGTTTACCCACTCCATAGTCCTGGCTACAAGTAGGCAACTTTCACATCTATTCTTTTGCTGCAGCAGAAAATACTTTTCCATTGATTGATATCAAATATTAATACCATCTGAAAGCATGGCGGCTATTTATAGGAGTTGTCCCACCCAGAACATTTATGGCATATCCACCAGTTGGGATCATTCCCCCATCTTGAGTTTGGTTTCCCATCTTGTGACCGATGGAAGCGCAAACCACGTGAAACGGTGCCGTCGTCACCTCAGCTGTCCCCCTCCCTGCACCATGTTAGGGTGCGTGCACACGATCAGTGTATGCAGCGTTTTGGACGCAGCGTCTTGCCGCTGCGTCCAAAACGCTGCGTAGTACCAGTACTAGCATAGTGGACGGGATTTCAAGAAATCCAATTCTCAGTATGCGTAACCCGCCCGCAGCGTGTTTGGAGCATACGGTGCAGGTTGCCGGAAGTCCGCTCCTCCGCGGCATGTTCATTTCATGCTGTGGAGTCGGAAGCGGCTCCCATCGGGTGACTGCAGGGAGAAGCCGCCCTGCACCCGCCACACAGGGCAAGTACAGGGCGGCTGCGGTCTCCCTGCGGCCATCCGCGGCTTCACTCAGGTCCGGAGAAGCTGTGTCCAACACGCAGCTCCTCCGGACCGTGTGCACGCACCCCAAGTCACAAATTGAATAAAAAGCACAGCAACATTCCGGTGCGTGACGTTTCTTCTATTTTTTTTTTTTTGAATATACGCTATTGTGGACTTTGTGACTGGCACCCGGTTAGTTTGGACTTGATGCTCCTGTTTGTTCCACCCGGAAGCTGTTGCACTATACCGATGCCCCATTCCTTCTCCATTGTGCCCTTTCCCATCTTGTGCCCCCCATAATTATTGAGCGGTCATGAGTGTGAATACCCCAATCCTCAGTGTATCCCCAGCCCATCGGGCCCCATTGTTCCAGCGCTTTGTTTACCCTTTCGGCATAGCCCATGAAAAATTACACTTTACCAATAATCTAATGCAGAACTCAGGACACAACTTCAACTTTTAAGCCTTACCCGCTGGCAGAGTTATACCAACTACTAAGTTGTACATGCAGTTAAAAGGCAGTGCCTGTCAGTTGTCCCTTCTTGCCGTGTCCTCCATAGAAATTCTGACAGATCACAGAAGCTCCCTTTTGTAAACCAATTCATGCTTCTTATTTGTTAGGTTAAAGGTTAAATTGCTGACCTCTGCCCTCCTGCTTAGCAGTCTTTCCCTTTTTCTGTATGGCTTTATTTTTCTTCTGTATTTACATGGATTAGTCGCCTTTCACGCTCAGAAGGAATTCGTTCACAGCCAATGCCTTAGTTCTGGTAGCACAAAAAGCAGCCACAATTATTCAGCGGCAGACAATGACCGTATTGTGGCTTTACAAAACCGTCACCAGACTCTGGCAAGTCTTGTCCTTGCTTCAAAAAACAATGGGGCAAAAAAAAAAAGGAAAAAAAAAAAAATCTTATCAAGCATTGAACATAAAGCAAACAAAGCAAGCCTACTGTGAACTTGATGAGGATGTCAGGCATGGAAAGAAGAAAGAGGGGAGATAAATCTACACGAAGAGGGCTTCCCTTATGAAGATGCAAGGCGGAATTGTAGCCCATGAATTCATTCTTCATGACACTTCCAACGCTTATCGGAGCGATAGAACATAACCCGGCCCATTGTAACCACTGATCGGGCACGTGAGATGCCACCAGCAACTCTTCGAGAAATGCTCTTTCAGTCCAAATTTAAATGGACACCCCAAACATTTTACATTAAAGAGATTATACTTTGTTAACGTATTATTATTTTTTTAAATTTACAAAAACATGTTCTTTAGCCTTGGGACTTGGAGAAAAACAAAGCTACAAATGTAGCACCTGCAGTGGACACTATGTGATGCTATTAATTACTCTTTTGCTGCACTGACTAAAACTACAATTCCCAAGGTGCCTTGCTCATCTCAGCAATCTGGGGGAGGAGAAGCAGAGAACAGGACGGATTAGCTGAACGTGCTGAAGAAGAAGGAAGGAGTGGATTGTGCTGTGTGTGAAAGGTTTCAGCCATTTGGAGCTATTGTACCCATATGACTAATTGTGATCTGTCATCGTTTGTCGCCGTTTGTGGTCGTCTTCGACCACTTGTCTTTGTCAACCCTCTAAATTGTAAAGCGCCATGTATCCTAATAGCGTAATATAAATACCTATTAATAATAATAATAATAAATAATTTGGAGCTGTGGTAAGCCGATGCTGATAAGAAAAGCTGCTGCTCTGTGTCATGAGAGACTGATTTCTATATAGGGAAAACTGTTGATAGGAGCTGCCCCCCCCCTCCTCCAGGTTTCCCACGAAGAAGGATTCAGCCTACTGTTCTCATCCCTCCCACACAATTGGACCAATTGGACCCTGAAGATCAAGCCTGAAACTCTATGAGAACAAAGATCTGCTGCAAAAAGGAAGGAGTAGCTACTGTTGGGACTTTTTGTTGGAGAAGTATGCTGGAGTTTTAAGGGAGGATTTCTGGGACCTGTAATTCTACTGTGGAAAAATGTACTGAATTTATCAATAAGAGTGTGTGCCTGGGACTTGTAGTTCTACCATTTCAGAAGTATGATGAAGCTAAATTACAAAGTCATGCTAAAGCGACTTTTGATTGCACTAACTAGGAGTTCACATATTGCTTTATTACCAGAAGTGCACCAATGTACGGGCAAGAGTGCCAACATCCACAGCAACTGGGAGCCCAATTTGGTACTGTGTCATTTGCAAGGCTGCAGCCATCTGTTGGTTAATTGTAATTAGTCAGGAGTGTGTGTGTCGTAAGTTAAAGGGGAAGCATCACCCCTAACATTCAGGTCTATTACAAAGTGCCTCTGGTACTTCAGTAGAATATTGCATAATTTGACCTGTTTACTGTTACTCGCTATTCCCCCTGCAATTGCCACTTCTCATCCTCCTGTAAATAAACCTGTTAAGATTTCTAACCTCATCTCTTGTGTGTTCGGAGCGTGGACAGCGGTTTCCAGAGTCTACCACTAGCAGAAGACAAATACCCTTCGGCATTCCTCTGGAGCTCTCAGCAAGATTCGGGTGGAGGCACTGTGCCTTCCCTATAAGCTGAGCAGAGTGGAAGAGAAGCAGCTGCTATGTTGATGGGAGATCAGCGAAAGGCGGAGAATTGCCGATAGGAACATTCCTTGACCACTCTGTCACTGCCCGCAGAGATCAAGGCAGGGAGTTAGCAACCACCTGCCGGTCAGTGATTTACCCTATAGTAAAAAAAGAACCCAAAATAAAATAGTCCTGGATAACCCCTTCAACTTTTTTCAATATAATCCGCAGTTGGGAATTCGGGCACTGTAGCCGAATCCCAACATGCTTTGCGGGACTGCGAGTGATGACGCGCAGCGTCATCACGAGCCGCAGACCCTCACTACTGTAAAAAAAAAAAAAAAAAAAGTTAATGCTCACCTCTCCCCGAGCCCCCGCCGTCTCCTGCCGTCTTCCTCCAAGCTTCCGGTGGCTGCCGCAGGCTCCGAGTGTCTGCAGAGCTCTTCTACTGCAGTTCAAGGACCTGTGGTGATGTCACAGTCACGTGACACCAGGTTACTCCATGGTAACCTGGTGTCACGTGACTGTGACATCACCGCAGGTCCTGAACTGCACTAGAACAGCTCTGCACACACTGGGAGCCTGCGGCAGTCACCGGAAGCTTGGAGGAAGACGGCAGGAGACGGCGGGGGCTCGGGGAGAGGTGAGCATTAACTTTTTTTTTTTTTTTTTAACCCCTGCCTTCCTGTTTGGAGACCTTTTACTGTACTGAGCATGCTCAGTACAGTAAATGTCTCCTCCAGCCTCACAACCTCCCCATCCTCACTGCCTCCTCCAGCCTCAGTCTCCTCCAGCCTCACAATCTCCTCCAGCCTCACAGCCTCCCCATCCTCACAGCCTCCTACAGCCTCCTCCAGCCTCACAGCCTGCCCATCCTCACAGCCTCCTACAGCCTCACACCCAGTAAATGTCTCCTCCAGCCTCACAGCCTCCCCATCCTCACTGCCTCCTCCAGCCTCAGTCTCCTCCAGCCTCACAGCCTCCTCCAGCCTCACAGCCTCCTCCAGCCTCACAGCCTCCCCATCCTCACTGCCTCCTCCAGCCTCACAGTCTTCTCCAGCCTCACATCCTCCTCCAGCCTCACAGCCTCCCCATCCTCACAGCCTCCTCCAGCCTCACAGCCTCCCCATCCTCACAGCCTCCTCCAGCCTCACAGCCTCCACCAGCCTCACAGCCTCCTACAGCCTCACAGTCTCCTCCAGCCTCAAATCCTCCTCCAGCCTCACAGCCTCCCCATCCTCACAGCCTCCCATCCTCACAGCCTCCTCCAGCCTCACAGCCTCCTCCAGTCTCACAGCCCCCCCATCCTCACAGCCTCCTCCAGCCTCACACCCTCCTCCAGCCTCACAGCCTCACAGCCTCCCCATCCTCACTGCCTCCTCCAGCCTCACAGTCTCCTCCAGCCTCACATCCTCCCCATCCTCACAGCCTCCCCATCCTCACAGCCTCCTCCAGCCTCACAGCCTCCTCCAGACTCACAGCCTCCCCATCCTCACAGCCTCCTACAGCCTCACAGCCTCCTCCAGCCTCACAGCCTCCTCCAGCCTCACTGCCTCCTCCAGCCTCACTGCCTCCTCCAGCCTCACTGCCTCCTCCAGCCTCACTGCCTCCTCCAGCCTCACTGCCTCCTCCAGCCTCACAGCCTCCCCATCCTCACAGCCTCCTTCAGCCTCACAGCCTCCTCCAGCCTCACAGCCTCCTCCAGCCTCACAGCCTCCCCATCCTCACAGCCTCCTCCAGCCTCACAGCCTCCTCCAGCCTCACAGCCTCCCCAGCCTCACAGCCTCCTCCAGCCTCACTGCCTCCTCCAGCCTCACTGCCTCCTCCAGCCTCACTGCCTCCTCCAGCCTCACTGCCTCCTCCAGCCTCACAGCCTCCTCCAGCCTCACTGCCTCCTCCAGCCTCACTGCCTCCTCCAGCCTCACTGCCTCCTCCAGCCTCACAGCCTCCCCATCCTCACAGCCTCCTCCAGCCTCACAGCCTCCTCCAGCCTCACAGCCTCCTCCAGCCTCACTGCCTCCTCCAGCCTCACTGCCTCCTCCAGCCTCACTGCCTCCTCCAGCCTCACTGCCTCCTCCAGCCTCACAGCCTCCCCATCCTCACAGCCTCCTCCAGCCTCACATCTTCCTCCAGCCTCACAGCCTCCTCCAGCCTCACAGCCTCCTCCAGCCTCACAGCCTCCCCATCCTCACAGCCTCCTCCAGCCTCACAGCCTCCTCCAGCCTCACAGCCTCCCCATCCTCACTGCCTCCTCCAGCCTCACAGTCTCCTCCAGCCTCACATCCTCCTCCAGCCTCATAGCCTCCCCATCCTCACAGCCTCCTCCAGCCTCACAGCCTCCTCCAGCCTCACAGCCTCCTCATCCTCACAGCCTCCTCCAGCCTCACAACCTCCTCCAGCCTCACAGCCTCCCCATCCTCACAGCCTCCTACAGCCTCACAGCCTCCTCCAGCCTCACAGCCTCCCCATCCTCACAGCCTCCTCCAGCCTCACATCCTCCTCCAGCCTCACACCCTCCTCCAGCCTCACAGCCTCCCCATCCTCACAGCCTCCTCCAGCCTCACAGCCTCCTCCAGCCTCTCACCCTCCTCCATCCTCAGCCGCACTACCTGACACCGCTGCCATCCTGCCAACCGTCGGCCCCGCACCATAGCCACCGCCCTCGCGCCCTCCGCGAGGTCCATGCTGCCCGGATGCCGCCGGACCCTTCCGCCCCTCGCCACTCTCTCACCGCTGGGCTCTCAATGTCGCCATGCTGGTGGAGTAGCGGTCTACGGCCTGTGGCCGGGTGCCGCGAGCCAGGGACGTCGTCCTGTGGCCGCCAACAGCCAATGGGAGTGAGCGGACCGTGTCAGCCTGCAAAGCCTGACACGCCCCGCTCACTCCCATTGCCTGCCCCTGCAAGTGGATTGGGCACTGTGTTGTACACACAGGACGCCCATCCCATTGCCCAGGACTTGGCGTCCTAGACCAATCGGATGACCGTCCTGTCTTTACCACACACCGCCCAATCCGCTCCTTCCGCTCAGGTCACATGTGTGACCTGAGGGCAAGAACTGATCCCTCTCTGCATCACCCAACCCGCCGCAGAGGACAATGCCGTGTGACTGGGGCTGCGATCAGCCCCAGCACGCAGCCACGTCCTGCCGCCGAGCGGTGATGTCACCCCTCCAGCCGCATCTCTCCTCACCCCTCCAGCCAGACCTCTCCTCACCCCTTCATCTGGACCTCTCCTCACCACTCCAGCCTCTGCTCTCCTCACCCCTCCAGCCTCTGCTCCCCTCACTCCTCCAGCCTCCCGCCACATCATACTCTGCTATCCACACAGCCCCCTCTATACTCTGACACCCACAGAGCCGCCTGTATACTCTCCTACCCACACAGCCGCCTGTATACTCTGCTACCCACAGAGCTGCCTCTATACTCTGCTACCCACAGAGCCGCCTCTATACTCTGCTACCCACAGAGCCGCCTGTATACTCTCCTACCCACAGACCCGCCTGTATTCTCTGCTACCCACAGAGCCGTTTCTATATTCTGCTACCCACACAGCCGCCTCTATACTCTGCTACCCACAGAGCCTTCTCTATACTCTGCTACACACAGAGCCGCCTGTATAATCTGCTAACCACAAACCCGCCTGTATACTCTGCTACCCACAGAGCCGCCTGTATACTTTTCTACCCAGAGAGCCGCCTGTATAATCCGCTTCCCTCAGAGCAGTCTGTATACTCTGCTACCCACAGACCCGCCTGTATAGTCTGCTACCCACAGAGCCCCATATATACTCTGCTAGCCACTCACCCGCCTGTATACACACAATTCATTTCACCGCGCTCCCGATGCAATTGCATCGGGCCTTTTTACTAGTTTCAATATAACTAGAACTTCAGCATAGAGACACTTGAAACAGCTTTACACTACCACATTGGTGAAACCATGTTAAAAAGTGGACCAGGTCATGTTCAATTTGATCTCAGTGGCTCCTTAATAAATTTTTTATTTTAGATTTTCACATGACAGGTCTAAATTTAAATGTATTTAAAAAAAACATTAGGATCCGTTCTGGGTGACCATTGATAGTTACTATGTCGAGAAAAAAATTATTGAGAATTTTATGAAATTTAAACATTTTCGAAGTAAGCACACACAATCAATTTTTCGTTTCATGACTCCATGTGCCATTTTGAAATGTTTTATCAAGTATTGGAAAAATACTTTACAAAAACTCAAAGACCTCATCAATCAAAAAAAAAAAAAAATTAGAACTGGATATAATCTGGCTATAATCTGTTGATATTTTGAATAGAGGAACATTTTTAGATGTTCGGATCCAGCAAAAGTTGAACGACTTCAGCAATATTGCTAGAGGACACATACAACAGTGTTGCACATTTGCACGATCCCTAATGGTAGGAGTCTTTTTACTCCGTTTTCGTTTTTTTTTTTTTTTTTTTTAAACTCTTCTTTATTGATTTTAGTAAAATTGAACATTTAACACATAAAACATCTCAAAGTTTCCCAATTGAATAGGTCAAACTCGTATATAGCTAAAGTGAAATACCAAATACAAATCAACCGAACCAGCCCCTTACCCTCTATTTTAGCCCCCCACCCTCCCTCCCTGCTGGATAGAGAATAAGTCTAAGTACACATCTTTCCTACAACAATTCGACATACTAGATAAATCTCCTTGTTTATCTCAGAGAGGAAGGTTACTGTGCACCAATCTTAAGCCGGCGTCACAGACGTCAATGTCGTTAGCGATCTGATCGCTGGCGACATTGACGGCTGATCGCTGGTAAGCTGTCTTACAGACAGACTCACCAGCGATAATTGGACCAGCGATATCGTGGAAATGATTTAAATATCATTTCCACTATGTTTGCAGGCTGGTATCCAGGGTAAACGGCGGGTAACTAGGCAGCACGCGCTGCCTAGATACCCAATGTATACCTTGGTTACCAACCTTCTCAGCTCACCGGCTGGTATCCAAGGAACACAGCGGGTAACTAGGGTCCCTAGTTACCCGCTGTGTACCTTGGATACCAGCCGGTGAGCGGAGAAGGCTGGTAACCAAGGTATACATCGGGTATCTAGGCAGCGCGCGCTGCCTAGTTACCCGCAGTTTACCATGGATATCAGCTCCCAGCGCTTGCTGAGAGGCGCTGGGAGCTGGCTTATCGCGTCTCCCGGTGTCACACGCAGCAGGCGACCATCGCCAGGTTTTTAGTCCAGTCCGAAAACCTGGCGACCATCAAGCAGATATCTATCGCTGGTTGATGCACCCTGCCACACGCGTCAATATCACTGCAACGTCACGTGCAGCAGCGATATTGACAGCGATATTGACGCGTGTCACGGCCCCTTTAGGGAGCCTTGTAATTCTTGCAAAAGGTACCACTCTGATTTCATAAGAGGAGAGACTGTCGCCCTGATCTCCTCCTCTGAGAGTTGTATTTCTATGAAACGCCTCCATTTTGCAAAACATTTGCGGGTAGATTTGTCCACATCGGCCTCCGCCTCAATCCTCTCTAAGGATAACGCGCCTATGACGTGCCATAATAGCTCGCTGAGTGATGGGGTTGTAGCGGTCAGCCAGTGCCTCAATATCACCCTTTTCGCCCCCAAAGCAATGATATGAAACAGGTTTACTTCTGAGCCCCTTATATTTACCTTTCCTAAAAAGTGAAACAACCAGACCCTGGGCTCCAAGTCCACCCCTATCCCACAGACATCTCGCGTAATAGCTTGAACTCTAGCCCAAAAGGTCGCCATTTCGGTACAAAACATGCCCATGCCAGTCGTATTACATTTAGGACACTGTTGAATTCTTTTCGACTGCTTTCCCCTTGCTGGTATATTAAAACTTAGCATAGCTCTGTGAACCAATCTGAAAAAAGTATCCCTCCATTGCTCGTTAATGAGGTTATCTCGTAAATTTGCAATTGGGTCTCCCATTTATTAAACATCTGTTTGGGGCCCTGCTCAGTTTTTAGAGTGGAAACTGAGCAGAAACTCCACGTTTTTGTTTGGAGAGTTTCCGATTGGTTTCTGCTCCAAAAAGTCCTAAAACATAAACCCAGTGTGCCCATACCCCAGGCCTAATACCCTCGTGCTAACTATAGATCTCTCTGCCCTAGTCGTATGCAGACGTTGATATGGAGTACATGCGATGAGTGGTTTTAAAGTTGTGAGCTGGAACGTCAGGGGTCTGTCTGGAAAAACTAGGCGAGCAGCAGTACTTAAGTGTGTGCAGGACCATGGAGCCTCGGTGGTGTGCCTCCTGGAGACCCATTTACAAAGTGAAACAACTCACGTTCTAAATAGACGGTGGGTCCAGAGGGCATACCACTCTACCTTTTCTAACTATGCCAGGGGGGTGTCACTCCTAATTAGTAGAACCACGCCCTTTGAAGAAATCGATGTCTATATTGATCCTGAGGGACAAGGGGTGGCAGTTAAAGGGATGTTTTATGGAAGGCCGATGTGTATAGTGGCGCTTTACATCCCCCCCCATATTCAAGCACACAAATTAGAGTGATGCGAGAGTATGCTGAACAAGGCAGGGTGCTACCGTTGCTGATGGTGGGAGACTTTAATAATGTAGTGGATGCTTTTTGGGACCGTAGTAGGAGACAGATCAATGTACGGGACAGTACCGTGACAGTCTTTGGCAACTTCATTACGGAACTTGGTCTGATTGATACTTGGAGAATTAGAAATAAAGGGAGGCGATGTTACTCCTGCCACTCGACTTCGCATGGTACGTTGTCCCGCATAGACCTGGCCCTGGCGGATGGGATGGCTGATGCTGTGATCAGAGAGGTCCAATATCTTCCTAGAGTGATATCAGACCATAGTCCTCTTATGGTAAACATTGTTTATGGAGCTCGAAAGGGAGTGATCAGGGAAGGGTGGAAGATGCACCCGATATGGCTACAACACCTTAATGTCCACACGATAGAGGAGGAACTGGTAGAATATTTTACACATAACGAAGGTAGCACGGACAGACTAATGGTGTGGGATGCCATGAAGGCCTTTCTCAGGGGAATATTATTCAGGGACATCTGCAGACGTAAAACACAAACTAAGCGAGAGGAAACAGATGGTCTGGAGGCATTGGTGAGGGCGGAGGAAGCTGCTATACATGTTAATACCCCGGAAGCACAACAAGATCTTAAGACGGCACAGGATAAGGTGAATAAAATACTGCTAGAAAAAACGGCAAAGAAACAGGCATTTAGGAAGGTGGAGTTTTATGCTGAGGGGGAGAAGGTGGGACACCTGCTGTCCGTCATAGCGGCAGCACAAACTGCTAGCTCACATATCCATGAAGTGGTAGACAGGACTGGGGCATCTGTCACGGAATTAGAAGGAATACTGGCTGTCTTCAGAGACTTTTACAGCACACTTTACTCCTCGGAAGGGGTAGGAGCACAGGAGGAGATAGATGCCTTTCTGGGATTGGGTGGGCTCCCTGGTTTGGATGATGAGGGCAGAGAGCGACTGGATGCACCTATTACTGAAGAGGAGATGATACATGCTCTGCATGGCATGGCCAATGAGAAGGCACCGGGCATGGACGGCCTACCAGCCGAAGTATATAAGCGATTTGCGGATCTCTTGCTCCCCAAATTATTGGAAGTCTTCGAGGAGGCCAGTGAGAGGTGTCTTTTGCCGGAATCTATGAGGGAGGCGGTGATAGTGGTGATCCCGAAAGAGGGGAAGGACCCTAGAGTACCCGAGTCATATAGACCAATATCATTATTAACAGCTGATGTTAAAATCTTAGCAAAAGTATTGGCTAACCGGCTGTCTGGGGTCATCTCCTCTCTGATTCATCCGGATCAATCCGGGTTCATGCCCAACAGATCTACGGCTACAAATATTCGTAGATTGTTCCTTAATCTCCAACTGCAGGCTGACAACAAGGGACGTAGAGTAATAGCCTCATTGGACGCCCATAAGGCGTTTGATAGCATACAGTGGGAATATCTGTGGAAGGTTATGCAGACAATGAGATTTGGGCCACGATTTATAAACTGGGTACAATTACTGTATTCACAACCCACGGCAAGGATTAGAGTGAACGGGGCGATGTCTACGTCGTTCCGGCTTGCTAGGGGAACCAGGCAGGGGTGTCCGCTGTCGCCGCTCCTTTTTGCCATAGCAATTGAGCCACTTGCCGCGACTATCAGGAGAACACGGGAGATCCGGGGATTCCGATATGGGAGTATAGAGGAGAAAGTTGCTTTATATGCGGATGACCTATTGTTGTTTCTAGGAGATCCTGAGGGGTCGTTGAGCTGTGTCATGCAGACCATCGAAAAGTTCGGGAACATTTCGGGGTTGAAGATCAATTGGTCCAAATCAATACTATTTAAAGTGGACAGAGAAGTGGAGTGGACGGACAGGGATCTAGAGGCAAACAAGCTGCAGTGTACGGAGGAGTTTAAGTATCTGGGGGTGCAGGTGTCCTTGCCCATCTCAAACTACCTTACCATTAACCTCGCGCCACTAATTAAAAAACTGAGAGCTAAAATAGACGTGTGGATTAAATTACATTTGACAGTGGTAGGAAGGATAAACCTTTTAAAAATGATCATAATGCCCAAATTGCTTTACATCTTACATAATGCACCAGTTTGGATTGCTAAAAAATGGTTTAAATCTCTGAATGGCTTGATTAGGACTCTAACATGGGGCAAGAAACAGGCAAGAATAAGACTGGAGAGCCTTCAGAGACCCAAAGATGAGGGAGGGCTGGCACTGCCAAACCCAGAACTGTACTTCTTAGCAGCTCAGAGCCAGCACTTTAGGGGTTGGTCAAGCCCTGGGAATGGAGGCACCATTACGCGACTGTTGGGACACTTCATGAGTGATAGACCAGTGCTGGAGGGTTTGGAGGGGGGTGATATGAAAAAGATGGGGAAAACAGGACCCACGCTTGAGTTGATTCATAGAGTTTGGGATAAATTGAAAAAGGTGAGAGGAGTGAAAGGAATGACCATGCACACACCCATATGGAGGAATAGTAGTCTCCCGGAGATACAAAAAATAGGGTCCATAAGAGTGTGGATAGACAAAGGAATAACCTGTATGGCACACATATTGGAGAATGGTGACGTTAAGCCATTCCTGCAGTTGCAGAATGAGTTTCTACTGCCGAGCACGGAATGGTTACACTATGAACAGGTTAGGCATGCGATTAAAACCCAGAGAGCTACGCGGCCTATGGTGGTGGAGACGGATCTGGTTCTCAGTTATGTCTGTCAAGAGGGGAATACCAGAGGAGTAATCTCGGGCACGTATAAAGATCTTATGCATACATTTCTGTTACAGTTCCCACTGAAGGCCAGGGGAAAATGGGAGGAAGACATAGGCCCCATACAGGATGAGGTATGGGAGACCATACTGGAATACATCCCGAAACTTTCCATGAGCGAACCTGCGAGATTATCACACATTTATGTGGTCCATAGGGTGTATAGATCGCCACTAAGATTATATAAAATGGGACTGCGAGAGTCTTCTGCGTGCCCGAGATGTGGAAATGATGAAGCGGGTATATTCCACATGATGTGGGAATGCTCCAGGCTATCATCATTCTGGTCAGGAGTAATAGGCATGATCGAAGGGGCGTATGGGTGTGAGGTCTCTGGGGATGCTATTACGTGCTTATTGGGATATGTGGAGGAAATCTCAACTACGTCCAGTGCCAAACTTGCCATAGCCAGACTTCTGTACTGTGCCAGGAAATTAATTGCGAGACATTGGACTGGGGTTGATCCTCCGACTACTGCTGAATATTCTAATAGGGTGGAGTATATCCTGCAATTGGAAAGAGGTATCTATGAGAAGAGAGGGTCGCAGTCCATGCATGAGATGATATGGGGGCCATGGATCCAATTTAAAGGACTATAAGATACTAGTTAACACTTGGGACACATGGCTTTGCCTGGTGGACTTCTGATGGGTGGGAGAAGAGGTGTAGAGGAGAGTAAACGGTGTCATTTTGCTGTGCAAGAATGCAAAGGACTGTACTGCTGTCAGGGAGGGTGGGGAGGGGGAGGGTAGGGGGGTGTTCAACATTGTTGTAGGTGCAGTGGGATATATTGTGTTGTACTGTGTGATTTACATATGTTATATCTGTTATGATGATTGATTACAATATATCAATAAAAATGTATTTGATTTAAAAAAAAATAGATCTCTCTGCCCTATATCAGACTGAGCAGGAGAACATTTTAAGGACTATTTTGACAATACAAGCCAGGGCCGTGGAGTCAAAGTGGTGGAGTTGGAGTCGGTGTCCATTTTGGGTGGAGTCAGATTCGGATTGAAGGATACTGAGGAGTTAGATGTTTGGCTTAGGCTGGGGTCACACTTGACATTAGTTTTTTTAGTGATTTACAAAAACTCATGCGTTTTTTCATGTCATCATGAGTTTTTTAAGGTGTGTGATGGCACCCTGTGTTTTTGGCTGCGTTTTTAAATCCGCACCAAAAAATAGTGCATGCACTATTTTTTGGTGCGTTTTGAAAAACGCATGCGTTTTTATAACATGGGACCCTATGGAAAACGCATGCAAAAACGCATGGTACATTAGTACCTTTTAGTGCCATTCAAAAACGCATGCGTTTTTTTAACATGGGCTCCTATGGAAAACGCATGCGTTTTTGGATGGTACTAATTGTACATCCGTTTTTGCATGTGTTTCCCATAGGGCCCCATATTAAAAAACGCATGCGTTTTTGGAAATGCACCAAAAACGCATGGTACTGTCACACATGCGTTTTTGCTATTAGGGCATGCGTTTTTTAACATGGGGGCCTATGGGTGCGTTTTTACATGCGTTTTTGAAAACGCAGGTCTCCAAAACGCTTGTAAAAAACGCAAGTGTGACCCTAGCCTTACTGACTTCACAGCCATGGTTATGGAGTTGGGGCTGGAGTCAAAATCCATTTTGGTGGAGTTGGGGTTGGATTCAGGGAAACTGAAGAATCAGAGACGGATGTTTGGCTTACTGACTTCACACACCTGAAACTGCATGCATTATTAAATCGATCTGATGAGGCTGGTATATCTACTTTGAAAATCAATGTAGAATTTCTACATTATAATCCTTTTATTTTTTACTATGTGATAATAAAATGCAAAGCTTTATACCAGTATTACGCAGCCATTCTGGAATTGATTTTCAATGTAAGTACAAAAACCTTATCAGGTCTAAGATACCTATTTAAAGGGGTCATCCACTACTAGACAACCCTTCAGAATCCTCTTGGTTTTCCAATTAAGAATAACACCCTGTATTCACCACCCGTATATGGCCGCCGTTCCAGTGCTGTCTGTAACCGCAGCTCATGTGACGTCACAATGTCCTGGCGTCCAATCACCGCCCGTTTCTCTCTCCTCGCTTTAGGACCAAATGACCTATGAAGACAAAATGAGCAGTAGCCGTAGCGCTCACTTCGTGTTGATTGCTTGTTTGGTCTGAAGGCGGAAAGAGAAGCCGGCAGTGATTGGATGTAGGGCTTGCGTCAAGTCAATGTCCTCTGCATATGTATATTCTCTTAGTGCTTGCATGGATTACCTCTAAGGAAGACTGCTACACTGGAAATGAGGATTAAAGTGACCGTGCCCTTTTACACCCAATTTTATCATTTCAATACGTCTACAATAAAATCATAAAAGTGGCTGTTACACAAAAAAAAGTTCACTTGAACCAATAGATGCTGGAATAATAATAATTTCCACAATTAGATGTGTTTAATAAAAATGTTCCTGTGCTGAGATAATCTTATATATATGTCCCTGCTATGTACTGTGTAATGGTTATGTCTGGCTGTACAGGGACATGGTCTGATCATACCACATCTTCTGTGCTGAGATAATCTATATATGTGTCCCTGCTATGTACTGTGTAATGGATGTGTCTGTTCGTACAGGGACATGGTCTGATTATACCACAAATCCTGTGCTAAAATAATCCTATATATGTGTCCCTGCTATGTACTGTGTAATAGATGTGTCTGATTGTACAGGGACAAGGTCTGATCATACCACATCTCCTGTGCTGAGATAATCTTATATATGTGTCCCTGCTATGTACTGTGTAATGGATGTGTCTGACCATACAGGGACATGGTCTGATCATACCACATCTCCTGTGCTGAGATAATCTTATATATGTGTCCCTGCTATGTACTGTGTAATGGATGTGTCTGACCGTACAGGAACATGGTCTGATCATACCACATCTCCTGTGCTGAGATAATCTTATACATGTGGTCCTGCTATGTACTGTGTAATGGATGTGTCTGACCGTATAGGGACATGGTCTGATAATACCACATCTCCTGTGCTGAGATAATCTTATATATGTGTCCCTGCTATGTACTGTGTAATGGATGTGTCTGACCGTACAGGAACATGGTCTGATCATACCACATCTCCTGTGCTGAGATAATCTTATATATGTGTCCCTGCTACCGTGTTTCCCCGAATATAAGACAGTGTCTTATATTAATTTTACCCCCAAAAGTCCCACCCTGACTTATTTTCGGGGTATGTCTTATATTTCCCTCCCTAGGGCCCTTTCACATCAGCGGTTATTTCAAATCGCGGCAGATGCGGTGAAAAAACTGCATCTGCCGCGATTACCGCATACCGGCTGCACTTGCGGCACGGTTGCGGTAAACGCCATACAAGGTATAGGCGGACTTGCGGAAGGTGCGGCAAGTGCGGTTTTGGCACTTGCGGCAGGTGCAGCCGCGAAAAAAACCTCGGTCAGCCGCGGTTTTTTTCGCGGCCGCACCTGCCGCAAGCAAAACCGCACTTGCCGCAAGTCCGCCTATACCTTGTATGGCGTTTACCGCAACACGCCGCAACCGTGCCGCAAGTGCAGCCGGTATGCGGTAATCGCGGCAGATGCGGTTTTTGCACAGCATCTGCCGCGATTTGAAATAACCCTAGCCCTATCCCTAACCCTAGCCCTAACCCTAGCCCTAACCCAGCCCAGGGGCACATACACATACAGGGGCACACTCACACATACAGGGGCACACCCCTACACCACACATACAGGGGCACACTCACACATACAGGGGCACACACCTGGGCACCTCACGGAACCCACACAGGGGACCCACACATCCAAAATCCCAGGACATCCACATAGGCCCTGAGGGACCCCGCAGCCAGCACATCCGGGCATCCATCCGAGACAGCCCCTGGGCACCTCCGACACCCGAGCACCTCCGACAGCCCCGGGCACAGCAGCACCCAGGCTGGGCATCGTCGCACAGACAGCCCGGCCTGCACACGTGCCGCTGTCCCGGCCAATCACAGGCCAGGAGCTGCCTGGGGAGCCAATGACAGGCCAGATGACGTCATGCAGCGCGACTGGCTTGTGATTGGCCTCTGGGCAGTTCCTGGCCTGTGATTGCCGGGACAGCGGCGGGGGATTTAAAATACCCGCCCTGCTCACCCAGGCACCGGGAACACAGCGGGGGCACTGGAGACAGCAGCGGCAGCAGCGGTAAGTATGAGAGATTCCCTGGCCCCCCCCAACCCACCAAATTTTCCCCGAAAATAAGTCACCCTGTCTTATAATCGGGGTATGACTATAAAAAAAATTGCCCCCACCCTGCCCTGTCTTATAATCGGGGGTGACTTATTTTCGGGGAAACACGGTATGTACTGTGTAATGGATGTGTCTGACATACAGGGACATGATCTGATTATACCACATCTCCTGTGCTTAAATAATCCTATATATGTGTCCCTGCTGTGTACTGTGTAATGGATGTGTCTGACCATACAGGGACATGGTCTGAATCATACCACATCTCCTGTGCTGAGATAATCATTTTTTTATTATGTTTGTTGTTCCCCTTCTATGTACTAGTATAATGTGGATGTGTCTGACTGTACAGACACAGTCTTAGTGACCTGATCAAAAGTTAGCAACATATTGGTGGTAAAAATAACATTATTCTTTCCTATCATGCCCCTTTGCATTAACTCCTGAAAAGCAGCTGAAGGTTAATAAACGACTAAATGGCAGTGTGGGATATGTTCAGGGTGCAGTTTTTAAAAGTTGACATCACTTTGGAGTTTGTTTTTCCAATCTGTAGTCTCTCAAAACCAAACAGGTTCCTAAAAACCAAAAAAAATGTGTACATTTATAACAGGGCTTCGTTACATACAAAATTTATTGCACTGTTATTGGAAGTGGCACAACAGCTTATATAATGTTAATCAATGGATTGTTTTTATCCCCCCCCTCCCTTTTTTTCACGTGTCCACTGATGTATCTTAACAATCACAGCTGCTGATATGTATAACACAAACCATCATCTATATCATCATGAATGCACAGGGCACTTTATTTTTTTGTTTGTCACTCACATTTTTTTGTGCACTGCGCCACACACACATACACATACACGCGCGCGATGGAGGCCCAATTCTATTGCATCAGGAAATGTGGTCAAAGGCTGCCCTTACATGATTTTAGTGAACAAAAGGAAATGTCACCACCACGCCTACCCCACTGAATGGTGGTGTAGTCTATACAAGGGGGGTCTTGATCTCCACTGCAACCCCCTCATCCCATCAGTGGGTGTTTACTCCCAGACCGCCGCTACAATTCTAATAATGTCCAGTGCCACATCTCTTTCTAAAGTAATGACTAGGGGTAGCAATATGTACACCGCTACACCCAGTCCACTATTGCGCATGACTGGGTGTGCAAAGATGGCGCATGAGCCATCTTTGCGCATGGAAAGACTTTTTTTTTTTTTTTTAAATCTGACCAATCAGAAGATACCTGGGTCTGCCTGTGCTGCGACCAGTGTCCTCTAGGTTACTATTTTGGGGACAAACTGATAGACAGACAGACAAAGGGTCCTTTCACATCAGCGTTTTTCACTGAATGCAGCAGTTCCGGCAGATTTAACGCATCTGCCGCCTGATGGCTGACTTGCAGTACACCTGCCGCAAGCACCCATTCATGGTTAAGGGGCTTGCAGCAGGTGCGGCACGTGCGGTTTTGTCAAACTGTCAAATTTGACAGTTGCGGCTGGGCAAAAAAACGTGGTTAGCTGCGTTTTATTTGCGCGGCCACAAGTGCCGGATCACGGCAAAACTGCACTTGCCGCAGCTGACCGCGGCCCCATAGAGAATGAATGGGGGCTTGCAGCAGGAGTACCGCAAGTCGGCCATCAGGCGGCAGATCCTGGCAGATGCGGTAATATCTGCGATCAGCGAAAAACGTTTATGTGAAAGGACCCTGATTATATTTTTTTTTCTTTTGCACATTTTTTACACTTTTTCTCATTAAATTATGTGCTCTTATTCTTATTTATTTTGCTTCTGTCTTTATGTCCGTCTTGACCGGATAGCGCTAATTTTAGGGTACAAGCCTGCTCACCTTACACTGTTTTACTTTTTATGTTTGTGTTAGTTTGCCCCCTTCTCAATGTTGTCTAATCTATGCACCATTTTACTTATTAATCTGTGATTAATAAAACTTGAAATTTATTTTTTTTTTATATATTTGGCTATTTGTCAGTTCTTTTCTTTTTTTGAAGCATTTTTTTGTATGGTTTGTTTCTATAGAGAATGCCTAACTCTATTATGAGTAGACACCAAAAACTATTTGAATATCAGCTATTGGATATTGAAGACCAAGGATACACCCTCCTTCCCGAATGTAATCATTGTGTACAAAAGAATTAATCTTCGGCCAATGATGGTGATCTTCACAGGCACGCCAACCGACGACTAGAGTAAAGACGGAAGTCCTTCACCCGCTCCCAGACTCCTGTAGGAACAGAATTATGGGAAGCGCAAGGCTTTCAGATGCTAATGGGGGTTCTTTGCCCTCAAACAATGATGAACTGGCTCTGGAGTTAATAGATTTCTGTAGAAGAGATTCATCTCTAATTTTAACAAAGCAGGATGTTTTGGAGGGAAGGCAGAAAGCGTGTGGTAGAGTTTGTGAAAGAAGCTTTCGCGAGCTTTGTCTTGACACATAAGCTGCATTTCCCTTCCTAATCCTCAACACGGCATGAATGGAAGGGTTGTAATAACTCCTTCGTGGCCAGTTTGACTTGGGCCTTAATGCAGTAATTCCACTAATTTGTCTTGTCCATCCTATATCTTCAATTGAAAGTATCATGGTCAGGCGGAGAGTCCGCGCCAATACCATCAAGTACACATCTCTCTCGGTCTATGATACTAAATACTAATTATTTAACACCACTTCCTAGAAAGGTAAGGTGAAAACACTCAGGAAATAATAGGACTAGAAGATAATGAGCCTGGAGACCAGAAACTGGATGGCTTTCATAAAAGATATGCATATTGCACACCAGCAATTTGAAGATATGCATTTACTAGAGAAGGGTAGAAAAATAAAAGAAAAACATTTCAGTCAAGGGCAAAGTATCTTCTTTGATCAGTTTGCATTTTCAGAACTGTTCTCACTATACTGTCTACAAATTTATGGATACATTAAAACTCGACCCAGCTCCCTAGACTAAAAGTTCATTAAAGGGAATCTGTCAGCAGGTTCTGTAACTCATCTAGAGCAGCATGATGTAGGGCAGGGATGTCAAACTCCAGGCCTCGAGGGCCGCTAAAAGTGCATGTTTTCAGGATTTCCTTAGCATTGCTCAGGGGTTGGAATATTCACCTGTTCACCTGTGCAATAGTTAGGAGATCCTAAAAACAAGCACTGTTAGCAGCCCTCGCCGCCCACAAGTGACGTCATTAGGAGCTCGCTGCTCAGCTGTATGCATAAGCTGATAGACCACTGACGTCACTTATGGGCAATGCTGATGTCGTCCTGCAGCGCCCGGTGTCCTGGATTGTTGGTCTGACACTTCAGTGTGCCCATCACACAGGGGATAGACAAGAAAGATGATGGGAGTAGGTGTGTCACGGTCCGCGCTGCTCCAGGGCTTAAAAAACTCACCAAAGAGTCAGTCAGATTTCGATCCTTTATTCTCCTTCTCCTACGCGTTTCGGCGCCCCACCTGGCACCTTCCTCAGGAATTTTCCTGAGGAAGGTGCCTGGTGGGGTGCCGAAACGCGTAGGAGAATAAAAGATGGAAATCTGACTGACTCTTTGGTGAGTTTTTTAAGCCCTGGAGCAGCGCGGACCGTGACACACCTACTCCCATCATCTTTCTGGATTTTAACCACTGTTCAGTGGTCGGTGGAGGTCCTGCAGCAGCTTGGAATAATATTTCCTAAACGCCTTCAAACCAGTTGTGGGGATCACAAGTGCATCAGGTGAGTGGCTTCTCAGCACCACCCCATTACGATCAGTGTCACTAGTGATAGGGCACTATTGCGCCTCTTGTCCCCCACCCTTTTATATTTTACAGGGCGATAGACAAGGCATGGATGTAAAGGCGGGGAGGAGAGCTGAGATAACGCACTGCAGGGATGGAGGCAGAAGAGAGGGGCTGAGATAACGCACTGCAGGGAGGGGTGTAGGAGGTCGAGACAGCACACTGTGAGGATTGGGGAAGGGGATGAGCGTTAGAGAAACTTTGTTACAGGGAGGAGCCGGGGAAGTGCCTGTGCCTGCTGCCTGTCACCCCGCTCGATGATGTTCTGTGAGAGTATCCCAGAATGCATTGGGGCACTAACATGGAGAGTCATCATCAAGCAGGATATAAAAGTACCTGTGGTGATGTCACAAGCATGTAACTGTAAAGGGTGGAGCTAATCAGGTCTGATGTGAAGGAAATGTAGGCTTAGCTCCACCCATTATGGTCGTGACATCACCACAGGTCCTTTTCCAGCATATGTGAATTTCTGAAGGACCTTAAGTGATGTTAATATATTACAATACGGGGGAGTGCCTACATTTAAAAAACTGCATGACTGAATGTGGATTGATGTGACTGATTTCAACCTGAAGTATCCACCCCGATGACTGTTTGTGCAGGTACCTATATGCTTTTATGCTTGCATGAAAGTGCTTTTTTATGATAAATACATATTTTTTGGAGGTTTTTTTAAACCTGGTTAGTATTGCACAGCGCACGATTTAAAAAAAACAAACAAAAAAAAGACATGACAGGTTCCCTTTAAGGAAGTGACTGAAAGACAATAAAGGATGAAATCATCTTGTAGAGATGAATATGTGATCTAAGCATAGGAAAGATTATCGACCAACATGCTTCAGAAAGGGGAAATATAGAACTTAAAGAAAGGTTTTCTAGGACTGGCAGATCTATAACCGTATGTTTAAGCCATTCAGCAAACACTGTATATATTAGAAGGACGAGTGTGCAAGATAAAAAAGTAACGACATTGTCGAAAGCCTCAACATGCAACAGCCACAGGATCTTACGGAAGGATAATGGCAGCAGCATTGCTCAGAAGTGTGGAAGCGGGGTGAAGTTACAGTACCTGAGGGCACTCTCTCTATTACAGCTGCTCGGCAGAGCAGGGAGGCTTCTCCTGGCCAATTCTCCCCACGGTGCTCGGCTAAACCCAGAGGGCCACATCCAGTCTGCATAACATCATTAATTGTGTCTCTCAAGAGCCTCCACACTTCAAGATCTAAAACACAGGATGCCCAGACCTTACAGAAACCGCAGCCTGTCGTGGATGGAGCCGGTCTGCAGTTAGAACTTACGTGCAGTTGTACCTTCGCAACTTTACAAAGTGGCTGCGCAAGCTATGAAAGGATGTGGCGGTATAAGGGTTACATCAAGGATATTCTTCGGGGACTTGCGCATTAATAGTAACTTCAAGCTTCATGAAATGTTCTCTATGGGGTGAAAATACCTCACGTCTTTCCACACTCCGGTGATTTTCCTTTAATTTCATTTACAAAAACATCACAACTAAATCCTCATAATGTCAATAACCAAGAAATGATCTAACGAACCGTAGAAAGAAAACAAAAGGCAAATACCTTGTTTGGATGCATTTTCTCCAGGACGGGTGACTTCCACATAAACTTCAAATGTGTTCTCCGGGTTTTGCCTGCAATATACGGTAATTAAATGTGATTTTAAAAGTTAATAATTGCAAATGCAGAAAATTATTTTAATAGTTTAAAAACCCATAACTCAGTCAGATGTTCATAGGCACGGCACCGGAATGAATCAGGCGATACTTATCTTCCGCCTCCCCCTGACCTCATGATGGAAATAAAAATTTGCCATGTTTGATACAACGCCGTTGGTGCGCTTGCACTCCGCACAACAGGGACGCCGACACACTCGCCGCTCTGCGCATGCTCCACAGGTGTCCCGGAAGCGTGTTTGGGGCATGCCCGAGTGTCTCTCCTCTTAAGGGGCCAGCATGCCCTATCCCTGAAGTACATCTCAGTCTATGGCTGACAGTACAAAGTACTTAAAGTCATCCTACCCCTTTGGGAGGTACCTGAGCAGTGAGTTTAGTCAGTTAGTCCGTTCCTAAACGGGTTGTCCACTACTAGGACAGCCCCTTCTGAATGGGTACGTTTCGCCCAGTAAAAATAATAAACCCTGTACTCACCTCCCATTCTTCCGTCGTTTCAGCACTGCCTGAAGCTCACATGACATTGTGGCGCGTCCAATTACTGCTGGTTTATCTCTCTCATCGCCTTCGGACATAGGAGCTATCAACAGAAAGCGCCGCACCCACTTTCTGTTGATTGATACCATGTCCAAAGGCGGACAGAAAACACAGGAGGAGAGTACAGGATTTATTGTTTTAACAGGGGTAACAAGTTCACTCAGTCAGGATTGTCCTAGTAGTGGCCAACCCTTTTAAGCTACTTGTCAGGTCCCCTGTATCTAGGGGCTGTACCCGATGCCCATAAACTGTATGCGTGTTCTTATTGCCGACTAGTGTACCTGTCCGTCTGTAACTACCAGTGCTTCTTTGAATCAGCCCGTACCCGCTTGTACCTGCCAGAATCCTTCGAACCTACCAGTAGCGGCCTGTCTGCCTCTTCCAACAGTCCTGCCTGCACTTCCAACCCCGGGGGTCAGCTGCTCCTGTACTGAGAGTCCCCCTGGAGTGATGCCTGGTTACATAGCATAGTGCGTCCACCCATGTGACATATACAGGTATCAAAACAAAAGAACTTGAGAGTCTGCAGGGCGAGGACACTTTTGTTCTCTCACTGCAGACTCTGTATGAAGCAAAGCCAGAATTGTGTGCTTTGTGGGACCATCGTTGTGGATTATTGTCTGAGTGATATGTGTGGGGTAATAAATTGGAAAATAAGGGTTGCCTGACTGATTTATTTTAAATAAAAGGATTTTTCTCTGTGTCTGTGTTTTTGAACTATTTCCTCACAGTATTGAGAATGGGTGGTTCTCATAGAGGCCAGACATGATCAATCTGGGCTTAATGACAAGCTGTAAATACTCGGCTGTCATTAACCCCTTCTATCACCCCGATGTCACTGCACCAGGGCATTGGGAAAAGCTGGGTATAGCGTCAGGAATTGGCGCTTCTAACAAAAGCACCAATTTCTGGGGTGGCTGCGGACTGCTACTCTTTAGCCTTGGGGAGCCCAATAACTATGGGTCTCCACCACGCTGAGAATACCAGCCCCCAGCTGTCTGAGTTTCAACTTGGCTGGCAATCAGAAATAGGGCAGAGTCCACTCATTTTTTTTCAATTATTTATTTAAATAATTAAAATAAAAAAATAATGGGCTCCCTGTATTTTGATTGCCAGCCATGGTAAAGCCAGGCAGCTGAGGGTGGCTGCTTGCAGCTGTCCACTTTATCTCCGCTGAGAGCCAAAAATACAGCAAAGCACTACAAATTTTTTATTATTATTTATTTAGTTTTACACTACTATCAATCAGGTTCATTACCTATGCCAACCAATCAGACGCCGGCACAATGGGTGAGGGGCGCAACAGCCAATCACAAACGCTGTCAGAGAGTGTACTTGTCTGGGATTGGCTGTTTGAGCCAGTGCCGTAACCTGGAAACAGCCCATACATTCTAGCATCTATTGTACAGGGTAAATGCTACAATGTATGGGCCGTTTCCATGTTACTGCAGTGGCTCCAACAGCCAATCACAGATGCCCACTCTCTGTGATAGCATCTGTGATTGGCTGTTGTGCCCCTAACCAGTGAATAATCAAGAACTTAATGAGCGGCCGCAGAAGTACAAGCGCGCAGACTCGGTAAGTAATCATGCTGATGTTTAATCAATGCTCTGTTTCTTTTTACAGCCCCTCAGTCCCTGGAACCTGATGAGTAACATGGGAAGTCTGTGTCCAAACACTAGGTGTTCCGTACAGACCCAGAACTTTACAGTTCGGGTTCAGACATCCCTACTCCTGATGTTTCTTCTCTCCTAAATAATCCACAATCATCTCATAGTATTATTGGAAAATGGAAGCGTTTAAAAATCAAAGTAACTCAGTCGCGAATGTTCAGAACGGAGTCGCCGTGTGCTCAGTCGCACAGAGCATAACCAATGCAAACGCTCTGCTGACTCAATAGCTATAGGGCTCTAATGGCAATCACAGCAGGATAAAATCTATACCAGGAGCTTCACGGCAGCCTTACACGGCCAGCCAGCTACATGCCAGCCTTACATCACCAAGCACAATGCCCATCATTGGGCTCAGTAATGTAAAGCAGATGCCACAGCACTTGGTAGCAGTAGAAATGTGTTCTTTGGAGTGAACAGCTGAAGTATCCACCCTGTGACTCTGTGTGCAGGTACAGAATGCAAACAGCTAAGCATCTAAAATGTTTTGTTTTTTTTAAGAAATACATGGATTTTTTTTTAAACTAGGTTAGTGATGCAAAAAAGGACAGGACACGATCCCTTTAACAGTTAGGGGCTGACCCTTTCCTGCTCAAGCATGACTGTGCCAAGTGCACAAAAGCTGGATAAATTAACAAAAAGTCCCTCAAATACACACAAAAAGTTATAGAAAGCGTTTCAGAAAACTGCAAGCCGTTACAATTGCAAAGGGGCCAACTTCATATTAAAGGGGACTTGTCATGTCCTTTTTTGTTTTTAATCCGCCCCCAGTGTTATTTAGATCATGTACTGTGCAAAATTTAACTGGTTTAATAAAAGAAAGAATACATGTATTTATCATAATAAAGCCCTTTAGATGCTTGGATGTTTGCATTAGATACCTGAACAAACAGTCATGGGGGTGGATACTTCAGCTGGAATCAGTCACATCAATCCATTTCTCTGATGCAGTTTTTTAAATGTAGTAACACCCCCTGCAGTGTAATATATTGGCATTGATCACCAAAGCTCCTGATGGTGGTGAAGAACCCGAGGTGATGTCACAACCCTGTGAAGTGAAACACTCTTTGGGCTTAGCTCCGCCCATTACATCTTCGTGACATCACCACAGGTCATGCAGTGATGTCAAACTATTACAATGCAGGGGGATGTGATGAAATTGAAAAAAAAAAATCATGAACGAACTTGAGTTACAGTAAGCAAAAGCACCTCCCCTATGAGTGAAGCCAGGTGTGTGTGCAGTCACCTCCACTATGACTGAAGCCAGGTATGTGTGTGTGTGGCGCAGTCACCTCCACTATGACTGAAGCCAGGTATGTGTGTGCAGTCACCTCCTCTATGACTGAGGCCAGGCGTGTGTATGCAGTCACCTCCCCTGTGACTGAAGCCAGGTGTGTGTGCAGTCACCTCCACTATGACTGAAGCCAGGTATGTGTGTGTGTGTGCGCAGTCACCTCCACTATGACTGAAGCCAGGTATGTGTGTGCAGTCACCTCCTCTATGACTGAGGCCAGGCGTGTGTATGCAGTCACCTCCCCTATGACTGAAGCCAGGTATGTGTGTGCAGTCACCTCTCCTATGACTGAAGCCAGGTGTGTGTGTGTGTGTGTGTGCAGTCACCTCCCTATGACTGAAGCCAGGTGTGTGTGTGTGCAGTCACCTCCCCTATGACTGAAGCCAGGTATGTGTGTGCAGTCAGCTTCCCTATGACTGAACCCAGGTGTGAGTGTGCAGTCACCTCCCCTATGACTGAAGCCAGGTGTGTGTGTGCAGTCACCTCCCCTATGACTGAAGCCAGGTGTGTGTGCAGTCACCTTAGCATATGAAGTCTTTTTTAAGATAAATATGTGGATTTTTTTTAAGAAAACCATAGTGATGTTCATTGCATCATTTGAAACACATTGGGGGCAGTTTAATATCACAAAAAAATGACAAGTTCCCTTTAATTGACTAAACACAGGGCTAACGTCTGCTTATTACCTCTTAATAGCCTGTGTCCAGGGCATGTGCAGAATACAGACAGACTGTGCTACTTTCTACAGCAGGAGTCCACAACTTGGACATTGGGAACCACATGTGGCTCGGCAGCCTGTGATGTACGGCTCGCAGCTGTACTAGGTCTATCAAACAACTATGAAGAGCAGGTCTCCAGTTGGTAACTTTTGTGAGTATCCCCACGTAGAAGTACAGATTTAGATGGGGTAAGGTAAGATACCACCTTAGTGTGATTTATGTGGAAAAGCTTTTGCTGTCATTATACTGGTAATGAGGACTCTGGGCGTCACTACTGCGAGTGGTACGGGAGCAGAATGTGGCTCCCGACCCTTTCTCAGAGCTGGAAGTGGCTCCCGACCATCTCTCATGGATGTTGCTTCTGACCTTCTCTCAGAGCTGAAAGTGGCTCCCGGCCATTTCTCATGAATGTAGCTCCCGACCTTCTCTCAGAGCTGAATGTGGTTCACAACCCTCTCTCAGGCCTTCACATTTGCGTTTGGGTCTGCATGCTGTTGGCATGCAGACACAAACGCAGTGAAAAGCAGGGTCATTTTGATGTGTCCGCAGTGGAGAATGTCCGCCTGCGGACACATCACTATGGAGCACGAGCAGCCAATCGGCGCTGTCCGGGGGCGGGGCGGTCGCGGAGATCAGCGGCGGAGATCTCCTCCCCCCGGCCGCCGGTAAGCTCCGGGACGTGTCAGCGGGGTTAAACAGCTGATGTGACAGCTGTTTGAATCTCCTGCGCCGACACCGAGAGGAGATGTCGGCGCAGGAAGATTCAAACAGCTGTCACATCAGCTGTTTCTCCCCGCCGACACCGCTAGGAGATTACCGGCGGCGGGGAGGAGATCATCAGAGGCTCAGCTGATCTCCCGGTGGCCGTCGGTGATCTCCTGTGACATCACCGGCGGCCACCGGGAGAGATTTCAATGGGTCCGCAGTGTTCTCCTGCGCTGTCATGCGCAGAACACTGTGGACCCATTGACGCCAATGCATTCTTTTGTGCGCTTGGGGAAGCTTGCTGATTTTCCAAGGTCCCCGTGCGCACAAAAATGCAACATGCTGCGTCCCGGGTGCGGACGGGGGACCCTGGAGGGAGCAGATATCTTCCGCATGCGCACCCGAACGCAGCAAACGCTGCCAAACGCAGGCACTATGCGTTCCTATGTTAAACATAGGAACGCAGTGCACATGCGCTTGACTGCGTATGGGAACGCAGCATACGCTGCATTCCCATATGCAAATGTGAAGGCAGCCTCAGAGCTGGATGTGGTTTGCTTTGCTTTATAAAGCTGGTGTGGCTCGCAACCCTCTCTCAGAGCCGGATGTGGCTCGCGACCCTCTCTCAGAGCCGGATGTGGCTCGCGACCCTCTCTCAGAGCCGGATGTGGCTCGCGACCCTCTCTCAGAGCCGGATGTGGCTCGCGACCCTCTCTCAGAGCCGGATGTGGCTCGCGACCCTCTCTCAGAGCCGGATGTGGCTCGCGACCCTCTCTCAGAGCCGGATGTGGCTCGCGACCCTCTCTCAGAGCCGGATGTGGCTCGCGACCCTCTCTCAGAGCCGGATGTGGCTCGCGACCCTCTCTCAGAGCCGGATGTGGCTCGCGACCCTCTCTCAGAGCCGGATGTGGCTCGCGACCCTCTCTCAGAGCCGGATGTGGCTCGCGACCCTCTCTCAGAGCCGGATGTGGCTCGCGACCCTCTCTCAGAGCCGGATGTGGCTCGCGACCCTCTCTCAGAGCCGGATGTGGCTCGCGACCCTCTCTCAGAGCCGGATGTGGCTCGCGACCCTCTCTCAGAGCCGGATGTGGCTCGCGACCCTCTCTCAGAGCCGGATGTGGCTCGCGACCCTCTCTCAGAGCCGGATGTGGCTCGCGACCCTCTCTCAGAGCCGGATGTGGCTCGCGACCCTCTCTCAGAGCCGGATGTGGCTCGCGACCCTCTCTCAGAGCCGGATGGGGCTCGCGACCCTCTCTCAGAGCCGGATGGGGCTCGCGACCCTCTCTCAGAGCCGGATGGGGCTCGCGACCCTCTCTCAGAGCTGGATGGGGCTCGCGACCCTCTCTCAGAGCTGGATGGGGCTCAAGACCCTCTCTCAGAGCTGGATGGGGCTCAAGACCCTCTCTCAGAGCTGGATGGGGCTCAAGACCCTCTCTCAGAGCTGGATGGGGCTCAAGACCCTCTCACAGAGCTGGATGGGGCTCGCGACCCTCTCTCAGAGCTGGATGTGGCTCATGACCCTCTCTCAGAGCTGGATGTGGCTCAAGACCCTCTCTCAGAGCTGGATGGGGCTCGCGACCCTCTCTCAGAGCTGGATGTGGCTCAAGACCCTCTCTCAGAGATATTGAGGCTCTCAGGATCCGAAAAGATGGGGGACCTCTGCTCTACAGTATTTTTAAAGCACCACTCCTGTATTTTATTATTGCACCACTGGAATGGTGCTTTAAATGTAAGTCCCCTGCATGTGTGTTACTCTCATCTTCCGGCAGCTCCATCTTCTGTCACCTGCACACCTGACGGTCTCCGGCAATTTGTGACCTGCCGGCAGCTTCAGTGTTACATGGAGCTCAATAGGTCACAACTCAATACAAGTGTATGAGAGCTTTGTTCTGGCCACATTTTGGCTTTTATAGAGATGGATTCGTCCCTTGTGATGTAAATTCTGATTTCAGGCTAGTAAGAAGTTATGGGCACAAGATGGCGCTGTGGGACTGGAGCTGCACTGGCAGAAGGTGAAGTCACTGGAAGTTATTTATAAGACAGGGGGCATATGGTGGGTTTACACGTCGCAATATCGTTCCGATATCGTAACCAACAGCGCGGGAGCGCGCATTTTGTGCCCGGTTTTCAAAGAATCGCATCGGAGGTTTAGACAGCGCGATATCGTGATACAACGTCCCTACGATGTCTACGCCCTTTGACCCAGGAACGACCATTTAACATGTGAGTCAATGGAGGACGTTGTACTGCACTTCAGAGTTGGGCTGTCACACAGGACGATCCGGCTCTAACCGGCATCCGATATCGGGCGGTTGAATAGCATGCTCATCGACCCCCGATATCGGTTTGCCATCGTTCCTGCATCGTATTGGACGTTCACACCGTACAACACACGAACGATATCGGGTCCAACGCCCGAACCACGTGACTTTTGGTCAGCGTTGGACGCCGATATCGCAACGTGTAAACTCACCATTAGATTTAAAGCACCACTCCAGTGCTGAAAAAAAAAAGAAAAAAAAAAGGATTGCCGCTTTGCATTAAGAAAAAAAAAAGCTGTCTGGAAAAACATGACCGTGGCTTGCAAAGCACTTCAGGTAGCCATTTTGGGTGGGGTGGGATTATCAATGCCGATTTGTTAAATTGTATGCTTGATGAGTATTGTATAATGTGCAGAAGCTGGGAGCATAAAAGTACAATATAATTTTCTATAAGAACGTGGCACCGCGCCAACAGCTATCTCTGAAATCACACATGACTCTGCCAACTGTTTAATTCCTGAAGGTGATGCCGCCTCCTGCCTGCTCTTCTCATCTTGGGGTAGATGACAGTTTTATGCACTTTACATTGAGTAAGAAAAAAAGTGATAGAAAAAGTGTTCACATGTAACCATTATTATAACCTACGGTAGCGAAAACGTATAAAATGCATTACAATGACTGGTAATGTGCATCTGTTGTTTTCATAAGTCCAGTAAAATTAAAACAGCAATATGGACCTATGGCAGAGCCCCAGCTCCCCGGAAACGCATCAGCTCCCCATGATCGGATCATAGGGGGTGGAATGGTGATGGAAGTCAGCGAATAACAATTGTTCAAGTGCTGAAACGGCAGCGAGGGGAGGTAGCTCCGGTCGCTGCTGTTACAAGCAGATGTCATTATGTAGGAGCTCAGCTCAGCTCCTGAGACCACTCTAACCTACTTGCATGCAACCTGTGACAGATATACATCACTGGTTGTTAAGGGGTTAAAGTAAATCTATCACCTTTTAAAAAAGAAGATCTAGAAGATTAGTAATTTGTTCAGGGTTGTGGAGTCAGAGTTGGTGCCCATTTTGGCAGAGTCGGATTCAGGAAAATTGAGGCGTTGGAGTCGGATGTTTGGCTTACTGACTTTACAGACATGGCTGTGGAGTCAAGAGTCCATTTTAATGGAGTTGGAGTCAGATTCACTGAAATTGAACAGTCTGAGTCGGATGTTTGGTTTACGGAGTCTACAGCCCTAAATTTGTTATCAGGCAGACTGTCCTGTCACAACAATGACTCAAACTGATGGTGTCGCTGTCAGAGGTAACAGTCCTATGACTGAGACAAGTAATTTGCCATGTATTTCCATTTCTGACCCATCAATATGCTTGGCAGGTGTAAATGGGGCCTATTGTGACTTATGTTAATAGTTCTACACCCCAGACAGCTGGTGACATTGGTGGTAGCGCAGGGATCCCCAACTCCAGGCCTCAGGGGCCACCAAGAGTGCAGGTTTTCTGGATCTCCTTAGTATTGCACAGTGGTTGGAATAATCACCAGTGCAGATGATCACATTAGCACCTGTGCAATACTAAGGAAATCCTGAAAACCTGCACTGATGGCGGCCCTTGAGTTGGGGACCTCTGTACGGTAGTAGTGCTTCTGCTAGTGTCTCTCACATTTTTGGCCATGGTATACAGTTTTTTACTTTATACCACCCCATCATTCATTGGATACAATAAGAACACTTGAACGTCTGGCTTCCATGAATGTTCATATGTATGGGGGAGTCGGGTGAGATAACCATTGGGCAAACCCCCAACTACATCAAAAGAACGGCCAGTGTGTGGAGCTGCCAGACATAGTGACACCACTTTTGTGACCATGCAGCTTCCATACGAAACTTCTTTATGGTAAGAATTTTAATTTTAACTTTGGCAATTGAGTAGAAAGCATCTCAAAATTAGTATAATAAACATAGTAAATTAAAGGCCGTACAAAGTTAATCAACATTATATATAGATTTTAGAACTGGAACACTGTAAATGAGGACTAAATGGCTTTGAAGAAGTTGTGAAATTTTCACACATTTGACTGAATGTTCAGAACATCCAATTGTCCAAAAAATCTGTTAGTAAGTAGGTATGCTGGTTCTTTGGAGGTGAAACCACTGTAGCAACCAAAAATGAGTAATGTACTGTGCAAATTCATTTTCAGGCGTCACAATTAACAATAACAGTTTTTATACACCTAAAAAAGGTCTAAAAAATATTTTTAAAAGCTTGCACCTGAAGAACATAACTAGAATCCGCCCATTTTTCACCATGAAGGCAACAAAAACCTCCCCTGTGGCCCTGATCCATTCCCGCCTTGATTATTGTAATTCTCTATTAATTGGCTTCCCCCCTCAGTAGACTTTGCCTTCTCCAGTCCATCTTTAATGCAGCAGCCAGGATCACCTATCTAGCTAAAGCGGCCGTCACACGCTACGATATCTAGAAAGATATCGCTAGAACGCGCCCGATTTAACATCGCGTCAACGATGTCTCTGCGTGTGACGGCAAGATACGATGAGCGATGATTGATGAAATCGCAAAATCGTGATCTGAGCTCCGGAGCTCAGATCTGGCGATTAGCGATTTCACGATCTGCCTCATCGTGGTGTATAACACCACGATGAGCGATCTCCCAGCGGCAGAGCCTATGCTGGGAGATGGTAACTATGGTACACGTCGGGTTACTAAGCGACGCGCGGCGCCTAGTTACCCGATGTGTACCATAGTTACCAGCGAGATCGCGGATCCACATCGCTGGTGAGTCTGTCTGTGTGACATCTCACCAGCGATGTGAGCGATATTGTAAGCGATCGCGCGTGCACGTGATCGCTTACAATATCGCAAGAGATATCTGTGCGTGTGACGGCCGCTTAACCGTTACTCGGATGCTTCCTCTCTGTCCAAGTCATTGCACTGGCTACCCATACATTATAGGATCCAATTCAAATTACTTATTATCACCCACAAAGCTCTTCACTTTGCACCCTCTTACATCTCCTCCCTCCTCTCTATCACCCTACCCTTTCTCTACGTTCTACAAGCGACTTTCGACTAATCCAAACCTACCACTCCTGGCTCCAAGACTTCTCTGGGGCTGCACCAAATCTCAGAAATGCTCTACCCCAAGAAATTAAAACTATCCACAACTTATACAGTTTTAGGGTATGTGCACACAGTGCGTTTTTGCTGCGGTTTCTGCCTGCGGTTTACCATTGGTTTTATGGTAGTGTATGCTAATTTGTTCCTGCAGTTTTGATTCCCAGCAAAACCAATGTGTTTCACAGAAATGCTGTGCCCACACATTGGTTTTGCAAGTGTCAATAACTGTCAAATTCCTGCGTTTTTGGTGTGGATAGGAAAGAATTGACATGCTCTATTTTTCCTGCATTTTTTCCATTGACTGCAGCAAAAACGCAGGAAAAATGCACAAAAAAAAGCGCAAAAAACGCAGGATCTGAAATCAGCAAATCTCCAGGCAAACACTCTAGGATCCTTGAAACCAGTTCAGGTTTTGCTGCGATCAGGACTGCTCAAGAAACGTCCTGTGGGCACATACCCTTAGGCGCTCCCTAAAAACCCATCGTTTTAAGGTGGTGTATCACGTTCTCGAACCAAAGTTCTTTTATATAGAGCCCATTCATAATTTCTCTGAACATAACTCTCCATTAAACTGCACTGCACCCGAAAGCTCTACAAATATTGGCTAGTGATGGCTCATGCAGCTTTTATCTATCCCCCATTATTTCAAGATGGCTGGACAATCATTGTAAATAAACACCTCCCTGTGTCACCCCCTACCTCATTATAAATTGTCAGCTCTTATGAGCAGGGTCCTCATTAATTTTACTTTATTATAATATCTATATTGTAAAGTGCTGCGGAATATGTAATAAATATGTATATAAATAAAGGTTATTATTATTATCGCTAATTGGATTTTCCAGAACCCTTGAGAGACAAGGAAGAGAGATGCCGACCTCCAGATAGGAAACCTTGGAATTTGGAGCTATTGCATCGCAGTACACCATCATCCCACGTGACCAGAGGCCAGCTTCTATCAATAGTGACTAGTGAGCACTACCATGCTCGGGGGCTCGGTACTCATAACAAGCAATTAAATGCTCTGATTGGGTGCTACTCGCCCAGTGTATAATTGAAGTTTATAAGTGTATAAGCCGAGTTTTTCAGTACAAAAAATGTGCTGAAAAGTCCCCCCTCGGCTTTTACACGGGTATATACGGTAACCCCAGCTGTATACAGCAGCCCCAGCTGTATACAGCCCCCCCGTGGTATCCAGGGCCCCCCTTGCTGCACACCTGTAAAGGAAGATGTCAGTATACTTATCGCTGCCACCGCAGCTCCGCTGCTCGGTCACCGTGCTGCTCCGGGTCTTCATGCTTCCTGTTCCTTCTCCGGCGCTCAGGAAATGACGTCATTGTTCGAGCGCCGGAGAAGGAACAGGAAGCATGAAGACCCGGAGCAGCGCGGTGACCGAGCAGCGGAGCGGCGGCGGCAGCGATAAGTATACTGACATCTTCCTTTACAGGTGTGCAGCAAGGGGGGCCCTGGATACCACGGGGGGGCTGTATACAGCTGGGGCCCCTGTATACTACTTATGGGGGGGTGTGTGTCTGTATACCTCTGGGGCTGCTGCTGTATATACCCCCTGGGGCTGCTGCTGTATATACCCCCTGGGGCTGCTGCTGTATATACCCCCTGGGGCTGCTGCTGTATATACCCCCTGGGCTGCTGCTGTATATACCCCCTGGGGCTGCTGCTGTATATACCCCCTGGGGCTGCTGCTGTATACTACCACTGGGGCTGCTGTATACTACTACTGGGGCTGCTGTATACTACTACTGGGGCTGCTGCTGTATATACCACTGAGGCTGCTGTATACTACTACTGGGGCTGCTGTATACTACCTCTGGGGCTTCTGTATACTACCACTGGGGCTGCTGTATATACCTCTGGGGCTGCTGTATACTACCACTGGGGCTGCTGCTGTATATACCACTGGGGAGGCTGCTGTAACACTGCTGGGCCTGTATGTACCACTGGGGAGGCTGCTGTATACCACACTTCTGGGGCTGTATACTACCACTGGGGAGGCCTGTACACCACTGCGGGGGCCTGTATACCACACTGCTGGGGGCTGTATACCTGTGCTGGGGTCCACCCTCGACTTATACACGAGTCAATAGGTTTTCACAGATTTTGGGGGCAAAAGTAGGGGGTCGGCTTATGCACGGGTCGGCTTATACACGAGTATATACGGTAATAGGGAACCTGAGCTTTTTTCCGAAAGAATTCCCGATTGATCACCATTATGTTTGGGTACACGAGTCGCATCCATTCGAGCATCCAAGTGCTGGTTACGAGCATTATGCACGTGAGAATTGTAGTGTCCGCTCATCACCAACAGTGACACCTCCAATCCATACGTTTTTCTAGATCCCATCTCGCTAATGACGCTCGTAATGCCATCTTCAGCAAAATCATGCCCTACACACGTTGAAGTTTTTCCCCAATTCAATGCCTAGTCCTTATATTCTTCAAATCGGGACTTTGAACACTAAATCAATTAAAAATACAAATACATGTTTATTCAAACATGCTAATGAGATGCTTGGGGTGCCTACAGCATGGCCATCCATCACCATGCACCTTCACTCCAACTTGTTTTCCTTTCATCTTAAACCTCTCTAGGCTACTTAAAGGGGTTGTCCAGAATTCTACATGGCTGATTTCCTTCACAAACAGCGCCACCCTGTTTTCAAGTTGTGTGTGATATTGAATCTCAGCTCCATTTAAGTGAATGGGCCTATGCTGTAACACCAAAAGAAACCTGTAGACAGAAGTGGCACTGTGTTTGAAAGAATCCTGGATATCCCCTTTAAAGCACGGCTGTGGAGTCGTAAGCCACACATCTGACTCCAACTCCACCCAAAATGGACGCCAACTCTCCACAATCATGGCTGTGATGTTAGGAAGCCAAACATTTCACTGAATCGGACTCAAGACTCCAACTCCACCTAAAATGGACACCGACTCCATGACTCCAACTCCATAGCACTGCCTTAAAGGGAACCTGTCAGGTCGTTTCTACCCCCTAACCTATCACTATCTGTCCCTGCACCTTTCTAGCACATCCCTAACAATCCCTGTCTGACCTAAAACTATCCTATATTGGCTGTGTTAACACACTTTGTGTCTTACATTTTTTCATGCAAATGAGGCATCTAAGGTATGGTATGTAGCCTGACTGGGCAGTCTCCAGGCTAAGTCTCCCCCCCTCGTTTCTGTTTTCCTGCCCCGCTGGGCGTGAGGATTTATTCTCCTGCGTGCTCCCAATTTGAAATTCCCGCCTCCTCTTTCAGGGTATGATGCGCCGGCCGGACGTCATTTCTGGTCCGGTGCATTGTGGGTGATTATCGGGTGTGCGGGCCAGCTTGGATATGCCCACTATGCATGCTCGAGAGTCGGCCTGTACAGTCAATACATCACAAGCTACCACTGACCTGGATACTAGACCAGTAATCCATCTGCTATTCTCTATTGATTTACCTTTGGGATGCATTGACATCTCAAGTGTATCACAGTCCATTATATCCGGAATGGCCGCGGGACTCCTGGCACAATCGGCTTCATAAACATAGCTCAAGCTGAAGAATCTGCGCTTGCTACTTCTACCCCCTTAAACTCTAATCAGATGAGCAATATCCTAAATTTGTCCACACCCATGAATTTATTTAGCACAACAGACTATTAAAACAACAAGCCAACATATAAAAGACTCAATCTGGTGCGATTTCATGACACTCCCTCGGTGTTGGAGCCTCTCGCTGTTATACTGAGAGACCTGGGGCTATCCAATCCTGGGGAGATGCCTAAGTACTTACAAACATGGACTGATTTTGTTCGTGAAGAACATCCTCATAGTATCCAAAGGATTTCATTTTACATCATAAAATCTGCAGAAATGATTTCAGTCTGTAATTAGAGAATAGTAGCTCTGTTCTCCGACACGATTGTGATACTTAAATATTGACGTCCTTCACTATGGTTCGAATTATTAAATCAATTTTGAGCAAAGTAATTTTTCAAATTTTTTATATGTATTACACCCCTTTCACATCAGCGTTTAGACTGATGTGCAGCCTATCCAACAGGTGGCGCCGCATCTGCTGGATCGGCCACCTAAAGGCTGACTTGCGGCCTGGATCCGGCAAGCCCCATGCACTGTCTATGGGTCTTGCGGTCCCCTGTGTCAAGTGCGGTTCTGCCGGATACGGCAGATCCGGCACTTGCGGCCGCTAAAAAAAAAATGCTGCTTGCAGCCTTTTTTTTCTAAATACTGTTCCAGCCATTGTACTAGTGATACATCTTCTGCCATACATAAGTGAAAGGGACTGAGGTGTTTGGAAAATACCTATTTGTTAGAAAGAATACTCAAAAATAAGCCACCTAGATGTAATCTGTTTAGAAACTGAGCAGCTAGAGTTGCATTTTCCCACCGTGCTCCCAGAGGTAAACTGTGGCATTATATTGCACCTATGTAAATGAAAGAGATATCCGTGTCATCCATAGAAAAATGTTCCATCAAGGCAACAAATTCTTATGCACCTACTCTAGATCAGTGCTTTGCTTCCCTCACCCTGGTCCACTAAACTGTTTTGCTCAACATTAGGCTTTGCAGATGGCCTGGCATGAACCCAAGTGACCATCTGCCTGGACCTATATAAGGACCAGTAAGACAACAATCTATATCTTGGTATTAAGACTTCAGTGTTTCTAAGTTTATTGGAGTACTTCGACCTACTCAGTACCTGCCTGCGAATTCCGATATGTCAGTTATTGTCTGTGATCGCCAAAATTTCCTCTGCCTGCTTGTAGTTTCTATCATCTCAACTACCTGCCAGCAGTCTCCAGGACGTCCCCTGCCTGCCTACTTTTTTTTCCAGAATTTTAACTCTGTGTGGCCTCTAGGATGTCTCCTGCCAGCTTGCTGTTCCAGTATCTCAACTACCTGTCTACTGTCTCCAGGATGTCTCCTTCCTGCCTGCGGTTTCCAGAATCTCCACTACCAACCTCTGGTTTTCTAAGCTGGGAACGGACAGCAATTATGCGGTATGCATGTTCCCAGAAACAACACGACTAGTCTGTGCTACCTCGCTCAATACAAATGTACAGAGTGGGCGCGTCCAACTAGTGGGTGTGGCCTCACTTACTACAAGTGTAGGGAGTGCTCATGTCCAAATAGTGGGATTGACCTTGCTCCGTACACTTGTATTGAGCGAGACTGCGCCCACTAGTTGGGACACGCTCACTCTCCACTTGTATTGAGCGAGGCTGCGCCCACTAGTTGAACATGCCCCCACTCCCTACACTTGTATAGAGCCAGGCCATGCCCACTAGTTGGACACGCGCGCTCACTACACTAGTATTGAGTATTGCACCCACCCAGTTGGAGGCTCTGGCTGGGAACATGCATACCGCATAACTGCAATCTGTTCCAAGTTTAAAAACCGCAAAGCCTCACAATGCACAGTGCTTGCGCTGGGAGGATTGATAAGTCGGCAGTCGCATAGAGTGATTGCAGAATTATCAGTTTACACTGGACAACACCCTTTAAAACTCATGAGTACAACGCCCGTTTTAATGGCTCCGGGCCTTTGCTTTATGAGCCCTTGTGCATTATGTCTTGAGCTTTTATATATTCAATCTAAAAGGACTAACAGATAAGATGTATATTGACTGTGTAAGCATATCTAAAATAAAAGGAAAGGCATAATTGTGGCTGTCACCTTCCCTCTTAGCAGGAATGTATCACTATAATATTGTGCTACAGCTCTTAAGTTGCTGAAGCCCATCCAGATATAATTTGTGTAACCAGGCCAGCCTTCATAAAATATATATCGCACAAGTCATTCGGTGAAAGAGGATCGCACAGAAAGACGAAGGAAAACCTTTCCATCTTCCTCCAGCTGCAACCCAACCCCATTTTGATTTCTGAATACAAACAAAAAAAAAGACAGACATAAGAAGAGACCTCGTAGCGATGTTACAGTTTTGAGAACAAATCCTAAAGGTACGTTCACACCCTCAAAAGTGATGTATAAGTCAACTAAAACTAATAATATATACTCTGACGCTCCCCGGGTTCCCCCACCGTTTCCACTTCTTCGTCCAATGATGAAGTGCAGATCAGGTCTTTTCTTAGATATACAGTTGTGTTCAAAAGTCTCCACACCCTGGCAGATATTTTGCTTTCTTGGCTTTTTTCCAGAGAATATGAATGATAACAAATACTTTTTTCCCCACTCATGGTTAGTGGTTGGGTGAAGCCATTTATTGTCAAACTACTGTTTTTTTCTCTTTTCAAATCATAATAACAACCAAAAACATCCAAATGACCCCCCGATCAAAAGTTCACATTCCCTGGTGATTTTGGCCTGATAACATGCAAAGAAGTTGACACAAATGGATTTGAATGGCTAATAAAGGTAACATCCTTCCCTGTGACCTGCTTGCTTGTAATCGATGTGTGGGCATAAAAGCTGAGTGAGTTTCTGGGATCCAGACAGACTCTTGCATCTTTCATCCAGCCACTGACGTTTCTGGATTGGGACTCATGGGGAATGCAAAAGAATTGTCAACGGATCTACAGGAAAAGATAGTTTACCTGTATAAAACAGGAAAGGGATACAAAAAGATATACAAGGAATTGATAACGCCAGTCAGCCGTATTCAAACTGTGATTAACAAATGGAAAATAAGGGGCTCTGTAAAAACCAAACCATGGTCAGGTAGACCAACAAAAATTTCAGCCACAACTGTCAGGAAAATTGTTCAGGATGCAAAGAAAAACCCACAAATAACATCAGCTGAAACACAGGAGTCACTGAAAACTAGCGGTGTGGCTGTTTCAAGATGTACAATGAGGAGGTCACTTGAAAAAAAATGGTCTGTATGGTCGATTCGCCAGAAGAAAGCCATTACTGTACAAGTGTCACAAAATATCTCACCTACAATACGCCAAACAGCACAGAGACAAGCCTCCAAACTTCTGGAACAAGGTAATTTGGAGTGATGAGATCAATATCAAACTTTTTGGCCACAACCGTAAACGTTACATTCGGAGAGGTGTCAACAAGGCCTAAGATGAAAGGAACACCATTCCTACTGTAAGGCATGGAGGTGGATCGCTGATGATGTTAGGATGTGTGAGCTACAAAGGCACAGGAAACTTGGTCAAAGTTGAAGGAAAGATGAATGCAGCACGTTATCAGCAAATACTGGAGGCACATTTGCACTCATCAGCCCAGAAGCTGCGCATGATGGGACATACTTGGACATTCCAACATGACAACAATCCAACACACAAGGCCAAGTGGACCTGTCATTGGCTACATTAGAACAAAGTAAAGGTTCTGGAGTGGCCATCTCAGCCTCCTGACATCAATATCATTGAGCCACTCTGGGGAGAAGTCAAGCAAAGCAGAGTTCATGCAAGAAAGCCCAGGAATTTACAGGAACTGGAGGCTTTTTGCCAAGAAAAATGGGCAGCTTTACCATCTAAGAAAATAAAGAGCCTCATCCACAACTACCACAAAAGACTTCAAGCTGTCATTGATGTTAGAGGGGGCAATACACGGTACTAAGAACTGGGGTATGTGAACATTTGATCATGGTCACTTGGATGTTTTTGGTTGTCATCATGATTTAAAAAGAGAAAAAAAACTGTAGTTTAAAGGGAACCTGTCACCTGGAATTAACCCCCTGACCTATCACTACCTGTCCCTACACCTTCCTAGGTGCTCCCTAACCATCCTCTGTGCTGTAAATCCGATCTGTAAAGAGTTAGAAAAATTACTTTAAACTTACTGCACGTTGCTCAGTCAGGCGATTGGAGAGGTGGCTCCAGGCTCCATTGTCCCCTCCTCGCTGCTTCACTGCACACCCCGCTGGGCAGCATAATTCTTTCTTCATCTCCTCCTGATTTTGGAATCTCCCGCCCTCTTTTGATGCTATAATGCACCGGCCGGTATGTCACATCTGGCCCGATGCATTATGGGCCTGATCACATGGTCGGCCCCGCTGCATTATGGGCCTGATCACGTGATCGGCCCCAGGCGAATTATAGGCTTGATCACGTAATCGGCCCGGCTTCAATATGCGCATTGCGAATACACGGATCCGGGCCGATCAATGGAGCCTGGAGCCGCCTCTCCAGCCGGCTGACTGAGCAACGTACAGTAAGTTCAAAGTCATTTTTCTAACTCATTACAGGACGGATTTACAACAGAGAGGGATGGGTTAGAGAGCACCTAGGAAGGTGTAGGGACAGGTAGTGATAGGTCAGGGGGTTAATTCCAGGTGACAGGTTCCCTTTAACAATAAATGGCTTCACCCAACCACTAACCAAGAGTAGAAAAAAAATGTTTGTGTTATCATTCATATTCTCTGAAAAAAGGCCAAAAAAGCAAAAAATCTGCTAAGGTATGTAAACATTTGAGTACAACTGTATATGGAAACAGGACATGGGAAAAAAAAAAAAAGGGGGGGGGGGGGGAAAAAAAAAAAAAAAAAAAAAAAAAAAAAAAAAAAAAGAGGTCCTCACCCACAACTCACAACGCTCTTAAAGGAATTGTCTGGTCAAAAATGACAAAGTCAGTTACTCCATGTAACTGCAGACCTACCTATCCTACCAGCGCCTGCCCTGTGCGATGCAAGGATTCGCCAGTTTTCTAAGCCGGTAATGGACCACAGTTATGCGGTATGCATGTTCTCTAGCAACATCAAGGCTAGTGGGTGGCCTTGCTCAATACAAGTATTTGAAGTGGGCGCATCCAACTAGTGAATGCGGCCTTGCTCCATACACCCGGAACATGCATACCACATAATCGCGGTCCACTCCTGGTTTAGAAACAGCGAAAGCTCACAGCGCACACTGCGGGGGCTGAGAGCAGGGCTGTGGAGTCAGTAAGCCAAACATCCGACTCCAACTCCACCAAAAATGGACACAGACCCACAGTTCCAACTACCCAACCATGGCTGTGAAGTCAGTGAGCCCAACGTCCTACTCCTCAATTTCCCTGAACCTGGTGAGAAAAATCACCAGTGTGACTCCTGGTTTATGGCAGCGCGGTCTTAACCTCTTAATTTCTTCTGCTCTCTGATGACTGATCCACATGTGATGACCGCAGCAGTAGCTGATCACTGGTTGTACTGTCATATTTCCGGTTGCTTGCAGAAAATTAGAATTATGCATAGATTGTGACTCAAGAGTCCGGGTTCTTAAAAGGAACTTGTCATGTCCCAAAATTATAAAATGTAGGGTCACTCTGCATGTTATACTGTTGCAGAGCAGCGATTTCCTCTTGGCCACTGCTGGCTTTCAGTCACAGAGTCGTGCCAGGAGCAGCTTCAGTGAGCAGCAGCTATAGGCACGCCCTGGCAATTTGATTGGCAGCTCTCTCTAAACCATATGTCTGGGTTGGTCTCTACTGAGCGGGGTGTAATGGCGACCAACTGACATGGTGGTCTCTGCGGCTGTCCTCAACAGAAAAAGAAGGGGTTAAAGTTGTGGATTGGGGTGCAGGATTAGCTGCTCTCAACAAATAATGTCCAGACTTCAGGTGCAACACAATAAGACACCATTTACTGTGGTGGTAATATTACAGCTTTTCACAGCGCAGCAATGTGTGGTAGCCTTCCTCACTTCCTGCCCATTATGGCAATATAATATGCCCGTAAAGAGGACTGCCACATCCCCCGATGCTATGCTAACTGAATGCAGCAATGAATGCAGCGTCTCTCCTGCATTTAGGAAGAGGTCCTCCAGGTCTCTTGCCCCCCTGTAAGCTGTTAAAAAGACTTTATAAAGTGTACAGATAAGGAGTCTGGAGGGACTTACTCAGTAATGAACCATCGCTGCTCCCTGGTGTCCTCCCCACCTCTAGCCCTCTCTTGGTCAGCCTCCTGTATGTGTCATCACTGAGAGTTGGAGGTGGCACAGAGAGGGCTGGAGGCGGGAGGACACTAGCAACAGTGATGACACATACAGGAGGCTGAACAAGAGAGGACTGGTGGTGGTACAGAGGGCTGAAGGCGGGGAGGACACCAGCAACAGAGAAGACTCATTACTGAGAAAGGTCCTGCAAACTCCTTAGGCTGGTTTCACATTGCGTTATAGTTAAATCCAATGCTGTCCGATGAAAATCGGACAGCATCGGATCCAAACTGATCCCTGCAATCAGATGCCAAATAGACCATTTTGCAGGATCAGTTTGGTCTGTCACCTCACTCCCTCTCCTCTCTGCCTCCTGTCATCTCGCTGTCCCCGTTGTCCCCTGCTGTCCCCTGTTTTCCCCTTCCTGTCCCCCTGTCCTCTCTCCCCGCTTCTCCTGTCATTCCAACATAAAAAAATCTTTATTCTCACCTGCCAGCGCTCCCCCGGCGTCTCCATAGAGCTCCCGATCGTTTTTACAGGACCTGCGATGTCAGAAGCGTCATAGGTCACATGAGTGGTTACCGCGGTAACCGCTCATGTGACCCAATCAGCTGATCGGGTTGTGACATCATCCCAGGTCCTGTTTACCGAGCGGGAAGCTGATGGAGACGCCGGGGGAACGCTGGCAGGTGAGAATTAAGATTTTTTTATTTTAAACACTTGATTTTAGTTATATTTCACTTCCGCAATGTATGTATATACATTGCGGAAGTGAAATTAGGCGGCACACAATAGTTTTAGTGTACTGAGCATGTATTGAGCATGCTTAGTACACTAAAATCGGGTCCGAGGAGATATCAGATGTTTCCTGGGACCGCTCCATAGGGCCCCATGTTAAAGTCATCGGATCGGATTTAGCAAATTGCCATCTGATTTGCCTCTGATCTGATTCTCTCCGATTTTTTTTAGGAGCCAAAATCGCAGCAGTCTACGATTTTTGCTCCTGCAAAAAAACGGACAAAATCGGATCGAAGACAAATCGGATGCAATTATGCCAAATCCGATCCAATCCCCATTGGATAACATGGGGGCTGATTCGGATCCGATGCTGTCCAATTTTCATGGACTGCTTCGGATTTAACTAAAACGCAATGTGAAACCAGCCTAATCTGTACACTTTATAAAGTCTTTTTAACAACTTAGGCTACTTTCACACTACGATTTTTAAAATCCGATGCTGTCCGATATAAATTGGACAGCATCGGATTCCTCTGATGCCTGGAATTCGGATGCCAAATAGGCATCCGATTCCGACAGAAAATAGGATGCCCGCCCTCCTTTCAGATCGCTCCTAGCTGTCTCTCTCTCTCCCCGGTCCTCTCCTCTTGGCCCCGTCCTCCTCTCTGCACCCCCGTTCCTCCCCTCTGCGCCCCCGGTCCTCCCTCTGGGCCCCCGGTCCTCCCCTCTGGCCCCCGGTCCTCCCCTCTGGGCCCCGGTCCTCCCTCTGGGCCCCCGTCCCCCATGTGTCCTCCGGGTCCCCAGTGTCCTCCGGGTCCCCCATGTGTCCTCCCCCTCTCCAATCTTTCTCACCTGTCCACGACTCCTGCACGGTCCCGCGCGTCTCCCGGTATTGCTGTTGTCTTCTGTGCTGCTAGGACCTCTCGTGATGTCACAATCACATGACTGCGAGTAACCAATAGCCGGCAGTCATGTGATTGTGACATCACGGCAGGTCCTGGCAGCACAGAAGATATAACAGCAGATACTGGAGACACCGGAGACGCCGGGGCCTCGTGGACAGGTGAGTATAGATTTTTTTTATTTTTTTAACCCTTTGTTTCACTTTAGGAGCTATTTTAGTGTAATGAGCATGCTCAGTACACTAAAATCAGTCCGAGGAGACATCAGATGTTTCCTCGGACCTGCTCCATAGGGCCCCATGTCAAATTGATCGGGTCAGATCGGATGTGCACTAAATGTCATCCGATTTGGTCCGATCCGAGTCTGTCCGATTTTATTTCGGTGCTAAATCGGAGCATGCTCCGATTTTCAGCACCGTAATAAAATCGGACAGAATCGGATCGGACCAAATCGGATGCATTTAGTGCACATCCGATTCGGGTTGATGCCCATAGGGCTGCATGGGGCCCAAAATCGGTCCGATGCTGTCCGATTTTTATCGGACAGCATCGGAACTGATAAAATCGTTATGTGAAAGCAGCCTAAGGCTGCTTTCACATAACGATTTTTCTAAATCCGATGCTGTCCGATGAAAATCGGACAGCATCGGATCCGAATTTGGACCCCATGCATCCCTATGGGCATTGGACCGAATCGGATGTGCACTAAATGCCATCCGATTTGGTCCGATCCGATTCTGTCCGATTTTATTATCGGTGCAAAAATCGGAGCTTGCTCCGATTTTTGCACCAAAAATAAAATCTGACGGATTCAGATCGGACCAAATCGGATGGCATTTAGTGCACATCCGATTCGGTCCGATCCCTATAACATGGGGCCCTATGGAGAAGGGTCCGAGGAAACATCTGATGTCTCCTCGGACCCCGTTTTACTGTACTGAGCATGCTCAGTACAGTAAAACTGCTCCTAACTAGGAGCATAAGGGTTAAAAAAAAAAAAAAAAAAAAAAAAAGTTTATTCTCACCTCCCCCGAGCCCCCGCCGTCTTCCGCCATCTTCTTTGAGGCTCCCGGTGGCTTCCGCAGGCTGCCGGTGTCAGCAGAGGGCTTCCTCTGCCTTATAGGACCTGCGGTGATGTCACAGTCATGTGACCGCGGGTTACCATGGTGAACCCGCGGTCACGTGACTGTGACATCACCGCAGGTCCTATAAGGCAGAGGAAGCCCTCTGCTGACACCGGCAGCCTGCGAGAGCCACCGGGAGCCTCCAAGAGATGGCGGAAGACGGCGGGGCTCGTGGAGAGGTGGAATACATTTTTTTTTTTTCTTTTTTTCACCCCGCAGTGAGCGATTTTATGCCGGAATCGGTGCCTATTTGGCACCCGATTCCAGGATCAGAGGGAGCCGATACTGTCCGAATTATATCGGACAGCATCGGTCTCCTGAAAATCGTAAAGTGAAGGTAGCCTTACAGGGAGTCTAGAAACATAGGGGGCCCCTTCCCTGAATGCAGCAGACACGCTGCATTCAGTGCTACATTCAGTTAGCATAGCATCAGGGAGGTGACAGGTCCTCTAAACTTCTCTTCTCTGTCTGGTTCTTGGCTTTCATCGTTCCTCAAACTTACAGAAAAGTACTTCAACTTTCTTTCCACTGCTGACAACTCAGATCTCCTCAAGGCAGCTCTCCACACACCACCTCTTCACTGCTGATCCCTAACTGGTGAGTCTGGCAGTTGGGCACTACAGGGACTGCACAGGACACTATGTGTCATGCGACTGCACAGACTCTGCTGTGTCCGACAGTGACTGCAGCAAAGGATCTGGCTGGCCTTCTTTCTCTCCAGCACTACTGAAACGTCAATCCAAGGAGAGCACTGTTGCTCATTCTGGGCTCAGCAGTTCTCCTATAGGGCCGCTAACTACCATACTTCACAATAGCCCTTTTTACTCATCACAGCTGCGTATATTAAAACGTTTAAAGAGCGATTCCTCCTATCACCAGTTTAGAGATGTTTGTGATGCCTAAATCTGAAGGGCGTCACACATCTATGCAAAGAAAGATGTCAACGTGCCTACAGCCACCGCTCGGAATAAAGTCAGCAATGACTGATGCCACTCCACGCGCACCTCTATGACTGAAAGCCAGCGGAAGGAATAAAGTACATTTTCTCGTAGCAGCTGTGCTTTTATTAAGGGGCCATACAGCATTGTAATACTATTTACCTGCAGATTAACCCATTATCTACAAGTTAGGAGTGTTTAGGGATGTGACAGTTTCTGTTTAATGGGACGCATACTGTAGTTTCCCACTTCATATATCTAACCACACACTTGACCAAATCTTATGAAGTCCAGCTGACTCATCTGTATGTTTATGGCATATTGGTGGATATCTATTGCAAGATCATACAAGTGTCCACACAGCCCAGGTCAGATTCAAGTCCAGGATCCCAATTCTATATAATATTGCAAACCACGGAGTCAACATGCTGCCCTAGTTTCATTTACTAAACGAATATCCATCTCATTAAAAAATAATTTCTGTAAAAAATCTGTAACGAGGTTTTTGCCACTTAATCTGAGAGCTACATATTTTAGAGACCCTGATTCCAGCAGTGTGTTATTTACTGGGCTGCTTGCTGTAGTTTTAATAATATCACTGTTTTAACAACAGGAAATTATCAGTAGAGAACTAGTAAACCTGCTGCCATATAGTTCCTCCATATTCATGAGCTCTGAATAACCCCATCCACCACTAATTGAGTAGCTTCCCTGCCCATGCACAGTATATACAGAAAGCTGCCAATCAGTGGAGGGAGAATCTGAACTGATGGATTTATGCTGCTTGTGGTCATAATACATGAATCACCTGGCAAATACCTTTTAATGGATCCATGAAAGGTCAATTAGAAGAATCAGAATCTATTATAAAATAGTTCTTAAAGTGGTTGTCCACTACTAGCACAACTCTTTCTGACTCCACAATTCCCCCAGATGAAACAAAAGCCTATAACCGCCTCTCTTGCGGGCACAGTTCAAGCGTTGTAAGAAATCGCCCTGCATCCAATCACGTTGGCTTTCTTCTAACCACTTATGGACCATTGAGTGGCAGCGCAACGTCACAGGAAGCGAAGTTGTGGCTGCCACTCACCTCTTTTGGATTGCTCCTGTGTCCAAAGGCAGTGAGAGTAAGCCGGTGGTGATTGGTTTCCAGGGATCATGTCATGTTTCGGAGCCCCGGGAACATGAGTACCGAGAAGGCTGGAACAGTAGGTGAGTATCGCTTTTGGAATCAGAAGGGGTTGTCCTAATAGTGGGCAATCCCTTTAATGCATCTGCCACATCCACTTTGGCTCCTATAAAACTATAGGCCAGGACTTCAAGGTGACGTTATTGGAGGCCTTGACATCTATTTTTGCTAAATCTATTACCAAGGGAAGTAGTCCAACCAACTGAATTATGAGCCACAACATTCCTACTCTTCCCGTAAGAGACTGGTCATCCGGTGAGCCATCTGCCAATTATCTCCGCCACACTCTCGATAAAGTTCACAAGTAGCAACACTCCTCTTTCCAAAAGGATGAGGGAGTCGGAAGCTGGACATCTTCGGAGGCATTTTGGATGTGATCACACTTTTAGGGTTAGTTGTAAATAAACTCATGATAAGGTAAAATATACATGCTAGGACACATCATTGAAGGAGCCCTATTGCTCCACATCATCAAAAATTTAGTAACCTCAGCAATTTGCAAGGACAGGGCGGACAAATCGACTCGAAGGTCGAGTTTAACCACTCTAGGGAGGGAGCCAATTTGTCTTTTTTAGTGGCCTGGCAATAAGAACATCCATAGATACCAGTAGAAGAAACCCTTCTTCCCACCCAAAAAAAGTTGTACAAATTTCTAGGTACGTACATGGGCTATTTGGCTCCAGGGATTTTGCAACTTTCTTCTAGGTTAGAACAGATAATCCAGCAAGAGCTGGGATAAAAGTACATGAGAAAAAAAACACCCAAAATAAATAAATACTAAATTTGTCTTCCAAAGGGGATCTGTAAGCTTGAACATAAGGTATCGTGAACTGGGTTATGCCCACACATACAGAGAATATTTATAATGTGGCACCCTGGATTCAACGCTACATATTTGACAACCGTCACTTCCTTAGTTTTATGATGATCAGATTTCCTGATGTACAAATGTGTCTTCAAGTTTTACATCTGGTAATGATGACGGAAACTGACTGAGCCAGCACTCCAGCAAATAGCCATGAATAATTTATTCTGGATTCACTAGATTCCTACCAACTCTGCATTAACCCTTTTTTTGGTATCATCACGCTGCCCGTTCTGAGGCAGTGACAGGTGCCATATGTAAAGGTCGCCACGTATCCCCCAGAATGCACATGGAAATCTACTGAACCCACTGGAGTGTGTTGTATTCACAGCTACTAATAATAAAGTATGACCATGGTCTGGCTATTTGAACAAGTCTTTAAGAATACTTAATTGAAGCTTTTATTTTGAGAGAGATCTTTAGGATGGTAGTTGGACGGATCTCTCCCTCCGGCCTGGGTCCTGCAAATAACCCATGGCCACAATTCCTACTGAAACCTGCAGCTAAGGGCAGGGTGTGTCTCAGTTGCAATCAAGGTTGCTGAGCAGCAGGTTCTGTGTGAGCCAGAGACCTGGACAAGTGTCTGGTGGACACTTCAAGCAGACCCTGTACCTGAGATTCTCACAATGGTGCAGGTGTCGACCGGACATCTGTATAGGTCAGAGAAGAGTGAAAATGTTGCGATCAGGGTGTCCAGGTCTATCTAGTGTGGGGTTTGAAAATAAGAGAATGTTGGTGTGAACTCTTTCCTAGATCACTTCCTGGCTATAGAAAGCTGCAGCCTCACTCTCTCGACCAGTAAACCCTGAAAGGTAAATTAATTAAGCATAACCCACAAAGGTCTGGCATGTTTCACTCTTAATACTCCAATTTAAAAAATATCATTAATGAACTGGAGTGACAGAAAGCAAAAGTGCCTCCCCTATGACTGAAGCCAGGTGTGTGTGTGTGTGTGTGTGTGTGCAGTCACTTTCCCTATGACCTAAGCCAGGTGTGTGCAGTCACTTCCCCTATGACTGAAGCCAGGTGTGTGTGTGTGTGCAGTCACTTCCCCTATGACTGAAGCCAGGTGTGTGTTTGTGCAGTCACCTCCCCTACGACTGAAGCCAGGTGTGTGTGCAGTCACCTCCCCTATGACTGAAGCCAGGTATGTGTGTGCAGTCACCTCCACTATGACTGAAGCCAGGTGTGTGTGCAGTCACCTCCCCTATGACTGAAGCCAGGTATGTGTGTGCGCAGTCACCTCCCCCATGACTGAAGCCATGTATGTGTGTGCAGTCACCTTCCCTATGACTGAAGCCAGGTATGTGTGTGTGCAGTCACCTCCCCTATGACTGAAGCCAGGTGTGTGTGCAGTCACCTCCCCTATGACTAAAGTCAGGTTTGTGTATGCAGTCACCTCCCCCATGACTGAAGCCAGGTATGTGTGTGCAGTCACCTCAGCATATAAAGTAATTTTTTTTTTAAGATAAATACATGGAATTTTGTTTTTAGAAAACCATGTAAGTGATGAACATTGCATCATTTATAACACTTTGGGATGGTTTAATATCACAAAATGACCTGACAGGTTTAGTACTGAATGAACAGCGATAAAGCCAAAGGCAGATGCTGGCTATATAACACTGCCAGCATCTGCTCCAGCCTCGTGTAGGTGAAATTCGGGGGAATTTTTCCTTATTCTGCACAAATTTCTTCTGTCACATGTGAACGGGAAGTAAAATACCCCATCCACTTGCATTATCATTGGTGCCCAAGTGAATTGGCCTACCAGTATATCTGTTTTCACTTGTCCCGTCAGGATTCATTGTCATTACAAGAACCTTGCACGATCCGTTTCTTTTTCCTCTAATGTAGAAATGTCCTCAGTTTGGATCAGTTTCAGAGGAAAGAATTTTTTAGTGTAATAATTGCTAAATCAGTGTTTCTATATCATGCGGACGGCAGATTTCACATGCCTTGCATACCAGAAACCTCATCTATTACCACCAGTGCATTCAAGAGCTCCGATAACAGCCACAGCCCATTACAGTGTGTGGCAATGTACAGCGAAGAAGTGAGAATCCACACAGTACAGGACTCTGCTTGTAAAGAAGGCGTTAATGCATGTTACTACTACAAATTATATGCAGAGAAATACGTAACAAAAATGTACATATTTCATATATTCCTGTATATGTATAGAAAAAGTAAAATCTCTCTAACCAGCTAAAGTTTAGGAATAAGACCCTATTATCCAGATTTCATTTCATGGTCTGGGAAGGCGACTAGAAGCCTTTTTCTCTCTGTTGTCTATAACCACGACGTTAGCGGACGATCCTTTCTATAAGAAGTGTCCTCCGTAGACTGAACTTTATTTTCCGGCACATCGCAAAGATGGAACTGAATTCTGGGGAATTAGGAGACAAGTAGTCACCATGACCTTATATACAATCAAAATTAGAGAACAGCAATGACTGAAGACATAGAAAGATTAAACTAAATGTTGTGAAGGTTACAACAGTCACCAATCAGTAGGAAGTGTGCAGGACTTTGCTTTGTACAGGCCTTTGCTTTGAATGACTTCAGCACATCTGTGGCCACAGGACATCACTAGTCTCTCTCTGCTCTGGGGGGATTTTGGCCCACTCTTCTTCCAGTCTCTTCCACAGTTCTGTGACTGTTGTGGGTTTCTTGGCCATAACTGTCACCAATTATTTTCCAGAGGTTTTCTACTGGCTTTAGATCAGGGCTATGGGCGGTCATTTCAATGTTTACTGTTTAAAAGGGAACCGGTCAGCTCCTTTTAAGCCCCTACTCCATAACTACCTGTCCCTGCACCTTGCTAGCTCATCCCTAACCATCCCACTCTGACCTAAAACTACACTATAAAGCTTTAGAAAAAATAATTAATAACTCACACCCAGGCTACGCAGTAGCCTGGAATGGGCGGCCTCCAGGGCTCTATTCTCCCTCCTTGCAGGCTCTTAGCACGTCCCACTGGGAGTCATCAATACGTCTCCTGTGTTGAAATTCCCACCTTCTCCATATAGTATGAAGTGCACCCGGATATCAGTTGCGGTCCAGTGCATTGTGGGGGCTTATCAGGTGTATGGGTAGCTTCAATGTGTGCACTACGCATGCGTCAGACCGTGCAGTCTGATAAGCCCCTACAATGCACCGGACTGGAACTGACGTCCGGGTGCACGTCATACTGTATGGAGGAGGAGGGAATTTCAAAACAGGAGACAGAATGATGACGTCCAGCGGGGCCTGCAAGGAGAGAGAATGGAGCCCCAGAGACCACCCATCCGAGTCTATTGCAAAGCCTGGATGTAAGTTATTAAATTGTTTATGATGCAGTTTTAGGTCAGAGAGGGATGATTAGGAATGAGCTATCAAGGTGCAGGGACAGGTAGTGGTAGGATAGCGGCCTAAAATGAGCTGACATGTTCCCTTTAAGGAACTACTTTACTCGTTTTGCTGTGTGACAGGGGGCATTATCCTGCATGAAAATTGCTGGCTAATTGAGAGCTGAACGCAAGTAAGGAACCACATGTTGTTGAAGAAGGTTCTGATACACACTTGCATTCACTCTGCCATGTAGCTGTATGAGAGGTGCGACCTCTGCAGCAGAAAACAGTTCCCAAACCTTGACACTGCCTTTCACCGACTTTTCTACACACTTTGAGTTCAGTCTTTCCCCAGTTTATCGACAAACATAACGTTTCCCATCAGACCCAAATAAATTAAATTTGCTTTCATCACTAAAATGAACTGTGGACCACTTCTCCTATGTCCACACCACATGTTCCTCACCTTAGGAGAGTCTAGCCTTTTCTTCCTGCTAATGAGAGGTTTGGTCACTGCAGAGCGGGCTTTCAGTGCAAATGCTCTTAAACGTTAAATGTTCAGTGCTGAACTGGCGAGCTAGTCCAGCTGCAATGTTGAAATGATTACTCATGGAGATTCTCCCCATTATCCTGTCCTCTCTTGCATTTGTCTTTTGAGGGCAACCAACCTTCTTTTTGGGGGACTTGAAAGAGTTTGTGATGTTGTAAATATGCAATATTCTAGAAATCACAGACTTGGAAAGACCAACTTCTGTTACTATAGCTGATAGGGTGACCCCTTTGGCCTTCATCTTGACAACCTGCTGCCGGAGGGTTTCAGTCACTTTGGAACAGCAAACTGGAAAGTTAGACGGCCAGTTACATAGAGTGTGTCAGATACTGTATTTTTCGCTTTATAAGATGCACTCCAAATTTGGTGACGGAAAAGAGAAAAAAAAATATTTTTTATGTTAAATGGGGTCCGTCTTATAATGCCAGTGTCCGTCTTAAACCAGTATAAATGTCCCCCATCCTGGAATATATATAACCCCGATCCTGGCACATGGCTCCGCTGCGCTGCTGGCTCATTCAGCCAGCCCCTCCCCCCGTGCTGCTGACACATGCAGCCTCCCCCCCACCCCGTGCGGTTGGCACATGCAGCCGCCCCCCCCCCCTGTGCGGCTGGCACATGCAGCCGCCCCCCCCCCCCGTGCGGCTGGCACATGCAGCCGCCCCCCTCTGTGCGGCTGGCACATGCAGTCGCCCCCCATCCTGTGCAGCTGGCACATGCAGCTGCCCCCCATCCTGTGCAGCTGGCACATGCAGCTGCCCCCCCTGTGCGGCTGGCACATGCAGCCGCCCCCCCCGTGTGGCTGGCACATGCAGCCGCCCCTGTGCGCCCCCCCCCCCCCCCATCACTGTATATACCCCTCTGCTGCCACGCACATAGTAAAATAACAAACACTTAAGTTACCCTCCGCTGCTGGCTCCGTCGTTCCCAGACCAGTGGTGACTTCCATCATCGGTCACGGCCATCGGATCATGTGACCGGGGCACACAGTGATGACATCACTGTCTTGTGCTGATCACATGATCGGATGCAAGCAAACACAGGAAGAGACACCAAGGAGCTGGATGCGACTGAGCCAGCGGCGGAGGGTAAATAAAAAAAAGTGTTTGTTATTTTATTTGTGAGCAGCAACAGCGAGGCATAAAGAGTTACAGGGGGTGGCCATCTCTGCGATGGGGTTGTAAGTGCAGGCACATGTAATATGCACCGCTCCCCTGTCCACATCTCAGCGTGACTTAATCACCAAGGTGGTGGACAGCTGGGTGCAGTGCATATTACATGAGGCTGATGAGCAAGAGCACATGACCGCCCGCTGCCTCTGCAGCCAGGCCCCGGACACCGCTCCAGAGACTTCCCCCCTGCCCTACAGCCTGTCCCCTAGTAGATTCGGATTATAAAATGCAGGTCATTATCTCAGAAAATTAAAGTAGAGAGGATGAAGAATTGAAAACCGTGTTGCCGTGTTCCATGAGACATCAAAGGGTGAGTATAATATTGATTTCAGAATTTCCTGAACTATGGCAATATGATATTGACTTTTTTCTGAGGAAGGGGCCAGGGAGCCCTGAAACACATTGACTAATAAATCAATATTATATTCACCCTTTGATGTCTCGTGGAATACGGCAGCGCGTTTTTTGACCCTTCATCCTCCCTACTCTACATGCACCATGCTGGGGAAAGCAGCAGCCGTGATATGCTTTTATAGTGGTTGTGACTCTAACAACCACACAAGGTGAAGCCTCTGATACCTATTTAGGTCATATTTTATCTCTCAGACCCTTTATCCTCCCTACTTTAATTTTCTGAGATAATGACCTTTGGGTTTTCATTGGCTGTAAGTCATAATCATCAACATTAACAGAAATAAACACTTGAAATAGATCACTCTGTGTGTAGTGACTCTATAATATATGCGTTTCACTTTATGTATTGAATTACTGAAATAAATTAACTTTTTGATAATATTCTAATTCAATGAGATGCAGTAGTATATACAGGTATGTATTCCGATGCTAAGACTTCTCCATGATGCACAATTCACAAGCATCTGACATTATATATTTACATGCTCATCCCATGTGTTCTGCCGTAAACAGGGGTCAACATTGCCAGTCTGACAGATCAAGGTCCTAGAAGGCCCAAAAACGATGGAATGTGGAGCTTCGAACATTTGAATAAATCAATGAGAAATAGTTGCCATTGACTCTGTTTTTGTCTCACCAGTTAAATTGCTTTGGAACAATTTTGATTCACTACATATCTGCCATTTTGGAGAAGCTCGGAATCATCAAGCTTTTACATTTTGGCCCTTGTCAAGGTGAACGAGTCATTTTTTTTTCTTCCACCTCATCAACTCTAAGGGTGTCGTCACACCTGTCGACGGAGCTGGAGATGTCGGCGGCGACTGGTGGGAGCGTGCACGTTTTTGGCGCCTCGCCAGCGTCGCCGTCCACCATTTACATGGGGCGACACCTCCAGCGACGCGCCGGCTATCTGACAGGCGGCATCACTGCTGGGGTGTCTGAAAACCCCAGTGGCGAAGCAGGACAATGGGAGCCTATGGCCATCGCCTGTCAGGTCGCCGGCGGCCATTTACATCGCCCGCCTGGCTTCACATCACTGATGTGAAACCAGGCGACCAGAGGCGCCGACATCACCCCTTTACATTAGGCGACGCAGGGGCGATATCGGCGCTGATAGGCCACGCCCCTACATCGCCTATGTAATCGGTGGCGATGTCGACAGGTGTGACGTGGCCTTAAGACTGACTTCACACCACGGTTTTTGCCATCCTGTTCTGTTTGCTTTTTTAAAAACCGGAACTGGATTGTTTTTAGCTTCCTATGGTGCTGGATTGGTCATAAAGGGCTATCTGGTTTTGTGAATTCGGTCCCAGATTCGTTTCTGTCCTGTTTTTAACGGGACCCAGAATCGAAGATTGCTCCGATTTTGGGCTCCGGTGAAAAAAATTGAACCTAACCGGACAGAAATGAATCTGGGGCGATCCGGCGCCTATAACATGGGAGTCTATGGGCGCCGAATCCGATAAAAAACCTGATTCTTTCCCGGATCCGATTTTTACACAGCTCATGCTCTTAAAGCATGCCGTCCACAGTTCAGTACCGTGGACAGCAGTATTTCATGCACAGTCTGTAAATGTAGCAGACTTCAGGACCGTGGACAGCGGCAGAAAACGAATCGACAGGATCCATATTTGGCCACACTTTCTACACATCCTGTCCGTTTCTATCTGGGTGCTCCTGCAAAAAACAGGATCCACACGGACAGTCTAAAAACGTGGTGTGAAGCCAGCCTGAGAACTGTATTTACTGCTTAATATATCCCACACTTTGTTGACTTTTTCAGAGAATAATCAGTGATAATCACTGCACCTTCAGGTCCCAGTAGCTGGAGGTCCCCCTTTCGTTGTTTATAACCAGAGCTGGTGAAGCCCCTGACAAAGCTGCAATGGTGACACTTGAGTCAGACAATGGGAAATCTCATGGATTCTTTATAATCAACAATATCCTGATTGTTTTCACCACTTTTTTTTGTGATTACAATGAAAAAATAGTGTGTAGATTATCCGCGGAGTTGCAGTGCTTCATGATGGCGAGTCATCATCCTGGACTTTGTCTCATCTTATAAGAGAGAAAGTAGACAGCAGATTCAGCAAATCCAAAGAGAAATAGCAACACAAGGAGCACTATATTCTGGTTATAAACAACAAAAGAGTGAATTCCCATTCCAATGAATGTGAACCCTAACCTGTGCAAAACCGGATAACGTATATGACTGTTTTCTCTAGAGATCTATCCATACACTGTGTGTTAGGTGAAGCACAGGACATGTACAGCAGGTGAAATAAGTATTGAACACGTCCCAATGTTTCCAAGTAACTATATTTCTAATGGTGCTATTGACGTGAATCTCACCAGATGTTGGTAACAACCCATCCAATCCACAAAGGTAAAGAAATCAAACTATAGATGTCCATAAATTAAGTTATGTTCAATGATGAGAAATGACACAGGGAAAATGTATTGAAGACATGAGGAAAGAGGTGCAAAAAGTCATGGAAAGTCATGACCCCAGGAGAAGTCTATCAATAAATAGAAAACAATTCTCAACTTAGTGAAAAATAATATCAGCTGGTTCAACTGATGGCCGATAAAAAGGTGTCTCATTACCAAGGTGCCACACAAGAAACATCTCGTAATGGGTATAACCAGTGAGTTGTCCCAAAATCTTCACAACCTTATGGTTACAGAAGAATTTTTAAACTACTGAATGACCAAGAGAGCTATGTTGGGGTCATAATCCAGAAGTCGAAAGAACATTATTTCACCATAAATTGGTCACGACTGGGTGCTCCCTGCAAGATTTCAGACAGAAGAGTGAAAAGAATTATCAGAAGAGTTGTCCAAGAGCCAAGAACCACCTGTGGAGAGCTACAGAAAGACCTGGACTCAGCACAGAAAACAATAAGTAATGCACTCACCCTCAAGTAAAAACTTGTGAAATACTGTGAGAATATAGTCTGGTGACACGAGACCAAAAGTGAACTTTTGGATACCAACAGTGAAGTTTGGAGGTGGGAACGTCATGGTGTGGGGCTATTTTTCAGCATACGGCACAGGCAAACTTCACAGAATTGAAGGATGGATGAATGGACAAATGTACTGAGACATTATTAATAAAAATCTGCTGCCATCTACGAGGATGATAAAGGAAAAATGAGGATGGACATTTCAGCATGACAATGATCCCAAACACATAGCCAAGCAAACTCTCAGTTTCAGGGAAAGAAAATAAAGCTGCTAGAAAGGCCGAGCCAATCACAGGAGCTGAATCCAATAGAAGATTTAAAGAAGGAACTAAAGCTCACAGTTCATAAAAGGATCCACAGGACCTGCAGGAATTGAAGAGTGTTTGTGTGGAAGAATGGCCCAAAATCCACCTTAGCAATGCAGGACACTAGTTTCTCAATACAGGAAGCATCTGGAGCTTCATCACCAACAAAGGCTTTTCCACAAGGTATTAATTCAATTTCAGTAAGTGTGTTCAGTTCTTTATCCCTGTGTCATTCCTCATTATTGAGAGGAGAATCACTAGTCTCTAAAGCAGATCACCATGAAGATCACAGTTAACCCCTGTGTGACCCCAGGATAGTTATGGGTCATGAATTCACTAAGTTCATGACCCATCATGATCCTCAAGACATACAAGGGTTAACTATGATCTTCATGGTGATCTGCCTTAAGGGCCCGTTACACGCTACAATATTGTTAACAATATCGTTGGTACGTCACAGGTTTTAAGGCGGAGCAACAACGTCGTAATGACGTCTTTGAGTGTGACACGTAGAATCAACAAACAATAAGTTGGCTGAACGCTGATCTGAGGTTTATGAACCAGACCATAAATCAGTCGTTCAGTGTTTGTTCAACCTGCAACGTCGGTGTGTGTGACACTTGATAACGATGTCGTTAAAGACTTCGCCTATTCAGAACTTGAGGACATAGGCAACCAAACGACCGCAAGTATCGTTCGCTTGTCGCGGAATCGCTGCTGCGTCGTTCTCGATATTAGTACGTGTGACACCTCACTAGCAATCATTGAACGTCGCTCTAGCGATGTAGGTCAAGTAGGAGTCGTTGGTCGGTTTGCCGACACATTGAAGCGTGTAACCCGGGCTTTAGAGATCACCATGAAGATCACAGTTAAACCCTGTTTAACCCCAGGATTGGTCATTCGCCTGGGAGGGTGCGTGTGCACAGGGCCGTACACACAGGGGTGTGCCCGCAGCGCGCAGAAGACAGGAAGTGACGCCACAGGATCCCATGATTGCGAGACCGAAGGCAGGATCGCAGGTAAGAGGGGCGGGAGAGGGGGGGACCTGACTGGGTGACGGGGGTCTGCAAACTCCATCTGATCTGACATTTGATCACGCAAGATTGGATGGAGTTTCATAGGAGGTGGCGGCGTGCGCAGGTACCATAGTACCTGGGGGCGCGGAAGAACTGGAGGGGACTGTGGGGGACCAGGAATGGCATCTCTATGCGATCTGACCTGTCAGATCACATAGAGATGCAGGGGAGGCGTGGGGCTTTCCTGCACACTATGGCCATTTTGGGATGCTCTGGGGGAGGGTTGGGAGGGAGATCACTGGTACCAGGGGTTCTTGGGGGCCCTAGGGGTTTAACATTTATCTTTCATCCGACGTGTGCTCATGTCAGATGAGAGAGAAAGAATTTTTACCGGCAATTACTTTTTTCATAATGTGATCACATTGCCAGTACTCAGAAAAAAGTACCCAATACACAATCTGCAGGGTTTCAGCTACCCCTGGTAACAAACTCTGGAAATCTTCGGGCAACGGAGGAGTGCTACAGGCTTATTCCTTGCTTATTCCTCAGGATAATCCCTGAGGAAGGAGCAGAGGCTGCTCCGAAACGTGTCGGACTACATCTACACCATTACACCAGATTTCTTGGGTCCTGGTTTTTCCTTCCAGCAGTGCGGATCACCGGCACTTTGTCCTGTTTCCAGTTTTTTGCCACGTTGCACGTGGAGGTGTGGATCCAGTGGCAGCTGTACGAGCGCTAATACTGGTTGTGGTTTACATAACTGGACCAGGTGAGCAAATTTCATTGGACGATAGCCCCACTCTGCCTAGAGATAAGACTTATGCGCATTTTGTCTCACATATTTTAGTAAAAAGAAAGATGGCAGAAAGGCATAATTACACTAATTTTCCAACGTCTAAAGTCGGAAGGCCGTCGCTATATGGTTAAAATTACAAATCCCCATCCTCCTTCCCAAAGAAAGGGTTTGTTCATGGCTGGCTGTACATGGGCGGAGAGCAGATCTGCCCAATTCTGGGATTTACAATGAGGTTCAGGTCCAGAACAAAACTTTTTATAAAGTCCATCTGAACCTACAGAACATGAACTTCAACAAGTCTGCTTATCTCTATTAGTAATCACCTTTTAGAATGGAACAGCAGCAATCGGTTAGCAAAAACGTTTTGCAAACTCAACTTTTTGTCCATTTCTAACTAACTTGATTTCACCTGTATTTGTCTTTTTAACATTGGAGTCTATGGAACACAAATCTGCTAACTGATTGACAATTATCCATCCGTTTTTCTTTTATTTGTAACAAATCAGCTTTTTGCTTAGGCCGGTTTCACATTGCGGGTCACATCCGATCCGAGGCTGTAAGTGTAAACCGGACAGCTCGGACCGGATTTTGACCCCATAGCAGCCTATGGGGCCGGATAGAAGCCAGATGGCAGCTCTCTGACATCTGGTTTCTATCTATCCGGGACAATCCGGGAGAATACAGAATCCTCTCACGGACACAAAAACGTTGCTTGCAGCGTTTTTGTGTCCGAGAGGAGAATATCTCCTCTAATTGCCTACTCCCGGATTGTCCTGGATTCGCCCGGATCCTTCCCGGATCCGGGGCAATCCGGCGCTCCTTAGCATGGGAGCCTATGGGGCCGGATTGCCCCGATCCGGGAGGATCCGGGAACCGGACACCAGCGTCTGCACGCCGCAGTTGTTTCAGGACCGCGGCTAGCTCCCTGCCAGATGCGGTCCTGATTCAGCAGCAGCGGCAGCTACGTATGGGTGCACACTAGCCCTCTGGTTCTGTGTGCTGATCCGATCCGGGGCTGTCAGGTTCATCTTGACAGCCTCGGATCGGATCTGACCCGCAATGTGAAACCGGCCTTATTGAATCAGTTTCAAATAGGATCTAAATAGCAATCACTTAACAGATCCGTTCTCCATAGACTCCTATGTTAAAAAGACGCATCCAGCTGCAATCAGTTATTGAAAAATTGACAAAGGCTCTCTGCTGGATACGTTCGTAACAGGCGATTACTGGACTTGTGAACTCAGCCTAAAGCTGCTTTGTTTTTGATACTTTCTGGTATTTGACTTTGACAAAACTTTATTGATAGTTACGTGCACATTCCATGTGTATTAGTTCCTGCACTGATTTTCTGCTTCTAAGGCGGCCGTCACACGCTACAATATCGTGAGCGATATTGTAAGCGATCACGTGCACGCGCGATCGCTTACAATATCGTTCACATCGCTGGTGAGATGTCACACAGACAGACTCACCAGGATGTGGAGCCTCGAGATCGCTGGTAACTATGGTACACATCGGGTTACTAGGCGCCGCGCGGCGCTTAGTAACCCGACGTTTACCATAGATACCATCTCCCAGCATAGGCTCTGCCGCTGGGAGATCGTTCATCGTGGTGTCACACACCACGATGAAGCAGATTGTTAAATCGTTCATCGCTAGATCTGAGCTCCTGCTCTCATATCTGCAATGTCACGATCAAGCATTTTACATTGTAAAATCGCTTGATCAGCAGTACGATGCACAAACGATATCGCTTAAGCGATCAAAAAGCAGATCGCTTAAACGATATCGTTCAAGATATTGCAGCGTGTGACGGCCACCTAATACAAATCTATGGGGAAATTCTGCAAATAAAACTCAGCGTACTGGCAAGAGACATTGACATGCTGCAGATTATGAACTCGTCCCGCAGGTCAGTTTACGCTGAGTAAAAGGAAGCGCAGTGGACAGGAGATTTCTATCCACGCTGTGCTTCAGTCAAAATACACAGCATCGAAAACTCCGAAACGTTGGGCTAGTTTCACACTGCTGTTTTTTTTTAAGCTGCAGGGTAAACCTGCATTCCCCCACAATTGACAAACTGGATGCCCCCTAAGGCCTGTTTCACACATCCGTGGAAACCACGAACAAGTAAGACAGGCCGTATTTGGGGGCGGTGCTTCTGTGGTGTCACGCAACGTGTGACATTTGTGTGCTGTCCGTGTGCTATCCGTGGATAGCACACGGACAGACCGTAATTGCATACTCACCTTCCTCCAGTGCCGCTGGTCCTCTCACGTCCGGTCCGCTGTAAGGCTCAGTGAAGTGAACCTTCATGAGCCTAATGAGCGGCCTGGGAAGTGAGAGGACCAGCGGCGCTGGAGGGTGGAGAGTATGAAATTCTTTATTTTTACACTATTAACTTTTGGCCGTGGTCCGTGCACACAGATGTCACTCGGACAACATCTGTGTGCATGGACTATTGTGGCCAAAAGCGGTCCGTGGTACCGGCAGAAAACAGACATATCGCCGTGTGAAACACAAAACACCCATCTCTCCACACGGCGAAACATTCGTGCTGAAAAATGGACGTCTGAAGGGGGCTATAGGGGATATGTCCCCGTATGTCAGTGCCTCTGGCATGTGTCAGCACGGACCCACACGTGCCGGAGGCACAGATGTGTGAATAAGGCCTAACTGGTATTATCACTGATCTGTCTCACGGATCGGTGATAATACCGATGCAGGAGCAGACAGTTGCATCTGGCTGATTACCCATTTCTGCCAAAACCGGTTGTAAATAACACACCTCTAGGAGGCGTGTCATTAAGACCTGTCAGTTGTTGACATTTATTATCTAAATGCAAATGGTTGACACCTGGATCAGGGGGAAACGGGACAGAAATGGATACAGCGCACAAGTGCCTGTGGCCACATTGTAAGTCAATGGGGCCGAAAACGGATGCAGATGCACGGTAGTGTGAAACCAGCCTAAGGCCCCTTTCACATCAGCATTTTGCGCTGATCGCGGCAGTTGCGGTGAAAAAACCACAACTGCCGCGATTACCGCATAACGGCCGCGATCACGGCACACTTGCAGCAAGCCCCATAGAGTGCTATTGGGCTTGCGGTAAGTATGCGGCAGGTGCGGTTTCGGCACTTGCGGCAGGTGCGGCCGCGAAAAAACCACAGTTTTGCGGCCGCACCTGCCGCAAGTGCCGAAAACCACACTTGCCGCAAGCCCCATAGACATTGTATGGGGCTTACCGCAAGTGAACCGCAAGTGCGGCCGTTATGCGGTAATCGCGGCAGTTGATTTTTTTTTCACCGCAACTGCCGAGATCAGCGTAAAACGCTGATGTGAAAGGGGCATTAGAAAGGTTTTTTCTCTTTCCTTCCCTTCTCTTTTTCCACTTTTGCTCCCTTCACCCACCAGTGGTGTAACGTCATGTTTGATCGGTGTATATATCAGTAACACCATAGGCAGAGCCCCTCCCTCCAAATATTTAGGGAATTTGACCGACACTGACAAGAACATAAGGCCCCGGCTGTACAACTTGTATTGTCATGTCTGGACCAAAGATTTGTGAAGCTTCAGGACATGAGACCATTGGTGGAGACTTAACAAACATAACGTATCCAGACTGCAGCTCTTCTTATCCAGAGGTCTTTAGGACAATGGTGAATAGGTGATAACTTACTTTTTTGGGGAGGAATTGGCGAAATTATTCATTTCAAACAACTTTTGCCCCAATAACCAATTCCAGCTCAGTTTCCATTGTGATTGGTTGCTACGAGAAACAGTTTTTGCTTTCAGACGGTATTATGAATCTGTCCACAGTTACCATAGCAACCGGACAACAGCTCTCCTTTTTTTTGAAGGGAAAATGAAGGTTACAACCTGACTGGTTGCCAAGGGCAACTACATCGATTTTTTTGTTGTTGTATTACTCCATAGTTAACGTGCTGTAACATGTAATCGATGGCGCATTTAGTCAGCGACCAAGAATAGGCGCAATTCTGCCTTATACGAGAAATATCTCGATATACAGAGGGTGACTGTGTCAGAACAGACCCAGGGTCCTGCCATAGCCCCATCCATATATCCAGCTATGCCATACATTCTGCCGTATACTGTGCCACATATCCTGCTATAGACCCTCCCATAGACCCAGCCATGCCATAAATTCCGCCATATACCCTGCCACATATCCTGCCATATATCTAGCCGTATACCCAGCCATATATCCTGCTACATACCCAGCTTTTCACACTGCCATATATCCTGCCATATACCCAGCCATACACCCTGCCATACACACTGCCATATACCCAGCCATACACACTGCCATACACACTGCCATATACCCAGCCATACACACTGCCATATATCAGCCACATATCCTGCCATACACCCAGCCACATATCAAGCCATATACCTGCCACATACCCAGCCTTTCACACTGCCATATATCCTGCCATATACCCAGCCATACATACTGCCATATATCCTGCCATATACCCTGTCATATATCCAGGCATACACACTGCCATATATCCAGCCATATATCAAGCCATATAAACTGCCATATAAACTGCCATATAAACTGCCATATACCCTGCCATACACACTGCCATACACACTGCCATACATCCTGCCATACATCCTGCCATATACCCTGTCATACATACTGCCATATATCCAGCCATATATCTTGTCATACACACTGCCATATACCCTGGCCACATAACCCAGCCATATACTCTGCTATACACACTGCCATATACCCAACCATACACCCTGCCATATATCCAGCCATATACACTGCCTTACACACTGCCATATACCCAGCCATACATACTGCCATATATCCTGCCATATACACTGCCATATACACTGTCATATATCCAGGCATACACACTGCCATATACCCTGCCATATATCCAGCCATATACACTGCCTTATACCCAACCATACACCCTGCGATATATCCAACCATACATACTGCCATATATCCAGCCATACACCCTGCCATACACCCTGCCATATATCCAGCCATACACACTGCCATATATCCAGCCATACACACTGCCATACACCCTACCATATATCCAGCCATACACACTGCCATATATCCAGCCATACACACTGCCGTACCCTGCCATATATCCAGCCATACACACTGCCATGTACCCTGCCATATATCCAGCCATACACACTGTCATACACCCTGCCATATATCCAGCCATACACACTGCCATACACACTGCCATATATCCAGCCATACACACTGCCATACCCTGCCACATATCCAGCCATACATACTGCCATACACCCTGCCACATACCCTGCAGCCCCACACCTGAGCCATAATGCCACCCATCAGCCTGCACCCAGCACATGTGTGTCCCCACAGGGGGAGCCCAGCCCGGTCTGACACTCACCTCACCCTGGAGCCCATCCTCTCGGGTGTCCGGGGCAGCTCCTCCCTCACACACTCAGGGACATGGTGGATCCCAGATCCAGGGGCTGCAGGACCTTACAATGATGGGAGAAGCCAGAGCGACAGGACCTGTGTGACGTCACGAGCATGTGACCAGGCACGTGTGCGGGAGGGGGCGGGGCCAGCAGTGTGCTGGGAACAACTACGGGAGCCAGGAGGTGGCAACTGGGCAGAGTGTGAACACAGGCTGAGAGGAGACACTGCCTGACACACCACAATACACTGCATACACAGCACTACACTGTATACACACACCACAATACACCGTATACACAGCTCTACACTATATACACACCACAATACACCGTATACACAGCTCTACACTATATACACACCACAATACACTGTATACACAGCTCTGCACTATATACACACCACAATACACCGTATACACAGCACTACACTGTATACACAGCTCTGCACTCTATACACACACCACAATACACTGTATACACAGCACTACACTATATACACACACCACAATACACCGTATACACAGCTCTACACTATATACACACCACAATACACTGTATACACACACCACAATACACTGCATACTCAGCACTACACTGTACACACCACAATACACCGTATACACAGCTCTACACTGTATACACACCACAATACACTGCATACTCAGCACTACACTGTACACACCACAATACACTGTATACACAGCACTACACTGTACACACCACAATACACCGTATACACAGCTCTACACTGTATACACACCACAATACACTGCATACTCAGCACTACACTGTACACACCACAATACACTGTATACACAGCACTACACTGTACACACACCACAATACACTGTATACACAGCACTACACTGTACACACACCACAATACACTGTATACACACACCACAATACACCGTATACACAGCACTACACTGTACACACACCACAATACACCGTATACACAGCACTACACTGTATACACACCACAATACACAGTATACACAGCACTACACTGTACACACACCACAATACACTGTATACACAGCACTACACTGTATACACACACACCACAATACACTGTATACACAGCACTACACTATATACACACACCACAATACACTGTATATACAGCTCTACACTGTATACACACACCACAATACACTGTATACACACACCACAATACACTGTATACACAGCACTACACTATATACACACCACAATACACTGTATACACTCACCACAATACACTATACACAGCTCTACACTATATACACACCACAATACACTGTATACACAGCTCTGCACTATATACACACACCACAATACACTGTATACACAGCTCTGCACTATATACACACACCACAATACACTGTATATACAGCACTACACTGTATACACACACCACAATACACTGTATACACAGCACTACACTATATACACACACAATACACTATACACAGCTCTGCACTATATACACACACCACAGTACACTGTATACACAGCTCTACACTGTATACACACACCACAATACACCATATACACAGCACTACACTATATACACACACAATACACTGTATACACAGCTCTGCACTATATACACGCACCACAATACACTGTATACACAGCACTACACTATATACACACACCACAATACACTGTATACACAGCTCTACACTATATACACACCACAATACACTGTATACACAGCTCTGCACTATATACACACACCACAATACACTGTATACACAGCTCTGCACTATATACACACACCACAATACACTGTATACACAGCACTACACTATATACACACCACAATACACTGTATACACTCACCACAATACACTGTATACACAGCTCTACACTATATACACACCACAATACACTGTATACACAGCTCTGCACTATATACACACACCACAATACACTGTATATACAGCACTACACTGTATACACACACCACAATACACTGTATACACAGCACTACACTATATACACACACAATACACTGTGTACACAGCTCTGCACTATATACACACACCACAGTACACTGTATACACAGCTCTACACTGTATACACACACCACAATACACCATATATACACAGCACTACACTATATACACACACAATACACTGTATACACAGCACTACACTATATACACACACCACAATACACCGTATACACAGCACTACACTATACACACACATTACAATACACTGTATACACAGCACTACACTGTATACACAGCTCTGCACTATATACACACCACGATACACTGTATACACAGCTCTGCACTATATAAACAGCTCTGCACTATATACACACACACAATACACTGTATACACAGCTCTGCACTATATACACACACCACAGTACACTGTATACACAGCTCTACACTGTATACACACACCACAATACACTGTATACACAGCTCTACACTATATACACACACCACAATACACTGGATACACAGCTCTGCACTATATACACAGCTCTGCACTATATACACACACCACAATACACTGTATACACAGCTCTACACTATATACATACCACAATACACTGTATACACAGCTCTGCACTATATACACACACCACAATACACTGTATACACAGCACTACACTATATACACACACCACAATACACTGTATACACAGCTCTACACTATATACACACCCCAATATACATTGTATACACACACCACAATACATTGTATACACAGCACTACACTATATACATACACCACAATACACTGTATACACAGCACTACACTATATACACACACCACAATACACTGTATACACAGCTCTACACTATATACACACACACCACAATACACTGTATACACAGCTCTACACTATATACACACACCACAATACACCGTATACACAGCACTACACTATATACACACACCACAATACACTGTATACACACACCACAATACACTGTATACACAGCACTACACTATGTACACACACCACAATACACTGTATACACAGCACTACACTATATACACACACCACAATACACTGTATACACAGCTCTACACTATATACACACACCACAATACACTGTATACACACACCACAATACACTGTATACACAGCACTACACTATATACACACACCACAATACACTGTATACACAGCTCTGCACTATATACACACACCACAATACACTGTATACACACACCACAATACACTGTATACACAGCTCTGCACTATAGTACACACACCACAATACACTGTATACACAGCTCTGCACTATATACACACACCACAATACACTATACACAGCTCTGCACTATATACACACACCACAATACACTGTATACACAGCACTACACTGTACACACACCACAATACACTGTATACACATCTCTGTTCTATATACACACAGCTCTGCACTATATACGCAGCTCTGCACTATATACACACACCACAATACACTGTATACACAGCTCTGCACTATATACACACAGCTCTACACTATATACACACCACAATACACCGTATACACAGCTCTGCACTATATACACGCACCACAATACACTGTATACACAGCTCTACACTATATACACACACACCACAATACACCATATACACAGCTCTGCACTCTATACACACACCACAATACACTGTATACACAGCTCTACACTATATACACACGCCACAATACACTGTATACACACAGCTCTGCACTATATACATACACCACAATACACTATATGCACTGCTCTGTACTATATACACAAAGATCTGCACTATATACACACACCACAATACACTGTATACACAGCTCTGCACTATATACACACACCACAATACACTGTATACACAGCACTACACTATATACACACACCACAATACACTGTATACCAGCTCTGCACTATATACATGTGGCACCCCTGCTGGGTATTGCCACAGGACCCACCGGTGCAAGGAGAGACATACACCTTGGTACACACAGCACACAACCCCTTCCACTTCAGACCTGGAGGGGGAGCTCTACTTGCTGCCTTAAGCAAGTTCCCCTATAAGGATCCAGGCCTGAGGGGAGGAGTCAGTTAGTTCCAGTCAGACAGCCAAAGAGGAAGGGACTGGAAGGAGCTAGTCGCTGGGATCCAGCCAGGTCCAGAACCAGGGAACACTGACCCAGCAGTGCTGCACCCTGAGGTGAGGGTTGGAGGCCAGTGGAGGAAGTAGGAGAAAAGAACAAGGGAACATACCAGGTTTCCCTTTAGCCACCCGGACACCGGAGTCCGATTCTGCTAACAATCTAAAGTGTAGCAGAGAAAGCTCGGACAGACCTGGAGGATCTAATCCCCCTGAGGTAAAAGGAAAACGAACACTCAAACCTGACCAAGTATAGGACCAAAAAAGACAAAAAGTAGAATCAGCACAAACATGCAAAAAATCGGGTGCAATACTTCCTGTAGCAGGGCTCAACTGCAGCAAGACGAAGAAACCAAAAAGACAGGCAGCACTCCAAATCACAGTTGTGAAAAAACAGCTTTACTCAAGCCATGTGATACAACGTTTCAACCTTGCGGTTTTCATCATGCCTGATGAAAACCGCAAGGTTGAAACGTTGTATCACATGGCTTGAGTAAAGCTGTTTTTTCACAACTGTGATTTGGAGTGCTGCCTGTCTTTTTGGTTTCCAAGTATAGGACCAGGGACCTAAGCAGAGAATAGGGATCCCACAGAAAGGGCCTCATTGTCGGTTGTGGAGTAGCACCCTGAGAGGGAGAAGGAGCAACAAGTTCAGTTTCAGGCAGGACTTACCCAATCACTGCAAGCAATAACAGAGGAGGCCTCATAACTTATCAAGGTGAACATCGCAAATTGCGCCGAGAACCTGGTTACTCTCCTGGACTGTACCTGTTACCGGACATCAGTAAAAAGGTACCGAAACAGAGACTATTGTGTGGTGTGTGTCCTGCTTCACCGCCGCCGCCTGCAGCGTTCACAGCAGAACCGCTACTACTACTCCCCTCATCCACCCCGCTGCCCTGAGGTAAAGCTCCACCTGTGGGGAGCTGTACTACTCTGAGCTGCACCTCCATCACCTCAGTGGCCGCCCGCAGCGCTGGTATCCACGTACCACAGGTGGCGTCCCGTTACCATTCCCCCATCCATCGTCATCAACCCCCATCATCTCCGCCATTGAGGGTCCAGGGCACGGAACCGGGAACTGATCAGCCATGATCCCCCATCGAAGTAATCGTCAGTCCCGGTATCCAAGTACCCCCATACCCTGTTGACCGACTCATACACACACCACAATACACTGTATACACAGCTCTGCACTGTATAAGTGGCGCCCCTGCGACCAGGGCGGCCACAGGGTGACCTGCAGCCAGACGAGGTAAGACGGTCGACTAAAAACACTCACACACCGACACACTCCGACCCTAAGCCACTGACTCTACACTGTGTTCCAAATTATTATGCAAATTGGTTTTAAGTGTCATAGGGTTTTATTTTTAGTTTTTTTTTTCAATGAATTGATGGTATTGTGTCTCAGGGTTCTTTGTAGCATTGAAATCAATCTCAGATATCTGTGATAATTAGTTTGGCAGGTGAGCCCAATAAAAGGAAAACTGGGTGTTCCACAATATTACGCAGGCCACAGTTTTCAAGTAACATGGGAAAGACAAAGGAGCTCTCTGCTGCCGAAAAGCAACAAATAGTGCAATGCCTTGGACAAGGGATGAAACTTAAGTGTGATCATCGTATTGTGAAGAGATTTGTGGCTGATTCTGAGCACAGATCTGTTAGTGCAGATAAAGGCAGAATGAGGAAGGTTTCTGCCAGGCAAGTTCATCGGATTAAGAAAGCAGATGCTAAAAAGGCCTTACAAACCAACCAACAGATATTTGAAGCTGCTGGTGCCTCTGGAGTCCCTTAAACCTCAAGGTGTAGGATCCTTCAAAGGCTTGCTGTGGTGCATAAACCTACTATTCGGCCACCCCTAAACAGTGCTCACAAGCAGAAACAGTTGCAGTGGGTCCAGACATACATGAAGACTAATTTTCAAACAGTCTTGTTTACTGATGAGTGCCGAGCAACCCTGGATGGTCCAGATGGATAGAGTAGTAGATGGTTGGTGGATGCCACCATGTCCCAACAAGGCTGCGATGTCAGCAAGGAGGTATAGGAGTCATGTTTTGGGCTGGAATCATTGGGAAACAGCTGGTAGGCCCCTTTAAGGTTCCTGAAGGTGTGAAAATGACCTCTGCAACGTATATAGAGGTTCCAACTGAGAACTTTCTTCCATGGTACAAGAAGCCAAAACGTGCCTTTAGGAGCAAAATCATCCTCATGCATGTCAATGCACCATCTCATGCTACAAAGAATACCTCTGTGCCATTGGCTGCTATGGGCATAGAAGGAGATAAACTCATGGTGTGGCCACCATCTTTCCCTGACCTCAACCCTATAGAGAACCTTAGGAGTATAATCAAGCAAAAGATCTATGAGGGTGGGAGGCAGTTCACATCAAAACAGCAGCTCTGGGAGGCTATTCTGACATCATGCAAAGAAATACAAGCAGAAACTCTCCAGAAACTCACAATATCAATGGATGCTAGAATTGTGGAGGTGAAATCAAAGAAGGGTTCCTATGTTAACATGTAACTTGGCCTGTTAGGATGCTTTGGAGTTAAATAGCTTTTTATTTCAGTGAATGTGACTTGTTAATGCTGCAAATTCAACAAATGAGCATTTTCAGTTCTTTCAAACAGATCAAATGTTTACAAACTCTACTGTGCCTAATAATTTGGAACAGTGGATTTAGAGTTTTTTTAATTTTGAAAATTATACTGTTATCATAAGGAGATTTCTTCAATAAAATTTGATGTATACTCTAACGGGTGATGACTTTTATTACACTGACTGTAAAATCGAAGCCAGGCGACATTTGTCTTATCGCCGCCAAATTCCCGAAATACACGCCGCAATAAGGAGGCAATTTGGCAGCGACTTTTCCAGGTCGCAATATCACAGACAATATTTCTCGCCGTGGTTGCGGCGTGATAAGGTACCCTTAGGGGCTCCCAAAGGAGCTGAACTGAAAATAGCAATAAAAAAACACACATATCTGGTATCGCTGCGTTCGTAACAATCTGAGCTATCAATATATGAAGTAAATTAATCCAATTGGTAAATGGCGTAAAAGGAAAAAAAATAAAAACACCAGAATTATGTATTTTGGGCCACCACATTGTTACAATACAATGCAATAAAAGGCGATCAAAATGTTGTATCTGCGTCTCGGAAAATGGTGAATAAAGGAAATTTTTATTTATTTTTTACAAATTTCTGTTTTTTTTCATGATTTAAATAAAAAAAATGTTCAGTATGTTCTTATTCAGACTAGATAATCAACTTATGGAGTCACTTTTACCATCTAGTTAACATGATAAGTAAAAAACTTTAAAAAAACTTGTGGAATTGTACTTTTTTTTGCAATTTCAAAGCACTTGGAATTTCTTTCTCATTTTCCAGCACATTTTGTGGTAGAGTAAATGATGTTATTCAATAGTACAACTAATTCCGCAAAAAAATATGCCCGCGTACAGCTACCGTATGTACTCGTGTATAAGCCGACCCGTGTATAAGCCGATCCCCCTACTTTTGCCCCCAAAATCTGGGAAAACCTATCGACTCGTGTATAAGCCGAGGGTGGACCCCAGCACAGGTATACAGCCCCCAGCAGTGTGGTATACAGGCCCCCCCCAGTGGTATACAGGCCTCCCCAGTGGTAGTATACAGCAGCCCCAGTGGTAGTATACAGCAGCCCCAGCAGCCCCAGTGGTAGTATCCAGCAGCCCCAGTGGTAGTATACAGCAGCCCCAGTGGTAGTATAAAGCAGCCCCAGCAGCCCCAGTGGTAGTATACAGCAGCCCCAGCAACCCCAGTGGTAGTATACAGCAGCCCCAGTGGTAGTATACAGCAGCCCCAGTGGTAGTATACAGCAGCCCCAGCAGCCCCAGTGGTAGTATACAGCAGCCCCAGCAGCCCCAGTGGTAGTATACAGCAGCCCCAGTGGTAGTATACAGCAGCCCCAGCAGCCCCAGTGGTAGTATACAGCAGCCCCAGTGGTAGTATACAGCAGCCCCAGCAGCCTCAGTAATCCAGGTCCCCCCCCCCCCCCTTGCTCCGGAAACCTGTAAAGTAAAATCTTTATACTTATCACTGTCCTGTCGCCGTCCCCGCCGCTGCCGACATCGCGCTCACCCGGCTTCATCCGTCTTCTTCCGGCTTTCTGTTCGGCGCAGGCAATGACGTCATTGCCTGCGCCGAACAGGAAGCCGGAAGGAGACGGACGGATGAAGCCGGGTGAGCGCGATGTCGGCAGCGGCGGGGACGGCGACAGGACAGTGATAAGTATAAAGATTTTACTTTACAGGTTTCCGGCGCAAGGGGGGTGGGCACCCTGGATTACTGAGGCTGCTGGGGCTGCTGTATACTCATGGGGGGCGTATGACTCGCGTATAAGCCGAGGGGGGTACTTTTCAGCCCAATTTTTGGGCTGAAAAACTCGGCTTATACGTGAGTATATACGGTATGTGGAAGGAAAAATAAAGAAGTTGTGGCTCTTGGAAGAGGTGAGGAAAAAACAAAAATGAAAAATCGCTCAGTGGTAAAAGTCATAAAATCCTTGTACGGTAATTGCCATATAATAGCAGCAGGAGCGCCCCCCGCAGGCTTCAGTCTTCACAAGCTCATGATGGGAGTAATTAGAGTTAAGGGACCTCCTTAATTCCTAAATTTGTAGCCAGTTATCAAGCAGAACTTACAAGGCATTAAAGGAGATGTCCAGGATTAATAAAACTTTATTATATTCTTTCAAAAACAGCGCCACCCCTATATGCAGGTGGCATGTGGTATTACAGCATAGGCCCATTCCCTTCAATTAAGCTGAGCTGCAATATCACATACAATCTGCATGCAGGGGTGGCGCTGTTTTTGAAAGAAATCAGTCATGTTTATAGAATTCTGGATAACTCATTTAAGGCCCCTTTCACATCAGCGTTTTTTTGAAATCGCGGCAGATGCGGTGAAAAAAACGCATCTGCCACGATTACAGCATACCGGCTGCACTTGCGGCACGGTTGCGGCACGGTTGCGGCAAGCCCCATACAATGTATAGACGGGTTTGCGGCAGGTGCGGCAAGTGCGGTTTTGGCACTTGCGGCAGGTGCGGCCGTGAAAAAAAAAAACGCGTTCAGCCGCGTTTTTTTCGCGGCCGCACCTGCCGCAAGTGCCAAAACCACACTTGCCGCACCTGCCGCAAGCCCGCCTATACATTGTATGGGGCTTGCCGCAACTGTGCCGCAACCGTGCCGCAAGTGCAGCCGGTATGCTGTAATCGCGGCAGATGCGTTTTTTTTCACTGCATCTGCCACGATTTCAAAAAACCGCTGATGTGAAAGGGGCCTAAGATCAATATTTCCACTAGTGACCCCCGAACAACACAAGACCACCAGGATGGGGCTTAATTCAAATGTATTTTTTTTTATTATATGAAGAATATAGAAGATCTTTGTTAAAGATGACATTTCAGTAGATGATCCTATGGAAACATTCTTCTTACTGAATCTCCAGTTTGTAAATCGTATTTTGTTAAACACTTGTAGGTAATTTTTAATCAATATAAGGAGTCCTGTGTTCACAATCCCCATCTCTTGGTCAGAGAATAAGAGGTTAGAAAGAGCGACTCTCCCTGGAGGAGCCGGGCTGTGTGACACAGACAGACAATGATGGGAATGGATGTGTGTCTATGTGTGTGTGCTCAGTGTATACATGTAATATATAGTGTTTGCATCACATACTGTGTGTTGCGCGTATGTAACATCAACATTTATAAATCGCACCAGCACAGATTAGAGTTCCTAGGCGTAAACATTTCGGCAATCGCCCAACAAACGAGCAAAATGCGGCTCATCATTGGGTGATTGGATGTTTATGGAGGAACAAAAATCCTTGCTCTCGACAGCACATCCCCTGGTGCAAACTGCAGAAGTGCTGCCGATAACATAAATCTGTAGAGGATAGATTGCTCTACCAGTGATTGTTCTGCACCCTTCATTCTTCATCATCCTTTGTAGCAAGTCCAGAAACAAGCGCTGAATGACTTGAATATTATAAATCACACTCATTTACCAATCTGAATTTGGTGCTTGTACATGTAAGCCAAATGTCTGAGTGTGACAGTGCAATATGTGAGCATTTAGGGCCCACTTTTGCCCAGGGCCCCACTTTGCCTAAAACCGGCCTTGGGTGGAGGAAAAGTAGTAAAACACTGGAACACTAACTTGGGCGAGAGAATCGATCGAAGAGCCCTGGAGGAAGTTTGCCCAGGAGGCAGATCGGCAGTAAGACTCCAGGATAGCCTGGAGGTAATTGCCTAGGAGGGAGCCTGCCCCAGAGGAGGAAAGGGAAAAGAGAAAATCTCCAAGCAGACACACCCCACAGATGAACACTAACGAATAGTGCGAGAACAATAGGCCCGGCAGCCGTCACTAATATAGCTGGCCGGAGGACCCAGAGCTGACAACCGGAGAGGCAGAAGGAGCCAAATCACACTTGGGTCACTGGAAGGCTACGCCAGGATGACCAGAGAGTCGGCTCTGTAGAGGTGACTGGGGAGACTTCACGACCCTAATCACGAGACAACCCGGCGTGGTATGGGGACTCTATGACCCGCAACCTACCTACCGCCACGGAGTAGGAACACAGCCATCGTACTTGGGCTAGTGATCCTAAAGAAGAGGGAAGCATCACTAAAGAGTCTGTGACGGCCAGACCGAACCCGTGAGCGAGGACAGAGAGAGAGACAAGCAGGGTCTAAAAGGTATCTTGAGGGAAGCAACGCAGAGGAACCATCTGAGCTGCAGTAATACCCTAATACCCGGCTCCCCGGTAAAGTGTAAGAACTTTAACTGTGAACTGTGCTGTAACTTGCTTTTAAGAACAATGGAAAGTAAAGTACCCGGTCAGCTCAAAAGTGCCTAAGACTATTTATTTCTAAACTTCAGCAGAACCCCCACCTGCGGAGCCGCCTTGCTGTCCTGCTTGCTGGCTGGAGAAGCTGTAGGAGAAGAGCCGGTGCAGCATCCAGAGTACGCAGCCCCCATTACACCTGCCCTGGGGACATCCATAGGGAACCATTACTTACCTCTCTGGCGGCTGCACAGACTGCGCTTCTGGGGGCCGCGGTGCGAAGGAAACGCTGCAAGCAACGTTTCCTGAGCACCGGTGAAAAGCGGCTGGAGAGGTAAGTAATGGTTCCCTATGGGGAACAGTTCTGAGGAAGCAGACACCGTTAACGGTGTCCGCTTCCTCAGAATCCTTTGATTTTAGCCGACACCCAGGGAACGGGTCTGTGTGACCTTGGCCATAATAAAGTTCAGAAAGTGACAAATCAACGCATGACACGACGGGACCAGCATTCGTACTGTTGTTCAACGGTTTCAGTACAGTACTGTAATCTGTTCTTAACTTTTAATGTTCTAGTATATTTTAATCTTGATATTGTAACTCACATTCATATTTTATCATTAGGCCGAATGGGGCCATACCAATTTATAGTGTGACCTGCACTCGACGACGTCATTGTTGGCGTGTATACAGTTAGGAGGTCGCTGGTCTGTTTTGGTTTGATTCGTTTAAATCGACGTTTATATTAGTGTTTTATGATGTTTTGTACGAGTTCACTGAGTTTTGTTTCGTGAAACTTGTCTTAGGGCCCTTTCACATCAGCGGTAATCGCTGATCGCAGCAGTTGCGGTGAAAGAACCGCAACTGCCGCGGTTACCGCATAACGGCCGCACTTGCGGTTCACCACGAGCAAGCCCCATGCAATGTCCCCATCCTGGCCGCATAGTGTACTAATGTCCCCCATGCTGATCCCCTTTGTTGTGATGTCTCCATCCTGGCCCCCATAGTGTATTAATGTCCCCCATGCTGGTCCCCTTTTGCAGTGATGTCCCCGTGCTGATCCGCTTTTGTAGTGATGTCCACATCCTGGCCCCCATAGTGTAGTAATGTCTCCATCCTTCTCCCCACATTGTAGTAATGTCCCCATCCTGGTCCCCTTTTGTAGTGATGTTACCATCCTCACCCCTATAGTGCAGTAATGTCCCCCATGGTGGACCCCTTTTGTAGTGATGTCCCCAATCTGGTCTACCTTCTTTTTACACACACAACACACACACACACACACACACACACACACACATTCACTCACACACATTCACTCACAATCACACCCACACCCACTCATACATTAACTCACCCACTCACACACATTAACTCATACACACACATTCACACTTTAACTCGCACACACTCACATTAATTCACACACACTCACACATTAACTCACACACACATTAACTCACTCTCACACTTAGACACTCACACTCACTCAGACACTCACGCTCACAGACACTCACACTCGCAGACACTCACACTCTCAGACACTCACACTCTCAGACACTTACGCTCACACTCACAGACACTCACAGACACTCATACTCACAGACACACACTCTCAGACACTCTCAGACACATACATTAAAACAAACACACTCATATTCTCTCACACACACACTCATATTAACTCACAAACACTGCCCCACACACATTAACACACACACTCTTTTGTAACCCTAACCATGCCGGCAGCAGTTCAGTGCATGGGGCCGCCGCGGTCCCCGCTGTATTATTACTTCCGGCTGCTTCACTGACAAACTCTGCTGCTCGCTCTGCAAGTTCAATGCAAGCCGTCAGCCAACAAGAGGCCCACAGGTGACGTCATACGCCCCCAGTATCCAGCAGGAGACCACACACAGCCACCAGCATGGAACAGGAGGCCGCACTCAGCCCCAGTTTTAGAGCAGGAGGCTGCACGCATTCTTCAGCATGCAGCAGGAGGCCACACTGCAAAACTGTGAACACCACAAGTTTTGCTGCGGATTTGAAAGAATCAGCATGTCAATTCTTTTCTGCATTTTTGGCTTTGTCCTATGGAAAAAACACAGAAAAAAACGCAGCAACCAAATCCGCAGTAAAAACCATCAAAAGACGCAGCAGTGAAAAATTCAGTAGAACCTAGAAAAACCACAGGTTTTACTGCGGATATGAAAAACCAAAAATCAACGTGTTTGGACGTAGCCTAAATAGCATTCACAGATTAAAAGCCTAAATAGCATTCACAGATTAATAGCCTAAATAGCATTCACACGCATTGGATCTGTCCGTGATAAACTCCAATGTATAAAAGAATCAGATCATGCAAAAATCAATTTTTTCACAATGAACAAAAAAAGTTGTTTTTGCACTATTTTTTTGCTAATGGATTGATGCTGGATCTGGTATAATGTATGATTGCTGGACATATGAGCACAGCAGCCAGACGTAAGGTAATTATACTTTATCAGCAGGGTCACTCCCAGGCAACACCATCCATTCTGCCACACATTGTACTGGACAAGTAGAGAAAAATTCCAAGTGCTGTGAAATTGGAAAAAAAAGTACAACTTCACAATTTTTTTTTTACAGTGTTCACTGTATGGTAAAACTGACATGTCGGTATGATGCCTCGGGTCACTACGAGCTTGTAGATACCATACATGTATACTTTTTCTGTTATCCAAGTGGTGAAAAAAATCAGAATTTTGTAAAAAAAAAAACAAAAAAAAAAACCAGCGCTTTTGTCGCCATTTCCTGTGACTTGTAGCGTTTTCATTTTTCAGGATCTGGGGCCTTGTGACATCTTATTTATTACAACTTGAGCTAATATTTCTAATTTTACCAATTTTTTGTAAATTTGCTATTCTTATCACTTGTTTTATTGCATTTTATTGCAATGTCGCGGCAACCAAAAACTGTAATTCTTGCGTTTTGCTATTTACCAATTAAATTAATCTTATATTTTGATAGATCAGGTATTTTGAATGTGGCGATACCAATTATGTGTATTTTAAAAAAATAAATTTTATTTCAAATGGGGCCAAAGTGGGTGATTTAAACTTTTGTGTTTTTTTTATTTTATCATATTTTTAAAAACGTTTTTCAAATGTTTTAATATTTTTACAAGAGTCCTTAGGGGGCTTTAAGCTGCCAGATCAGTGACTCATCATGGATCTGCACAAGCACAAATGATCACTTGTGAATGTCGGTGCTCAGCCAGTGATTACAGGAAGTTTGTCATGACAGTGATGGTTCATCAGCTGACCCCTGGCTGTTATGACAACCCATCGGCATCCCACCATCACGTCACGGAGCCACCAATGGGTGAGCTGGTCCTAGTTTAGCTAACCCCTATACAGGGATTGTCAGGGGCAAGCCCAGGGGGTCTATATACCACAGCTGCTAGTACCAGGGGGGCAGCTCGTAGGGTTAGCCTATACTACCAAACAGGGAAGGAGGCACCAGAGCCTGAGGTCAGGGGAGCTGAAACGGGTACTACCAGAGGAGAACACAAGGTGGGCCTGACTACCAGTCAGAGAAGCAGAAGCTTACTAACACAATAATCAGGCACCTCCCAGCAGTGGAGGTGGCCTGATATACCGGAGGACGGAGAGCTATTGGTCAAGGGGAGTGTCAGGTTGAGCCGTGCCGGCCCCTAGATTCACAGGGGAGGAGTGCGATTAGACCTCTGATTAGATTCATGACTGTGCTAATGTGTGAGCCCGGTGGTCAGCAGACAGGAAGGGGACCAGGCAATGGCTCCGAGACACAGCACACCTGGATGCCGGATGCCCGATTGGTAGAGGAGCAGAGGATGCAGACCCAGGAGAGGTGAGCTAGGGAGCGGTGCCAGGGGACCTAACAGTATCCCGTACCTAACGCCCCCTCCTCTGAAGGCGTGCTAAGAACCTCGCCAGAATGCACGGCGCATCAATGTTCTCCCGTGGCTCCCAGGATCTCTGCTCAGGACCGAAGCCAACCCAGTCAATTAGGAAGAGGGTCTTGCCTCTACTTTTTTTTATGGCAAAGATATCCCCGACTTCATAGACATTCTCGGAGCTGAGAGGCCATGGCACACTGCCGGAGGATGGATGAAAGCGATTAAGCACCACTGGTTTCACCAACGAGACATGAAAGGAGTTAGGGATGCGAAGCGTTTATGCATCCCAGGACTTCTAAGGGACCAATATAACGCGGCCCTAACTTGTAGGATGGTACCTTCAGCCTGACATATCTGGAAGAAAGCCACACTTTATGGAGGAAAGATGGTGAATCCAGACGTCTCTTATTGGCATGTCTCTTCATCCTGACAGAGGCTTGTGTAAGAGCGTCTCTGGTCTCTCTCCAGATCTTGGAGAAGTCCATGGACAATGCATCAGCCGCCGGGTTGCCGGACACTGAGGAGATCGGAAGAGGCAAACCAGGGTGTTACCCGAATACCACGACAAAAGGAAATTTAGCTGATGACTCACTAAAGTGATTGTTGTAAGCGAATTCTGCCCAAGGGTGGAGACAGGTCCAGTTATCGTGATGAGCATTGGCGAAGTGCCAAAGATAGGTGGTGAGGACTTGGTTAATGCGCTCCACCTGCCCGTTGAACTGAGGATGATAGGCAGAGAAGTCAAACATGATGTCCATATGCTTGCACAGCGCCCTCCAGAATCGGGAAGTGAACTGGACTCCCCTATCGGACACAATATGGCGAGGAAATCCGTGGAGTCGGGAGATGTGTTCGATGAATATCTTGGCCAACTCAGGAGCGATTGGTAGACCGGTCAAAGGAACGAAGTGGGCCATTTTAGAGAAACGATCTATGACTACTGTGAGGCATGCCGGCGCTAGGGCACGTGGCTGGCATGACTCACGTGACCGGCGGTAAGGTGGGATTACTAAACCCAGCAGCATGCACAGGGTAAGTGCAGGTTGGCTCGGTAGCAGCACACATGGGGTTAACTGCTGCTCCTGAAAGCTGAGGTCTGTGTGAAGGATCAATTATAAAACACACTGGATTGCACCTGTGTGAGAGGCCAGTTTTCCACAAGCCTGCAAAGGTGCAGGACATATGTGGGGAGTCTCCCTATATCCTGCAAAGAGGGGAGCAGGACATGCCATGCTGGGCAGGGGACTCAGCCTGGGAACACAGAAAGCCTCTCTGTGGATGAAGACGCACGTGAGTGAAGACATGTGCTCAATGGTTATATGGGTTTGACTGGAAGGGAGAAGCCCTCCAGTCTGTAGCTAGGATTTCGTCCTGTTTAGTTAGAGCCGGACAGGCAAGGATTTATTTTGTTGCTGTTTTATTTGCTTTCTGTGTTGCTATCACCTGAATAAATCGGACCCAGTGCTGTTTGCATCTGAATCTCTGATGTTGGACTGAGTGATTCCCAAAAGCTACGGGCCCTTCGGTCCCAGTAAAGGCGATCCCAGAGCGTGTTACCACATTATGGTGGATAATGCGGGCATTGTAGCAGCCTTATTGCTGGAGGCAACGGACAAGGCCTACAAGGTTGGTTGTGGATTGTGGTAACGGTGCAGGTGCACTTATATGGACATTGGTTGCTACGGGCAACTGCACAACGTACCCAAGCACGTTTTCCGGTGGCTCGGCGGGGTCACGAAGTTGGACAGCGCACTCAACCCAGATGCAAGTGGGAGGAGTCAAGTGACTGGCTGTGAGACGTGGGCTCTGCTTGGTGAGCAGCAATACACCACAGGCTGCAGATCCTGGTTGTACGGGCGGTACAACCAGGAAAGGTTAGTGGTATTCTACCCCCCCCCCCCTTCCCCTTGAACGCCGGGTATTACCCATTGGAGCGCCCCTCCTGTTTTTTTTCTTGTTGCAGCCGGAGAGGCCGGGCAGCATGGAGGAGCTCCTGAAACTTCTGCTGCAGAGCCAGGAGCAGCAGCACCAGCAATACGTTGTGGGGTGCCCCCAGAAAGCATCCCCTATAGACTGGGTTGATCAAAAGGGGGCGGAGTCACAAAAGGGGGCGGATTCAGGAATGCGGATAATGTCTCAAAAGGGGGTGGATTCCATAAAGGGGATCATGGCCCAAAGAGGGGTGGTTGCCCAAAAGGGGGCGGAGACCCAAAAAGGGGTGGTTGCCCAAAAGGGGGTGGAGACCTCAAAAGGGGTGGCTACCCATAAGGGGGCGCAGCAATCAAACTCTGAACGGATTGACGGGAGCTGGGGACTCTGGGGCTCCTCTTACCAATGTCCTATCTGTGGGATAGACCGTCCAACCAGCTTAGGGTCACGGATGTGTTCTGTGAAGATGGATGGACAAGGTGTGTCAGGTCTTCTAGACCTGGGGAACTCGGTTACCCTAGTGAGGGCCACACCAGAACTCCATCTTATGCCGGGACGGCGAATCGAAGGACGCTGCAGCCATGGGGCCACTAAAGAGTACCCACTGGGCAGAGTGATCCTTCAGACGGACTATGAACTGGAGCGACCCGATGTGGGCGTAGTCCCAGATTTGGCTTTTCCGGTCATAATAGGCCGGGACTCTAAATTGTTTATGAACTTCTGGGAGCAAGGGCTTGTATCTGGCTGCTCAGGAAACAGCCAGAACAGTCCAAAGGAGCTGCTGTTACAGCGGGAGGCTAAAGGGAATGTCTGTGATGTTGTTATGTGTAATAATATGTTGGTACCCAATAAGTGTGACATCCCAGAGTTAGGGGTGACCAAAGAAAAGGGTGGTTCTCCCCAACATAGCGACACGACGAGTAAAGAGGTAAACCACACTGTAACTGGTAGTGACATGGTAGCCAAAAAGAATGGAGCTGACACCAAGTTAGAGAGTGACTTGGGGGTTCATCATACGGTGGAGCATAACACTGACTCAAGGGGTGACGGTGACTCTGAGAAAGGAAGGGTGTACAGTAAGGAAGGGTCCAGTAAGGATGGCAGCTCCTCCCGTCCCAAAAAGAGCAAGCGCCACAAAAAGGCTGCCCAGGTGACCCCAGCTGACAATATAATGCCATCTGCTCCTATGCCATATGTGAGTTCTCTTCCAGACACCAAGAAGAACAGAATGGAAGGTGAAGTGTTATTGCCCATAGAAACCGCTGGAGCTGAGACCAATATTGTGCTGTCTAAGGAACTGACACCGTGTGATGACACTACCGTGCAAGTGGAAGACAAGGAGGAAGAGCCATCCAGGAAGACTGTATGTGTGTCCGCTCCCTTGTCTGCACAAGCAGCTGATGGTCGGTCATTTGGTGGCGCGGTAGGAGGAGAAATCCTGGGGACAGCTAGGGGAGCAAGAGTCCCTGAAAGTCATGGAGAGCTGACCAATAATAGACCCACCACTGGGGTGGCTGGAAATGGAACCAACACCACGGCAGAGACAGGTGGAGTTTCGGAAAAGGTGGACGAGATGGAGGGTGAGAAAACCTCTGAGGGTAACGCTACAGAGACCCAGGAGAGGGCCGGAGGTATTAATGCTGAGACCTACGAGGAGGAGGAAGCTAATACCATTGAGACCCTGGTGAGGGTGGCAGATGGGGCTGCCGATACCCAAGAGTGGCGTGCTGTGGCAGAGGTCACAGGTGAAGAACTGGAGATCCCTGGACAGACCCAAGGCGATGGGGTCGAGGTTGCTAGGGGTACTGCCAGACCCCAAGAGGGGAAGTTGACTGCAGAAGTGGAAGAAGCCACTGAGGAAGTGAGGGCTGAAGTTAATACCTCCTCGAGTGTGGTGAGCTTGCCTGGTCCGGTGGATGTCGGAGCCAAGTTGAGGGAGCTCACGGAGATGCTTCAGGGCCACTTGAGACAAGAGAAGCTGTGGAGACAGGCTGTTGAGTCTCGAGTGGGTGCTTTGGAGACAGAGAGGTCTCCGGGAATTGTGGTAGAAGAACAGCTGAAGAAGGAAGGGCTTCGAAGACAAGCTGCTGAGAGGCGAGTAGCCGAACTAGAGAAGGAGGTCTCTGACCTCAAAAGTCGCCTGGACGCATGCCATATGAGGAACGAGGCAACCTTGGAGAAGGGGGAGTACCCAGTGTTCCCCCGGGCAAACGCGCTGAAGAAGCTGAAATTCCATTGGCCCTGAAACCTAAGCCAGGGGAACTGGAGGGGACCAGTGGTATGTCAGAAACTCCTCTATACAAGTGCCTCGTAGATGTACCTGAGGACTTGAGAGAAGAATGCACCAGAGAGTCGGTGCATGAAGAGTTTAAGAAGGCCGTGGAAGCCTATAAGGTGTACTGGACTTCAGAATCCAAACAGCTGGTGGTCCTGTCCACGACAGAAGTCACAGTGAAGCGAGTCGGTATCCTAAGTGACATGCACTTACGGTGCATTCGTACAAAGCGGATGATCCGGTTGGAGACTGAAGAAGCCGCTAGACAGCTGAAGCTTATGAAGGAAGCTCAGAGTCTGCGGGAAGACGTCATTCAGGTCCCTCAGGCTCTAGTGAGGAAGCTCATTGGGAGAAATGGCCAAGCCATGCAACTAATAGTAAGGAAGTCCGGGGTGGTGAAAGTGAGCGGACTACGTGATCACAAAGATTGGTTACCTGACAAGAATGGTATGGTGTCGTTCTTCGCCATAGGCACAGAGGAAAGTCTTGATTACGTACGGATGCTCATGGAATACCGAGTGGCTTACCTCCGAGATGTAGAACTGCTAAATCTTGCAAGACTGCGAGTTGAGAGACAGCGTCGCCTGCGCAGCAGACAATGGCGACGGCCTGTAAACCATGAGACCCAACAAAGAAGGGACCTTCCCAATAATAATGATAGTTCGCTAGGTAAAGGAGGCAATGAAGAAAGTCGCCATTGGAGAAACCTCCAAAGACGTCCTGAGGATAGTGGGCGTGAGTTTAGTGGGAGTGAATCCTCCAGTACCTTGAGTCTGAGAGGCCCGATCAGACGGCCCAGTAGATTGCGGGACAGGACAAAGTCCGATCCGACCCTGGATACAGAGGCAAGTGACTCGCACTGCTGTGACCGCTGGGAGCGGGGGAGGTCTGGCAAACTGTCTACTCGGACACGTGATCTGACGTGGTCTGATCCTGGGGTTTACCCGAGGCAAACGTGTAGGACCGTGACTGATGGTAGACCCCTACAAAATCTGACGGCTCATGAGCTGGGAGCTGACGCTCTTGATCGACTACCGAGGTCCCCTCAACTGCTGGGGCACACGGCGATGGATGCCCTGTCCCAGGGCCCCGGTTCGATGGCACATGTTCGCCCCTACGGGTCTGAACAGGGGGGAGGGATATGTGAGGCATGCCGGCGCTAGGGCACGTGGCTGGCATGACTCACGTGACCGGCGGTAAGGTGGGATTACTAAACCCAGCAGCATGCACAGGGTAAGTGCAGGTTGGCTCGGTAGCAGCACACATGGGGTTAACTGCTGCTCCTGAAAGCTGAGGTCTGTGTGAAGGATCAATTATAAAACACACTGGATTGCACCTGTGTGAGAGGCCAGTTTTCCACAAGCCTGCAAAGGTGCAGGACATATGTGGGGAGTCTCCCTATATCCTGCAAAGAGGGGAGCAGGACATGCCATGCTGGGCAGGGGACTCAGCCTGGGAACACAGAAAGCCTCTCTGTGGATGAAGACGCACGTGAGTGAAGACATGTGCTCAATGGTTATATGGGTTTGACTGGAAGGGAGAAGCCCTCCAGTCTGTAGCTAGGATTTCGTCCTGTTTAGTTAGAGCCGGACAGGCAAGGATTTATTTTGTTGCTGTTTTATTTGCTTTCTGTGTTGCTATCACCTGAATAAATCGGACCCAGTGCTGTTTGCATCTGAATCTCTGATGTTGGACTGAGTGATTCCCAAAAGCTACGGGCCCTTCGGTCCCAGTAAAGGCGATCCCAGAGCGTGTTACCACACTACCCATATGACCATACAGCCAGAGGAGCAGGGAAGATCTGTAATGAAATCCATGGCTATGTATTGCGACGGAGCTGATGGAACTGGGAAAGGCAGTAGATGTCCAGCCGGCATCTTCCTGGACACCTTATTTCTAGCACAATATGGACATGAAGCAACAAAATCGTGGACGTCTTGACAGATAGTAGGCCACCAATAGTAACGAGAGACTAAAGAGGGAGACTTTTTAACTCCAACATGGCCGGCAATTCTCGACGAGTGTCCCCATGATAGGACCGTCTTCCTCTTATCCTGTGCCAGGAAGATCTTACCCGGCGGAAGTCCAGCTATACGTAAGGGTGCCACAGTGATTATCTTGGTGGGGTCAATGATATGGAAGGACTCCTCCGCCACATTTGACGGCTGGAAGGACCTTGACAGGGCATCAGCCTTGACGTTTTTGCTGCCAGGCCATAAGTGCAGTTCAAAATTGAAAAGATTGCAAAGAACAGGGACCACCGGAACTGCTGGGGGTTGAGCCTCTGGGTGGACTGGAGATAAGCCAGGTTCTTATGGTCGATGAAGATAATGAAAGGTTGAACGGCACTCTCGAGGAGGTGTCACCACTCCTCTAATGCCAATTTGATGGCCAGCAATTCATGATCCCCGATAGAATAGTTGTGCTCCGATGCGGTAAATGCTTTGGAGTAAAAATCGCAGGTGACTAACCGACCCGAAGAGGATTTCTGGGAGAAGACAGCCCCTGCTCCTATGGAGCAGGCGTCTACCTCTACAATGAACTGTCTGTTTACCTCTGGTCGGTGCAAGGTAGGAGCCTCGGAGAAGGAGTGCTTTAAGGTGGAGAAGGCTTCTTCGGCCTCTGTGGCTCAGTTGCAGGACTTTGCTCCTTACAGATGAGAGCAGTGATGGGTTTGATCAAGGAAGAGAAATGGGGAATGAATTGCTTATAATAATTTACAATGCCAAGGAACCACTGGATTGCCTTAGTCCCCACAGGACTGGGCCACTTCAGAAAAGCGGAGAGCTTCTTAGGGTCCATCCGTAGTCTGGAATCCGAAATGGTGTCCCCGAGAAAGGGCAAAGAGGTCTGCTCAAAGACGCATTCCTCCATCTTGGCATACAACCGATTCCGCCTTAGTCGCAGGAGGACTTTGCCATATGTGCCATCTATGAGAGGATAAATCCGGGGAGAAGATGAGGATGTCATCCAAATACACTACTACACACGTGTACAACAGGTCGCGGAAGATGTTATTGACGAACTCTTGGAACACCGCGGGGACGTTACACAACCCGTATGGCATGGCCAAATACTCATAATGGCCATCCCTGGTGTTGAAAGCCGTCTTCCATTTATCCCCGCAACGTATGCGAACCAGGTTGTAGGCTTCTCGCAGGTCTAATTTCGTGAAGATGCAAGTCCCTTTGAGCCTGTCAAAGAGCTCCGGAATCAGAGGCAGTGGGTATTTGTTCTTGACGGTGATCGCATTCAAGCCCCTGTAATCTATACAGGGTTGAAGGGTGCCCTCCTACTTCTTCACAAAGAAAAACCCTGCATCAGCAGGGAACGTGGATTTTCGAATGAAGCCCCTGGCCAAATTGTCTGTGATATACTCAGACATGGCTTGCGACTCAGCTGGGGACAACAGGTAGATTTGTCCCCTGGGTAGTGTAGCACCGGGAACCAGGTCTATAGGTCAATCATACGGCCGATGAGGCGGGAGGACTTCTGCCTCTGTCTTGTTGAAGACATCCGCGTATTGTCAATAGGCAGCTGGTAAACCAGGAAGAACAGTTTGCAGGGAACCAGGTGGCAGAACGGACTGCAGGCATCTCTCTTGGCAGACAGGGCCCCACCACAGCACTTCCCCAGAGCGCCAGTCCAGGGCAGGTTCGTGAGTCCGGAGCCAGGGAAACCCCAGGAGCAGGGCATGGGAGAGACCGGGCAGGACGTAGAATGCAATTCCTTCACAATGTAAAGACCCGATCTGCATCTCCACTTCTTCCGTCACCTCGGTGACGACCTCCTGCAGCGGTCTGCCATCCACCGATGCAATGACGCGAGGTATCAACAGGGGCATTACGGGGATTCCAAGCCAAGTCACTGCCTCTTGCCGAATGAAGTTTCCTGCTGCCCCGGAATCCACGTAGGCTAGCTCAGAGAAGCGTTTCTGTGGATGTATCACCTGCACGGGCAGGGTGAGGGGTTGAGAGGCATTGCTCTCGCCTGGGATGGCCTCCCTAACTTGACCTAGGTGGAGGAGGCTTCCCGGTTTTTCAGGACAATACCGGCTCTAAAGGGATTCGTCCCCACAGTACAGGCATAGACCGTGAACCAGCCACTCATCTCGGCATTGTTCCACCATCCTGACCCGATCTGCCTGCAGAGGTTCGGAAAAGGGGGCGGCGTCAAACATCACAGGTCATGGACTGGGCGAACTGCATTCAGAGGGAGGTGGCCGGATGGATCTCCTCTCCTTGACAGATTCACGTGAGCATTCCTGAAAACGCAAATCGATGCGAGTGGCTAGTGAGATCAAGTCCTCCAGCTCTGCTGGGATATCCCGACCTGCGAGTTCGACCTTTATCTTGCCGGACAGGCCACGCCAGAAAGCCCCAGTAAGTGCCTCGTTATTCCATCTCAACTCGGAGGAGAGGGTGTGGAAGCGTAAGTCGTACTGCTCAACGGTGAGGGTCCCTTGTAGAAGGTTGAAGAGGGATTCTGTATTAGATGCAACCCAGCCAGGTTCATCGAAGACCTTACGGAATGTCTCCAAAAAGGTCGACAATTCAGAGACTGCAGGGTCATCACACTCCTATAGAGGGTTAACCCACGCCAGCGCCTCGCCCTCCAGGTGGGACACCACAAAGGCCACCCTGGCCCAATCGGTGGGGTACTGCTGTGGCAGCAGTTCAAAGTGTAGACAACACTGGTTGAGGAAGCCGCGGCACATCTTAGGGTCACCGCTGTATCTAGGCAGTTTTCCAAGGCGAGGCGGGGGATTCGGGGCGCCTCCCGGAGACCGGTCATGGGCTGCAGCTTGAGACTGCAGGGAGATTAGACGATCGTCCACTGACGACATATAAGACAGCATGCGAGAATACGTGTCTCGTTGCAGCGACAGCTCCTGTACTAACAGTGCTCTAGAGCAGTGCTCTGAAACCAGGCGGACGATCTGGGGCGATGTGTTCACATTGCCCCATGTAAACGGGCGACGACGATCTGCCAGGTGATGTGAGCCATAGGCTCCCATGTTAAGGCATCGCCACTGGGGTTTTAAGAAACCCCAGCGGCGATGCCGCCTGTCAGATCGCTGTGATTCGCCGGAGGTGTCGCCCCATGTAAATGGGGTCAGCGACGCTGGTGGGGGCAGCAAAAACATGCGCGCTCCTACCCGTCGCCGCTGACATCTCCGGTACCGTCGCACAGTACCCTTATACTCAGAGCACATGCATAAACTTCAAGGATTGTAACCTTGACTTACAAATACTAGACACTTGAGCAGCGGTGTAAGTTGACGTTATTGGCCCAATGCTACAGCTCCAACGGAACCCCAATTATTGCAAATCTTTAAGAGCATTAGTCTTTTTCTATAGGTCAAAGAAACTTTTGGGGCTGCCTAGGCTCCAGGGCCCGGGTGCAATTGCCACTCCTGCACCTGTTGTAATTACGCCCCTGGGCTTGAGCATTGATAATTTACGATACAGAAGGCGGCAGAGTCCAGGGCTGAATGTTGGAGCCAGAAGGTGCAGGTTGCTCTATGAAGTTCTTCTCTAAATGCTCTTATGCATCTGTTCACTTTGATAATAGCACACTTTAAATATTGTGAGCAGCATGTGGCGTGTAAACTGTCATCACTTGCTCAACATGCAGTGTACAACCAGGAGGAAAATAATCCCACACACATTATCCTTATCCACACCCATCACATGCAAAATGTGACCGTCTGCTTTATCTATCTGCTAAAAAGTAGAAGAAAGCAAAATGCACCGTGTATTTTGCAGTACCGCAAAATTGTGATAATGGGCTAAAATATACATAACACAATTAATTTGTAACAAACACAAATGTAAAGGATATTGTCACTACCATGTACTCGTAACAAGCAGTTGGATGCTTGAATGAGTCGTGCCCATCTGAGCATCCAACTGCTTGTTACGAGTACATGGTAGTGTTCGCTCATTACTAATTGTCACCAATTATTGAACTTAAAGGAAATCTGTCAGCAGGTTTTTGCTACCTCATCTGAGAGCAGCATAATGTAGGCAAAGAGATTCTGAATCTAACGATGTATAACATACTGTATATTATTGGCTGCAGCCATTCTGTCACAATCAAAGCACTTAGTTTTAGCAATACAGCAGAGCTGGAAGAGCTGCTCCTGCCCACACCAGGCTCTTTATAGAGATTGTGCATTGACTATGAGGTGTCAATCACAACAGGGGGCGTGTGGACTACCTTGCATGTGACAATGTAGTCCTGTAATGGTAAATAAAGCCTCTAGTTTAGATAACGAATTGGTCGCACATAGATAAAAGAGGCACAGTTAACTTTTGAGCCTTAACCTGTACAGCATGATGTCCTCAGCCTTTATATCAAAAACCTGCAGACAGAATCCCTTAATTGTATGATTGTTTGGCTAATAATAAGTTTGCAACTATTTATTTTCTAAAAACTTTGTAAATTCGATGTTTAAGGCTGTATATTTCCTTGTTCATTGCTGGCTACAAAAAGAGTTATCTGAGATTTAGTCAGTGAGTTAGGCCTTACATGGAGTTTGTTAGTTTCCTATCTTTTATTTACTGAGCTCCTCACAGCTGATCACAAACCACATTAAAGCCAGAAAAAAAGAGTTACAAACAGTATCCTAATGAGCTTACTGATCAGTTCTTGGTTAACTCTTTCTACAGCTTGCAACACAAAGACTATAGAAGATAAACGGTGTAACAATTAAAATGAAACCTATTTGCAATAATTATTTTAGCCTGAAAATCATACATTTCAAAGGGCTATTCCATAAACAACTGTACATCTTAATTAATGGATCTTAGAATACAAATACCCGTATATACTCGTGTATAAGCCGACCCGTGTATAAGCCGACCCCCCTACTTTTGCCCCCAAAACCTGGGAAAACCTATTGACTCGTGTATAAGCCGAGGGTGGACTCCAGCACAGGTATACAGCCCTCAGCAGTGTGGTATACAGCAGCCCAGAGGTATATACAGCAGCCCCAGTGGTAGTATACAGCAGCCCCAGAGGTATATACAGCAGCCCCAGTGGTAGTATACAGCAGCAGCCCCAGTGGTATATACAGCAGCAGCCCCAGTAGTTAGTATACAGCAGCCCCAGAGGTTATACAGCAGCCCCAGTGGTAGTATACAGCAGCAGCGCCAGTGGTATATATAGCAGCAGCCCCAGTAGTTAGTATACAGCAGCCCACAGGTATATACAGCAGCCCCAGAGGTAGTATACAGCAGCTCCAGAGGTATTACAGCCCAGTGGTAGTATACAGCAGCCCAGAGGTATATACAGCCCCAGTGGTAGTATACAGCAGCCCCACAGGTATATACAGCCCCAGTGGTAGTATCTAGCAGCCCCACAGGTATATACAGCCCCAGTGGTAGTATCTAGCAGCCCCACAGGTATATACAGCCCAGTGGTAGTATCTAGCAGCCCCACAGGTATATACAGCCCCAGTGGTAGTATACAGCAGCCCCACAGGTATATACAGCCCCAGTGGTAGTATACAGCAGCCCCACAGGTATATACAGCCCCAGTGGTAGTATACAGCAGCCCCACAGGTATAATATACAGGCCCCCCCATCAGTATACAGCAGCCCCAGTGTATATAGATGGGGGGCACTGTATACTGTATACATTGTATACAGTATACAGTGACTCGCGTATAAGCCGAGGGGGGGGACTTTTCAGCCCAATTTTTGGGCTGAAAAACTCGGCTTATACGCGAGTATATACGGTAAGTTCCACAATTGGATGTGTTAAAAATAATGTTCCTGTCCTGTGATATTCTTATAAATGTGCCCCTGTGTAATGTATGTGTCCGACCATGCAGGAACAGCTTGGATATACCACAGCTCCTGGGCAGGGGAGGAAGTAAGAGAATATACAGACATTACAGCCGGGGATCACAGAATATAAGAGTATACAGACATTACAGGCGGGGATCACAGCATATAAGAGTATACACACATCATATACCCAGCTCAAGATAAGGGATCAGCTGGGTCCTAGTGAGCTCCAGCTTTCACTAAAAGGGAAATGAATCTTAAAGCGACAGAGACATTTTTATTAGGATTTGGACTGTTTGGCCAAATGCTGGGACCTCCTGCGAGTGGCCTCTACAGTCTCATCCGTGCCTCCTGACACACCCGTAACAGTATTCCCCCTTCTAGGAGTAGTCTCTGGACACTCAGAACCAGGCTTGTCAGGATGGGAGAGGTGAAAGGTGCAGACCAGCCTGGCGGCATTCACATCTGACGCTGGCACCCACATCCTCTCCCCGGGACCGTAACCCCACCAGTGCACCAAATACTGAAGGGAACAGCGCAACATGCGGTAATCCACAGCTTTACAAATTTGAAATTCTAAATTCCCATTCACACAGATCGGCTCTTGCGGCAAACCAACAGACTCCAGGAAACACTGCTTTGAGCTCTGATGCAACCAGGATCACCTGAACAAATATCACCAGCAGTGCATCCTGGGACTCTAGGAGATTATATACCCAATTTAAGGTAAGGGATCAGCTGGGTCCTAGTGACCTCCAGCTTTCACTAAAAGGGAAATGCCTCTTAAAGCGACAGAGACATTTTATTAGGATTTGGACTGTTTGGCCAAACGCTGGGACCTCCTGCGAGTGGCCTCTACAGTCTCATCCGTAGCCTCCTGACACACCCGTAACATTAGCCTAGGGGATTTGAGTCCGGCTAGAAGATTACAGTACATCGCGTCTTCATACCCTCAGTCTAGGGGCTTTGGTTTTGACTGGAGGATCACAACTGGATCATATTCCACAGGAGTTCAGCCTGGGATCCTAGGATTCAGCTGGATGATACCCAGGTTGGGGTAATTCGATCACCTGGCTACAGACTTTGCAGTGCTCGGTTAGCTTTCCAAGCTTGCTGATATCCCCTCTAAGTGGGTGCTTGCCAAAATCAGAGTGCTGCTGGCCTGGGGGTAGTTGGCCATGGAAGCCCTGAACGCACAAATATTCTAATCCCTGGTGAGAAGGGTGCGTTTTGCTGAGTATTTGTTATATGCGTTTCACTGTTGCTGATCCAATAAAGCCTTACTATTTTGTGGTTCCTTCACCCTGTGTTGTCTGAGTATTTTTTTGCCAATGGGTAATGAGTTCGGGGCTTCAGTGGGATGAGCCCCGGTCCATGCGATCTTTCTAAAGGCAGCCGGGCCAGCGGAAGAGAGCACCCACTGATCCCCGTGTCTCCGCAGCATATAGTCATTTTTCTTAATTGGGTTTCATTATAGAATGTGTCAAACCTTTGCCAATTATAGACTTTGTGAATTGCTCACTGCAAAATGAGTTAACTGAGAGTCTGTCAGTGAGCTTGTTCTGACAGTTGAAAGGGAGAGATTGTAACTCTTTTTTGTAGAGGGAAACAAGGAGTTTGTAAAAGCCAGACAGGGCAACATTTTAATGAAACCAAATTCCCTGAATGATTTTTAGTCCAAAATACATGAATTTCAGCAAAAAAAAATGTTGATATGGTTTTGGTATTTAATCAAAGAGAGAGATAGCGCCTGATTCCATGGATATGTCACTTGCTCAGCAGCTTGCTGTAATTTCAATATAATCAATGTTTATCAGAAGGAGATTATCACTACAGAACTAGGTGTTTCCAGGTCCGACCATGCCCCCAGCTCCGATTTGTAGTTTACTTACATTGTACAATGTGTACAGGAAGCTACCAGTCAGTGTTGTGGAAGGCGTTATACACAGGAAGCTGCCAATCAGTGGTGTGGGCGGAGTTTTACACAGGTAGCTACCAATCAGTGATATAGGCAGGGTTATACACAACTCAACATTCAAAGAACTGCATCAATCAGCCTAGTAAGTGGTACATCATTGGAATCAGGTTCTCTGCCCCTACATCATGCTGCTCTCAGATTCCATATCAAAAGCTTGCTGACAGATTCCCTTTAAGCAAACAGCTTGGTTAAAGTGTGATACTTTCTTAAACATTCACAATGAATGAAATAATTATTGACTACATCACCATTTTTTAAGTAAATATATTTATAGGTGCTACTGACATGAATTTATCACAAGATGTCGATAACAACCCATCCAATCCACGAAGGCAAAGTAATCAAATAATAGATGTCCATAAATGTTGTGATTTGTAATAATGAGAGATGACACATAGAAAAAGTATTGAACACACTTACTGGAATTTAATACTTCATACAAAAGCCTTTGTTAGTGATGAAGCTCCAGACGCCTCCTGTATGGAGACACTAGTCATATAAATTGCTCAGGTAGATTTTGGCCCATTCTTCCACACAGACACTCTTCACATCCTGCAGGTCCCGAGGATCCTTCTATGAACTCTGATCTTTAGTTCCTTCTGTAATCGGCTCGGCAACTCTGGCAGCTTTATTTTTTTTTCTCCAAAACGAATTGAGAGTTTCCTTGGCTGTGTGTTTGGGTTCATTGTCTTGTTGAAGTGTCCACCCTCGTTTCATCTTCATCCTGGTACATGGCAGCAGATTTTATCAAGAATGTCTCGATACATTTGTCCTTCATCCTTCCTTTAAATATATGAAGTTTGCCAGTGCCGTATGCTGAAAAACAGCCCCACACCATGTTCCTACCTCCATAGTTCACTGTTGTTGGTGTTTTAGGAGTGATTTGTCTTTTGGCCTCCAAGCATGAGTTGTGTTATGGCATCCAAAGAGTTTAATATTATACTCATCTGACCAGACTATATTCTCCCAGTGATTCACGGGCTTGTCTAAGTTATGTTGAGCAAACATTAAATGCATTTGAACATGCTTTTGTTCAACAATGGAGTCTTGCATGATGAGCGTGTGTGTGTATACAGGCAATGGAGAGTGAGTGCATTACTTATTGTTTTCTATGAAACAATTGTATCTGCTGATTCCAGGTCTTTCTGTAGCTCTTCACACAGCGGTGTAACTTGGTTTCATGGCGCCCGGGGCAAAGACCCATTTTGGCGCCCCCCCCCCAGAGTATGTGAGGAGCGGGGGGTTGCTGCCAGCTACCAGCCCTGCCGACCCTGCAGCATTGTTTGAGGAGCGGGGGGAATGTGCCGCCGGCGCCCCCCGCTGAGTTGCGTCTGGGGCAAAGGATCCGGCTGTACCCCTCTAGATACGCCCCTGCCTTCACAAATGGTTCTTGGCACTTCTGACAATTGTTTTCACCCTTCTATCTGAAATCTTGCGGGGTATGGTGAAATTATATTCTTTCCACTTCTGGAGTATGGCCCCAACATAGATCAATGGAGCCTTCAGTAGTTTAGAAATTCTTCTGTATCAATGACTTGAGTATGTTTTGCAATAATAAGATTGCGAAGGTCTTGAGACAGCTCACTGGTTTTACCTATCATGAGATGTTTCTTGTGTGGCATCTTAATTATGAAACTCATTTTTATAGTTGAATGAGCTGATATTATTTTTCACTAAGTGGAAGGATTATTTCCAATTACTGATAGATTTCAGCTGGTGTCATGACGTTCCATGTCTTTTTTGCACCTTCAATACTTTTCCCTTCTCATTTCTCATTATTACACATAATTTAATTTATAGACATCTATGGTTGGATTTCTTTGCCTGTGTGTATTGGATGAGTTGTTACTAACATTTTTATTTCAATAGAACTTTTAGAAATAGATTTACCTAGAAAATTGGTGACCTGTTCAATTCTTATTTCACCTGCTTAATATTTATTAAATTCCACAATCTAAAATATGTTAAAAATGAAATATATTATCTGCCCCATTTCTATTCTATAATATCAGGATGAGATTTTTTTTTATATTTTATTTTTGATTCGCAAGCTCTGATGTCCTCGTTTGTGCCAAATAATTATATATCTGCAATGATAAAAATAGGTAACAAAAAAAGAAATTAAATATATTTTTATTAATTATGCCAGATGTATGTTCTATCCAGGAGGCGATGGGATATATGAACACAGAATGAAGTTGTACATCTTCTTCGCTCTCAGTAAATGTCCCCAGTCCTTGTGACATCTGTGGATAACCATAGTAACTCCGAGCGACGTTCAGCATTTTCCGGTCATTATTGAGTACTTCTGTCACAAGAACACATCTCCCGATCCCGAATCCTTCTCCAAAGTGTTCCATTCTGATATAATGCCTGAGAAAATAATGAACTTTACAGCATTGACTTGGTTTATTCAGAGCCGATTTGATTGTAATGTCCTATTGTCCAGTGAGAGATATGTGGATGATATATCCTGGTCTGCAAACCCTTCAGTATAACCCCTGATTAAAGTACAAAGACCATAGACATGTACAGCTGAAAATATGACTTGTAAAGCTACTCCACAATATGCTTATTCACTGGAACTATAGAAGTTTCTTTAAAAAAAGCTTAAAGATTTATTTCATGTTATAATAATAATAAAAAAAATGACCAAAAAGTTCCAATATTCAATGTTCAAGCCTAAGAATGTCTGTAGATTCAATTACGTGATACGGGTAAAGTAAAATAATAATCTTTATAAAAGTATATAGTAAGTCCTCTACAAGAAAAAAACTCTGAAAGTAGAAGAGAACGGAAGAAATTGTGTAAACGAAGTGTCCACATTATACTTTTTTTGCAGATCTGTTGGGGACGTGATTTTGGCACACTTAGGGTACCTTTACACACGGCTACATTTCTAGGGTGGCTACAGGTAACTTACTGGTTGCAGTGAAATCATGGAGAGATTATTCCATTTGTACACAGCAACAACATAGAACCTTGTCTCCATGATTTCACTGCAACCAGTAAGTTACCTGTAGCCACCCTAGAAATGTAGCCGCGTGTAAAGGTACCCTTAGGCTGCTTGCACATTTGGGTGAAATTCGCGGCAGATCCGGCAGATGTCGGATGTGCCACATAACGTGCTACTTGCGGCACCGATCCAGCAAGCCCCATTCATTCTCTATGGGGCTCGCGGTCAGGTGCAGCACTTGCAGCACCACAAATAAACTGCTTTTTTTTTTTGCGGATAAAGCAAAACCACACTTGCCGCACCCGACCACGTGCCCCATAGAGAATGAATGGGGCTTGCCGGATCAGTGCAGCAAGTCGGCCGTTACGCGGCAGATCTGGCAGATATGCCACAAATTACATTTATCGCAGATGTGAAAGCAGCTCTTACGTATTGACTGCCTTGCTATATGAATGTGCTGCTGCTGTGGTTTAAATGAAGCCTTTTTTTTCCCTGCTCTCAGTGTGGAGAGAGGAACCTAATGAGCGGGAGTTGAGAGTGCAGGTGTATGTGATGAATATGACTCATGCTTTGGTGAGCTGAGGGATGTGCCTGGGCTGGTTGTTCTCCACCCCTCAGCCATAAGTGAGTCAGCTCACATCCACCTGCTGTCGCTAATTCAGTTTATTTCTGGACTGTGACATGTTGTGAGCAGACGCTGATCTGAAGCTGCTGTTTCTTTCTCCATTGGAAGCTGCTGGGTTCCGTGGTCCATGGGTAGAGGTAGGGGCTTATGCCTTGGGCTTCTCAGATGTTTTAGGGTCTTAGGCTGGCTTCTCGGACCTCCTCACCTTCAGAGGTACCTCAGAGTACAGGGCGAGTCAGGGACCCCAGTATCAGGGCCAGAGCAGGCTCCCCTGACTCCCTACGCCCAGCTCCGTCCTACTTCTGGGTACCCCGTCCCCCCAGCGTGACTGCAGCCTTACGAATATTTAAAAGAATATTAAATATTGCAGAAGGTATGTAGACACACATAAACAGTGCTGTGCAACTTAATTGGGACAAAGCAAGTATTTACTTGTTTTTCTTGCATTAGTTTTACTATTTCTGATAAGTGTTTTATCAGTTCTTAGTGTCGTTTTCCATTTTCTTCCACATTTCCCTTTTTGTTTTGGAGAAAACAATCCAGTTTCATTGTGTGTGCGAATTATTCTTGAAACGGTAGATTGTCTAATACCAACGGTGGAAGCGATTTCTCTTAGTACCGTCACACCTGGCCATATCGGCGGCGATTTCATAGGTGATGCAGGGGCGTGGCCTACCACCGTCGACATCACCGGTGCGTAGCCTAGTGTAAAGAGGCGATGTCGGCGCTAACAATCGCCTTAGAGTGGTCGCCTGGTTTCTCAGCAGTGCTCTGAAACCAGGCGAGCACTCTGGAGCGATGTGTACACATCGCCCCATGTAACATGGTGATCGCCGATGTTACAGGCGATGGGAGCCATAGGCTCCCATGTTACAGGATCGCCGCTGGGGTTTGTGGACATCCCAGCGTCGATGGCACCTGTGACATTGCCAAAAACGTGCGCGCTCCCGTGCATCATCGGTGATATCTCTGCCGATATGGCCAGGTGTGACGGTACCCTTACAGTCAGACTTGTATGTTCATTAAGAGTAATAATTCTAGACCTCTTCCGTGGATTAACATCCTTTTTTACAGGCACTAATCACACTGAGAGAAAAAGTACACTAAACCACTCCTCACAGAAACAAGCTCTGAACTGAAGCTGAGGGGGCAGCTAGCTGATATTTTCTGACTAAAACCAATCAAACCACATTTTATTACTCAAGGTTGTACACTCACACCTGTTCAAAGCAGCTAAAACTGGTTTGAATCACTGACTGTTAACCAACTTTTATGATTTTACTTAAAAAATGCTTTGTCTCAAATAAATTGCACAGCACTGTATAGATGTGCTGTGCATCTGAACACAGGAGAAGTCATCACTTTCTGTCAGCGATAGAGCTCAGGAGCTAGCTGGTAGGAAGTGATTGCATACAGCTTCCGGGATCATCACTGGACCCCGGGTTGTCAAGGTAACAGCGGAGTGTCCACTTTATCTTGCTGGGGACATGATTTTGACACAATTACTAATTTTTATGAGAATATTTAATATTGAGAGGGTATGTAGACACACATATCTAGATAATAATATCAAGTCTTAACATACCGTATTTTGTGGATTATAAAATGCACTGAATTATAAAACACATTTCATATTTAGAGGAAAAAATTAGAAAAACAAACATTTATTTAAAATAGGGGGTCTGCCCTATAATCCGGTGAATCTCATAAGCAGTGTAGGTTACGTGGGAGGGCGAGTGGTGGTGGCAGAGCGGGGTCGCAGGAAGCAGGGTCGTGGTGGTGAGGATAGGCAGCAGGCAATGCTATGGGGGGTGGCTGAGGCTGGGAGGAGGGGGTGTCCTGGCAAGTTTTCACTGAGTGGATCTCCTGGCAGATCAAGGCACAATGGCCGAAAGGAAAATGGTTGCATAGGCAACGCGGGCACGGATGAAGACCTTGGACAGCCGAGACCTTCATCTGCACGTGCGCCGCCTCCGCAGCCATTTTCCTTTCGCCCATAGTGTCGGAAGCAGTGCACGCACAGAAGATTTCTGCTGTCCGAGATCTTCATCTCCGCCTGCACTGCCTAAGTAGCTATTTTCTTTTCATCCATCGTGCTGTGAACTGCTGGGAGATGCACTTAGTGATAATCTGCAGGGATATCCCCTACTCCCAGCTTTAACACCCCTGAGCATTGCCCCACTGTGCTGCTGCCCACCTCCACCACCATGCTCTTGCCTCCTGTGACCCTGTTCCACCACCGTACCACCTCTGGTAAGCTACTGTGCAGATGTTTTGAATCGAGTCTCGAATCAAGCTCAGCAATGCAAGTCTGTAGGTCTGAAAAATGATGAAGAAACTTGAGTGCCGGAATTTCTCTGCAAATCTGAAAAATGATGGAAGGCACTCAGATTTCATACGTGTGCTTTACATTTTTCACTGATTTTTGATAGATGTTTCTGAAAATGTCATCAGTTTTTTTATCTTAGAAAAACTCTAAGGCCCTGTGCCCACAGTGCGTTGTTTGATGCCTTTTTTTTACACCTATTTTGAGAATCATGAAGCCAGCTAAGTCTATGAGAGTTCAGAAGTGCTGTGCCCATGTTGCTATTTGTTTCCTTGCAGATTGTGGTGCTGATTATGGTGCAGAAAATAGAAATCTGCACCAAATCTGCATGGGAACAAAAAGCAGCATGGCCACAGTACTTCTACACTCTCATAGACTTTGGTGATTTCAGGATAGACATGCAGATTATCAAAATCACATTGTCTTTGCTGGCATAAGGATTTAGGTGCAGTCGTGTGACAAATTTTGCACTTAATATGCATAAAAAATACACTGTGTGCACACAGCCTGATGGTAAAAACTGACACATGGACCAAACTCTTCTGAAACTCTGATAAAAAAAAAGCCCTGATCAAATTCCATACTTGGAAAATACTAAAATAATAAAAAATTGACCCCCACCATTAGATACTAGATATGAGCAAATATATTTCATTGGAATTGAATTGCACTCAAATATAAAAAAAATCAAAATACATTTTTTTTGTATAATTCACTTCTGCACACACTCACCAAACAGCCATTAAAAGGTTAAAAAACATACATACTCAACCGAACATTAAAGTTTGGTGTTTATACTGGACACAGACTTTACAAGAAATGTATGTGTTCGGGTTTGTAGTTTGGGTGCTTTATATATGGATCGAGCATATCTATGCTTGGGTACACTTGTTGCTCAGCCCAGTGCAATCCGCTTGCTGTCTTTGAATGGCTCACACTTGGGGTAAAACTAGCTTTATCAGATGTAGTGTGTACCAAAACAGATGACAAAACCTTGCCCTTCCTTTACCGCCATTGCATTGTTTATGGCTGTAAGTGGGTGGAGAGTAGAATTACCCAATCAGTGACTTACAATGAGGTTTTGGTCCAGAACAGAAAAAGTTGGGCTGAACCCCCCCAAACCCGATCTTCCATGAGTCCACTCATCTCTACTACTCACCTTACCTCTCTGGCTCCTCACCATTACCCATCCGGTCCTCATCATATTAACTGGTCACCAGCACAAGCTCTGAATTTTTATATCTCTTCACATTTTACCAGGACTTCAGGCTCTGATGAACCCCAGTATGTTTCTTTGCATGTGCGGCAAGATCATGGATCACATCGTGTTCTCATGCAATTGGGAGTGAGATGTTGGATGCAATACAAAAATGACAGCCCTCTCTAACAACTGAGATCAGAGAAATATCTGATCACCAATGTGCAACAGACTATGTACTTTTCGAAATATTTGTGTAGTCTAAACAGGCTGTCCATCAACCAACGAACAAGCAAAACGCTCATCTGTCTGATGAAATGATCGTTTCTTTTCCATAAAAGATCATTGCTCTTGGCAGTGAACCATTCTGCATAAACAAAAGTCATTATTTATCATTCAATGGCCTTCAGCTTCATCTCGGGCCATGGCGACTTGATAGATGAACGCTATTTAGGAAGACCAGAGGCTTGATCGATCCACCAGGGTTTTCTCCAAGTCTAGATAGGTCCACCAGGGTCTTTACCATTTTCTTGATAGTCTCAAGCCATCAGGTTGCTCATCTTCCTTTTATTGCCTTTTACCTTCTATTCTTCCTCCCATAATGTCCTTCTCCAGTGATTGCTCTCTTTGTATGATGTGTCCAAAGTACGCAAGTCACAGCTTGGTGGTCCTTCCTTCGAGAGATTTGTCTGGTTTAGTTTCTTCCAGTATGCATTTGTTTGTTCTTCTTGCCATCCATGGTATTGATAACATCCTTCTCCAGCACCACATTTTGAAGGCGTTGATTCTTCTTTCTTTATCGTCCAGGTCTCAATTCTTCCATATATTACTACAAAACAAAGTCAACAAACCCTTAAACTTCTTTACATTAGGATTTAGATTAAACTTATATTAAAAAACTATACACACATTGCCTAGATATTTTGGAGGAATGCCTAATTTTAAACTTCCAAAATTGCTGGCTGCAGCGGATCAAAATATGCCCATAGCAAGATTCATTAATAAGTAAAAAATGCAAAAGTTTTGAGAGCATAAAATGGTAAACATATTTATGGGCTATTAGTTTTAAAAATGTTAATTATATGCGTCCTATGTCCCAAATTAGAAATGCATATGTATTTGTCCACTTGACCTCATAACAAGAATGGGTTAAGTGTGCCTACCAGCAAGCCTCTCGGTGTATTTAATTAAAGTGATTACTTTGTGTTTATTTTCCATTTTAAATTCTTTACAATGCTCTTCATGATTAAATTAACCAGTGTCCCTCCCCGATCTCATCACTGTCCAGTTTCGCTCAACTAATTATGTTAACCATTTTCTGAAGCAGACTTGAATTCACCTCATTAGAGCTTTAGACATGTAACCTGGGCGCTACGAGGCTGCATCCAGCTTATTAGCTCCAATAAAGTCTGGTGATCGCACACTTGGTATGTCTTAAATTGAGGGCAATGTAAATACCAAGAGTAACACAAGAACCAGTTGGTATGAACATATAACACACAAATGGTAGAAGGAAAAGGGGAATGCGAAGCTGCACCCAACTGGACCCTGTACAGACTTAAGACCCTAGCCGTACAACTAACTAGCAGCACCGCTTCAGACCAACCTCCTTAAATAGCCATCAAAGGGTTTCTCGTGCCTCCTGCAGGACAAGAGAGAAGGCCGCAAAGCACTGCCCACAAGGTGAAATGAAGTACTGCAGTAATAAACACAAACCCATGTGAGTTAAATAGACACAGATACAAATAAGTTGAAAAAATAAAGGGTGTGGAAGTAAAAGACAGACAACAGCAGACACTTAACTGGTGTTTTCTTCCAAGGAGAATCCCAAATATAAAGAGCTGGAGATCCCAGGAACAAGTCCACATAGAACTATAGCCAGCAAAGAAATGCAGTGAAGGGAGAAAATATATATTTTCCCACCCAGGCTGTGATAAGACAAACCAAAACAGGACAATGAAAAATACCTGAGGATAAAAATACCTTTAAATACATTTTAGGGGTTATAGGTTAGGGTTAGATATTAGGTGTTAGGGTTAGGTGTAAGAGTTTGGGGTTAGGGTTGCCTGTTGGCATTTTTCAGGGAACCCATAATAACAGCATGCCTGCCTCATGGCTAACCACTCCTGATTTTGATCCACATCACGTACTGGCACAGCAGTAATGTCTAAGTTAATGAATGTCTATTCATGTCCTTTCTTTTTTTCCTTTCTTTTTTACAGTTGTGGTGTATAATTAAAGGATGACACAAACTGATGAATGTAGTTCATGTAAAATATAATTCAAAAACCTAGGCACTGCTATTGGGGCTAAGTATACCCCTGAGTATGAAACTTTCTATATTCAGGAGAGTAGAAGGGAGGATAACACTATTGAAGAAGCGATAGAGTAACCCAGTCATCAATGCAACATCGATGATATTTAGAGAATATTTAGAGTTTTCCACATTAGCTTTTTATCTCCATCAACTGGTACATCACATTGGCTCAGTGGTTAGCACTGTTGCTTTGCAATGCTGGGTTTGTATGTTCTCCACAATACTGACCTCTGTGGCACCCTCCTGTTAACTGTGACCTATTCTGAGTGTGTTCCATTAATAACCACCCTATGTTTCCTATCACTGAGCCAGTTCTTAACCCACTTAAACATATTTTCCCCTATCCCCATTGCTGTCATTTTATGTATCAACCTTTCATGTGTCGCCGTGTCAAAAGCTTTTGAAAAGTTCATATACACCACATCCACTGTATTTTTTTGGTCCAATCCAAAACTTACCTATTCATAGAAGCTTATCAGATTAGTTTGACAGGAACGGTTCCTCGTAAACCCATGTTGATATTGGGTCATGAGGTTATTTTTCTTCAGATACTCCAGTATAGCATCTCTTAGAAAACCCTGTAGGATTTTACCCATAGTAGAGGTTAAGCTTACTGGCCTATATTTTCCAAGTTCAGTTTTTGTCCCCTTTTTGAACATTGGCACCACATTTACTATACGCCAGTAGTTTGACAATAAATGGCTTCGCCCAACCACTAAACATGAGTGGGAAAAAAGTTTTTGTGTTATCATTGATATTCTCTGAAAAAAATCCAAGTAAGCAAAAAATCTGCTGGGGTATGTAAACTTTTGAGTACAACTGTAAGCAAGTAAAATAAATAAAACATTACCGTCGGCTGCCTGTTAGCTGCTGCTTTCGGTCTTTGTTGACAGACGTTAAAGGGGATGTTATGGCTACAGCACACCTGACCGGTGCAGCCTATCAATACTGTCGACATGAGACAGCTGAGCCCAGTATTTGACTGAAGATGTCACGTGTGTTAAAGTGGTGATGTCAACATATATCAGGATGAGGCATCATTGGTTAGTGGAGGATGAATAATGCTAATTTTATTTTTTTTTCTTTAGAACAAGCTGATGGTGCAAAAATCCTAATTTGTTGAAAACCCCCTCATAGCACATGGTTATACACGGTGACCTGCAAATTTGTACATTCAGCTTACTATGAACAACTGTTGCTGATGGTGGTGCAACTCATAAAGGGAAAGATGATGATCTTCTTGGTCGGTATGTTGGATATCTTTGTTTATGATGCAGTATAAAGCATAATTGTCTTTATCTGATTTTGCAATTAGCAAACTTTTTAGTGAAACAAATATGCAATAATATTGGACATCTGCATTGGGGCAAATACTTCTTACAAGTGTCAGATATCATATACTCTGCAATTTAAGTACTATCTAAAACATGGTCACTGAGCTGCATTTTTCACTTGGAATGAAAAACATTATGTAAATATAGTCGGAGGTTAAGTATTTTTTTGCAGCTGTGATATTCAATCTTCTAATCTCGATATCTTTGTTACTGATATGTTTCATGACACAAGCACAATGGAGCAAATCTCTCCTGTACTTTTACGTGAACACAGAACAATGCGTGAATAGCCAATTTGCCATTACAATATGTTGTGGAGACTGCAGGGAATGAACCCTTATCATTAACTAAAAGGTCCACCCCTGGAATGATAAAAACATGGCAATTATTTTTTGTGGGACTTGACTATGACATTCATTGATATTTACAAATACCCACTGTGGACACACGGGGGTCAGTGGGTGCTCTTGTCCGCTGGCCAGGCCACCTTTACATAGACCGCATTGACCAGGGTTTATCTCACTGAACACCCAAACTCTTTACCCGTGGGCAGAACACTACTCAGACAACAGGATGAGGGAACCACACATTGGTTAGACTTTATTGGATCCCCAACAATTAAAGGCATATAACACATACCACCCAATACACACAATGTAACAAGCAACATAGTCTCACCCTTCCGCTGGCTCACCAGGGATTAGAATATTCGTTCCTTCGGGGCTTCTAGGGCCAAATACCCCAGTCCAGAAGCACCCGACTTTTGGTGGGCACCCACGTAGAAGGGAATAGTGACAAGCTTAGGAAGCTAACCGAGCACATCAATGTCTGTAGCCAGATGACCGAAGTGTCCCAACCTGGGTATCTTCCAGCCGAATCCTAGGATCCTAGGCTGAACTCCTGTCGAATATGATTGAGGTTATTATCTTCCAACCGACATGAAAGCCCCTAGGCTGACGTTATGTAGCATATGACAACTGGTGACTGAAGGAAGTCCTTTTTATACCCCAAGGCTTCACCTCATTGTATTGTGTTCTTACAGGATTAGTTCAGATAAGGCTGTTCTCTTATTGGTTGGCAATTCAATCCTACTGCATAATTTTCCTCTGAGTGATGTAGACAGAGGAGGCTGAGATAATTTACATTTAGTTTGCAATCCAAAAACTTAATTTTCCTCTGAGTGATGTAGACAGAGGTGGCTGAGGTTATTTACATTTAGTTTGCAATCCTCAAATTAAGACAACGGGTGCTCTGAGCAGACTGGCAAGAAACAATAACTTACTTCTCATGAGTTAACAAACAAAAAAAATACATCTGGCCTAATTAAGAATTATTTAACCCATGATACACATTGTACAATGCTGTGTCTTCACATTTACATTTATACATTCTATAAGGTTGCATGCCCACAACTTGCAGTTCACAGGTATTAATCGCCCTATGGGAAAAACCATTGCATAACAAAAAACCTTCAGCTTTGACTTAAAGATCAAAACAACATTCCTTATCTTCTTTTGGGAATTCTTAGAAACTCTTTAGTAGACGAAATGCCACCACTCTCAAAATAGGGGGTTGGAGAACAGCCTAATATAGGAGGGGCAATTAATGATCTCTGAGTGGGTACAGTACGCCACCCACCAATAAACTAAGGGCCTGTGTAAGAGAGTGGTTAATTACCTACCCCTGCAGATGACATTGTTTTATATGTGATGTGTGTTTGTATGTGTAGTGATAGTAGCTTTTTTAAAATTTCTTGTGCGTGTCTATGGGCACAGTGCTTTCAGCCGCCATTAGATGGCTTGTTAAAGGGAAGAACTTCTGCTTTCAGGTAAAACCTCCACACCTACCCCACCACCTATGTCTGTAGTGGAGGGCCGGGCCAAGCGAAGGAGTGAAGCGCTCGACATTGACTACCGCCCCTGGCCTCATCACACCTGCCCAAACTATAATTGAACCAGTCACTTAGGTATACTGTCTGGCATCCAAGAAGTGCTTCCCTTATACAGTTGAGCCACTGCCAATATTAATAAATCTGCAAAAATTGATCTTCTGCTAAACTTGGAAATCAAATAATTGCAGGATATTTACATAGGAAAACATTTTAACGGATATAGATACATTTGGGGCATGTTACTGAAATGCATGTATTTTTAAGCTAAAAATAATTTTTGCAATTGGGTTACATTAAATATTTTGCACCTTTTGGATTTTATAGGCTCTAAGAGTTGCATAATCCTCGTTAGAACGAGTTCCCTGACAGAGTCTCATGTAAAGTTTATCTACAATTTCACAAGAAAATGATTAAAGTGCAGGATTCTGCAATATAATAATTTTTGTAAATGACTCTATTAATGATTTATGCCGTAACCCGCTGCACAGACCGGCCAAAGACTATGAGGCAGGCTGGACATATCTACCATCTTCAGTGCAGATTGCAATCCCAATCACATTGTACGGGTGCGAGATGTGGACCTTGACAAAGGGTGATCAAAGAGAGACTGATTCCTTCGAACTGTGGTTCTGGAGGAGACACCTATGAATTCTGTGGACAGCCAAGATCACAAATAAGGATATCCTGGAACCTGCCAACGCACAGACGTCCCTGGTAGGAAAAGTCATAAAACAGAAATTGTCTGACTTTGGCTATGTGATGAGAGCAAATTCCCTCGAGAAGGACCAGATGCTTGGTGAGGTCAGTGGCAGTAGAGGTTGTGGAAGACCTAAGACCCGTTAGTTGGACACCACCTTGGCAGACGCAGTAATGAGCTTCAGAGAACTGAAGGATACTGTGACAAACAGAGTGCCATGCGCTTAGATTGCGCTGACTCTCTTGGATCCTGCTGTGTGTGTTTGTTTGCATTTCATCAGGAGCTGCATGAGGTTCGGGTGTGAAGGTCTTGCTCAGCTGCTAGTTGATGTGAGGCTTGGGTATGACTCACCTGCAATCCCCTCCCCCTGACCTTTAAATAGCTTTTCCTCTCCCCTTTCAGATGCCGTTATGAGAGTTAATTACTCTTGGTCTCTGTGCTGTGAAGTTGCTTTGCTGCTGGGCTGAAGTCCTTCCAGGAGTTCCCTGGCCTTGGGAGTAGCTGTGGTTCCTGATCTGTGGGTGGAGGTAGGTGCCCGCAGTCTAGGGCTAATCAGGGGCTTAAGGCAAAAGGGTGGGAACTCGGACCTCCTCACCATCAGAGGTACCTCCGAGATCAGGGTGAGCCAGGGACCCCCAGTTCCAGGGTCAGATTAGCTCCCCCTGAATCCATTCGCCCATCACACCATACAGTCATCTGATTTCCTCACCTCTCAAGCATGACTCAGAGAAGCTCGAAGGAAAATGGTTCACATGGTGTCCATAGTCGGGCACAACTGAATGGATGAAATTGGAATTGTTATTAATAAATGGTCATATCCTTTAAGACAGGGCGGGGAACTCCATGTCTCAAGGGCCACCAACAGTGCAGGTTTTCAGGATTTCCTTAGTATTGCACAGGGGTTGGAATTATCAGCAGTGCAGGTGATTATATTATCACTTGTGCAATATTAAGGAAACCCTGAAAACAGGACCTGTTGGCAGCCCTAGAGGACTGGAGTTCCCCATCCCTGCTTTAAAATGATGAAATATTGGTATAAAGGGGGGGAGTGGCTTGGACATGGAGCTGTAAGGACGTGTGCCCTGTGAGCTCTGGTCCCTAAAGCCCCTACAGCACATAATTTGCCACCATCTGCTCTACTCACCCTCCGGATGATGAAAGGAAAGTCTGCCCTGCGCTCCCAGACATCCAGGGAGCTGGCTGCGGGCTCTGCTGGCTCAGGAATCACAAGGTTCCTGACAGCCTCTGAAAATGCGGGAAAGAGAGCACAGCACCCTGTAATGGCAGCAGGCAAAGATGGCGCCTCCTCCACATCACAGCCTCAGGGTAAGAGATCATCACTGAACACCCTGGGCCCTCAGAGAAGCAGCACTGCCTCAGTGACAGCCCCAGGAGCTGGAGGATCTTCCAGGAGGCAGACACGAGGAAGCAGTGCAGGAGGAACAGGAGAGGTTTGTGACAAGGCCCATCCCCCCACGCCTGGGAGCCCTTCACTGCAGGCAGACATGCTGAGTGGCCTTAACCCCCTCACACCTGGAAGCATTTCATCACAGGCTGGAACACTGGGGGGCCCTTCTCCTCCTACACTTCACCCCTATCAGACATATGACCCTGATCTGTGCACATCATCAGCAGCAGGGACTTGTGAGGGGAGAGCTTCAGCTAACACTCAGTCCCAGGGCACTACACCCCCCATCAGTGTGGCTGCCGGACTTTGCTTACAGGCTCACACTGGTCACACTATTGACCCTATGCTCATGCCTATAACTGCCATTGATCTGAAAGCCCACCTAAGTGCCTTCCCTACCAAGGCTGACATGGAGTGTTACATACAAAGATTGGAGGCAGTGTGCAGGGGTGAGGTGGGGGCTGTCAAGGAAGAGGTGTCTCAGCTTAACACTACAGTCACTGCACTAGAGGCCAAGGTAGAGAAGCTCTCCTCACAATTAAACACCCAGCAGCAGCTTCTGGACCTACACTCAGAGACTTTCAATGTGGTCCTTGATCTGCTGGAGGACTCTGAGAACAGAAACAGGAGGAATAATATCAGGCTCCGTGGGATCCCTGAGTCCGTGGCCCCACGTGACCTCTCCTCTGCCCTCCATGGCATCTTCAACTCCCTTTTAGGGAAGTCACCCACCCAACACATCGAAATTGATAGAGCCCACCGATCGTTAGGACCAAGAAACCCTGATACGGATAAGCCGAGGGACGTCATCTGTAGAATTCACTATTTCCAAGTCAAAGATGACATCATGCGTAAAGCGAGAGACCATGATGCTATTGATTTTAATGGATCTGACATTCTTCTCCTGTCTGATCTCTCACGCTTCACCCTGGCTAAACGGAGGGCTCTACGCCCCCTCTTGGAAGTGCTGCGGCAAAATAAGATCCCCTACAATTGGGGCTATCCTTTCCAACTACAGGTCCGAACTGATAAAGGAATGACAGTTTTGAGATCCCCATTGGATTTACAGAACTTTACCACCGCACTGGGCTTGCCCCTGGTCACACTGGGTGATTGGCCTCGCCTTACTGCGTCTGATTTATGGGTCTGCGTCGGAGTGGAGGACCCCCTGCTGGATCTTTGGGAAAGAGGAGAAGGTGCTCCCGACGTAGACATGGTTCTGTTAACTTAGCTGATGACACTTGAGGGTCGCGTGTAGCTTTTTTGACCACTTCTTTTTGTTTCTGTCATTTATAATACCCCTTCTGGTCACCGAGTTCCCATGTGTGGTCAGGTTGTGATTTTGCTTGAGTTTGACTATTACGAGTAAGTTGGACCCATGTGTTCGGAGGTGACGATGCCTATTTTTGACGCCATCCAGGGCTCCTGTGTGGAGTCGCTTGGGGGGCCTGTTTTGCACTGTTTTTTTTTGACTGTTCATATATTTTCATAAGCTTTTTGTACATTGTGCTATGCTACTAGATCAGTGATACTTTATAATAACTAACACTGCTCCTGCATCTAATTCTGACATATGTCAGTACCCTTTCTTGGGTTTTACATACTGTGCCCATTTACAGGTATATGCTTAGCCCATGAGCTGGTTGGTTGTGTTCCACAAATGTGTTAGCCTTGCCGGGGTTGAGGGCCTACTGAGTGGAGCAATATTGCCTGCTGTAGGGGCTTGGCTGGTTGCTCTTTGTTCAATCACCTTCCCCACTAGGGTGTGTCTTTGACACTACTTTTCAGAGTTTTCTCTGATATTTCACTGCACCTAGAGGCCTAGTGGCCTCTTGGGGTGTTTAGCCGGAACCCTGTCTTCCGGCTGAACTGACTCTTTTTCTTTTTCTCCTTTTCTTGGAGCTACATTCCTCTTTACCTCTGGTTTTTTCTTTTCCCCTTTTCTTTTTTTTTCCCTCCTTTCTCCCTTTTCCTCCCTTGTTTATACCTCCCCGCACTTCCCACTTTTCCCTGTCCCTTGGTGACCCGGTAGTACTCTACGCCAGATCCTAAGACTCTCATGGCAACCCTACAACTTTGCTCACTTAATGTCAGAGGATTTAATGTCCCTGAGAAACGCTCGAAAGTACTATATAGCATGCATAAAAAACGGGTCGATATCCTCATGTTGCAAGAGACACATTTTCGATCAGACAGAATCCCTAAGCTTAACCATAGATACTACACACAGTGGTTTCATGGTAGCAATTCTGACTCTAAATCTAAAGGAGTCAGCATTGCACTGCACAAGTCTTTGCAGGCACAGGTGGTCGCCTCTAAATCGGATCCGAATGGTCGATATGTGTTCTTAAAACTGAAAATTGTTCATGATACATTTACCATAGCTAACATTTATCTGCCCAACCAGGATCAGGTCCGAGCATGCAGAAAATACCTACGGGACCTCTCAGCCTTTGCGGAAGGCTATGTGATTATGGGAGGGGACTTCAACATGGTGTTGGATCGCACTGTTGACTCTTCCTCGGGCAGGTCGGCGGTGTCCCCCTCACAGCTGGAGAGCCTGCGTCGGGCCTTGAGGGACTCAAGGTTAATTGATGTCTGGAGACTACTGCACCCCACTGCTCGCAATTATACCTTTTACTCCACGGTACATGATTCTTATAGCAGATTAGACTATTTCCTGATTAGCCATGGGCTTTTGTCCCTTAACCCAAAGTCTGATATTGATACGATGCTATGGTCAGACCATGCTCCGGTCTTGCTTTCCCTTCGGCTGCCGAGCCTCTCTCCTAGAGAATGGACTTGGTCCTTAAACCCTGGACTTCTCGAAGATATGACCTGTCAGGCGGCCGTTCGGACAGCAATCACGGACTTCCTAGATTTTCACAAGAATGATCTCACAGCTCTCCCGTACCAATGGGAGGCCTTGAAGGGGGTTATACGAGGAGTATTTATCCAACAGGGGGCCCGACTGAAAAAAGAAAGAATGACTAATATTATGGGATTGTTGACCCGTGTCCAAACCCTAGAGTCGGAACATAAACAAACAAGAGATATCAAAGTACTTGCTGACCTCTTACGGACACGTAGTGAGTTGAGCGCACTGTTGGATACGACGTTAGCAAGGCAGCGGGACCGCTTCCATAAGTACCTATATAAGTATTCTGATAAACCCGGTAAAGCTCTGGCGAGGTTCTTACACCCTCGCGCTCCCACCACTTACATCCCTACCATGAGGTCTGCTACGGGTGATTTAGTCCATCTTCCTGCAGAGATTGTGGATTCATTCAGAGCATATTATGACTCTCTCTACAACCTGAGGGGTCCGTTGTCTGATATGTCCCCTACCGAGTTTCAGTCTCGAGTGGATGATTACATTCGTGACAGAGATAGAATCTGAGGCCTTGGAGGACTCCCTCTCGGAACAGGAGATATTGGATACGATAAGATCCTTGGCCAATGGTAAAAGTCCGGGTCCAGATGGATTCTCTGCCGCCTTCTACAAATTATATGCGACTTCCCTGGCCCCCTTTATGACCAAACTATTTAACTCCATTTCGGCCACCTGCCCCTTTGCCCCCCAAACACTGATGGCTACAATTACTGTGATCCCTAAACCGGGCAAGGACCCCCTGTTATGCGCAAGCTATAGACCTATTTCCCTCATCAATGTGGATGTGAAGGTGTTCGCAAAGGTGTTGGCCAATAGACTGAGCCCTATTCTTCCTGGGTCCATCCACAACGATCAGGTGGGTTTTGTGCAACTTAGGGAGGCCAAGGATAATACAGTAAAGACTCTGCTTCTGACTTCGTACATGCGCACGAGAAAGATACCAGCCTGTTTATTATCTATTGACGCTGAAAAGGCATTTGACCGCCTAGGCTGGACCTTCCTACGTGCATCTTTGAAGCAGTTGGGGGTGGGACCTACCATGTTGGAGAGAATCTTTGCTCTATATCATAGACCCACGGCCCGTCTTAGGGTCAATGGCACTTTATCCTCGCCCATTGACATAAGAAATGGGACTCGTCAGGGCTGCCCCTCTCCCCCTTGCTATATATCCTTGCTATGGAACATCTAGCAGTGGCTTTGCGGAAGGTACCAGATGTCAGGGGTCTGCGGGTTGGTCAGCATGAGTTTAAGTTGTCCCTATACGCTGATGATTTATTGTTATATATTTCCAACCCGGCTGTGGCTTTCCCTGTACTCCTCAGAGAGTTCCGTAAGTTTGGTGAGGTCTCCAATTTTAAGGTCAATTTGTCCAAAACGGAGGCGCTCAACATCTCCCTGCCTGATGACCTGATCTCTCAACTCAAATCGTCCTTCTCCTTTAGGTGGCAGACCACTGCATTAAAATATTTAGGAATCTTGATACCGGCTGACCTTAACGCAACATATGCTCTGAACTATGTCCCTCTCCTGCAGAAAACCATATCAGATCTTAAACGGTATAACAGACCTCAGCTATCTTGGTTCGGGCGGGTGGGAGTGATCAAAATGGATATTTTACCCCGATTCCTCTATCTCTTTCAGACAGCTCCTGTGCAGGTTCCGGATTGTTTTTTCAGGCGTCTGCAATCGGCCATTAACAGCTTTATTTGGGGAGCAAGGAAACCACGGACGCGGTTTTCAGTCCTGGTGAGACCTAAAGTTAAAGGGGGGGTAGGCCTTCCTGATTTTAAACGTTATTATCAGGCAGTCTTGCTCTCTAGGATTGTCGACTGGAGGTTCAGTGATGCCCATAAACAGTGGGTGCTCCTGGAGAAACTTCTATCACCCTCCTCCTTGTACTGGCTGCCTTGGCTGGGGGGGACTGGACGCCCACCTGTGACGGGCTTCCCTCCCCTCACACAAACTGTTTTGAGGTTCTGGGATAGATCATACACGAAATTACGTTTGACTTCCCGATTGAGTAGACTGAGTCCCCTTTTTGACAATCCAGCCTTCCCCCCTGCAATGAATAGATCTAGGTATCTGTGCTGGTCACAACTAGATGGAGTGGGGCTGGGACAAGTGAGGGATAGGCTTGCGGGGCTCTCCGGCTGGGGGGGTTGCGAGGTCCTGACGATGCGGCTCCTTTGTCCTGGTTGGAGTTTATGCAGTTGCGAAGTTTTCTCTCCAATATTTCAATAGGGGCGCTAACTCCGTTTGAATCCCTGATGCTCCCCACCGAGGGTCCCTCCCATGTGGTTTCGGTGCTCTATAGCCTGATCCTGAACTCGCTCCACACTGGCACGCTTGGATTTATGGAGGCTTGGGAGAGAGATCTGGGGATCACCTTTTCTGAGGCAGACAGCTTAAAAATTTTTACTCTTGTGCACAAGATGACAATGTCTAGTCAAGCGCAAGAGAGAAATTATAAATTGCTGACGCGTTGGTACAGATGCCCTACCCTGCTCCACAGGATTAATCCGGAAGTCTCAGACACTTGCTGGAGATGCGGTTCTGCTGTGGGCTCTATGCTTCATGTCTGGTGGTCCTGCGATCTCCTGCAACCCTTCTGGGCCTCGGTTTTCGATGCCTTCCATCTAATGACTGGGGTCCGCCATGAACCCTCTCCACAATTAGCTCTGTTATCTCTGATACCTGGCTCGATAACCTCCATCAAAAAGGGGATTCTGAGGTTCTGCCTAATAGCTGCCAGGGCAGTTATTCCCCGACACTGGAGGTCCACTGAGGTCCCCTCTACAGTGGAATGGATATCTGAAATGGATAGGTTGCACCGTATGGAATCGCTCGCAACGGGAGATAGTGACACCGGGTATGAACAGGGGCGCACTTGGTTCCTCTGGCAATCCTTTAAGGAGGGCCAGGGGTTCTTGACTTGGTTGCGCACCTACTCGTAATTTCCAACACCTAGGCGTCTAGACTGCTGGGTCTTTCCCATTCCCCCCCCCCCTCTTACCCCTCCTACCCATTTCTAATTTTTCTCTTTTTTTCTTCTCCCTTCTTATGTCTCAGTGTATACATTTCTCATTGGCTGTGTGTGTTTTCTAAGTTTTGATCCAGACGTGATTTTCAGGTAATGAAACATGCATTCTCTTGTTGGAGGTTTTACCGGTGTCCCTTTGTACCTGATTTCTTACAGCTGTAATATGCCACTGTACTAGGATCTGGATTCTGTATTGGTTATTTCTATTGTTATGCTTGTTTGAAACTTTAATAAATATATTTACAGAAAAAAAAAGAAATATTGGTATAAAAATGTTTAAGTAAGCATCCAGAAGATTTTTGTAGCATACATGTAATGTTTAAATCATTAAAATACAATGAGAATATAAAATTCCAGATTATTAGTAATCCTATTTTGGGTAGACCCATCACTAGACAGTCACTTTTCTCAGTCATGGGGCCTAAATGTCCCATATGGCTGTAAAAGCATCACTCCAGTGTTTTGTGTTTTTTTATCATTGTAATGCTTTAAATCAGAGTCCCATGCCTTGATCTTATACGCACCCTCTGTTTTTCTCATCCTTTTTTGGCGTTGCTCCGGTCCCACGCCGTCATCTTGTGTCCATAACTTCTGACTGGAAGTCAGAAGTTATGTTAAAGGCACTCAATGTAAGTCTATGAGTGCCTGAATGGGGCTTCCATAGAGATGTATTTAGTTGTGACCTCTGGCCCACTCCATGAAACAGTGAAGCTGCCAGCAGATCACAACTCACAAGAGATCACCCAGAGCAATGAAGAAAACAGATGAAGGTGGCTGCTATAAAAGAAGACATAAATAAATGAGATATTGGCCTTGATTAGTCAAGACTGGCATTTTGATTGTTGGCCTTGATGAAGAGTACACTTATAAGAAGACACTGCACAAAGTCATACAGAGGTGTAAGAATTTGGCACTTATATGTGCCAATGCAAGAAATTACTGTTACAGCTTCCACCACTGTTTGGTGTTAACTTTGTTTAATGTGAAGACTGCGTTCGGTCACACCCTCTCTTGGCTAAGCTCTGCCCTCTTTTTTGAAAGTGTAAAAGCCATCCCACCACAACAAGGTTTCCTCAATCTGGATGGTCTCAAACGCTTGTTGTTGACCTCACTCAGTACTGGCAGAGCAGTACCGAGTCCCAATTGTTCAGACACCTGCCCATGGGTAGCTAAATAGATGAAATGTCTAGATCGAAAAGGGGGAAGCGTTCTTTGGTTTTGCTGAAGTCTGTGTAGGACTGTGGTTCCCCCTTTTTGAAATTTCAATTAAAACTTACAGTTATCTTTGGCGTAAATTATATTAAATTTGATGGCCGTGCTCAGTCACGTCCCCTATTGGCTAATGTTCTCTTTTTTGAAATTGTAAAAGCCATCTCATTGGGAAGGAGGAGCTTTCTTTGGTTGTTTTTGTAGTTTCTTGTGCTTTGTACAATTAGGTCCTTGGGTCCCTCCTTTTGAGTTAAACATTTCACATTTATAATTTCCCGAGAAGAGGTGTCTGAACAGTCGGGACTTAGTCCTGGTCTTCCTATATCCATTTTGACATTTGCTTATACATAATGAGGTGAACTACAAGAGTTAGGGACTATTTCGATTGGGTATCCAATGTATTGGTGGGATGGCTTTTACACTTTTTTGAATAAGATAGTGTTAACTAACATTTTGTTATTTGCATGTAGTATTATTTACCTACTAAAAATAGGCCTGATGCTATTGCATCGGGAGGGCAGTCTCTGTGCCTGACTCCCCTTGTGCGCTCTCTCCTGTCTGTGCTGTCTCTTTCCCTGTGCGCTCTGTCTTATATGTGCCTTTCTCTCCGCTCTGTGTGCTCTCAGCCCCTGTGTGCCCTGTCTCTCCCCATGACTCTGCCTCCCCCTGTGCCTCTGCCTCCCCTGTGCATTCTGCCTCCCTTGTGGCTTCTGCATCCCCTGTGCCTTCTTCCTTCCCTGTGCCCCTGCCTCCTCTGTGCCATCTGGCTCCCATATGCCTGCCTCCCATCACTGAGCCACCATACAATGCTCATCACTGAGCCACCGTACAGTGCTAACCACTGAGCTTCTGTAGAGTGCAAACCACTGAGCCACCATACAGTGCTGACTACTGAGCCACTGTACTGTGCTAACCACTAAGCCACCATATTCAGTGCTAACCACTGATCCACTGCACAGTGCTGACCACTAAGCCACCGCACAGTGCTAATGACAGGGCCACTGCACAGTTCTAACCACTGAACCACCGTACAGTGCTAACCACTAAGCCACCATATACAGTGCTAACCACTGAGCCACCGCACAGTTCTACCCACTGAACAGCACACAGTTCTAACTACAGTGCCACTGTACATTGCTAACCACTGAGTCACAATAAAATTCTAACCACTGAGCTACTTTAGAGTGCAGAGCACTGAGCCACCATACAGTGCTTACTACTGAGCCACTGTACAGTGCTAACCACTGAGCCACTATATACAGTGCTACGCACTGAGCCATGGCACAGTGCTAATCCCTGAGCCACAACACAGTTCTAACCACTGAGCCACTGCACAGTTCTAACCACTGAACCAGCGCACAGTTCTAACAATGGAGCCACCGTACATTGCTAACCACTGAGCCACCATATGCAGTGCTAACCACTGAGCCACAGTATACAGTGCTAACCACTGAGCCACAGTATACAGTGCTAACAACTGAGCCACAGTATACAATGCTAACCACTGAGCCACCGCGCAGTTCTAACCACGGAGCCACCGTACATTGCTAACCACTGAGCCACCATATACTGTGCTAACCACTGAGCCATAATACGGTGCTAACCACTGAGCCACCGCATAGTGCTAATGACTGAGCCACTGCACAGTTTGAACCACTGAACTAGCACACAGTTCTAACCACAGTGCCACCATACATTGCTAACCACTGAGCCACAATACAATGCTAACCACTGAGCTACTTTGATACACTTCATAGTGCTCGACCAATCAGCTGAGCGGTATTGGCGGGCAGGTTTAAATCTCCCACCAATACCGCGCCACTCAGCTGATTGGTCGAGCGCTGCCGCCCATATATGATGGCTCAGTGGTTAGCACTGTATATGGTGGCTCAGTGGTTAACATTGTATGGTGGCTCAGTGGTTAGCACTGTATGGAGGCTCAGTGGTTAGCACTGTATACGGTGGCTGAATGGTTAGCAATGTATGGTGGGTCAGTGGTTAGCACTGCATAAGTTGGCTCAGTGGTTTGCCCTGTGTATGGTGGCTCAGTAGTTAGCACTGTAAGGTGGGTCAGTGGTTAGTACTGTTTGGTGGTTCAGTGATTAGCACTGTATATGTGGCGCCCCTGCATCCAGGAGGCCACAAAGGGAACTGCAGCCAGGCAGGTAGGACATAGTTGAACAACAACACCCTCACAGCCCACACAACCCACGTGTCAGAGAAGGTTACATCCAGCCCTGAGATTAGAACTATATGAGATCGGAGGGGTGGTGGATTCAGAGGAGTGGGTTGGGCACACCAGAGGTCAGGTGACTGACAGTATATAGTGAGGGGGAGGAGTGAAGGAAGTGAGTAGGCTCAAGGTGCCGAGCTGTAAAGACCAAGAGTAGGCCGAGGTAGGCTGAGATGTAAAGACTGAAGGACAATCACACTTCTGTGAGTGCAAGGCTAGGAGCGCAGAATCCGTACTGAGCCAGTGTGAGCCAGAGGGGAGAGAAAGCCCGTCCGATGCTGATGCCACCAGGAGTGTGACAGGACAGAGAGGGACGGTGGAACCCGTGCCCTAGACAGCAGCTGAAGCCACTGACTGCAGGTGGAGAAGCCCTCCTATGCTACTAGAAGGAACAGAGAGAAGGAGCCTGGTAGAGCCTCGTGCTGAGGACTACTGGAGGCTGGGCTAAAGTAGAGTGTCGGCTCTAGAGGGGACCGTAGTTCATCTGGCATCCCCAGACAACACGACGAGGGGTCTGAGTTCCAGATTGAGATCCCTACCCTAACGGACAGGCAGCTAAGTGACGCACTAGGACTCACAGAAGCCCGAGTCACCGCCATACTGTCCAGCGTTCACACACCAACCCGTACAGACGGAGACCGTAATAGCCCGGAAAGGGACACTAAAGACTGTGTGAGGGGTCACAGGGAGAGAGAGGCCTGGCTGCAGAAGAGAAGGGAACCCAGAAAGGGAGAAAGTACCCGTGTGTTGAGAACTGTAACTGTGCTGTAAGAACTGCAAATGACTTGTAACCTGCTGAGAGAGAACAACTAAGAGTAAAGCTTTGGAAAACCCTGAATTGCCTCTCTTGTCTGCCTCTACCTGTACACCATCTTCCTTCATACAGATCCAGCCTGTCAGCACCGGCCAGGAGGAGAGATCCCTGCAGCCTGCAAAGTAAGTGTGCTACAACCACACCAGAGACTTAACTCTTACTGCCCCGGGGGATACAGTTCTTCCCACTGGAACTATACCATCTCCGCTGCCACTCCATCACCCCCAGAGGTTCTGCAGCAGCGGCGGCCCCATCGTTGGCCGCACCAAGTGGGTGGCGTCACACGTGACATTTCCCCTGTAAATATTCCCCTTTATTGTGCGGGCCCAGGGACACGGTCCGGACCAAGCCACCCGTGACTTCCCCAGTACTGTCCGGTCCGGCACCGAGTTCCCCCCGTCCCGTGGGGGCTCCACATATATAGTGGCTCAGTGGTTAGCACTGTATGGTGGCTCAGTGGTTAGCATTGTACGGTGGCTCAGTGGTTAGCACAGAATATGATGGGTCTGTGGTTAGAGCTGTTTATGGTGGTTCAGAGTTTAGTACTGTATACTGTGGCTCAGTGGTTAACCAGTTAATCTCTAAAGGGGGATAATAGAGAAAAAGAGACGGCGCAGATCTAAGTGTAGAGATTATTTGATCCTGGTCTAGGTGGTAATGATCAAAAAATGCTCACCTTTTTGGTGTCTTTTGTTCATATGGTATAAGGTTTTCTCTTAGGCTTGCAGCCTTCCTCTCCGGAGGGATCAGGTCTTCTCAAGGGAGCCTGGTTCGTCAGTATATGGTTTAAATAACACCGGACTTTGAGGAATAGCGCTTCCTTAAGAGGCACAATAATTTCTTCCAAGAGTTCTTTAATTCATATAAAAGTCAATAATTCCATATATTGCAGTACAGTACAACGCGTTTCGACTTACATACAAGTCTTCCTCAGGTACATGTGATAAAGAACTCTTGGAAGAAATTATTGTGCCTCTTAAGGAAGCGCTATTCCTCAAAGTCCGGTGGCTCAGTGGTTAGCAGAGTATATAGTGGATCAGTGATTAGCACAGTATGGCGGCGGGAGATTTGAATCACGCACCACTCATTGGCTGAGCCATTGATCAATATCCCCCGCCAAAGCCGGCGGCAGCTTAGACACTCAGTGGTGCCGCGGGCTGTAGCGGGGGCTTTGAATCCCGTGCCACTCAGCCAATGAGCGACACAGAATTAAAATTCCCTGCCAAGACGCACACTGCTTCGCTGAATGGTCACCACTGACCACGGAGACCAATCAGCGAAGCGGCACGCGGCTTGGCGGGGGTTGGAATCCCGACCACCATATTATAATACCCATAACTTAGGTCTTCCAATATGGCGGTCGGGGTACTTCCGCTGTGTGCGGCAGGAGATGACCCGTGGATACCGTCAGGAGATCAGCGGCTAGCGATCTCCCGATGGTAGCGGTGGCGTCTGGTCACTTTACTTCTGTCACTTGTGTCGCTATCCCACAATGGTGCCGCAGTGGATTGTGGGATAGCGACATAAGTGCTGGAAGTAGTGTGACACATATTATTCGTGATTATGTATTTAGATTCACCTACTACAGGGTATGTGCTCATTTTGTTTGTATCTTAGGTTTTCTCATTTTTGAAAGATGGCGGAGCTGGCTTGGACTGGCATAGAAACGCTAAAAGTCACAACGTTTTTGCGTAGATAACCATTGAACATAAATTATTAAAACATTTCAAGCAGTTGTTCATCAATTTGACTAACTGCTTGATGAAACAGCCCCATTGTGTCAACATGGTTTCATGTAAACCAGAAAAGAAAGCAGAGGGAGGACCTAGTGTCATGCTGGAGCATACAGACGCCCAGCATGCGACGCAACACAGGAATGGTATAGAAGGGAGGCCCTGGTGATACGGAAAGGGGAGAGTGGTCACCTCCTGACACTCACCTGAGGCTGAACCCTGCACTCCCTAACACCCCTTACACGGGTCCTTCTCCCCATCGCCGTCACATGCCTAGGCCCTCGCTCACCCTGGACCTACTCTTCTTAGTGTGTCGGCCATCGAGGGCATTAGCCTCACCTTTACAATAACACAACAAGGGACACAGCCGGAGGGAAAATAGACACAAAAGGATATAACTGAAAACTCCTCAATTGCAGTAAAGCACTGCAGTTTCAATTGTCACGACACCACAGCTTCTTCCTAAGACTGGATCCTTCAAAGTGGTCAGCATATAGAATGCAATTATATCACCAGCATCAAATGATAGGACACATGACTCTTTATAGCGGAGGGGAGTGGTCACCAAATACTTCACTTGAGATTAAGGCTGTGTTCACACACAGCATTTTTTTACGCGGGTGCTTTTTTCAGCGTTTTTCACCCGCGCTAAAAAGCGCAAAAAAGCCATGTAAAAAATGCGGTGCATTCACACACCGCGTGTTTTTACGGGGCTACTTGTTCAGTGATGTCACAGAGGGGACGAAGAATCCTGTTCCTCCTCCCCTGTTTGACATCTGTCACAGCCCCATCATCTGAACGGCGGTGCGTAATTCCAGCACTTATCATGGGGCCTATGGGAGAAAGCACGCGCTAAAAAGCCGAAAGAATTGACATGTTCATTCATTTTATGCGCAAGCTTTGTCCCATAGAAGCGCGGCCAAAAATAGCGGTGCGTGTGTGAACGGCAAAAGTGAAAGTCCATTCACTTTGCTGTCAAATGCAGATGCAGGTGTGCTTTGGGGGCAAAAGCGTGCGTGAACAATACGCAGCGTGTGAACGGGGCCTAAGGCTTACAAAGAGCAACCAGAGTCCTTAACCCCTGCAGCACAAAAAGAAAGTATTTAGATTTAAATACAAGCTATAGACCTGCGATCCATATTGTAACCTTTAGGTCCCAGACTCATCAACAGGCTCTCTAGGGCAGGATACACTCGTGACGTATTTAAAGGTGCTGTCCGGATTTAGCACAAACGTCTGCAGTTACGCTATGTGATCACGTCAGGATTTAATTGTGCCAGGAGCAGGCGGTGATGTGATAACAAGTATGTGATACACAGTATATACTGGTCACATTACGACTAGACGTGCGCAGCCTCACTCAGTTTCAGTGAGATGAGCGAGGCCCCACACGTCTAGTTGGAATGTGGCTGTAAGTATACAATGCCTTGTGAAGGTATTTGGCCCCCTTGAACTTTTCAACCTTTTGCCACATTTCAGGCTTCAAACATAAAGATATAAATTCTAATTTTTGGGGGAAGAATCAACAAGAAGTGGGACACAATCGTGAAGTGGAACGAAATGTATTCTTTTTTAACAAATGAAAAACTGAAAAGTGGGGCGTGCAATATTATTCAGCCCCTTTACTTTCAGTGCAGCAAACTCACTCCAGAAGTTCAGTGAGGATCTCTGCATGATCCAATGTTGTCCTGAATGACTGGTAATGATAATAATGATAAATAGAATCCACCTGTGTGTAATCAAGTCTCCGTATAAATGCACCTGCTCTGTGATAGGCTGAGGGTTCTGTTTCAAGTGCAGAAAGCATCATGAAGACCAAGGAACACATCAGGCAGGTCTGAGATACTGTTGTGGCGAAGTTTAAAGCTGTATTTGGATACAAAAAGATTTCACAAGTTTTAAACATCTCAAGTAGCACTGTGCAAGCGATCATATTAAAATGGAAGGAGTATCAGACCACTGCAAATCTACCAAGACCTGGCCGTCCCTCTAAACTTTCATCTCAAACAAGGAGAAGACTGATCAGAGATGCATCCAACAGGCCCATGATCACTCTGGATGAACTGCAGAGATCTACAGCTGAGGTGGGAGAGTCTGTCCATAGGACAACAATCAGTCGACACTGCACAAATCTGTAAACGTGAGATAAATGCGCATAGGGTCTTATCCTTTTTACAAAGGGTTATAGCGGTAAATATCAGGAACTGCTCACCTGGTTCAGTTGTGTCACCCACAACCGGTATAATCGCCTGAAAGATGGCTTGTAGAATGGCTGCTGCAGGGCCGCACCTTCACGATGAACGTGGAAACAGGAATGCTGTAATGGGACAAATGCGGATGCCCGCGCTGCCACCAAGAATCACCAGGAACAAAGAGTTAACTGGGCAGATTTTTCTTTTATTCTATCCTACGCGTTTCAGAGCCTCTATCCGAGCTCCTTCCTCAGGAAGATGTTCCTGAGGAAGGAGCTCGGATAGAGGCTCTGAAACGCGTAGTATAGAATAAAGAAAAATCTGCCCAGTTAACTCTTTGTTTCCTGGTGATTCTTGGTGGCAGCGCGGGCATCCGGCATTTTGTCCCATTACTGCACAAATCTGGCCTTTATGGAAGAGTGGCAAGAAGAAAGTCATTTCTCAAAGATATCCATAAAAGATCTCGTTTGAAGTTTGCCACAAGCCGCCTGGAGACACCAAACATGTGGAATAAGGGGCTCTGCTCAGATGAAACCAAAATCAACTTTTTGGCCACAATGCAAAACAAAATGTTTGGTGTAAAAGCAACACAGCTCATCACCCTCAAAACACCATCCCCACTGTCACACATGGTGGTGGCAGCATCATGGGTTGGGCCTGCTTTTCTTCAGCAGGGACAGGGAAGATGGTTAAAATTGATGGGAAGATGGACAGAGCCAAATACAGGACCATTCTGGAAGAAAACCTGTTGAAGTCTGCAAAAGACCTGAGACTGGGACGGAGATTTATCTTCCAACAAGACAATGATCCCAAACATAAAGCAAAATCTACAATGGAATGGTTCAAATATAAACGTATCCAGGTGTTAGAATGGCCAAGTCACATCCAGACCTGAATCCAATGGAGAATCTGTGGAAAGAGCTGAAAACTGCTGATCACAAACACTCTCCATCCAACCTCACTGAGCTCCAGCTGTTCTGCAAGGAAGAATGGGCAAGAATTTCAGTCTCTTGATGTGCAAAACTGATACAGACATACTTCAAGAGACTGCAGCTGTAATCGCAGCAAAAGGTGGCGCTACAAAGTATTAACTCAAGGAGCCGAATAATATTGCACACCCCACTGTTCAGTTTTTTATTTGTTAAAAAAGTTTAAAATATCCAATAAATTTGGTTCCACTTCACGATTGTGTCCCACTTATTGTTGATTCTTCACAAAAAAATTAGAATTTATATCTTTATGTTTGAAGCCTGAAATGTGGCAAAAGGTTGAAAAGTTCAATGGGGACAAATACTGTACATATCTCATGCTGGCGGTAGCAGGAACGCCTGGTCTTGCTGCCGGCATCAGAACATCTTGACAGTGTGCGCCATCAGGATTCACAAGTCTGCAGGCACATTAAGAGCCAAATCCAGACAGCCCCTTTAAAGATTTAGTCATCAGCATAGCAATATTGGCTCTTCCAATGTCATTCACATCCTATCCAAAAATCCCTGAGTGTAAAGTCTTTGTACAAAGATTTGTAATCATTATATTAGATCATAAGTCAGATTTTCAAAGGATCACAGCAGGGTAAACCTAATCTTAATGCGTCTGATTTTATGCTTCATATCAGCATAGAAAGTAAAAGATGTTCTATAGATTTAGAAAAGAGAAAGTCCCCTTTAGTCTACTCCATAACATATGAAGCTCAGAGTTCAGAGACTTTTTAAGGTCAGCTTAGCATGAAGCGAATCTGTTTTACACATATTTATTAGCAATGTAGAAGCAATTAAAAAAGATTCAAAGCTTCCAATTTATTTCCGCATTCTCATGCCAAAGATTGCTTTACTGTGACCTTTAATGAGAATTTGGTTGGGAGGTTATGTTTTCTACCAGCATCAGATCAATTATTTTTATTTAGAAATTTCGCTAATTATCTGTGACACTCACGGCATCCTCCATGAGCGAACAGAGAGAAAAAAACATAAATGAAGCTCAGCTAAAGAAAATTGCTCCATGAATAATAATTATACTTTGCCATTTTGTACTAATGTGCTTACAGACTTTATCATTGATATTTGATGTATCTTTAAACATTCCGCACAATCAGTTTATCCAATATCAATATAGTTTTTTTCATCCGAATCATCAGATTACTTTTGGGTTGTCTGATATGAACGTTTCGCCCCACTGAAGTGACTAAGGTCGAGCTGCGATACCACTTTTTTTATAAAAGATCTAGGTCAACCACCGGATAGGGTGCCGAAGTGAAAAAACATCAGATAATAAAGTCTATCCTTGGCACGCCGTTAAGAAGAAGCTTGAGAAGTTGTATCTTTATGATGCGTTTTTTTTTATCCATATGCAGTTGTGAAGACAAACAATCAGCGTTTCGACCCAACAGTGGGTCTTCATCAGGATTGGTCTTCCAATGGTCCAATATCCATTTAAATAAACATAGCATGGCTCTTATGCAGTGGCGTAACTACCGCGGTCGCAGCGGTTGTGGCTCCGGGCCCCGTGCTTCCGCCGCTTCCAGATAGCGTTTGCCCGAGGACGAGGAGTGGAGAAAGGACAGGAAGTGAGAGAAGCCTCACTTTCCGCAGCTATGCCCGCCCCTCCTCTCCTCTGTGCAGAAGATGGCAGACCGCGGGGAATCACTGAGAGCCGTGAGACCGCGACAGGTACTCACGCTAGCTTCCCGACTAGCTCCCCCCCGGTCCTCAAAATTCTTCACTAGCACCACTCCTCCCCGGTCCGAGGGAATCCTGCACCGGGGAACGCAACGATGTAGTTACGCCACTGCTCTTATGCCTACGCCTGTTACAGCAAACTCTTGGTTTGCTATGTTTTTGACGAAGAGTTTTTTTGTAGCCCTTGGTGTAAACCTTAAGAACTTTCACCTGTCCTCCTACCCACCTAGTGGACCTGGTGCACTGGCAAAAAAGGCAGGAGTCACTTACCAAGTAATTGTTAAAGTTCTTAAGGTTTACACCAAGGACTACAAAAAAACTCTTCCTCAAAAACATAGCAAACCAAGAGTTTGCTGTAACAAGCTTAGGCATAAGAGCCAAGCTATGTTTATTTAAATGGATATTGGACCATTAGAAGACCAATCCTGATGAAGACCCACTGTTGGGTCGAAACGTTGACTGTTTGTCTTCACAACTGCATATGAATAAAAAAAACACATCATAAAGATACAACTTCTCAAGCTTCTTCTTAACGGTGTGCCAAGGATAGACTTTATTATATGAGCTGCAATACCAGGCACAAGCTGTAGACATCAGTGGCGCTGTTTCTGGATAAAAATAAAACTTTTCAAATTTTTGGGCTAGTTGACAAGCTGTTGGTTGAAGATTACAAATGTGCAGCGTGTGTTAACCTCATGGAATATGTAGCGCACTCTTTATTTTACACATTGTTTTATATCTTTCCAATATACCACATGCCATATTTACTTGCCAGCTTTGCTTTACATTTGTATTTTGTATGAAGGTACTACTGTATTTTGCGTGCTATATGGTGCACCGGAACATAAGACACACCCCAAATTTAGAGGAGGAAAATAGAAATCAATTTTTAATATGAAAAGGGGGATATGTCCTATAGTACAAATTTAGGTTACCCGAGGTGGGTGGCAGCAATTGAGCTGGGTCACAGGAGGCAGGAGTGGGGATGTTTCGGGCCCTTGGCTAAGGGGAGAGAGGTATCTGGCATTGTGAGACAAGAACAATTAATCTCCTGGCAGTGAGCTTCAAGAAAATGTTCGTGGTGCAAGGCAGGAACCATTCATCTCCTGGCAGTAGGCGTCAGGAAAATGTTGGTGATGCAAGGCAGGAGCTGTTGATCTCCTGGCAGTGGGCGTCAGGGAAATGTTGGCGGTGCGAGGTAGGAGCTGTTGATCTCCTGGCAGTGGGCATCAGGGAAATGTTGGTGGTGCGAGGTAGGAGCTGTTGATCTCCTGGCAGTGGGCATCAGGGAAATGTTGGTGGTGCGAGGCAGGAGCCATTGATCTCTCGGCAGCCAGCTTCAGGGAAATGGTTGTGCAAGGCAGGAGCTTTTGATCTCCCGGCAGCGGGCTTCAGGGAAATGTTGGTGATGCGAGGCAGGAGCTATTGATCTCCTGTCAGTAGGCTTCAGGGAAATGTTGGCAGTGCAAGGCAAGAACCATTGATCTCCTGTCAGTAGGCTTCAGGGAAATATTGGCAGTGCGAGGCAGGAACCATTCATCTCCTGGCAGTAGGCTTCAGGAAAATGTTGGTGATGCAAAGCAGGAGCTATTGATCTCCTGACAGTGGGCTTCAGTGAGTTGGTGGTGTGAGTCAGGAGCCATAAATCTCTCGGCATTGGGCCTCAGGGAAATGTTGGTGGTGCAAAGCAGGAGTCATTGATCTCTCGGCAACAGGCTTCAGGGAAATGTTGGTGGTGTGAGGCAGGAGTTGTTGATCTCCTGGCAGTTGGCTTCAGGGAAATGTTGGCAGTGTGAGGCAGAAGCCATTGATCTCTCGGCAGCGGGTTTGAGAGGAATGTTGGCGGTGCAAGGCAGGAGCCTTTGATCTCCCGGCATCTCTAATGGTGATTCCTTTAGAAGTGGATGGAACAAACAAAAAAAATGAAATTTTGATCAACTCCAAGCACTGATTAGGCAAGAATTGGTTGTCATCACTCAGGATTTGTCTCGTAGGTTGATCACCAGCTGCCAGAGTGAACTCTAGAAGTCTTGAAAAATAAAGGTCAACAAAATATCGTTTTTTTTTACAAAAACGTGATGTATTTGTAAATGCTGCTTTCCCTGTATCTGCAGTCCTCCAGCTTCCACACTGATCAGTACCTCTTCTGCAAACCTAGTTCTGTGCTGTGTGTTTCAAACTTACCTTCAGCCTGCCTGCACTGTGAAATATAAGCCCTGTGTGCCTGTAAGCTTTGCAGCTTCAGTGTTAATTTCGTGCAGTTGTAGTTTTTCTGGACTTTGCGGATTTTCTTAAACTTCACTGCACAATTTCAAGTCCAGGAAATGTTCTTATGACTACTTACTCATGCTGAGTACTCAAACAGGGTACTGGCCTGAGCAGTTGCTCATGTGGAACTGAACACAAACCCCCTTCTAATATACAGAACTCACTTGAGAAAGGCTCAACGGAGCCGAAACTTGTGTGATACAACCTGTTTTTCACTCCAAAATAAAAACAAAAAGGATAATCTCTCTCTCTTTTATGTGTGCGGGATATATTTAAATACTTCTAGGCCTTCCTGTGAGTTACTAAACTAGACTGTTTCTTATGTGAATTGCTTCTAAAGAGACCTTCCTATTTGTTGCCCGTTTGATAGCTTGCTCACTTGCTGCATCTTACGTATATTAACTGCCATATGTGTTTAATACGGTCTTGTTCACCTTTAAACTTGGTCTCAGTGTGTCTGTGCTCCCATAAGCTATTAGATTCCTGAGAAATCCTTAAATACATTATACATTGGACTGAAGATCTAAATTTTAAGAAACCAAAATTTGGGTCAATCTCAATACTTTTGGCCAGGACTTTAGACAACGAATTTTCGGCCAGGTAACTCTGAATGGGAAGTCCTTTGCATAAACACCCCATGTGAAGAAAGCTTGATAGCGAGTAAGAAACCATGCAGTCTCTGGACTTTCTCAAACTCATGTGACTTACATATTATTTGCTATAATTTACTTATTATCATATATAATGTCACCTGCCTCATTTTGTCATTATCCAATTAGCATTTTGTCATGTATTCTTAATAATAAACTGCCTAAATACGTAATAATTCCTAAAGACACAACTGTCAAAATAATAATGAGTTAAGTATTCCAAAGGAAATCATGCTTGTTCTATTTCACCTCGACAGATAATTATATTTTTCTATAAAGGTAGAACAAATTGTCATAGTAGAATATTGCTGACGCCAATAAAATCCTATCCAGCTGCCATTGTCTAACTATAATAAACTCTGTTTTTCTGCATTGGTTTTTTTATACACTTTTACAATGTTTTTGATACCTTATAAATCACATGTCAATCATGCTTGTAGCCATACGATCAGTATATTTTGTTTATCGGTCAGGCGATATATATGGTCTGGCTTGCGGAAGTGCGGTTAAATATATTCTACTGATTCTCTCTCTCTCATGACGGCCAGGGTGGTTGTTTTGGAATTTGCAGAACTTGATCGGAGGCAACTGTTGATGGGTAAGAAGCCATATTTAACCAGAGACTCGGTGATGTGTGTGAGACAGATGCCAAGGTTACTCAGCGCTGCATTACACAGTATACATCTTATTACAGACATGGAAGACTATAGACTAAGGCTCTTCTTTATCTTAAAAAGAATGTATCATTAATAATAATATTATTTCAATCTGGTTTATGTGTTACATTTTTTTATTTTTTTTATCAATTTTTGTCAATTTTGTTTTTGCTTTAGAGAAAATAAAACTTGCAATTTTCACACTGGCCACTAGGGCTTTTTTTAGACATTAACTTCCTTCTGTTTTAAGAAATAAACATGTACTTTAGAAGCAATGAACAGACTCTTGTATTGAAGCATCTAATGAGCATGTGTAAAGGTCATTGCGAAGAGGGAGGTCAGGGTCAGCGATAACCTCTATTATGGAGATGTGTCCTATCATTGTAATCCTGCCTCTGTTGATAAGGAAACTAGTGAAAACTCTTTGTCACGCACACAGGTGTAGACCCATTGTGCAATGGGACTGGGCTCACCCTGAGGGGCATAACTAAGTGACTAGTTCATCATCACTAGAGCCTGAGATGGTGAGGATAGGCTTGTGCTGGAGGGTGACTGCCAGGTACCACTCCATTGGAACTCTCGGTACAGGAGCAGCTGACCCCAGGGGTCAGGAGTGCTGGTATAGACTCAGGTGCAGGCAGGATAGATGGAAGACATAGATAGGCTGTCACTGGTGAGTATGACCTGTCCTAGCAGGTACAGTGGGCCTAGGCAGATGCTGACAGGTACGGACAGACAGGTACCTTGGATGGGAATAGAAGCACAGCTACAGGTTACAGACACAATATACGTACAGGTTACAGGGAATCTGACAACTAGGTTATGACAGACTAACTGACTAATCATATTGCTCAGGCACCCCCAGGTCTGCCATCTGCCCTGTACTGTCACGCTCGGAAAAGAGTTATGCAACACAAAGGTACAACATTATGGTATTGGAGAGGAAGGTTTTGATGGTAGACAGCAGCGGATGAGACACCTCTACTATGACGATTCCTGTGCTCTCCTGGCATCCCTATGTGGATCCATCCCCCTGCCGCTGTCACATGTACAGTGAAAACTGGGATTTATCTGTGGAGAGAAGACCTTTCCAACATGCCAAGGGTCATCGAATGTGAACATTTGTCCACTCAAGTCAGTTACAGCGACGAAAAACAATCAGATGGAAATCCCAATGAGGATGACGAACTGCAGATGAGCTTCCCTCAACAGATTCTGACAGTTTATGCAGAAACTCTTTGCTTTACAAACCGATTATTGCAGCAGCTGTCTGGGTGGCCGGTCTCAGATGGTCTTGGAGGTAAGGATTCTGGATGTGGAGGTTCTGGGCTGATGTGGTTACTTGTGGTCTACGGTTGTGGGGCCGGTTAAATATTCTGCCAAAATCTCTGAAATGCCTTTGGAGACGGCTTATGGTAGAGAATGAACATTCACTTCATGGGCAACAGCTCTGGTAGACATTCCTGCAGTCAGCATAACAATTGCACACTCCCTCAAACCTTGCAACATCTGTGGCATTGCGCAGTGTGATAAAAGTGCACAATTTACAGTGGCCGTCTATTGTGGCTGGCCTAAGGTGCACCTGTGAAATAATCATATATCTAATCAGTATCTGTGGCACCCTGTGGTATAGGTAGCCACAGAACCATCTGGTGCACAGAGGGATTTCCACAACAGGTAACCTACACATGCAACACCTTCCACCCCAGACCTGAAGGGGGAGCTCTACTTGCCACCTTCAGGCAAGGTCAGCTATAAATCCAGGGGAGGAGTTAGGCAGTGTGAAAGGAGCCAGGGAAGCCTAGCCAGTGCAGGAACCCAAGAGTGATGACAGAAGGCAAGGCGAGGAGCAGACTGGGGGCAGAGGAGCCATACCGATTCACCCCAGGAAGCAACCCGGACATCGAAGTCCGAGTCTGCAAGGGTCAGACAGCCCAGCAGAGAAACCACCAGAGAACCAGGATTCTTTAGCCTTCTTGGGACACTTGTGGCACAGCACTGAAGACAGCCAGAGACTGCAGGAGACAAGCGGTGCCCAACTAAAAGTTTTCAACGCTTGCCAGACAAGTGAAGAGCACAGGTGAGTTCAGGTCAGGGTTTCAGACAGGTCAGGACCTAGAAAAGGAAAAGGAGGCCTCAAAACTCACCAGATGTGGAGATCCTGAAGTGCTTCCTGATTACCCAGAGTGTACCCTGGACAATGCCTGCTTTGCCACCAGTAAAAGGTACGGCAACAGATCCAGCGTGTGTGTGTGTCAGTTCTTCAAGCCCCTGACCCTGTCCAACCCAGAGACTAAACCTGCAGAGCCACCTTCCTGTGTGAAATCCCAATCCTGCCACACTGCCCCCGGGACCGTGCTCTTCCTACGGGGAGCGTTATCATCTGGCTGCCCATCCATCATCCCCGGAGGTCTGCAGCAGCGCTGGTGCCATCACCGAATACCGTAGGTGGCGTCACGAGACTTTATTTTATTTTTCCCTTTTTTATTTTTACACATTTTTAGCGACCACCAGGGCCACGGGCTTGGGCAAGCCATCCGTGACATCCCCACTGCAAACGCCCGGGATCCGAGTACCCCATGGCCTTGGGGTGGGTCATATCTTGATATTTCACACCTGTGAGTTGGACGTGGTATCTCGGCAAAGGAGAAGTACTCGCTGACACACATTAAGGCTGCAATCACACACAGCGTATTTTTTGCATTTATGCAGCGCTATTAAGTGCAGGGCTTTTTAGCGCTGCGTAAATGCTGTGAATGCAGCTCTGTTATCATGCTCCGTCTTTTTACGGATGTCCGTAAAATGAATGTACATGTGAAATCTTTGCATTTTTTTCAGGGCACTTTTTACTTACCTAGCCACGCTCCCACAGTGATTGGTCCTCTTCCCGCCACCGTAGGACCTGGTGCTGGACCTTAAACGGCACCATGTGACCGGGGTGATGTCACCGATCACATGGTGCTTCCGGGTTCTAGAGCCCGTGCTCACTGCAGGCCGGCGGAGGATCTGGAGATACCGGCGGTCACCAAGGGAAAAATGGGTGCAAGAACAAAAGTGTGGAGTTTATATTTTTGTTCAGTATATTATGCAGCAAATGCAAACTACTAGGCGTGTAAAAGACTAGGCTTTTAGAGTGGCACCAAATGGACAACCCCTTTATCTGGAACAGCAGAATTCGGGGCCACAATGAAGACCAGTGCTAACACATTGTTGTACTTGATAATGTCAAGCAACAATGGTTTAAACAACTACTGCCATACAAAATACAGCCGGAACCTGGCAAAGATCGAACAAGGCGCTTGTTACAGGTGAGGAAAAGGTTTTCATGACCCTTCAAACTGCCACTTAACACATGCTGCAAAATGGGCAGAGATGGGCAGTCTGCCAAAGCAGCAAAAGTGGCAGGAATGAATGAAAACAAAATTGTTCTGCCGTGCACAATGTTGACATAGCGGGCAATGGCACGGATGATCAGTGGCGCTCCATACCTGAAATACATGGTAACAAAGGTAAAATCAGAAGCTGGGAAAGTTTTGCAAACGTAATTACGGTAGATTGTAAAAGAAAATATTTTTTTGTTATTTTTGATAATGCCACCCTCTGATATACATTTGTTAAAAAACAAATACGGTACATTGTCACGGTAATATGCGTTCGAATAACACAGTAATCTCTACCTTTTCGGTAAAATACTGTTAAATATGTCACTTTAATTATTTGTCATATGTGAATGTTATTTTATTTCTAATATATAGTTAAATCACAGTTAACATAGCTCAAGGTGTAGACCAGTACAGCAGGTTTTTAAGTAACATGGCTCTGCCACCTGTTATCTGGCAACGTGCCGCACGCCAGGTTTGCTCTGATATGCACTGTATTAGGCAACAACACGAGTGATGATAAACATTTGATTATTAGATGTGCATATGTAGGTTTATAAGGAATCAAGAAAAATTTATAACATCAAAGAAACTATAATTAGAAGGTATACAGTCCCTGAGAGAAGTTATGTCGCTTATCCATGTTATCTACTGTAAATAAAAGCTTATATCCTGACGTTAAATTCATCCATTGGTTGTATAAATTACTCTTTTGAAAGCTCAAACCCTCCGAAATGTGGTTTAGGTTAAGAAAATAAATTGTCATCAATGCTGAAATATTGATCATTTAATGAACACAGAATGGTCAGATTTTGGCAACATAAAAGTTTTGTCGCCTGGTCATATAATGCATCCAATCCTAGTTTACATCCTCACCTGTGCTCAGTAAATGATCGGTTAATTAGTGGGTGTATCTAAAAAGAAACCCGGCACCCCAGACCTTCACTTGAACTGCAACTTGAGCTCTGACAACATGCCAAAAATCCACCCTGCGACCAAAGCCTTGATTATCAAGAGGCTGAAGACCAGATCCACAGCAGAGGTGGCTGGCACCTTTAATGTGTCTCAGCGTCAAGTACAAAGAATTAAAAAAAAGATTTGAAGACACTGGAGATGTGTTTGACAAGCCCAGGTCTGGCAGACCCCGCAAGAAAATGCTCAGGAGGAACGTTTGTTGGTTAGAAAATCCAAAGCAAGCCCCTCTTCAACTGCAGCAGAGCTCCAACAGGCCTGGTCACCTCAAGTCCCTGTGTCAACTAGAACAGTTTGTAGGATTCTGTCTCGAAATGACCTCCATGGTCGAATCAGTGCCCAGAACCCAGCACTAAACAAAAGGCAAATAAAAAACTGTGTGAGTCCCACAGCCTGCTAAACAGATGGACGCTGGAAAAGTGGCAGAAGGTGGATTTCTCTAATTAATCTTCAGTAGAATTACACCACAGCCGCCGCAAATGCTGCAGGAGACCTACTGGAGCACATATGGATCCAAATTTGGTGGTGGAAAGATCATGGTCTGGGGTTACATTCAGTATAGGGGTGTGTGAAACATTTGCAAGGTGGAAGACAATATCAATAGCCTAAAATATCAAGAAGTATTAGCTACCTCTTACTTTACAAATCATAAAAGGGGTTAAATTCTGCAGCAGGATGGTGCTCCTTCTCATACATCCATCTCTACAACAAGGTTCCTCCAGGCAAAAAAGATCAAGGTGCTCAAGGACTGGCCAGCCCAGTCACCTGACATGAACATCATTGAGCATGTTTGGGGTAGGATGAAAGAGGAAGCTTTGAAGACAAAACCAAAGAATCTAGATGAACTCTGGGAGGCATGTAAGACTGCATTTTGTGCTATTCCTGATGACTTTAAATTGCATGAATCATTGTTGAACCGCATGGATGCAGTCCTTCAAGCTCATGGAAGTCACACAAAATATTAAATATGACTCTAATATCACCACAACTTCATTCACCAATGTTATGCAACATATATTTGTATTTTAAGTTAATTATTTGTTTGAATATCACATTACTTTCTGTGGGCGACAAAACTATTGTCTTACCAAAATCTGACCATTCTGTGTTCATTAAATGATCAATATTTCAGCTTTGATGCCAATTTATTTTCTTAACCTAAACCACTTTTGGGAGTGTTTCAGCTTTTTAAAAAAGTAATTTATACAACCAATGGATGTCTGGTTATAAGCTTTTATTTACATAACATGGATAAGCGCCATAACTTTTGTCAGGGACTGTATAGTGAATGAAGCACATGCTGTACCATATAGAAAATCATCCAATTTTCATCCAGAAAAAATGGAAACTTTTTCATCCTTATTTCATCGGCTTTTGTAGAAGAGTATGAGTCCTATTAAGCTATATTAATAATAGCAGCGTATCTGTAAAAATTGGATGCAATACTGATGTTTTGCATGGGATCTGATATTTTTTTTTTGGTACTGTGAGATTCATTCTGATAGGCAATACTAAGGACACACAAGGATACAATCCAAACAAGTCTTATGTAAATTTGCAGGTGCGGGCGGGAGTGTCCCTGCTGGACCACAGCTTACCCTGTCATGGCAGGGGCATGACTAAGTGGCCATTTGGTTCTTTTCTAGAGCCACTGATGGTGTGGTTAGACTTGGGTCCCAAGTAGCCGCCAGATCCTACTCCAAGGTGTCACGCTGGGTGTAGGGAGACACCCAGCGCTGGATGACGACAGTGGGGGAAAGTAGTCCCTGATGCTAAGGGCAAAAAGGGGAGATGTGACCCTTAGAACTACTAGCGCTGACACCTGGCTCCCCTAACGTCTCTATACAGTTTCCACAACTGTCGCCGCCAGGATATCTATTCCCTGACTGTCCCTGGACTACCACTACACAGGTTTCAGAGCGGGTGATCGCTAGTCAGCCCAGCTAGCAACATAAAGAAACACATAAGGGAAACAAACAAAGAGGGAAGAGATACACTTAGTGTCGAGCCCCAGGCTGTGGGGTACTCGGGTATCAGGCTCCAAGGGGTTAACGCTCCTGTGTCATGGGGAGTGGTGGCCCGCCTGCTCCTGTGTCCTGGGGGACTTCTTTGAAAAGGGGTATTATATACAGGGGATTATATTTACAGTTGTTGTTACGCCACCTGTAGTTTCTGGTGAGGAGTCACCAGCGCCATCACAGTCCGCTGGAGGTAGATGGTAATGCGGCTAGTTTGGCAAAGTCCTCTACAGGTAGGGCTGGACCTCCAGGGCAGCGTTCCTGGAAAGGGAACAAATTCATGCAAAAGGAAACACAGGCAGAGGCAAAGTCACTTTTCTCCCGGGTACTTTACTGTTAGTTGTAGCAGCAGTGGTTACAGTTCACAGCTCAGCACTTTTGATGTTACAAAGACAGGTAGCTTAACGGGTGGCTGCAAGTGGATCGCAGGTGGTATGGTGGAACCCTTGGTATGCCTTTGTTAACTAACCCGTGTCCGTTCTTCACCGCTTTGGATCGATCTATACCCAGTAGCTACTTGTAGGTAGTACCGGGAGTCCCCTCCCTCGTTGGTGAGAAAGCAGGCAGATCTCGCCGATGGCAGGGTGCTGCGGCTGATGAACAAGCCACAGCAGCCGGTTGCCAACTGCAAGCTGGACTTGGCCGGTTCCTAGGGCCCGGCGTTCCCCTGGTTGGACTGGAGTATCCCCTGGAGTATGGAAGCTTCACTCTGAGAATCTCCCTTTCTCTCTAGGGCCTGTACTTCTCTTGTCGGCTGCCCTCTTTCAGGACCTCCTCAAGGTCCCTTCTTCTTTCCTCCGGTGCGGCTTGTAACTGACCCAGTGTGACCTTCCGACTCGTTCCACTTAGCTATTCCTAACCTCTCCTTTTCCTCCATTCTCAGTCAGAGACCAAGAGCCAAAGAAGACATCCTTGTTTTCTTTAGAGGTGAATTTATCGCCTCCTGGGTAACCTCCCACCCTATACTAATGTGGGAGTGCTGGGAATGGGTTCCACCCACCATCCTAGGGTCCACTTGCAGCTGGAGCATCTGCACCTCTTTTATGGGTTCAGTACCCCTCTGTGACGCCTGCATTTGTGGGGCACCACATTAGCTTGAGCAGAAACAAGCAGCAAACCAACAGACTCCAGGAAACATTGCTTTGAGCTAGGGTGTGTGGCGCCCCTGCGACCAGGAGACCACAAAGGGAACTGCAGCCAGGCAGGTAGGACAACAGTTGAACAACAACACCCTCACTGCCCACACAACCCACGTACAGCAGGGGGCAGCATCCAGCCTGGAGCCTGGAGACTCTAGGCAGGCAAGGGGTGGTGGATTTAGAGAAGTAGGTTGGGCACACACGTAGTCAGGTGACTGACAGTAGAAATAGTGAAGGGGAGGAGGAAGGAGTCAGTAGGCCAGAGTGAGCCGACCAGAAAAGACCTAGAGTAGGCCCAGGGTGCCGAGCAGCAAAAACACAGACCAGCAGCAGGCTGAAGAGCACGGCACAGGCCGAAAGACGGCAGTAGGTCGAGTTAAGCTGAGAAGGGATCACACGTCCTGGAAGAGTGAGGTGTAGGAGCGCAGAATCTGTACCGAGCCAGTGCGAGCCGGAGGAGAGAGAAAGCACGTCCGAAGCCCCCAGGAGTGTGAGAGGGAAGAGAGGGATGGTGATACCGGGGCCCTAGAATTACAGCCGAGACGACAGACTGCAGGCGGGGTAGCCCTCCTATGACACTGGAAGACACAGTAGAGAGAGCCTGGTAGAGCCTCACGTCTTGAGGACTGCTGGAGGCTGGGCGGAGTAGAGTGTCGGCTCTAAAGGGGACCATAGTTTTAGCAGGCATCCCCAGACAATCGACGGGGGATCACGGCTACATGATAGGGTCCCTACCCCAAAGGACAGGCAGCTCAGTGACAAGCAGGAGGACCCACAGGGGCCCGAGTCACCGCCATACTGTCCGGAGACGCACACCAAGCGAACCCAGAGAACGTTAACAGCCCGGAAAGGACACAGAGACAGAGTGAGGGGTCACAGAGAGAGAGAGAGACCTGGCTGCAGAGAGTAAAGGGAACCTGGATGGGAAAGTGCGCCCGTGTAACTGAACTGAGACTTGTAAGAACTGTACTGAACTGTAACTTGAACCTGAGAACTTGAGAAGTAAACACGGAGAACCCTGAAAACGTCTCTCTTGCCTGTCTCTGCCTGCATGCTGTTCCCTCCATACAGGATTATAACAACCCTCCACCTGCAGAGCCACAGCTTGCCGGCTCCATCACTGAGGAAGGATTCCTGCAGCATCTGGACAGTAAGTGAATTGCACTCAGCACCAAGCCTGTACACTACACAATAGACTTTAATCATCACTGCCCCGGGGAACACAGTTCTCCCCACTGGAACTATTCCATCTACGCTGCCATTACATCATCCCCGGAGGTTCTGCAGCAGTGGCGACCTCACTACTGGCCGCACATAGTGGGTGGCGTCACGACTGACATTCCCCTGTAAATATTCCATTTTATTTGCCAGCCCGGGACACAGTCCGGACCAGGACCACCCGTGACTTCCCCAGTAGCAGACCCGGTCCGGTACTGAGTACCCTGTCCCAGTGGGCTCGACAGATGCAATTAGGAACACCTAAACAGCTCTCACCAGCAGTGCATCCTGGGAGTCAAGGGGAATGTATACACAGCTCAAGATAAGGGATCAGCTGGGTCCTATGACCTCCAGATTTCACTAAAAGCAAAATGCCTCTTAAAGCGACAGAGACTTTTTTTAGGATTTGGACTGTTTGGCCAAGCGCTGGGACCTTCTGCGAGTGGCCTTTACAGTCTCATCTGTGCCATCTGACACACCTGTGACACCAGGTCAGTCCATCAGTCTGCAACAGGTGATTGGAGCAGAACACCAGGATAGGCAGATTCCAGGAATCTAATTGGGGTCTGTTCAAAGATATGATGCCCCCAAATGCCCTTTCCTGTTCTGCTCCACCTCTCTTGTCTTAAGAACTGCACTATTTCAAGTCATGTTGTGTATAAATATGTGGCACATCAGATTTTGTCTTATACGAGACTGAAGAAGAGACCTGAGTTGTCTCAAAAGCTTGTTATTTATTACCATTTTTTTAGTTAACCATTAAAAGGTATCAACCACTGAGGACTCTCAGATTTTGATATTTTACTTCAGACTGGAAACTGAATAAAGGACACTCCAGCTTTGTCCACCCAAGCCCCACACCACCAGAGGACTTCTGGCTGCCTATTTACCATATCTAATATATAAAGTTGAATGTGTGTATGTGTGTGTATGTATATCCGGGATTGGCATCTACACCGTCGCAACTACAGCCACAAAATTTTGCACAGTCACATGTCTGGACCCCGAGAGCGTCATAGGCTATGTTGTGAGGTGAAATTTCCAGTTCACCAAACAATTTTGGCCCTATCTACATAATGGGGAAAAAGGGAAAGGAAACGTGTGGGAGGAAAATCGACAGCTGCCAGCTACAGCTACAAAAATTTGCACAGTCACACGTCTGGACCCCGGGAGCATCATAGGCTATGTTGTGAGGCGAAATTTTAACCCTGCGCGTTCCAGTTCACCAAACAATTTTGCCCCTATCTACATAATGGGGAAAAAGTGAATGGAAAAGTGTTGGAGGAAAATCGACAGCTGTCAGCTATAGAGACAAAATTTTGCACAGTCACATGTCTGGACCCCGGGAGCGTCATAGGCTATGTTGTGAGGTGAAATTTTAACCCCGCACATTCCAATTCACCAAACAATTTTGCCCCTATCTACATAATGGGGAAAAAGTGACAGTTACCAGTTGACAGTTGTGAATGAGAGGGGCTTAATGATAGCACCAAAGACTAACAGCACATACCAGCATATAGTCACTAAGGTGGGGCCCCAACATGAGATATTCACCACACACGGGGACATGTATACACACCACACACACACAAAGAGTAACAGCAAGTGTATAGTCGCTAAAGTGCTGCCCCAACATTGGATACTCACCACGCACCCGAACAAACACACACACACCTCAAAGAGACACACACAACACAGAGACACACACACACCCCAAGGGGACACACACACACTCTATAGCGACACATGCACCCACCCCACAGGGACACACACACACACCACAAAGAGACACACATAACACAGACACACACACCACACAGACCCCCCCACAGGGACACACACACATAGCCACCCTATAGGGACACATGCACTCACCCCACAGGGACACACACACCACAAAGAGACGCACACACACACACACCACACAGACCCCCCCACAGGGACACACACACACATACACACCCTATAGGGACACATGCACTCACCCCTCAGGGACACACACACACCACAAAGAGACACACACAACACAGAGACACACACACCCCACACATACACCCCCCACAGGGACACACACACATACACACCCTATAGGGACACATGCACTCACCCCACCGGGACACACACACCACAAAGAGATACACACAACACAGATACACACACACACCACACAGACCCCCCCACAGGGACACACACACATGCACACCCTATAGGGACACATGCACTCACCCCACAGGCACACACACACACACACACCACAAAGAGACACACACAACAGAGACACACACCACACAGACCCCCCACACAGGGACACACATACACACCCTATAGGGGCACATGCACTCACCCCACAGGGACACACACACACCACAAAGAGACACACACAACAGAACATAAACATCTGATTAAAAACAGCCAATGTGCAACACATGTGCCATATAGGGAATTAAGGCAGATGTCAGTCACATGAGCTGTCTATTATGTGTATGTGTGAGGTAACATATACTGCACGGCCAGGGGGAGGGTTTACTGTTGGCTGGAGATTTATTAGGCTGCCTATAGCAATCAATCACAGCTCAGCTTCTATTTTCCTACAGGTCATTAATATGACATATTCAAATTCTAAACTCAAAAAATAAAGATCAAGAGGGGCTAATTACCTGGTGTGTATACAAGTATAGCTGCACTCTACATGCACGTTTCGGCTCACGCCTTCATCCAGGAGTCTTTATTTTTTGAGTTTCACTTTCTATGGTCTTATCTATGACTAGTCACCTATGTGAGAGATAGGTGTCAGAAGAATCACTGGGATTTTATTTAACACATAGATCTGTCCTAATAGGATCACTGGAATAGAGATCATTTCACAGTGTTTAGGGTTGTGTATACAGTTTTTATTTTTATTTTTTATTATTTTTCCTCTTTTTTGTATGTAATTAGGAATTTTGTGGTCATTTAATTATGTTTATGTACTTCTTGATTAAAAACTCACTGTAATTATTGTAATTTTTATTTTATTTTGTGTAAACTATTTTAAGTATTCATAATAAAATTTGACTTTTTTTAAAACATCACCTTATTTTCTCTGATTGTTTTATGTGATGTATATGCAGCTGTCCCAGAATCTCCTATGGTATGTATATACAGCAGTCTCAGCATTTCTTATGTGATGTACTGTATATACAGCAGTCCCAGATTCTCCTATGTGATGTATATTCAGCAGTCCCAGAATATGCAATGTTATGTCTGTACAGCAGTCCCAGCGTTTCCTATGTGATGTATATGCAGCAGTTCCAGCATCTCCTATGTGATGTATACACAGCAGTCCCAGCATCTGTGTGATGAATTTTAGCAGTCCCAGCATTTCCTAAGTGTTATATACAGCATTCACTGCATCTCCTATGTGATGTATATACAGCAGTCTCAAAATTCCCCATGGGATGTATATACAGCATTCCCAGCATCTTCTATGTGATGTATATACAGCAGTCTCAATATTCCATATGTGTTGTATATACAGCAGTCTCAGTATCTCCTATTGATGTATATACAGCAGTCCCAGCGTCTTCTATGTGATGCATACACAGCAGTCTCAGTATCCCCTATGTGTTGTTTATACAGCAGTCCCAGTGTCTCCTATGTGATGTATATACAGCAGTCTCATCATTTCATATGTGATATACTGTCTACTTTACAACACTTATTATCATAAAGAGTTGACTGTGTTCCAGAGTAACGCAAACTTGGAAAAGCAGTTGTGAGAAGCAACAAAATCAATATCACCTAACGTCACAGCCGCACCAACGAGAAGCAGCTTCAGCCATCACATTAGGGGTGAGTTAATTTAATTAATTGTTTGACCAAAATTAGCAGGAACATTTTTAAGTTCATAATTTTGTGCAGTGTCTGAATGATGATAGAAATATCCATATGGCCCTCGGCAGAAAAAAGATTTCCCGCCCCTGACTTACAAATATATTAACATTGCTTATAGCTTTCTTTTCAATTTTTTGCATAGATTGAACCTATTTCTTGATGCTGTACAGAGATTATCATAATTTATATCAGTACCTGTCTCCAATGAGGCTTGCAGTTCTTCATTTCATGCACATCAAGATCATTTCTTGGAATCCAATTAACCTACAGTAGTAATGGTTTTGAGTGTAGGAGGACACACACTCGGGAAGAAGTACATCCAAAACTCAGGGCTAATGTTACCTTTGATTACATTCAAACTCAAGACTTACCCCTGAAGAAGCCGTTGATCCCGGCGGCGACATGCGTTGGATGTCAGGGCGTTCCTCTCTACAGTATGTCTCTTCTTCCCCACAGGATAAAGGTGACTACAAACTTCTAATATAGAGATTATAGATATGGTCTGATCCTTTATAATCAGTGGTTTGGTTTTTTCCTTTCCCTCGAGAGCTCTGTTTATTGTCATGTAGTTATTAATATCATTTTTGTTGATTTCTTAAAGGTGCCACCCTGTAACTTTCACCTCCTTCCTAGGGCAGGGGCTGGCTGGGGCCCCCGGCCCCGGGAGGCAGTTTCGGACTGTCAGCCCATAGTTGGGAAGCGGGGGGGGGTTTGGGAGGGGGGTGCTATCAGAAATTTTTGAGGACGGGGGGGTTGTGCTATCAGAAATTTTTGAGGACTGGGGGGGAGGGGGGTTTGCGCTATCAGACATTCGCAGCTTTCTTACCAGCTGCCCGCGGACGGCCCGTTTCTTTGGGGGGGCGGCCCTGGGTGTGGGCTATACCAACAGCCCGGGGGCACTTGCCCCCCTGCCACCTGGGCCAGTCTGCCCCTGTCCTAGGGCATGCTTTAATTGCTCAGATGAGCTGGTTTCATTTTCTTTAGGTATGGCTGATTTGTTCTAGGGGCTTCTTGATCACCAATCTCAAGCACCTATAAAGCTCATATAAACATTTTTTTTCCCTTCAGATCACTATAAGAGAAATAACCTTTCCTGCATTAATTCAACTAGGGAAGCTTGCTGTTTCAGAGTCACCTGCAGGGGCTGGCAAATTTCAGCCGGGGGGCAAGCACACAGTAGTGGCCCATGAGCAGTGAGCTTCAGGGGCAGAGCAGATTCCCAGACTAACATGACAGATAGCCTAGTGGCCCCAAAACTGCTGCTTGACCACAGGCCTGGGGGGCATCTGCCCCCTGCCCCCTGGGCCAGCCAGCCCCTGGTCACCTGCCATATATAGTATATATATGAGTGGCACTTGCTGTATTCTACATTGAGTTTGTGCATACTTTTTTTGATCTCTGCATATTTAGGGGTGGTCACAAAACACCTTGCTATACTCATTGGATATTGTCTAATGGCTCTGTACCTAAACACTGCTTTATTGCCTTGTGTCACCACAAATTATCTGTGATAGCCCAGTTTTGGGCATCCCGAAAATACCCTGATAGGGTGTTTGTACTGAGGCATAGTTTGTTTCATTGATGCAGTTTTGCACAATTTTTAGATGTTTTTAGATTGTTTGTCCATGTGTTTCTTGTAAAATGCTCTAATAAAGATTTTTTGGACTTTCAGTGGTATATACACTTATTTCCCTGATCCTGGTCATTCATACACGTTTCTGGTTCTCTCCATATTCCATGTAAACTATTAATACTTGTGACTGGCGGATCATGTAATAGTGCTACTCAACAAACTCCCTTAGCTTTTCAACCCAAGTGCTGCCCTTGTAAGTAGAGACGTATATATCTTTTTTATTTTTTTCAATTTATTTTTTTCCGTCTAGAACTGATCCACTCATCCATTTAAACAATTGGCATCTATTAACCCCTTAATGACCAATGGTGGCTATATCCGTCATGGCTTTGAACTGTCACCACATTTAAACACTCTCTTTGGTCTCTTTGGTCAAAGAAATGCAGAAAATATCGACCTAAATTTACTACTAACATGAAGTCCAATATTTCATGAAAAAACAGTCTCATAATCACTGGGATATCCTGAAGTGTTCCAGAGTTATAACCTCATAAAGTTTCAAAATGAGGCTTCCGTCCTTAAGGGGTATATAATAGTGGTTTGTTAACAATATATTTCTTTTAACTTAATCCCCCCACTCTTTTAAATCTTCTAGAGACTTAAAGAGAAGCTGCCAAATTATTATTATTATTAATGTATTTATGTATAGCGTACCATTGATTCCATGGTGCTGTACATTAGAGAGTTACATACAAAACAAGTGAAAAATACAGTGAACATACTAATAGTGGCAGACTGATACAGAGGGGAGAGAGGACCCTGCCCTTGCGGGCTTACATTCTACAGGGCAATGGGGACAGACAGTAGGTTGCGCCAGCTCCGATGGTGGTGGAGCACCAGGTCCATTGGTGGTGGAGCGCCAGCTCTGATGGTGGTGGAGCACCAGGTCCATTGGTGGTGGAGCGCCAGCTCTGATGGTGGAGATGATGATGCCCCTTAATTTATTAGGTTAGTTACAAGACACAAAAAGAAAGAGGAGGCCATATCCCAGGACTGGAGAGGCTCAAGTACCAAAGAATATCAACAGTAGATTCCGGACAGCAGTGGCATTTAAACTGGCTAAAATATTACATATTTAAGGCAAGGGACAGGTCTTCTTCAAAGATCAAGAGTCCAGTCTCAGCTCCACTTTTATATGCTGTTCATCTGAGTATTGCATTTTTTATGCTTTTAAAATCCGCTATATGGTTCTGGAGATATAGGCTAGTGATGTGCGAGCACTACCATGCTCGGGAGCTCAATACTCGTAACGAGCGGTTGGAGGCTCAGATAGGCACGACTTGATTATTAGAGTATGATAGAAGTCAATGGGAACTTGAGCATTTTTCTGGAAGTTTTCGTGGAAAAATGCTTGAGTTCCCCATTGACTTCCATTATACTCTCGTTCTCGAGTGGCACCCATCTGAGAATCCAATACTCAATACGAGTACCGAGCACTCGAGCATGGTAGTGGTACTTCATCACCAACAAACGTCTTTTGATTCAGTGCTAATTTGTATTCCCTTTCACAGGGAAGTGGCTCACAGGATTCCTCATGTGCATGTCTTATGGTTACTCTGCATCATTAATAACTGAGTCGTGCCCCTCCTAGAAAAGACTAGAAAAACTGTTCAAAATAAAAGGGCTCATATTACAGAATATTCAGGGAGGAGTGGGAATAAAACAAGAGCAAACATTGGCTATGTTTGACCCTGGAAACAAGTCCTCTTCAATATTTACTAGATGCCCTTCTTTTACTCTTATGTACGATTTGTACTCAGTCATAGGCCATTTACGTATGTTCTCCATCTTTGTTGTTTTCTCTTTTTTCTTGTTTTATGTTTTGTTTTTTTTGCACAGTCTGCTATGTTAACTCCTGTTTGCTGCACATATCATCTACCCAGTTACGTAACTTGAACCTTATGGGCTCCGATGCCAAAGCTCCAACAGGGCCCCCAATTATTCTAAATCTTTAAAGGGACTCTGTCAGGTCTTTTTTCAGTATGATACTAATATTACATTTGAATAGTGCCCAAACAGATCTCTTAAAATCATGTGAAATCATTATGGTACAATTTCTAGTTTCCGTGCTATAAGCATTTTCACACCCTGCAGAGAGCTGCTGCATTAGTCCTCTGCATGACTTTCACAGAGGATTAGTCCGGCTGTTGTGAATGTTATTTAAATATCCACGCCTATTCAAGCTGGTGTTCTGTCCCTCCCCTCTGTGCTGGGAAGGGGAGGTGTTTTGTCCTGCACTGTGTGCTATCTGTAATATTTCTATTGGTTTTCCTGCTGACATGTAATGTGTGTATCTGCTGAGCAATTGATCTAATTTTCTTATAATCACATAGAAATATCTCAGACTGCACACAGTACACATATGCCTCAAATACACACAATGACATGAAGAGCTCATAGCTGTAGCTAAGATCACACACTTCCTCCCTCCTCCTTTCTGCTCTGCAATGAGTCACACAACATAAAACCCAGGAGGGCAGGGCTGTGTAGTGATGCATGAATATTCATTCCTTGGGGAGTGGGCAGCAGAGAACTCACTGTGTTTGCCAGATGGAATTAATCTTTTATTTTGAAGTTTACAGGAGATAGGAGGGAAGCATAAATAATAGAATTACATGAATAGAGAGAGCTTAGAGAAACGAATTAGAAAATGATAGCAGTTACATATGGATTTTTGACCTGATAGATTCCCTTTAATAGCATTAGTCTTTTTCTATAGATTAAAAGGAATTTTGGGGCCCCCTAGGCTCCAGGGCCCAGTTGCTATTGCATCCCCTGCACCTATCATAGTTACACCCTTGCATCTCCCCAAAATAAAGAGAGCTTAAAGAGTAGGCTTAAAAAAATAGTATTAAAATATGTATTATACTAAAGTATAATAAAATATATAAAAATATTTAATAGTGTAATAAAAATATGTATTTCAGATATGTTCATACACAAACCAAATTTCCAAATCTGTTTTAATTTTTTGATAAAGTAACAAAAATGTTGTCTTTTCCTATTTTAATTTCATTCTATTCTGAACACAATGACCAGTAATTCCACCCCCCCCCCCCCCCATTTTACCGAATGTATAAATGCCTCTCATTGTGAGCCTTTTGCTCTATTTCTGTGACCCTTTAGGAGGTCATATCAGTTTACAGAGCCTGGTCTTCAATATTTCCAATATATATACAGTTTGCAGGACACAAAGGGCCCCTCTGTCAGCCGGAGTCAGGGAGATTGAGTTAGAGCATTGAGACTTTTTTCCTAGAGATCCATCATTTGTACTGAGGACTAAATAGACCATAAGAGTCCTGAGATCCTGTCTCCTCCTGACAGATAGCGTGCAATGTTCCGAGGTGGGAGGGTTAAGTAAATGAGGTTGTTAGGTGACAATCTGCCGATTTGTTTTCCTCCTTTTGACATCCTTCCTTAGCACATGGTGGCTGTGTCACAGGAGTAGGACAGGTGGCTGATATGTTTCACATTTTTTAACCTCCTCGCGACCTAACCCCTGCTGAGAATGGAAAAAAAATGCACTTAGATTCTCCCAAACCTCCTGCTTGATATGAATAAGGATATATCGGTGGCCTGGAGTCCTAGGGTTGAAATTTAATGTCAACTTGTCTCTGGGAATAGAATAATACTGAAGAGCATGTGAACGCATTTGCATTGGGAAGTCAACAATTCCAAAACCCATGATATATAACTCATCTGGACAAATATAGGGATCAAGATCATCATATCCAATTAAAACAATGCATTGTAATGTTTTGGGTTTGTTACCATTATTACGCTATGTGCGTAAATATAGATGTTTTTTGTATTAGCATTTTGTATATTCTGATCTTTTTCTATAACTTTAGTCACATTCTATTTTTTTGGCATTTAAAACCAAACGAAAGACTGATTGCTCTCAGTGAGAGAAACAAAATATTAATGTTATAGTTGTGATACCTCTTAATGGATAACAAAAATAAAGCAAGCTTTCAAGACTTCTTACATCTCTTCATAAGCAGTCTCGAGGACTCGCTTTGTAACATCATTTATTTTTGTTAGCCATTAAAAGCTATCACATTTACTTCCGGTTCCGGCGCCTCCATGTACGGACGCTAGAAAGACAGCTCCGGTGCCCAGGGCCGAACAAACCTACTAAATATCACCGCAGACCGCCACAAATCGCCACCGGAGGTAGCTGGGGATCCATGAAGCCGGCGGGAATGGATCGTTACGTCCTACGTGGCGGAGATAAGGACTTGGGCGAAATGGCGGGAAAGCCCGCACGTGCAGCGGGAGCGGCAGCAGTGATGGCGCCCAACGGAAGATATGGACTCGGACGGCAGGAATGACACAGGGCCCCTTCTAGATGCAGGTACTGACGGGGATGAGCATTGTGATGAGACAGAGTCTTATGTGGAGGACGAAAGAGGAGAGCGAGCCGATGAACAGAGATGTGGGACGGGAGGAAGGGTGACGAACAGACTCCCTGATCCCCCGGCACAGGGACAGGCCAGTAATAGACCGCTGGCCTTAGCCCTGCAACCCGCTATTGATTACAAGCAGCTGGCGAGGGAAATGGCGACTTACCTAGCGGATGATTTTCGCCAAGCGATGACAGATATGGTCCATGCAACGACAGAGGGGATGCAGACGAAGCTGACCTGCCACGACCAGCGACTGTGTGAGGCGGAAGAGCGTCTGGCGGCCGCAGAGGAACGCATCTTGGAACTAGAACAGCAAGTCGACTCGCTAAATAAAAACTCTTCCTATGCACTCACCAAAGTAAACGACTTGGAAAATCGTAATCGTAGGAGCAACCTCAAGTTAGTTGGCCTTCCTGAAACAATCTCTCCTGCCCAACTGATAGATGTCTTTGAAGTTGACCTACCGAAATCACTAGGACTTTCGCACCGCTGTCCCACCGAGCGGTCTCATAGAATCGGTCCCCCGAGGGATCCTGAGACGACGGAGGCAGGGATCTCTGGGGCGTCGCAGAAAGGACGCGGTGGAGACGCGGCCAAGCCCAGGCACTCAATTGCGAAATACCTGAATGACCGTGACAAGGAAGAGATCTTGAGGGCGTATAAAGCCAGCCGTATTCCCCTCCACATTCGCGGTCATAAAGTTCTTCTCTTCCAGGATTACTCTGCGGAAGTTATGAGAAAAAGCAGGGGGTTCAACGACGTCTGCACACTACTTTACAAGAAAAACGTAAGGTTCCAGTTACTGTACCCTGCCACATTGAGATTCCGGTCTCCAGGAGGGAAGATGCTGTCCTTTCAATCACCTACCGAGGCCATGGACTTCGTATCAAGACCGCGAACGCCTCCACCCGATTCGAGTCCGTCCTCCTCCGGCTCGAAGGGAGCGCTAGACGCTCATTTGTCGGACTCTGGCGAAGGAGAATCGCAACGCCCCTACCATTTGCGCTCTGGTGCGGGTCTGGGACCAGCGACGCCGGACCGAGCATCATCAAGGAATCAACGGCAACAGAAATCGGGCTGGTCTAGAAAGAAGACCGGCGCTGCTAAAAAAGACACCCAAACGATGAGAATTTGTTGATATATAAATACCCCCTGTTATACCACCGGGAAAGTGCGGCGTTGTATAACAGTCGCTCCTTTGGATGCAAACGCATCGCTCCACTGGACTGAATTATCTCCTGCTGTAATGGGAGCTGATGTCTGGCCATTTGGTCTGAACACTCGAGACATGACTGTTGATGACTGTTGATACACTAGTTTTCTTCTTCGAGATTGCAGCCTCACGGATCTGCTCCGGTGGATCGCGGCCGTATGGAGAAATATTACTTCTACTCTAACCTTATGAGCTTACTTCTGGGAAAAAAAAAGAAAAAAAAATTATTATTATTTTTTTTTTTCTTTCATCCTCTCTCTCTTTCTCTTCTTCTTGCTATTTTTTCTTCTTCTCATTGTCTCCTCATGCGACCTGCACTAACTTTATTTGGCACATACGGTGGATCTTACCTACGAACATAATCACTCGCCCTGGACCCAAAGAGGTGGCAGGAGAAGCAGTAATGGAGGAAAAAAGAGAAGTGCACAAAACGAAAAGGGTGGGAGGGCATATGGGGAGGGGGGAGGAGGGTGGGGAGGAGGTTGAGTTGAAATGCTTACTGGGATACTGCGATGTTGATAATACAAAACTGTCTCTCTTATAAGAAGGCAACTGGGCAACGGGGTGGCACGTGACAGTGGTGCTAAGATGTTGTGGGTCTACTCTCAGGTTTTACGGAAACTCTTCTGTACTTCACTAAATATTGAAATGCAGCCATGGTCAGGTGGGTGACCTGGAACGTTAAGGGGATGCGCTCCCCAGCTAAGCGCATGATGATATTGAGACATCTCAAACGATTGAAAGTCGATGTGGCACTGCTCCAGGAAACCCACCTGACCAAAGAGGACTTTTTTCACCTAAGAAAGCTGTGGGTTGGCGAGATATATGGCTCTGGTGCAGTCGAATGGAAAGCAGGGGTTCTAATTTTGATTCATAGATCTTTGGTCCATGAGGTGGTGTCCTGTGATGTTGATGACGGCGGGAGGCTAGTACACTTGGTCTTACAACTGCAGAATGACGTAATGAGTATATATAACATATATGCCCCTAATACGGCCCAACGGACTTTCTTTAATGACATACGAAGGCGTCTTTTGATGGACGGGGAACCTACCAAGCTGATAGGGGGTGACTTCAATATGGTTTTCAGTGAATTGGAGGGCAGAAGAGGAGCCCAAACACAGAGGGGTGGAGATGGGATACAGAGCTTCCTGGAAGAGCTGTCTGTTAACTGCGCGTTACCTGATGCTTGGCGTGCCTTACATCCTCTAGATCAGGGGTCTCAAACTCAGCTGGGTTGGTGGGCCGCACATAGAAAAACATTTATATCAGGGGGCCGCATCCCTTGTAGTACTAAGTGATATTTTTAGTAATACCAGAATTTTTTGCTCAATGTAGTAAAGTACAAATCCTGATCCCCTTCTTGTAGTAATGCCCCCATCCTGTAGTAATGTCCTTTTCTACTGATGTCCCCCATCCTGATCCCCTTTTCTAGTAATGTCCCCCATCCTGATCCCCTTTTCTAGTAATGTCCCCCATCCTGATCCCCTTTTCTAGTGATGTCCCCATCCTGATCCCCTTTTCTAGTGATGTTCCCCATCCTGATCCCCTTTTCTAGTGATGTTCCCCATCCTGATCCCCTTTTCTAGTGATGTTCCCCATCCTGATCCCCTTTTTTTTAATCAGATAGTTTTTATTAAAACTTTTCAACAACAAATCCCGATCCCCCTTAGTAGTGATGTCCCCCATCCCAATCCCCCTTAGTGGTGATGTCCCCCATCCCGATCTTTAGTAGTGATGTTCCCCATCCTGGACCCCTTTTTTAGTGAGGTCATACATCCTGGTCCCCTTTTGTACTGATGTCCCCCATCCTGATCTATTTTTAGAGTTATGCCCCCATCCTGTTTTACCTTCTTTTTACACACTCACACACCCTCACACACAAACCCACACACACACATACTCTCTCACACACACACACACACACACACACACACACACCCTCATATACACACACACACACACTCACACATCCTCATATACACACACACTCATACATACACAAACTCACACACACCTCACACACACTTTCTTACACACATATCCTCTCTCACATACTCACACCCTCACACACACACCCTCTCACACACACTCACTTTTCTCACTTTAAGGATGCATCGCTCCAGTGCAGGGGGCCGCTGCGGTCCCCGCTGTGCTGACTTCCGGCCTCCGCTGTGCTATGACTTCCTCCAGCCGCCGCTCAGACAAGCTCTGTTGCTAAGCAAGATCAATGCAATCTGCCAGCTAGAGGCCCGCATGTGACGTCATATTCCGCCACCAGCTGCGGACCTCTCATTGGCTGGCAGCTTGCATTGATCTTGCTGAGTGGCAGAGTTTGTTAGTGCCGGGGGCAGAAGTCAAAACACAGCGGGGACAGCAGTGACCCCCTGCACTGGGGTGATGCATCATTAAGTTGTCCAAGGTGCCGCGGGCCGCATAGTGAAGCCCCAGGGGCCGCATGTGGCCCTCGGGCCGCGTGTTTGAGACCCCTGCTCTAGATAGAGAATACACGCATTATTCCCATGTCCATGGTACCTGGTCGCGCTTGGGCACATTCTTGACCTCCCCTCGCCTACTCCAAAAGGTGGTAGAGATCACTATAGAAACGATGGTCATTTCCGATCATAGTCCGGTGTTGCTGGAAATCAGTGATTCTTACGCCAAAGGCACGGATTTTCTGTGGAGATTTCCAGATGCACTGGTGCGAGAGGAAAACTTCGTGGTGATGTTGAAGAAGTGGTGGCAACTTTATTCCAAAGACAATGAGATTCATCGTCTAGACCCTCCTTTGCTTTGGGAGGTATTTATGACGCCCTTTAAAAACACGGCATGGTATGCCAGGGCGGACTTAGATCACTCCATGGGAAAACTTCGTTTAGATACAACACTATGAGATGTCCCACACAGACGTGCCTGATAATGTAAACATATATCTGGATAATTAAAGACTTTATAAGAGACGTTGACTAACTGAGATTGGGTAGAGATGTCGCGGGGGGGGGTTAGGAAATTGTTCTGTTTATTATACCGCGGAACTTAGTTGAAATAGTTGTGTACTCCTGCTGTATGACTGCTCCATGTTGGTGTTTCAACAATTGTTTCTGTGTAATGTTGACCTTTCTGACTTACCTGTACAAAGAAATGCAGAAAATTCCAATAAAAATGTTGATTTAAAAAAAAAAAAAAAAAGCTATCACAACTGCAACCTTATTATTTTGTTTCTCTCACTAAGAGCAATTAATCTTTTATCAACTGCCTATAACAGTACCAAACCTTTTTGTCTTTAAAGGGAACCTGTCAGCTCGTTCTACCCCCCTATGCTACCACTACCTCTCCCTGCACCTTGGTAGCTCATCCTTAACCATCCCTGTCTGACCTAAAAGTACCCTATAAAGCTTCAGAAAAATGCTTTATAAACTTACATGCAGTCTCCATATGGAGACTGGAAAGGTGGGCTTCATTGTCACCTGCCCCCTCGCTGGCTTTCAGCACACCCGTTGGTTGTCATCATTCCTTTTGCTTATCTTCCTCCTTTTAAAATGCCTACCTCATGTCATAGTCTGATGCGCCTGAACGTCATATCCGGTCTGGTGCATCGTGGGGGCATCGTGTACGGCCCGGCTCCGGCGCATGTGCAGTGCGCATATTGAAGCCGAGCCATACGTGTCATATCTGGCTGGTGCATTCTGGGGGCTGATCACATGTACGGCCCAACTCCGGTGCATGCGCAGTGCACATGTTGACACCAAGCCGTACACGTCATAAGTCCCCAGAATACACCAGGCCAGATATGACGTGTATGGCTCGGCTTCAATATGCACGCTGCGCATGCGCCGGAGCCGGGCCGTACACGTGATCGACCCCGCAATACACCTAACCTGATATGATGTTCTGGCCAGAGCTTCAGGCTATGACAGGAGGCAAGAATTTCAAAGGAGGAGGATGAGCAGAAGGAATGATGACGTCCAACAGGGCGTGCTGAGAGCCAGCAAGATGGATACAATGGGGCCCTGGAGCCCGCCTTTCCAGTCTCCGGATGGAGACTGCATGTAAGTTTATAAAGCATTTTTCTGAAGCTTTATAGGGTACTTTTAGGTCAGACAGGGGTGGTTAGGAATCCGCTCACTAGGTGGAGGGACAGGTAGTGGTAGCATAGTGGGGATAGAACGAGTTGACAGGTTCCCTTTAAACAAATCTAATGCATTTAGTGTATCATGGTAAATGTAGACTTTGTGTGTCACTCGCACATGTCGAATGTTAAAAACACATGCATTTCACAGTTTCCTTTGCAGTTTTAGTCTAGGGTCACACAACCATATTTTCTCTATCCGAGAAAAACTGTTCAATTATAGTTTTCAGACTCTGATACAAGTTTAATGAGGGTGGGATTTGTTTTTCTCCGGAGGTGGAGAATAAGAAAAATAAACTAGGTACTGTCACGTGTTGACTGCTGCAGTCTATATGTAAAACTCCCTGGAGTCTTTAGAGTTAAATTTCCTTTGACATTTAGTGTTGGTTTGCTGATTCTGCTGTAGTCTGTGGGCAGCTCTGCAGGCGGGGAGTTATAGATTGTCAGGTGACCATGCCCCATGCCTTTAAACATCCTCCTCTCTCACTGGGAGGTATTGACGATAGAGTGTCACTCTGTTTCTGACCAGCTTTGTAGTTGGATGCTCGTGTTTGCTGCTGAAGCTCTACTCTAGCTATCCTAGGATTCTCTTTGGCATTTTGCTTTTTTTGTCCCAATTCGTTGGTTGAGGTGAGGGGAAGTCAGTCTAGGGCCAGGTGAGGAGCAGGGAAAGGATGGTGGCCCGTACCTCCTCACCATCAGAGGTACCTTCAGGAGCAAGGGCAGCTAGGGACCCCAGTTCACAGAGGCAGAGTAGCTACCTAGGTATCCTGCCCTTTATTCTTCCTGCTATTTATTCCCTCACCTGTACCATTACCTGTGATAGCTACTCGGTCACTTTTTAGATACAGCTCTGGCAAAAATTAAGAGACCACTGCACAGTTTTCTAAAATTCACCATCTCTATATGTCTGACAGCCATTTCATTCCAGTGTCAGTTGAATTTCAACCAAAGTCCACCTCATTCTACTTAATGTACTTCTGATTAGGTGAATACCTGAACCAAATCTTATTTTCCCTTAACGATGGAAAGTATAAAAAACACTGTTGTCGTCTTCACAATCGTCTTGCAATAGGACAAGCTGGATGGCAAAACAAGTGCTAGGAACAGCCCAAAAGTAATTTGAATGAAAAAATAACTTTTAACTATGCCAAAGGAGTTAAAAAGAAAAGTTTAGAGTGAAGTCATCAATGAGAAGCAAAGGAGAGCCAGGCTGACATTTTCCAAAGACCATAAGGATTGGACCATAGAGGACTGGAGTAAGGTAATCTTCTCTGATGAGTCTAATTTTCATTTTTGCCCAACACCAGGTCATCTAATGGTTAGACGGAGACCTGGAGATACATACAAGCCACAATGTCTTGCACCCACTGTGAAATTTGGTGGAGGATCGATGTAGATCTTGGGATGCTTCACCAAGGCTTGAATTGGCTAGGTTAATGTTTGCAAAGGACGTATAAATCATGCCACATACAAGGTTATCCTTGAAAAACACTTGCTTCCTTCGGCTCAGGCAATGTTCCCCAACTCTGAGGAATGTTTTTACCAGCAGGACAATGTCCCATGCCAACAGCTAGGTCAATCACTGTATGGATGAAGAAGCACCACATCAAGACCCTGCCATGGCCAGCCAAATCTCCAGACCTGAACCCCATTAAAAACCTATGGAATGTAATCAAGAGGAAGATGGATAGTCACAAGCCATTGAACAAAGAAGATAATTGATGTCAGTCCCTGGCACCACAGAAAGGAGAAACTTGAAAGGTTATACTTTTTGTTGTGGTTTTTTTTTTTACAAACAATCAACGTTTCTACCCTCACCGGGTCTTCATCAGGATTGGTCTATTAAATGTATTTACAAAAACCAAAATCATACATCAGATAAAAAGAACAATTCCAAAATGGTGGTCTATGTGAGTATTGTGATGTGAGTGACATATTGTGTGTTACAATAAAGTGTCAAACTGGTGAGAATGGAATCCCAGAGGGGGCATGGATTTGGTGTTTATAGTGTGCTGGGTTATGACTGGTGGGCTAATGTGATGGGAGGTGAAAAGAGTGATCTTGAGAGTTTTAAGGAAGATCTAGGGTGTGAAAATTACTATAGTGGGAGCTTACATGTGTAAGGCATTAAGTGCGTGAACTCGCTAAAAGAATACGTGTGGTTGGGGCGGCACTATATTCATGTTGGTATGGGGGATGATGGAAGGTGAGGGGTCTAGCAATACCTTCAAATGGTCCTGTGTGGGTTCAGGACGTAAAGAAATCACTATTGGCTTCACTTTTTATAACTAAGCCTAAGGTGAGAAGAAGGGGATTGTTGTAGATATAGGGTGGTAAATACTGGAACCAATGTCCTGTTATGGACATCAAGTATAGGCTTAGGGAAGCTATATGATAGATAGGAAAATAGAACCAGTAAATAAGAGGGATGTATTTGTATATACCTGTTATGTTACACCACCTAGGTTTAACAGTAGTTTGAGGAGGACGTTTATTTTGATGTCCTGGGGTACTGAGGAAAAGTTATTGGACCATTACCTACAAATTAGCGTGGCATGTGACTCCTGCCTGTAAGTGATGGAGAGCGATAAGTAGGTACACACTCTAAATCAGGGGTGGGGAACTCCAGTCCTCGAGGGCTGCAAACAGTTCAGGTTTTCACGATTTCCTTAGTATTGCACAGGGCTTGGAATCATCACCTGTGCAGATGATCACATTAGCACCTGTGCAATACTAAGGAAATCCTGAAAACCTGCACTGTTTGCGGCCCTCGAGGACTGGAGTTCCCCACCCCTGCTCTAAATGAATGAGAAATACTTATCGAAGTGGCAAACAATTACCTTTTTCCTAGTGTCTGGTCCAGAGGGTGAATGGGAGGACAGGAGCAGGTGTCAGTGGTGTTTTACCGCTTTATATTTATACTTGGGGAGACGGACTTGGTTGGTGGGCGGGTACACGTCATCCAGCCGGATGTGCATCATCTGGCGCATGCCCGGGTGCCATTTTAACGGTGGTGCTCGTTTCGCTATAAGGTCACATGCTCACCGCGCATGCGCGCTGCTCTAAATGCAGGGCGCTTGTGTCGGTGGTGCCATTTTGTTGGTGGGATAAGAATTTACTAGGGATAGTGGTTGATTGCAGGATGTGGTGCTAGTATAGAGCATCAATGTGTGCATAAGATGTGATAGCATATGGTGACATGGCTAGAACGAAGGTGCTGGTCTGTGTTGAAGTATCCAAGGTGGTCTTTTATGGAGGACCTGGTTAACTTTTCCTCAGTACCCCAGGACATCAAAATAAACGTCCTCCTCAAACTACTGTTAAACCTAGGTGGTGTAACATAACAGGTATATACTGTACAAACACATCCCTCTTATGTACTGGTTCTATTTTCCTATCTATCATATAGCTTCCCTAAGCCTATACCTATCCCCCCAAAAATGGTATTATTAGAAACGTTAGCTCAAGACGCAAAAAATAAGCCATCACACAGCCCAGATCCCGAAAAATCAGGGCGCTACGGGTCGCAGAACATGGCGCAAAAAGTTTGTTTTGTTTTTTTTTCAAACTTCTGAATTTTTTTTCACCACCTAGATACCAGTAAAGGTATACATGTTAGGTGTCTACGAACTTGTACCGGTCCGAGGCATCACCCAGTCACATTGGTTTTACCATATAGTCAACATGGCGACTAAAATACCAAAAAACAAACGCGTTATTGCACTTTTTTTTGCAATTTCACTGCATTTAGATTTTTTCTTGCAATTTCCCTGTACACTATATGGTAAAATAAATGATTGCGTATGAAAGAGCAACTCGTCCCGAAAAAAACAAGCCGTCATATGTCTATATTGACGGAAAAATAAAAAAGTTATGGCTCTTGGAAGCAGGGAGCAAAAAACGAAAATGAAAAATGAAAAATTCCAAGGTCATGAAGGGGTGTTAAATTTGTGTGCCAGGAGTGGTATAAGTCAACCAAAAGCAGTGTAAAGGACTGGTGGAAAGCATGCAAAGATGCATGAAAGCTGTGATTAAAAATAATTGCTATTCCACCAAATATTGATTTCTGAACTCTTCCTGAGTTAAAACATGAGTATTGTTGTTTCTAAATGAATATGAACTTGTTTTATTTGCATTATTTGAGGTCTGAAAGCACTGTTTCTGTTTCTTTTTTATCATTTTGCCAATTTCTCATTTGCTGCAAATAAATACAGAATTTTTAGCTTTGAATTTCTGAGACATATTGTCAATAGTTTATAGTATAAAAGAACAATGTACATTTTACTCAAAACTATACCTATAAAGAGAAAAACCAGAGAAGCTGAAAATGTTGCCGTGGTCTCTTAATTTTTGCCAGAGCTGTAGAATAGGAGGGTGAGATGGTCCATTTGGACATAGGCAGTGTTTGCTGGGAACAAGTGTGATTATCAAATCTGTGTGCGTTAGCAAAGGTGCATTTTTTGCATAGAACAAGTGATTGCCAAATCTTCAGATTTCCCCTAAAAAGGCTGTTTGTCTTCAAAGCATTGATTGCCAAATTCTTCTCTTTTCCCCTAAAAAGGTTTTTTTGGGCCTCATAGCAGTGATCAAAAAATCCTTCACTTTCCCCTAAAAAGGCTTTTTTAGGCCTAAAAGCAGTGATTGCCAAATCTTTCTGCCGAGAATCACAACTGATTCTGTAAGAAATTTTTTTTTTATTGCGTTACATCATAGAAGGAATCAGCAGTGATCCCCGGCTGTAATGTCTGTATACTCTTATATTCTGTGATCCCTGGCTGTAATGTCTGTATACTCTTATATTCTGTGATCCCCGGCTGTAATGTCTGTATACTCTTATATTCTGTGATCCCCAGCTGTAATGTCTGTATACTCTTATATTCTGTGATCCCCGGCTGTAATGTCTGTATACTCTTATATTCTCTGGCTGTATACTCTTATATTCTCTGGCTGTAATGTCTGTATACTCTTATATTCTGTCATCCCCAGCTGTAATGTCTGTATACTCTTATATTCTGTGATCCCCAGCTGTAATGTCTGTATACTCTTATATTCTGTGATCCCAGTCTGTATATTCTTATATTCTGAGATCCTCGGCTGTAATGTCTGTATAGTCTTATATTCTGTGATCCCCCGCTGTAATGTCTGTATAGTCTTATATTCTGTGATTCCCGGCTGTAATGTCTGTATACTCTTATATTCTTTGATCTCCAGCTGTAATGTCTGTATGCTCTTATATTCTGTGATCCCCGGCTGTAATGCCTGTATACTTTTATATTCTGTGATCCCCATCTGTAATGTCTATATACTCTTATATTCTGTGATCCTCGGCTGTAATGTCTGTATACTCTTATATTCTGTGATCTCTGACTGTAATGTCTGTATACTGTTATATTCTGTGATCCCCGTCTGTAATTTCTATATACTCTTATATTCTGTGATCCCTGGCTGTACTGTCTGTATACTCTCTTACTTCCTCCTCTGCCCAGGAGCTGTGGTATATATGGCCAGTTCTGCATGGTCGGACACATACATTACACTGGGACACATTTATAAGAATATCTTGGGCCAGGATTATTTTTTAAATTAAATCCAAGTGTTGAAATTATTTATATTCTAAGATCCATTAATTAAAATGTACAATTGTTTGTGGCACAACCCCTTTAAAGCAGATTGTCTGTGTCTGATTCTTGCTTTGCCCCTTCTAAAAGCACCAACTGTCATTGACCATACTTATTAATTGTCTTCACTGAACACAGATTTAAAAGATTTTACTCATAAATTAAAAGTGAAAAATCAGTCCAAGAGAAGAAAAAAGCCAATTTTCTATGATAACATATATTATAAAGTTGCTTGTGTTCACATGTACTTTTGATTTTTTTAAAGAAAATGAAAATGATAATTACTATTTAAACTTTTAGGAATAAAACAGGAAAAAGGTATGTGGTGACAGGTCATCAGTTCTTGTAACACCTGTACCGAACCAAGAGAGTGCCGCATGGAGCCGCCCAGGTCGAGGCTACTCAGAAGTGGAAATGATTAGAAGAATGTCTTCAACAAAAAAGTCTCTATAATTAAAACGTCTAAGACGTCTTTCTATTGGACAAAATCTTTAAAAATACACAATTGGAATCCAATACATTCTAATACGTAGAAACCAAAGCATTTCGTCGTAACGCCTTAGCCATGGTATCATGAAACGTGTTGATTTGTACGCCTTAGAATGTATTTGTGTTACACTCATGACATGCCCCGCCAGGGCCATGGGGTACTCGGAACCGGGCCGGATAGTTTTTCGGGGATGTCATGGTGGTGTGACCTGGCTCCGTGGCGTCATAAAAATTGGGGATAATTGTATGGGATTAAATCGTGACGCCACCCGTGGTATTTGGCAAGGGATGTCCAACGCTGCGGTTCAGGACTACTGGGGCAGTTGATGACGCAGCAAAGATCATACAGCTCCCCACGGGTAGAATAGGGCCCCAAGGCAAGTAGAACAGTCTGTTTAGGTGGTGGTGACCATCGGGGTGCAGAGAATAAGCAAGGGACACAGAAAAGTGCAGTTTTCTTTACCTTTTACTTCTTGGCAGATGATAATGCAATCTGGGGTACTAGTTACAGATGATAGAAGGAGCCGGCTAGCCTGGAAGCATTCGGGGTCCACCTTGGGGTTGGAGGCCTTCCTACTGTGCTTCTTTTTTGGATCCCTGCTGCCTGTAGCTATGATGCAACCCTCTCCTGAATGTTGGTTCTAACCTGTGTGGCAGACAGCGTGAGCCTATCATGGGCACTGCCTTTCCACTGGCAGCCCCAGGCTCTTGGTCAACTGTGGCGCCTCTGGGTGTTTGGTCTGGCCAGGGGGCATGAAGCCCTCTGCCCTTCAGATTTGGCTATCGGGGAGTACAGCACCCGCACAGCCAAGGACTCTGGCATCCTTTTTGTCAGCGCTCTGCTCCAGGATGAGCTCTGACGCAGCTCCATTTTCCTTGTCTCCACTCCTCTCTCTTCCCTCTCCTCAGACTAACTGTCTAACAGACTTAACTGCCTCCTCCTCCTGGACCAGAGAGAGCAGCTCCCCTGAAGTCGGGTTCTAGAGCTCCCCCTTCTGGCCTGAGTAGGAATAGTGTTGCATGCTGTGTATTACCTGGCATGGGGACCTCCTCCTGCTTCCAGGCATGACATCACTCCTCTGAGGGAGACAATGTCACCGTGTGAACCTGACTCTGGGATGCCACATTCGCAAGAGGCGGGCATTTGGAAGTGAACCCACTGGGCCACAGCTCCCAGAAAACTGAGTGCCTTGACTAGGGTTTCTGACCTGGTTTTCTCCAGAGCCTCTAAAGGTGAGGATGTAGTGCTGCAGGCAGAAAGCCGGTGCCACGCTGGTAGACTGAAGCTACAACAGCTGGACCAGGAGTATGTAAAAATATGAAAGGGTGGGGGACAAGAGGCGCAATAGTGCCCTATCACTAGTGACACTGATGGTAATGGGGTGATGTTGAGAAGCCACTCACCTGGTGCAGTTGTGATCCCCACAACTGGTTTGAAGGCATTTTGGAAATATTATTCCAAGCTGCTGCAGGACCTCCACCGACCACTGAACAGTGGTTTAATCCAGAAAGATGATGGGAGTGTAGGTGTGCCATGGTCCTCGCTGCTCCAGGGCTTAAAAAACTCACCAAAGAGACAGTCAGATTTCCATCCTTTATTCTCCTCCTCCTACGCGTTTCGGCGCCTAGCCTGGCACCTTCATGAGGGATATATATATCCCTGATAAAGGTGCCAGGCTAGACGCCGAAACACGTAGGAGGAGGAGAATAAAGGATGGAAATCTGACTGTCTCTTTGGTGAGTTTTTTAAGCCCTGGAGCAGCGAGGACCATGGCACACCTACACTCCCATCATCTTTCTGGACCAGGAGTATGGACACAGACAGTCTCTGTCAAAGGTTGGTGAAGCCAGATGGCAGATGCTGGCAAGTGGTGAAGCTCAGCAGAAGCAGATAGGTGTAGGCCTTAGCAAGCAGGTCCAGGCTGTAGCAGGCTGTGCAGGAGTAGACTGTTGTGGCAGCGAAATTTAAATATACAGAAAAAGTTTCTTCATTTAAATAAGTCCAACTGATTTATTTAAAGACAGCTTAAACCGCTTATAGTATAGTCTAATATCAGTCATCATCTGTTGTGATAGCGTGATATGGTGGGTTATATTTTACTGGATTTTTTGTTGTTATAATGTGCATTCAGCTCTTCCCCATTTCTTGTGTACTCATTACACTCCAGAGTGTCTGTTAATTGGATTACTGTGGACATAGCCTTACTTGGTCATTCTAGTCCTCTGGCTGTAAATGTGTGTACTACCCCCAGGAGTGTGTCAATAGAGCTGGTTTTGGATACTGGAGGTGGTTGGAGGGAGGAGAAGCAGTATGATTCAGTCTTTTGTGTGAAACGCTGAAGCCGTGGTGAGCTCTCCAGAGGCATGGGAGAGTCACCTGGATTACCTGGATATACAGTATTCTGAAGGATTCTTTTATGGATTTTTATGTTTTTCAAGCAAAAAAGGTTCTTGGACGGTTCACACATCTCTCGCTCTGTTGATTGTGGGATACCGGAGAAGGACCCAGTGACACCAGCAATGACCAGCAATAACGTGCACAGTTCTGATTTGTATGATGGGTACACCCGAATGGGTCTCTCAGAGCTGTATCCCCATTAAGGTATCACAGCCTCTACTCACTGACTTCTTAGTTGGCTGCTCAGGAAAACTGCAATACTGGGATCAACAACCAGGGTTGGTAAAGGTCCACGGCTCCAGAAGCTAACAGCCAGCTCCAGACCTGGTCTCTTCATATATGCTCCAGCAGCAGGTTTGCAGCCTCCAGGACCTGGCTGACATCACAGACATGTAACCAGGGAGAAGTCACAAGATATCAGCAGGGCAGAAGCACTCACATGGGAGAAGAAGGTATGTGGTTGGCCTGTCCCTCCCATAACTTCTGGCTATCCTTTAATCCAGCCCTAAACAAACTATAAAGGCTTGTTGAACAACAAGTCCCAACAAACCATTCTGGATTTAGATCGCAGCAGACTTCTGTCTGTGCAATATATACCTGCCTCTTTCAATATAGCCCATTAGCACATCCCAATACTTAATAATAATATAATATAATATCTAAGAAATCAATTTTATTATTATATGAGTTTACTTGAATCTCAGATACACTATAATAATGCAAAAAAAAAAATATTGCATAAAATGTCTTAATCTGCCATACAAGGAACCCCATACTGTAATATTCCTCAATAGACAGCCCGTAAATGCACATCTATTGATATGTTGCTCATATGCAGAGCTGTAATTCTGCTTTAGAAAAATAAAATAAATGGAAAAAAAAAATCCCTCTTCATGTTTAGTCCTATTCAATCTGTTCTTGCATCTTTTTCAAGCGCGGCGAGCATCCCTGAGCATTGTATTCTTGCGATGATCCTTATGTCTTTATTTCTCATCCGTGCATTGTAAAGAGATGCTCACATCACAAACCAACAGGTCCAGTGTGGGATCTATCATCCTGAAGATGACAAGCAAGCATTTCTTTTATTAGACCTTGTGAACTAACTGCACAATACACTAAAGACTGCATTATTTAGGCCAGACATCTTAGAAATCTGCTTTTAACAAACAGCAAAAAAAAAATAAAAAAATAAGGCATTTTCTGTTTTGTACAACAGATGTCCACCATCTGATTCCTTATATTCACACTGGTAGAAATTCTATATTACACAATGGATTTTCATTTCAATTAATATGTACATCTTGGGGAAGTGAAAGGAGCGACTTTCCACTAGCCAGGATGTTATAAATAGAAAGAGGAAAATAAGCTTTTGCAAAAATTAATGTACTAACACCTTACATTTGGAAAATCTGTTATATAAAATTATATTTTATACACTTATTATTGTACATTAATCCTTTATTTGTCCATTTTTGTGCTTTGTGTTTGTTGACAGTCAAGGTAGGAAATTGAATCAGAGGATTTCATTATAACTTTTAGTATAAATAAATTAAAGGGGTTGTCCACTTCCTCTGGATCATCATGTAAGGCTATGGGTTGAACTAGATGGACTTAAAGTCTTCCTTCAACCTTAAAACTATGTTACTATGTAACCCCTTCTCCTTCCCCATGTTTGGCCACATTAAAATAAAAGAAGACTATACTCACCTCCTCTGTCGGCGCGGATCTAGCGATGACGATGCTCACATGACGTTGTTACGTCATACACTCAATCCTGCTATCTTCCCTCTCCCCATCTTTGGATGAATGAGTATTCGACGGGAAGTGGGCGGAAGCCGCAGCTCTCCCTTCCTGTTGATTACTCATATATCCGAAGACAGAGAGAGAGAAACCAGTTTTGATGAGACTCATGTACCCGTGGCTCACGTGAGGTTGTTACGGCATACAAGCCCTGAGACAAATCACCCTGGGTTTCTCTCGCTCCGCTTTCGTTCATATGAGTAATCAACAGGGAATGGTAGCTGGGCTGCTGCCTACTTCCTGTTAATTACTCATTCATCCAATGACGGGGAGAGGGAAGATGGCAGTTAAGTAGGTAAGGAGATTTAAAGCCACATCCCTCCTCTAGGAAATATGTAAATTTGCACTTCAGTAAGGAAGTGGATGAACTCCAGTGCCACCTTTAAGTAGCTCCTCTAAGTCATAATCGCTTTCTAACAAGCTTTTTAATATGACTTGGGATTTCTGATGTTTTTTCATAGACACAAAAAATATCATCCTAAATTTACCACTAACATGAAGTCCAATATGTCATGAAAAAAACAGTCTCGGAGTCACTGGGATCCGTTGAAGTGTTCCAGAGTTCTAATCTCATGAAGTGACACTGGTCAGAATTGTAAAATTCGATCTGTTCATTAAAGCGAACCTGTCACCCCCCGGGCATCAAAAGCTAAAATAGCCACCTTCTGCAGCACTAAGGCTGCATTCAGGGAAGGTGGCTATAGCCTTTTGATGCCCTTTATACTATGAAATATGAAGTTAGATAAATGCTCACACTTCTGAAGACCAAAGACCAGGAGGCGGGGTTTCACGCTCCTCCGACCCGCCCCCTCTTGTCAGTCATGGTGCTCGCCTGCTGCTGCCTCCCATGACGGTGTAAAATGAACGCACATCTCCGTTCTCCTGTGTGGAGGCACGCATGCGCTGTGCGCGCTGCCGATGACTTCCTGGACACCGGGCGCACAGCGCATGCGCGGCGCCGTGCAGGAGAATGGAGACGCGCGTTCATTTTACACAGTCATGGGAGGCAGCAGCAGGCGAGCACCATGACTGACAAGAGGGTGCGGGTCGGAGGAGCGTGAAACCCCGCCTCCCGGTCTTTGGTCTTCAGAAGTGTGAGCATTTACTTAACTTCATATTTCATAGTATAAAGGGCATCAAAAGGCTATAGCCACCTTCCCTGAATGCAGCCTTAGTGCTGCAGAAGGTGGCTATTTTAGCTTTTGATGCCCGGGGGGGGGTGACAGGTTCGCTTTAAGGTCAAAATTGGCCCTAAGAAGTTAATCTAACAATGCCATGTTTTCCCTTTCTAAACTTTCCTCAAAATTTAGTTGCACCTATAATCTTTGTTCACACTCTCCGTGCACTCAGAAACACCTTGTATAATCTTCATCAGAAATTTTCTAGTGACTGCTTCTAGCAGCATTCTGTGAATGCCCCTATTTATTATACTAACTAGATGTGGGCCCGATGCTAACGCATCAGGAGGGCAGTGACATCATGATGGGTGATGGATTCTGTGGAGTGGCGGCTGTCTCTCACCCCGTACGTTCTCCCCCCTGTCCGTGCTCTCTCTCCCTTGTATGCTGTCTCTCTCCTTTCTGTGCTCTCTCCTTTGAGCTGTCTCCCTCCTGTGTGCTCTCACTTCCTCCTATGCACTCGTCCTTCCCTCTGTGCACTCTCTTCACTCTCTGTGTACTCTCTGCCTCCTGTGTGCCCACCCCTCCCCCTATGCGCGCTCTCTGCCCCAAGTGCTTGGACCTCTCCCTGTGCTTTCTCTATGCCCCCTATGCACTCTTTCTACCCCCTGTGCTCTCTCTCTCTACTCCCCTGTGCACTCTCTCTGCCCCATGCCTTTGACCCATGTGCTTTGCCTCTCCCCTTTGTGCTCTCTCCCCCCGGTGGTGTCCAAAGATGGCGGTGGGTAGACGCATGCACATTTACTCAGGCAGTGATGTGTCAGTGACGGCAGCTGCGGTTTCATGTGGTGGCTGTTTCAGGTGGCTGCTGCTGCTACACTCGCAGTACTGCATAATGTGTCAGTACCACCAGTGGGTGCCATGGTTGCACACCCATCACTCTCTGCCCCCGTGTGCTCTCTCTGCAACCCCTGTGTGCTCTCTCTGCCCCCTGTGCACTCTCCTTGCCCCCCTGTGCACTCTCCTTGCCTCTCCTGTGCACTCTCTCTGTGCCACCCTGTGTGCTCTCTCTGCCCCATGTATGCTCTCTTTGCCCTCCTGTGCGCTCTTTCTGCCACGTGTATTCTCTCTCTGCCCCTCTGTGTGCTCTCTGTGCCCCCTGTGCGCTCTATGTGCTCTCCTGTATGCTCTTTGTGCCCCCTGTGCGCTCTCTGTGCCCACTGTGTGCTCTCTGTGACACCCAGGTGTCCAAAGATGGCGGCTACTGCGCCTGTGTGTGCCGGATACTTGCAGGCGCAGTTCATCATTCAGTGGTTTGGGCATTAGTTTTGGATGTCGTCATGATCAGCAAACACTGGTGGTACTGCGCAGTGGGCCAGTACCACTAGCGGGTGCCATATTTGTATACGCATCATTTGGGTGTGAAAATATGGCTGCCACCTGCGCGTGCCAAGAGGACATGCTGACGCCAGAAGTTGATGCAGGACGGGATAAGGTAACTATATAGATAGATGCTAGGCCATATACTACAAAACTTTTTGTGTCACCCCTATTTCCTCATGGATTGTAATCTTGCAAGCAGGACCCACACTCCTCTCGGTATGTGTTGAATTACAGTGCTCAGCATAAATGAGTACACCTCTTTTGATAAATAAGATTTTATTCAATATCTCACTAAATACAAGAATAATTAGCAAAATTTTGACAAGACTCATTTTTATAGGACATTTTTAACCTATAACATGAAAGTAACATTGATAGTAATAAGGAGAGCACCAAGTCTTCTAGTCCTGGAATGAACGAGTTGGTAACTTATTGCAGCTTATAATTTTCCATTCTTCAAGAACGATCTCTTTCGGAGCCTGGATGCAGTATGGAGAATGATGACAACTTGTCTTTTCAGAATTCCCCATAGGTGTTTCGGTTGGGTTCAGATCAGGAGACACTTGGCCACTGACTTACATTCACCCTTTCCTCTTTGGAAACGCAACAGATTTTTGCTTTTGATTATTGTCATGTTGGAAAACTTCACATCTATGAAGGGCATAGAGTGATGGTAGCATCTTCTTGTTCACTACAGAGCACAACATCTGTGGATTCATGATACATTAAATGACATGTAGCTCCCCAACACCAGAAGCATCATGCAGCCCCACCTAAGAACACTGCCTCCACCATGATTCACTGTAGGCACCAATCTGAAAGAGGTTGAAAATGATGATCATGCGTTTTGCTCAAAACTCGCAGTGCCATGGCGGCATCTGGCGCTGTTCACACTACAGATTCTAATACTCCTCCCTGAGGTTTCTCTTGCTTCTGAGTTCCACAGGGAGGCTCGAGCATCAATGAGCTGTGTTCTCAGTGTGATCAGGCTATCAGGAGTTAATCTCTGCATGACTCCTGGTTACCTCTAGGATCACATTTTCTGAGAGACCTATCACAGTTGCTCCCTGCCTATTTAAGGTGGTGGAATTTGTTTTCATGCTGACTGTGGTTTCAGCATTGCTCCAGCATTACCAGTCCTTTCCTTGGGGATCCAGTAATCTGGTATCAGTTGTGACTTGTTTGGTGTATAGTGAAAATTTCCTTGTTGTATTTTTTACTCCTGCTTGCACTTGTTTTCTCCCTAATTACTTATTGTATCCTCCCTGTGTGTGAGTGCTTTGAGCTTGTGTTTTGGTTCTCCCCTGTCTGTCTTTATCTGTGGGTTCCTTAACTTCCCAGCTTCCCAGCTCTGGTGGGGAAGGGGAAGTGCGAGTGGGAATCAGCTCAGGACTGCATAGGAGTGTAATGGTTGCCCTCCACACCTTTCGGGTGGGCTATCGTCTTAAGTGTCTGCCGCCAAATTGGATGCTTTGTCTGAGTGTGTGCACACCACCGTAAGAACCACGCTGACAACAAGTCAAAGTAGAGCTTAATGACAAAGACCTTTATTTTAGGAGGGGTTAGCAGTTTTATTACTTAGGGGTGCTACTAGGTGATTGCATCATATTATGCTGAATCTACATTTTATTCTGAAGTGAACATTCAATTATATTCTGTGGATTAGTATTCCAATTCAGCCTTGATTAGTACATTCAGTCCGGAAACATTCTGATAAGGAGCTTCTGTGCAGCTAATTCTAAGACAGAATAATTTCCAGAGGAGGGGAGGATGAGGGAGATAAATTGGAGCAAAGGTTTATATAACCATAACATGCTGTTAGTACACTGGAAGATTTCTGAATGACTTCTATAAGAGTTATATAGGTTATTAACTATTTATTGCCATGACAGAAGCAGGGCTAGGGTAGAGACTCAGGCCTCTCCACCATCAGGAGTACCCCTGAGTTAGGGATAGTTCAGGGCTCTCTAGCATGAGGGTCACATCAGGTGCCCAGGTTTCCCTTTTCCCAGCAGTCCTTGTGACATTGTCCTTTTATCAACCCAAGTCATTTTTTTTTCTTCAAATTCCACTCATTCATCATTCGTTTAAGCTTCTCCTTGAACCATTCAACAGATAGAACTAGAACTAGAACAATTCAGGCAGTATTATGTGCAAAGTCTTGATATTTGAACTAAACTATGTTTAGAAGAATACAAAGAAAGCTCACTCAAAACTTTTCTTTTGATTGCGGATAGAACAAAAGTTTTCATGAAACACTCAAAGATTTTTTATATATATCTGATACATTCACAGGTTTACTGAACGCCAAGAAGAAGTATAAGTTCTGCTTTTATATTAAAGAAGGTCAACAAGAGTATCTTGTACTCCTCCATATTGACAGTGTGGTACTCACCACTTCCGAGCCTTCTAATGATTCCAGGCAGCTTCCGGGGACACATGTTTCATCTTCACACCTGAACATTTTCTCTTTATGGATGACATTTTTCACTTCTTCATGTTACTGCTCTTTTTGCAATGTCTCTTCTTTTTTTCTGCTCACTTTATCTGATGTTCTTCAACCTATTATAACTCCTCTTATACTGTTTATTTAGGAATCATAAAATTCACTTGATTACAATATAAATCATAATACTTTTTTTTGCCAGAACTTGGTAATCTTATCCTTTATTATCTAGCTGTTCCATAATTTATACTAAAAAAAGCAAATATTTTGGTTACCCTATGATGGTACTAAGTCTATGGTCTAAGTCTATTACTTGGCTGTAGCCGATTCTCTAATGCTGATTTCTCCTCTTTTTGATTTTGCCCTATATCCCCTCAAATGTTATGTCATCTAGCACCTCATTTTTACTCTTTTAAGGTAATAATTTTAATATTCTTCATAGACAGGTGAGATCCCTCAAATAGAGAGATAGTCTTTGAGGTCTCTCCCTACTCCCAATATAGGGAATCTCCTCTTTTCGATAAATGATGGTTTTCTTGGTCTAGAAGACCACATAAAGAATTTTATGCTATGGTGAAGAATGTCTCCTGAATTGATGACAACTTCAGGCAGTTTGTAGGGTTTGTATGTGGAAGACAAAATGAAGCTGGTTGTCAAGGGTTTATCTTCTCTAACGTCAGAGATTGTATTAGACAATGGCTACTGTGAGACAGTGAGGGGGATCATATGCGAGGGGCGCTATGTGTCCCCCAGAATGTGCACTGTCACGTATTGAACCCAGAATGGAATATAGGATAGAGGGACGCTCCACTCCAGGCCGGGTCTCGTAGGTTTTTCCCCGGAGGGAGACAGGGGTTAAATGCTAGGTTAGTAGACAGGGCGGAGTTCTCTGTGGAGAGCTTTGGCCTGAGCTGAGGCCGAAGAGGCTGCTGAGCGGTCAGGTCAGGCTGTGAGAGGCTGTGTGCTGTTACAACACGGCCTAACTCGGGAGCCCAGTGCGACCTCGACCAGAGAGAACTCCTAACCTGAAGGGACCGTGTTACTGTACGGTGGATGTATGCATTGTACCCGGCTGCGTCCCGGAACCTGGCGGCTTGTGCCACTGCTGTGCCTCATGAATAAATCCGGGTACTGTATGAACTGATACACGGCCGTTTGTCTTGCAATCCCGGCGCTACCTCACACTGCTGTAGTGAAAGACTGACCGTGCAGTGCATGGACTAGCGGGCTTTGAAAAGCAGGAGCAATTCTTGGTGGCTCTTGGTTCTTGCTCAAGTATATAGTCTCAAGACTCAATACTTTTTATGGTGTCTTCACAGGTATCATTGGCGTACTGTAGGATTGACCACCCCTGTCAAAAATTGTTTGAGTATATCTGGCGCCCCTGCGTCCAGGAGGCCACAAAGGGAACTGCAGCCAGGCAGGTAGGACGACAGTTGAACACCAACACCCTCACAAACCACACAACCCACGTACAGTAGAGGGCAGCACCCAACCCGGAGCCTGGGAACTCTAGGCAGGCGAGGGGTGGTGGGTTTAGAGACAGTGGGTGGGCAAACACGTAGTCAGGTGACAGAAGGTAGAAATAGTGAAGGGGGTGGAGAAAGGAGTCAGTAGGCCGAGGTAGGCTGAGATGAAAAGACAGAGATCACACGTCCTGGTAAAGTGGGGTGTAGGAGCGCAGAATCTGAACAGAGCCAGTGCGAGCCGCAGAGAGAACGCACGTCCGAAGCCAGCACCCCAGGAGTGTGAGGGAAGAGAGGGACGGTGATACCGGGCCCTAGAACTACAGCCGAGACGACCAGACTGCAGGCAGAGAAGCCCTCCTATGATACTTGAAGACACAGTAGAGAGAGCCTGGTAGAGCCTCACACGGGAGGACTGCTGGAGGCTAGGCTGAAGTAGAGTGTCGGCTCTAGAGGGGACCGTAGCCTCACCCGGCATCCCCAGACAACCGACAGGGGACCACAACTACACGTTAGGGTCCCTACCCCAAAGGACAGGGAGCTCAGTGGCAACCCGGAGGGCTCACAAGAGTCCGAGCTACCGCCATACTGTCCGGAGTCACGCACAACAAAGTGAACAGATACAGAGAAAGTCAACAGCCTGGGAAGGACAAAGAGACAGAGTGAGGGGTCACAGTAGGAGAGACCTGGCTGCAGAGAGCAAAGGGAACCGGGAGGGGAAAGTGTGCCCATGTACTGAACTGAACTGTAAGAACTGTACTGAACTGTAAGCTGAATTTGAGAACTTGAGAGGTAAACACGGTGAACCCTGAACACGACTCCCTTGTATCTCTCTGCCTGAACACGACTCCTTCCATACAGGTTTGCAGCAGCGTTACGCCTGGAGAGCCACAGCGTGCAGGCTCCAACACTGAAGGAGGGATTCCTGCAGCATCTGGACAGTAAGTGTAATGCACTCAGCACCAGGCCTGCACACTACACAATAGACTTTCACCATCACTGCCCCGGGGAATACAGTTCTGCCCACGGGAACTATTCCATCCCTGCTGCCATCAGATCATTCCCAGAGGCTCTGCGGCAGCGGCGGCCCCATTTTTGGCCGCACACAGTGGGTGGCATCACGACTGACATTTCCCCTGTAAATACCCCTTATTATTGCCAGGGCCCGGGACACGGTCCACACCAGGACCACCCGTGACTTCCCCAGTAGCAGACCCGGTCCGGTACCGAGTACCCCGTCCCAGTGGGCTCGACATATACAACAACTGCAGACTTATGCTTCAAAGACAATCTTGAGAAGACAGATAATGCTATGCTAAAGCCCTACTTCAACATTTTTTAATGCAGTGCAGGAGTGGAATTTCTAATCTACGGTCCCTGACCCTAGTCTTATACCTACTCACTGCCATCATTACCTTCCATCAGCACCACTTTGGTTGGTCTTCAGCAGTTTCTGACCAGCCAGATTGCTCCAGTGTTTCATAGAGCATGAAGTAAGTCACTTTTCAATGTAAGTCTATGAGAGCCTTGTTCTGGCTGGTCAGGTACCTTAGATTAGTAGCACTACTCTGGAAAAAAACAAACACTGGAGCAGTGCTTTAACTGTTACAGGTTTTGTGCCATATATATTAGTTCCTCTAAACCAGAGGTCCCTAAACTGGGACTCGGGAGCCCATGATGGGTGGCTCATGACTGTCTGCAAGCTTGGTGCAGGTATCCAGATGGTGACTTTTGTGAGTAGCAGTGGACAGAAGAGCAAGTCTGGATGATAAATATGTTATGCTGGAGGTATGATGATACTGCCAGTGTTTAACTGATGTTTTAAGCTGGATGTAATAGTGTGATGAGAGCACATGACACCAGAATACTGAAATGGGGCAAAGTGGAAACCCCTGGATTTAAATATACTGTCAATAAACAAGAGGTGACACAAGCTATCGGTGAGTCTTTTGTGGGAAACTCACATTTGCTTATTTTGCTGCGCTTTTTTGCGCGCGCTTTTTGTCGCGTTTTTCGGCCGCGCAAAAAAGCGCAACAAAATACGCAGGGCCTTTCACACACTGCGCTTTCTTTACTCCAGAAAGCGCAGTGATGTCACAGAGGGGAGGAAAAATCCTGCTTCCTCCTTCCCTCTGTGACAGCCCCATTAGATTTCACAGTGTATTAATATACACTGTGAAATCTAAATTAAACAGAGGCAAATGTATGGAAAATAAAAAAGAATGAATACTTCACCTGTCCGGTGCCTTCTCCTGCTGTCTGGTGCCTTCTGCCGCTCTCCGATCTCCGGTTCCAAGTGAGAGGTGTACTGAGAAGACCTGTGGTGACGTCAGAGGGGGGGGGGGCGTTCCCGGGGCGTTCCCAGCGCTGATTGGCTGTTCGCGGTCATGTGATATGTATCACATGACGGCAAGTGCCCGGGAACGCCCCTGTGACATCACCACAGGTCCTGTCAGAAGAGATCTCACTTGGAACCGGGGATCGCACAGCGGGAGAAAGCGTCGGACAGGTGAAGTATTCATTCTTTTTTATTTTACATACATTTGCCTCTGTTTAATTTAGATTTCACAGTGTATATTAATACACTGTGAAATCTAATGGGCGGCCACAGCTGTCAAAGAGGGGAGGAGGAAGCTGGATTCTTCCTCCCCTCTGGGAGAATACGCAGAAGTAGCTGCGTAAACAATTGACATATCAATTGTTTACGGAGCTGCGCTTTCTCCCGGAAAACGCTGTGCGTATTTTTACGCAATGTCTGCACAGCAAATGGAATTTCCCATTCACTTTGCAGGCAGACAAAAGGCACATTGGGTATTTTGAAAAGCGCGCGTATAAAAAAACGCGGCAAAATACGCAATGTGTGAACGTAGCCTAAGTATGTAATTACTCTAGTAATGGAGGACTGTGAGTGTCAATGCTGGAGGGAGTGGCACTGGATGTGGCTCGTGACCATCTCTTAGAACTCAATATGGCTCTCAATGTATCAAATGCTAAGGACCACTGCTCTTAGACTGTATGATATGGACTCTCCATTCTTGTTTGTTTATGTAGAAAAAAGCCCAGGTTTAGATTCCGCTCAGACCACCAAGCAGGAAGGGTATGTTTGATGTCCGTTTATTGAGCCAACGCGTTTCACAGCAGGACCTGCTGCTTCCTCAGGGTTTTTACCCTGAGGAAGCAGCAGGTCCTGCTGTGAAACGCGTTGGCTCAATAAACGGACATCAAACATACCCTTCCTGCTTGGTGGTCTGCGCGGAATCTAAACCTGGGCTTTTTTCTACATAAACAGATTTCTCACTTACCAGGTGTCTGCAGCGACCAGGATAACAAGGCTCTTGCAGTTTGTTGTGACTCACACAACCCAAAAAGGTGAGTCACACTAATCGGGGGGCATTGAATTATCATCATAGATAAGACCCTATGTGCGCTTCCTTCTCTCTTCGTTCTTGTTTGTGTCAGTTCTTATTGTAATCCTAAATGTTGTAATGATGTAGATAATGGTAGTGGTACGTCCCAAGTAGAACAGTTTATTCTTCCACAATGTCTGAGTGCTGATAATTCTGCTGAAAGTTGAAATTTGTATTTATTTTATATACCACCATTTATTCCATAGTGCTGTACATGGGAAGGGGTTACGTACGCAATACAGATATAGGTTACAGTAAACAAAGTAACAATGACAGACTGGTACAGAGAGAAGAGGACATTGACCTTGTGAACTTACATTCTAGAGGAAGATGGGGTAGAGAGACAGGAATTAGGGGGTTTCAGTAGCTCCAGTGGTGGTGAGGCTGCAGCTCCAGTGGTGGTGATGAGTTGGCTTCTCCGGTGGGGGTGAGGTGGCAGCTCTGGTAGTGGTGAGGTGGCAGCTCCTGTGGTAGTGAGGTGGCAGCTCTGGTGATGGGAAGGTGACAGTTCCGGTGGTGGTGAAGGTAGCAGCTCTGGTGGTGGTAAGGTGGCAGCTCCAATGGTAGTGAGGTGGCAGCTCTAGTAGTGGTGAAGTAGCAGCTCCAGTGGTAGTGAGGTGGTAGCTCCAATGGTGGTGAGGTGGCAACTCTGGTGGTGGGGAGGTGACAGTTCCGGTGATGGCGAGGTGGCAGCTCCAATGGCAGCTCTGGTGGTAGTGAAGTGGCAGCTCTGGTGGTGGTGAAGTGACAGCTCTGGTGATGGGGAGGTGACAGTTCCGGTGGAAATGACAGTTCTGGTGATGGGTAGGTGGCAGCTCCAGTGGTGGTGAAGTGGCAGCTCTGGCAGTTGTGAGGTAACAGCTCTGGTGGTGGTGAGGAGGCAGTGTGTTCATTGTAAGCTGTAATCTTTCTTAAAGAGATGGGTTTTCAAGTTCCACCTGAAGGATCTGACAAGTTATGGCCCAAAATTTCAGAGGTTGGGGGATGTTCAGACAAAGTCTTGAAGGTGATTAGGTGAGGAATGAAAAAAAGTGAAGGAAAGAATAAGGAAGGTCTTGGGAGGAGCGGAGATTATGTGAGGGATGGTATTGGGAGATTAGCTCAGATATATATGGAGGGAACAGGTTATGGATGGCTTTGTAGGTCAGTGTTAGTAGTTTGGATCCAATGGAGGGATCTACAGAGATAGAAGTGGGTGGGCCGCTAGGAGAGAGATGAATTTGTTGAGCAGCAGTGTTAGCAGGTAAGCTGTAGAGGAGGATGTTGCAGTAGTCGAAGCGGGAAAAGATGAGGGCATGCACTAGCATTTTAATAGATTGAGAGTTGAGGAAAGGATGGATTCTGGAAATATTTTTGACCTGTAGATGGCAGGAGGTGGCGAGAGTTTGGATGTGCAGTTTGTAGTACAGGGCAGAGTCAAGGGTCACTCCGAGGCAGCAGATTTCCTGTACAGATGAGAGCGTGATGCCATTTACCATAATAGATAGATCAGGTTGGGAAGATACATGAGAGGGAGGAAAGATGATGAGTTCAGATTTATCCATGTTGAGCTTTAGGAAGTGAGAGGAGAAGAAGTGTCCGTATGCCAGCCATGTGATGTGCATGGTTTTTTTTTCAGCAACTATTATTCAACAGTCATTTCCAGGATCATTTACAATGTTCTGTGCTACAGAATGGTCCGTGTGGTGTTCATTTTTTTCTCACATCCATAGACTTGCATTGGCAAGTCTCATACAATATAAGCGCCCATTCACAGCATGTTGCGATTTTTTCCTCATGCCAAATACAGCTGAGAAAAAAAATCACGGAACAGCAGTGATTCTTCAACCTTGTGGAGCAGATAGAAACTCATTCTTCTTTCTGCCATTAGAACAAACATATTAAATAAACTTAGATTTGTATTAACATATCTGTGAGTTCCCTTTCTAAAGACAGCTCTGAAAACGATATCGGGATATTCAGTCTCATACCAATGCAGATGGCTTGGAAATCTGCTTATATAATACAGACATTTTAATTAATATTTCACTTCGTTCACACAGTCTCAGTAAATTTTCTTTAATCATTACTTGCCAAGTCAATAAGAATTTTAAGATAACACAAAAAAATAAGATAACATCATCCTTAAGAGGACATACAATGGAAAGGTGGCCATACTAATGACTGTACAACCCAATGCAAAGTGCCACCATCAGCACTGAGATGTTTGATATTTGTACATTAACGGGAACCTGTTAGCAGGTTTTTGCTATGTAATCTGAGGACAGCATGCTGTAAGGTTTAACAAGCAAAAATCAACTGTGCCTCTCTTATCAGTGTGTGTGCTATTGTTTACCTAAACTAAAGACTTTATCAACCAGCTCTCCTAGCTCTGCTGTGTTCCTAAAACTAAATGCTTTGATTATGTGAGAGCGGCTTCAGCCAGTAATCTATATGATACATCATTGGATGCCTTGTTTCTTTCCCTACATTATGTTGCTGTCAGATAAGGTAGCAAAAACCTGCAGACAGATTCCCTAAGCAATCCCCAGCTGTATCCTATCAACCTCTCCCTCCCAAGGTTTATGCACCTTGATCTGAACCTTTGTACTTTGTATTAAAACTGCTCTCCAATTGGTTACATTTGCAACTCACGTTTGTATTATTTAACCCCTTAGTGCATTCGGATGCATTTATAAATCCAAACAGACTGTAGAGTAAATCATTTGATGATCAAGCTTACGCCCAGAAGCGCTGTTAGTAGTGGAAGCTGTGCATTGGAGAAAGTCAATTGGATGCTTAGAAGCTATGGTCAGTAGCTACCATGACACTTCAAGGAGCACTCCCATCAAACATTGCAATCATCATACTATATAGCATTGTGTACGTATAATTGCTTATTTTGCCCTTCTATCCAGTTAATTCTTCTGTTTTTATTACTTCTATGACATCACATGATTAGAATGGCTAAAGGACGGCTCGCCGGTTACATCCAGTCCTCTGGCTGTCTCAGTGAAAACAGTGGACCACGGGCTCCACCACACCTTCCCCTGCTACCCGTCTGCCGCCGCTGCTGCCTGCCACCCAATCACACCATAATTTTCAGGGTGAAAACATCTGTGGAGCATGGTGCCACTGGCTCTGTGTTCCATCAATCAGTGTGAGGCACAGCAGATGCAATGACGTAACAAAATCGTGTGCGGCTGAAGCAGAGCACCAAAGACATGAGTGCGAGGTGAGTATGTGAGGGATGTTTATATGTACAGGATGTTTGTATGTATGTAGGAGGCTGTGTGGGGGGTCAATCTATATAGGAGGCTATGTGGGTGCTAATAAATATATGTAGGAGGCTATGTGTCAGCTAATGTATGTAGGAGGCTGTGTGGGCTCATATTGTATATAGGGAGGACTATTTGAGTGCTCATAATGTATATATGAGGCTGTGAAGGTTCATACTGTATATAAGAACTATGTGGAGACACATACTGTATTTAGGAGGCTATGTCGGGGCACATGCTGTATATAGGAGACTATAGGGGGTTTTGTGGCGCCCTGCTCACGCAGGCAGCCACAGACTTCTCTAATGCACAGCTGGGTTTCCACAGCAGGTACCTACTACATGCAACATCTTCCACCCCAGCACAGTAGGGGGAGCTCCACTTGCTGACCTTAGGCAAGATCCCCTATAAATACTGCTGCTGGGGGAGGAGTTAGTCAGAGTGTGCAGACGCTAGGAGAGCTGCGAAGACGTCCTGGTGGTCTGTGCCGCGGTTAAGCCCGAGCCAGTGACCTGGAGTGGCCCTTCTGATGTCCCGCAAGCCTAAGTGGGACAGAAGGCAAGGAGCAGACAGCCTAAAAGGGAGTGAGGAACTAGTGAGAGTTCGCCCTAAGACGTACCGGACATCGGGGATCTGCACCTGTGGGATAATCCAGGACCACAGAGAACCCCATCACACCGTGGAGACTTCAGTCACCCGGTCCCCCTGTGGGTCAAAGAGAGGGAGCCAGACAAAGCTCTGTGTAGAAACAGGAAGTCTCTGTCACATGCTTAGATTGTGCTGACATTGCTGAATGCTGCTGTGTGTATTGTGTTTGCATTTCTTCATGAGCTGCATGAGGTACAGTTGTGAAGTCTTGGTCCTGACTTGCCTCTTGTGTTGTACTTCAGAGCTGCACTCACTATTATGTTCAGCTTCTGGTTGAGGGGTAGATGTGAGTCTTGGGTGTGACTCACCTGGAATCCCTTCCCCCTGGCTTTAAATAACTTTCACCCTCCTCTGTCAGATGCCGCTGATAGAGTTAGTTTACTCTTGGTTATTGTGCTATGAAGATGCTTGCTACTGGGCTGAAGTATTTGCCTTGGGAGTAGCTGCGATTCCGGATCTGTGGGTGGAGGTAGGGGCCCTCAGCCTAGGGCTATTCAGGAGCTCAGGAAAATATGGTGGAGACTCGGACCTCCTCACATTCAGTGGAACCTCCGAGAGAAGGGCGAGCCAGGGACCCCAGTGTAAGGGTCACTTTAGCTCTCCCTGGATTCCTTCGTCCATTACATCATCCAGTTACCTGATTCCCAGTCCTCTTGTCCTGACATGAATCATTCTCCTTTCAACTCCTGATCAAGCTGTTCCCATGTGCCCCATGTTAATAGACTGATAGTCGTCTATGTGCATAACCACTCCATTCATTCTTATGGGCATGCCAAAGACCAGCTGAGCGCATTGTTCGGCTACCATTGCCGACCCTATTAATAATGATTGTAGTGGCTCTGCACATGATTGACCATAGCTCCATTCACACAGTGCTCTTAAGAGCTTTGGTTCTCAGAATTAGTAGGGGTCCCAGTGGTAGGAACCCCATCATATTTTCTATCCCATTGTTAAGGTATAACTTCAACATTTGAGACAACCCTTTTAATTTTTGTAATGAGAAAATCCAGCATCAAAGTTGTGGAGACACGGGGTCAGTGGGTACTCTCTTCGGCTGGCCCGACTACCTTTAGAAAGGCCGCATGGACCTGGGCTCATCCCAACTGAACGCCCAAACTCCTTAACTGTGGGAATAAACAGTACTCAGACAACACAGGTTGAGGGAACCAGACAATGGTAAGACTTTATTGGATCCCCAACAGTCAAAAGTATATAACACATACCGAGCAAAACACACAATATAACAGGCAACAGTGTCTCACCCTTCCGCTGGCTCACCAGGGGTTAGAATATTCGTGAATTCGAGGATTCAAGGTCCAACTACTTCAATCCAGCAGCACCCTGCTATTGGCTGACATCCACCAAGAGAGGAATAACGGCAAGCTTGGGAAGCTAACCGAGTGCAGCAAAGCCTGTAGCCAGGTGACCTAATTGTCTGAACCTGGGTTTCTTCCGGCCATATCCTAGAATCGTTGTCTGAAGTCCTGTAGATTATAATCCAGTTCTTGTGCTCTTTTAGTCGGACCCAAAGCTCCTAGACTACGGCCATGCAGAGTATGATGACACAATGTTATCCTGGCAGCCTGAATCGAAATTCCTAGGCTGAGGCTATGGTCTTCCAATCAAGACCAAAGCCCCTAGATTGAAGCTAGCATATGAACTACTGGTGACAGAAGCCGACTCTTCTTATTTATCCGAATCACTCATCTTGGGGTATATTGTGCTCTAACAGGATTTGTGGAATAAGGCTGTTCTCTTATAGGCTGGATTTCAAGCCAAATGCTTAATTCTCATTTGAGTGATGTAGACAGAGGTGGTGAGATAATTAAATTAGCAATAAACAACCTCAGACGATTAAGGCTCCTAACAGTCTGATAAGAAACAATATATAGAGGGTTGTGAATGCGCACATAGGGTCTTATAGGTTCCCTGAGGAAGGAGCTCGGTACGTGGCTCCGAAACGCGTTGGAAATAAACCTATATCACCAGTACTCATACGTCCAGTGTCGTTGGTGTATTCACCTCCATGGCAGCAGCGCGGACAATAAGGTACTTAGTCCGAAAAACCTGATAAGAAACAATGACCCACATCTGGCCAAATTAAGAACATTTAACCCACGATACACACTGTAACAGGCTGTGTCGTCACAAAAGTCTTCATATAAAAACATGTTTTTATTAGAAATATGAAAGAATCATACCATCCATGAACAAGGATGACAAGCAAAGGCGTTTCAGACAAAGTTTTAAGTCATTTCATTTTGAGCCCTTTGGTGGAATGTAAAATAATGTTGAGTAAAGTGTAATGAAAAGAACCTTTGCTTCCAAAATGAAACCCAACTTAAAAATATAAAATAAATAGATACTTCCAGAAAAAGCAAATTAAACTTTAATCAACATCACAAAATATGGCGTGTACAACCCCATGGTGTAAAATAAGAGCCCTTCATACAACTACATCAACAGGAAAATAAAATAAGACGGAATGTGACGGAGAGAAAACAAAAAGTGGTTAGGCTGGCTTCACATTTGCGTATGGGAACGCAGCTTATGCTGCGTTCCCATACGCAGGCAAACGCATGCGCACTGCGGTTCCTATGTTTAACATAGGAACGCATAGTGCCTGCGTTTGCTGCGTTCGGGTGCGGATGCGGACGATATCTGCTCCTTCCGGTGTCCAGCATCCGCACCCGGGACGCAGCTTGCAGCATTTTTTTGTGCGTTTGGGGATCTTGGAAGATCAGCAAGCGTCCCCAAGCGCACAAAAAATGCATTGACGTCAATGGGTCCGCAGTGTTCAGCGCTTGACAGCGCAGGAGAACGCTGCGGACCCATTGAAAAATCTCCCGGTGGCCGCCGGTGATGTCACAGGAGCTCACCGACGGCCACCGGGAGATCAGCTCTGCCTCTGCTGATCTCCTCCTCCCCGGCCGCCTGTAATTTGCTAGCGATGTCGGCGGGGAGAAACAGCTGATGTGACAGCTGTTTGAATCTTCCCGCGCCGACATCTCCTCTCGGTGTCGGCGCGGGAAGATTCAAACAGCTGTCAGATCAGCTGTTCTCCCCGCCGACAGTCCCGAAGCTTACCGGCGGCCGGGGGGCGGAGATCTCCGGCGCTGATCTCCGCCCCCGGCCCGCCCCCGGACAGCGCCGATTGGCTGGCCGGGCTCCCTAGTGATGTGTCCGCAGGCGGACATTATCCGCTGCGGACACATCAAAGTGTCCCTGCTTTTGACAGCGTTTGTGTCTGCATGCCATCAGCATGCAGACACAAACGCTAATGTGAAGGCAGCCTTAAAGAAGTTTTATAGGTGGAGCAAACATGACCATTTTTACTCCTGGTCTCTATTACGGTGCCACCCCTCCTCTCCCCCCTCTGTTGGAAGACCAATTTAGAGAAGTCATCAAAAATGCTTATTTATTTTAACTGCATATTGGGCTCTTGGTTTCCCCTTTTACACATGACCAGAATTAGCTCCGAGTTAAACAGATTCATTTTTCTTTCAGGGTGAGAGAATATTGCTTTCACTTAACAGTGTCAGAGTAAATTACAGAGCCCACAAAACCTTTAGAGGTAAAGAAGCATTCTTCTGAATAAATGAATAAGTGAAATTGTTGTAATTGAGGTGCGAATGCTTGAACCTAATTGAAAACGCAGGAAAAACCTGGAGGCTCCGCGTGTAAATAAACAGGATTAGCATAAGCCGAATGTTTAGAAAATTGTGTGCACTGTGAATCGCAACGCACAATCAAGAGAAATAATATATGAAGTTTGTGTTTTGTTTTCTTTTTTTTACTTTCAATTTTTAACGATCGCACTTCAAACACCATATAAATATACGGCGGGAAGAAGCGGAGAGCTCAACAATTACGGAAAATGTCTTCCTTCGCAGGATCTATTGTGAATGAGGAAAAAAATACAATTCACAACGTGTTGTAAACTCAACGTCACCTATAGGCTGCTAATCACATAGTTAAATGAATTGTACTTTAGCTAGTGTAAGCAACAGTGGCATAACTAGAGTCTGATGGGCTCCGGTGCAAAATGTGGACCTAACACCCACCTCAAATTGCCTCCCCTGCATGTTAGTCAGATGTGTGGGCCCTTGCAGCATTCTAAATCCTATCAAGACATACAAATTTCCCTCACCCTTCACTGTAGTAATGTTTCCCATCCTGGTATATATATGTCCCCCATTCTGGCATACATGGTCCTCCTCTTGGTATATATAGATATACTAGATGTGGGCCCGATGCTCTCACATCAGGTGGGCGGTGACATCACGTTGGCGGTGGGCTCTGTAGCGCTGGGGCGGCAACCATCTCTCCCCTGCCTGCTATTTTTCCCCTCCCTCTGCGCCCCCTGTGGTTTCTCTCTGCCCCACTGTGGTCGCTCTCTGCCCCCTCTGTGGTCGCTCTCTACCCCCCCCAGCCCCGTGATCGCTTTCTGCCTCCTCCTGCACTTGCTCACATGCGGCAGCAGCATGACGAAGATGATGGCATGAGGAACTGGCATAGTTCCTCCTTTGGTGGGCTGTTGGTTGAGCAGGCTGCGAGCTGAGCAAGCTGCAGGATGAGTGGTGAGCGGGGCAAGCAGGCAATAGTGGTTAGCGGGGTGAACGGGCTCAGTGGCGAGTAGCAGAGTGGTGAGCAGCTGAGTGATGAGTGGGGTGAGCAGGCCGAGTGGTGAGCAGGCTGAGATGTGAGCGATGTGAGAGCATGGTGAGTGCAGGGTGTGTGCAAACTGAGCAGGGTGACCAGGAGCTCATTGTGGGCTGAGTGTGGGGTAAGTGAAGGCTAAGCGTGGGGTGAGCGCAAGGTGAGCACAAGCTGAGTGTGGGTGTAGTGCGGGCTGAGGGGGCCGAGTGCAGGCTGAGTGCGTGATGAGTGGGGGGTGAGTGCGGGCTTAGTAGGGGTGAGTATGCACTTAGAGGGGGTGAGTGCGGGCTTAGTGAGGTAAACTACGGGCTTAGCAGGGGTGACTATGGGTTGAGTGGGGGTGAGTGCGGGCTGAGGGGGGTGAGTGCAGGCTGAGCGGGGTGAGTGCGGGCTGAGCAGGGGTGAGTACAGGCTGAGTGGTGAGAGGTGCAGACTGAGGAGTGTGAATATGGGCTTAGGGGTGTGAGTGTGGGCTGTGGAGTGTAAGTGCGGGCTGAGGAGGGTGACTGTGAGCTGAGGAGGGTGAGTGCGGGTTGCGGAAGATGAGTATGGGCTCAGGAGTGTGAGTGTGGGCTGAGTGCGGACTGAGAAGTGTGAGTGTGGGCTGAGGTGGGTGAGTGCAGGCTGAGAAGTTGGAGTCCAGGCTGAGGAGTTGGAGTGCGGGCTGAGGAGTGTAAATATGTGCACCACGCTGGGGACTGCAGCAGCTGTGATCTGCTTTTATAGTGGTGGTGACTTTCACAACCACACAAGGTGAAGCCTCTGATACCTATTTAGGTCATATTTTATCTCTCAGACCCTTCATCCTCTCTACTTTAACTTTCTCAGCTAATGACTTTTGGGTTTTCATTGGCTGTAAGCCGTAATCATCAACATTAACATAAATAAGCACTTGAAATAGATCCCTCTGTGTGTAATGACTCTAGATAATGTATGTGTTTCACTTTATTTATTGAATTACTGAGATAATTAGATTTTTTGATGATATTCTAATTCGTTAAGATGCACCTGTATATTCTGTTGTGAAAAATATGGCTATTGGAAATTTCCAAATCATTGCATTACTGTTTTATTTTTTTACACTTTAAATAATGTTCCAACTTTTTTGGAATTGGGGCTGCAGTATAAACAATCAACTGAAACAAAAAACAGTGAAAAAAGTTTTTAGAAATGAAAAAAAATCAAATCCCCCCACTTTTAAGCAGTTCAAAATAAATATTCTTTTTAATAAGAACATACCGGTAATTGGAATTGCTGTGTCTGTAGAAGTCTGAAATCATAAAGTAATTTCATTAGGTAAAAATCATAAAGAAAACAATTAAAACACTAAAATTGCCCATTTGTGGTCGATGTGCCTTTATCAACAAATTAAATACAAAGCAATCAAAATATCATTGGCACCGAAAATTGTGCTGTTAAAAACTATAGTGTCAAAAAGTCATGGGTCTCGGAAAATTCCAACAATGTAATATTAAAACAACTATGATAAGGTAAAAAAATGTTTGTACCATGTTAACCAGTAGATAGAGAAATATTAGAATCTGAGATTCCTCAGTGGTTGATACCAGGGGCTTGCTGGCCCAGGGTCAGGGTGCCAGATGCCAGTGGTCAAGCTGCAGTTTTGTGGCCGCCCGGCCATCTATCATGTTGGTCTGGGCTCACTGCTCATGGGCCACTGCTGTGTGCTTGCCCCCCAGGCCGATAGCCAGCCAGCCCCTGGTTGATGCCTTTTAATAGCAAACTGAAAAGATGGTAAATAATAGCAATAATTCGAGACTCTAAGACCAGCTAAATACCACTGTTTTGTGCTGTCAGGTTCTGTCCGGTGTTTTGCAGGATGCACCGGACAGAACCTGACAGCACCGACGAGGGAAAACATGCCCTCCGATCCTGTTTTTAACAGGATTCATTTGTGCTCGTGGCTGCTGCTGTCCGCGGTGCTGAAAGTTTTAGCTGTCGGTACAGTGGAGCTCTCCATGGTGCTGAACTTCAGTGCCGTCTCTGAAATGCTGCTGTCCATGGTGCTGAATGAGTGTGGCTGCATTTCAGAGCCGCTGCTCTTCAGTACCAGGCATCCAGGAAACAATCTGGTTTGTTTGCCTGATCTGGGGCGATCCGGCGTCCATAGACTCCGGGAGGATCCGGTTTTGTTCGTTTTTTGCACCAGACACAAAAAATGATGCAGAATCCTCAACCTGAAAAGGTCCCACAAGTTCATGATACCAGCCCATACCAGTACTCCACCTCCACCTTGCTGGCATCTGAGTCGGAGTGGAGTTCTCTGCCTTTACTGATCCAGCCTCTGGCCCATCCATCTGGCCCATCAAGAGTCACTCTCATTTCATCAGTCCATAAAACCTTTGAAAAATCAGTCTTAAGATATTTCTTGGCCCAGTCTTGACATTTTATCTTATGTTTATTGTTCAAAGGTGGTTGTTTTTCAGCCTTCCTTACCTTGGCCATGTCCCTGAGTAAGGCACACCTTGTGCTTTTTAATACTCCAGTAACGTTGCAGCTTTGAAATATGGCAAAACTGGTGGCAAATGGCATCTTGGCAGCTTCACGCTTGATTTTCTTCAATTCATGGGAAGTTATTTTGTGTCTTTTTTGCCCAACACCCTTCCTGCAACCCTGTTGGCTATTTGCCATGAAACGCTTGAGTGTTCGGTGATGACGCTTCAAAAGATTGTCAATTTCAAGACTGCTGCATCCCTCTGCAAGACATCTCACAATTTTGGATTTTTCAGAGCCTGTCAAATCTCTCTTCTGTTCCATTTTGCCTAAGGCCCCTTTCACATCGGCGGTAAAGCGCTGATCGCGGCATTTGCGGTGAAAAAAACGCATCTGCCGCAGTTACCGCATAACGGTCGCACTTGCTGTACACCTGCGGCAAGTCCCATGCAATCTCTATGGGGCTTGAGTCAGGTGCGGCAAGTGCGGTATATTTGCTGTTTCGGCACTTGCGACAGATGTGGGCGCGAAAAAAAACGCGGTCAGCCGCGGTTTTTTCGCAGCCACATCTGCCACAAGTGCCGAAACCGCACTTGCCGCACCTGCCACACACTTACCTCAAGCCCCATAGACATTGCATGGGGCTTGCCGCAGGTGAACCACAAGTGCGGCTGTTATGCAGTAACTGCGGCAGATGCATTTTTTCACCGCAACTGCCGCGATCAGCGCTTTACCACTGATGTGAAAAGGCCCTAAGGAAAGGCATTTGCCTAATAATTAAGCCCACCTTATATAGGGTGTTGATGTTCTTACACCACACCCCTCCTCATTACAGAGATGCACATCACCTGATTTACTAAATTGGTAGTTGGCTCTCAAGCCTATACAGCTTGGAGTAGGACAACATGTATAAAAAGTATCATGTGATCAAAATACTCATTTGCCTAATAATTCTGCACACAGTGTATTCTGCTTAACGTTGCCTGTCTTATTTAATCCATTATCCAACCCTCTATTTGTATATATGTGTGTGTTCAGAATTTGTGTCATCATAGCCCGATGAAGAGGCCTAATGGCCACTTTACTCGTCCCAACGTCGGTCCGATATTGGATACAACGCCGCAGGAGCGCGCTTTTTCTGGGCAGAATTCCAAGATCGCATAGGAGATGTTACACAGCGCGATATCGGCAAGCAACGCCACTACGATGTCTACGCCCCCCTTGTACAGCCGACCCAGGAACGACTATTTAACATGGGAGAGAATAGGGGACGTTGTACTTCATATCGTTGTTGGGCTTTTACACAGCCCGATCCGGCCACAACATCAATCCAATATCGGGCCGTTGGAGAGCAGGCTCATTCGATCCCCGATATCGTTTTGGCGTCGTCCGTGCATCGTATTGGCCATTTACACCATGCAACGCACGAACGATATCGGGGCCAACGCACGAACCACGTGACTTTTTGTCGGAGTTGGACGCCGATATCAGGACGTGTAAAGTGGCCATCAGGCTACATTCACACTGTATGTTTTTGGTCTGTTTTTGCAAAACTGTGCCAATAAAAAATACTCAAAATATCAAATGATATAGTTTGTATTAGCAAATAAATAAATGCATAAGAAACACGTGACTTTAATTAAAATCAAGGATAAAGAAACAAGGGGCACCAAAGAGTTAAAGAATTGGAAAAATATTTGTGTATCAAAGTCAAATTGCTCAATAACAAAATAGAATAGATATCACATTATTCATATATGAATTAAATTATCAGAAATCACAGGAAATATTATTGTAGGATGATATCCAATAAGCAAATAATATTAATTGATGGAAATTTTCAGGATGGACACCAGCTGATCTGTCTCCGTGCTCCTAAGGAACAATCCTGGCTCTGGACATGATTTCTACACAACTGTGTTTTTTGCTTTTATTTCTGAATTCATGGAGCATTGCATGTGTGGCACCCCTGCGGACCGGTTGCCACTAGATGGCGCAGCAACTGGGATTGGTAAGTCGGTCTCCCCACACAAACACCCAACACACTCCCGATCCTAAGTCTGGGAAACTCTATGCCCAGCAACGGGATAGCGGGAGGAGCCAGGTGGTGGGTGGAAAGTTAGAGAAGAACCTGGTTAGGAGAGTTAATAAAAGGACACAGACGGACAAACGCTAGACCTTAGTTAAGAGGAAGTGGAGAGAGATAACAGCTAGTTCACAGAGACAACACCAAGTTCAGAGAGACCCCAGACCAGTCAAGTACAGTCAGAAATAGAGGCGAGACCATTATACAGGACTGAGAGGACACAGACCGGCGGCCTGTGCCACTATGGGGCTTGCCCGGGTCCAAGACTGTGGACCATGGTGAAAGACAAGAAGTCTAGGCGTGCCAGCATTAGCGGGGACACTGAGGACTGGGCCGGAACCAAAGGGCCGGCTCTGCTGAAGTGGCCAGGATGCTGTATGTGCCAACCACAAACCGTGGCGGGGTGCGTGGTCTTTATGTCCCGAGTACCCAACCTCCGGTGTAGTGAACAGAAGGCCGTCATACTAGGGCTAGGGAACACGGAAAGTCACCCACTGAAAGCCCGTGACCACTGGATCATAGCTAGCATGCAGTATAGACCGAAAAGGCCTGAAAGAAACATGAAAGGGGGTGATGCAGACAAACCATCCCGGCTGCTTAGACTACACCGGAGCCGCTGCTGACCTGTTGTAAGCTGTACCATCTGTTGAGAAAAGAGAGTAAAACCCGGTTAAAGCTCTTTGCTGTCGGAGACTGAAATTCTTGTGCACCTTAGAAGAGATAGACTGATTTGGGATTCAAGCAGCTGGAGGCTGCCTGCGACTATCAGCTCCGCACCTCTTATGTACCTGCACTACACTAGACGCCCTGGGGACCAGTCCTAGTCATGGAGGGCTCAACATCCTTGCTGTTACTCCCATCATCCCCAGAGGTCCCGACTTCGGTGGTGGCTACTCATAGCCACACACCACGGGTGGCGTCATATTAATTCCCAATTATAACTCACACCCCCATCAAACTTTTATTGACCGCCCAGGGCCACGGAGTCGGTGGGCAAGTCAAATGTATGGGCTGATTCCTGATTACTCCAAAAGCCAATCACAGCGCCACTTCTGTGTGACAGTATCTGTGATTGGCTGATGGGTCCCTCTGCAGTGAATATCCCGTATGTTAATGGTTGGCCCTGAAAGTAGAAGCAGCGGGACGGCATTATCACGGGACCCGTAAGTATAATGCTGTTTATTCACTACTTGCTTTTTTTTTACAGCCTTCGAACAGAACCAGAACTGTAACATGGACTTCCATGGTGTTGGTACAGACTCTGAACTTTACAGTTTCGCCCATTACTACTCAAGAACTGATGACTTGTTTAGGAAATGTTATTTATATAAATCTGCCTTTACATACTGTTAATAAAATGTTTAAAAGTTACCCTTTCAAAAAGTTCCATTGTGTTAAAAGGGTTGTCTCATCACAGACTTTCTCTTTAATACCAAAGTTACCACAATGGCTACCAACTTATTAAAGAGCTGAAGGAAGATAAAGCTGGTATGCATTCCTTCTACAGTGATCCCTGAATGGAACATATGGAATTACATGGCAGCTATTCTCTATCCTGGTTCCTAGGGGGCTGGCCATAGTGAAGAGGACCTTCCTCTTTGACATCTATGCACCCTAGAAGGGTTGTTCAGATGAGAAACCTCTTTGAGATGACTGCTTAAACTCGTAGTGACAAGTTGTCTTTCAAGAGGTGGTCTGTTATCAAAGAAGACCATTATGCATAATAAATGTTGGAGTCTTGTAACAGAGATGGTCTTCAGGATATCTTTTACTATATTTTCCTGAGGTTGTCAATAATGTTGGTAATTCTTGTTTTGAACCTGTAATTCTCTTACTATCTTATTTTCCGGATTCCCTTGCTGGCCTTCTGATGTTATCCGCTCACCTTCTCTTACATCTGTTTGACTTATAAATGGTAACTGCCATTGTCTTTTTTTATGAAGATGGATGAGAAGTTGGCATGGCCCCATCTCTGATTTTGGCACTACTAAAATTAACTGCTGACATCAGCAATCTAGGTTTAATTAGCTTGACTTTTCTGACTTATGAAAAAAGATGCTTGGGTTGTAAAATTTAGAAATCTTTCATTGTAATGTCCTCCCCCTACCCCTCTCCTGAAACACAGTGTCTCTATGGCTGATGACCACGTAATTATAATCCATTGGAAGAGAAAGAATTGGACTAATTATTTGGCCCTGCTCAACCAAACAAGGATCAAGACTGGAGGAAGACTTTTTGTAAAGTCTTATTAACACGGGAGTTTGACCTATGTGACTGGTGAGCCCTAGTTCTCACAGCTAGGAGCAAACCCAACGTCACCCCTGGCTGTTTAAATGTAAGCCACTAAATGCTGCAATTAACCCCTTCACAACCTATGATGTAAATTTAAATCATAGGCCGTCTCCCTGACTTTGATGCGGCCTCACGCTGTGAGCCCGCATCATCCCCTGCGCATCTCAGCTGAGATGTGTAGCTAAGGCTGGTTTCACACTAGCCTCTGGCATGCAGACACAAATGCAGTGCAAACGCTGCCATACTCATGTGAACGCAGCAGAGATTCACACAGTATGGTGCCCAGCCAGCCAATCAGCTGTCTCAGCAGCCAGGAGGAGAAGATCAACAGCGGAGATCTCCCCCTCCCGGCGGCTGCCGCTGATCTGCCGACGGTGTCGGCGCAGGAGATTTGAAGAGACACCTAATCTGACAGGTGTTTAAATCTCCCGCGCCGACATCACCTATTCAGTGTCGGCGTGGGAAATTTAAACAGCTGTCAGATCAGCTGTTACTTCAAATCTCCTGCGCCAACATTTTCGGGAGATTAGCGGTGCCCGTCCCCAGGAGATCAGTGGCTGCTCCAGCTGATCTCCCGGTGTCCGCCACTGATCTCCCGGGAGATTAGCAGCGGCCGCCGGGAGAGATTTCAATGTTATCCGCAGTGTTCTCCTGCGCTGTCATGCGGAGGACACTGCAGATCCATTGAAATCCATGCATTTTTTTGTGTGCTTGCTGTTAAAACAAGCACCCGCGAACACACAAAAAATGCAACTTGGTGCATTTGGAGGGCGGAGGAGGGCGCATAAATTATCATATTCAAACGCAACCGCAACCAAACACAGCCAAACGCAGCTACTATGCGTTCCCATGTTAAACATAGGAACGCAATGCGCATGCGTTTGGCTGCGCTCAAATACGCAAATGTGAAACCAACCTAACAGCGCCAATAGGATCAGCAATCAGATCGCTGCTGTTAACCCTTTAAATCACGCTGCAGGTTATCTCTACATAGCACAAGCGATCGGACGGTACAGTGCTGTGGCCAGTGTAAAATAAAAGATAAAATATAAAAATGTTTTTAAAAATATGAAAAAAGTTAAAAATCACCCCCCTTTTGCCCCATTCAAAATAATACTACCGATATTAAAAAAAATGCACATATTTGGTATTGCCGCATTTAGAAGTGTCAGATCTGTAAACTGCGTAAAGCAAAAGACACCCGTCCCGCCGCAGCCGGTTTTCATTTTTTTTTCCTCTTTTCCTTCCAGGAGTCGTTACTTTTTTTTTGTTAACATAGCCATGTGAGGGCTTCTTTTTGGGGAGAAAGCTGTAATTTTCCTTGGCACTCTTCATTTTACCATACAATGTACTGGAATATTAAAAAGAAGCCATCCAGCCACTGTTCTCTGTGTTTTTACGGTGTTTGTTGTGCAGTTAAAATCACATGGCAACATGATTATACTGGTGAGTATGGTTACAGTCATAGCAAACTTGTAACATTTTTATTTAAAGTGGTAAAAAAATGCTGAAATTTGTACAAAAAAGAAACTGGTTTATGTCACCATCTTCTGAGACCCATAACTTTTGTTGTTGGAACTTTATGAGGACTGGCATATTCTGACAATAAGAACAAACACATCAAGCCAGTCATGTCACTGGAAGAAAGGTACCAGCTATGACTTGCCTACTATGGAAACATCAGATGAAGAGAGCAATCGCTAGAGAAGGACATCATGGTGGGAGGAATAGAAGGAACAAGGTGAAGAGGAAGACCAGCAACGGGATGGCTTAATACAATCAAGATAATGATGGAGCAGACTCTGGTGAACCTATTTAGGTTTGCATAAGATCACCCTTCCTACAAAGCATCTATCCATCAAGCAGTGGCGTAACAAGTCCACTTCGGGCCCCGGTGCAGCTCTTACACCGGGGCCCCCTTAGGTGAGGACCCGGGGGGGGGAGGACCTTCTGGGGGTGGGGGTGCTGTCAGCCTGAAAGTGCCACACTTACTGTTCTTGCTTGCAAAGCCGCCGGCGCCGACATCAGGAGAAGAGGAGGGGCGGGCACAGCTACAGGGAGTGCCGCTTCATTCACTTCCTCCCCGTCCTCCCTCCTTGGCTCGGACACCTGTGGTCGCGACGGGCGGCAGAAGGCATGGCCCCCCTCAAGAGGGCGGGCCCGGTCTCAACCGCAACCGCTGCGACCGCGGTAGGTACGCCACTGCCATCAAGCCATCATGGATCATGATCAAGCTGAAGGCCGTAATAATAAAAAACAAAAACTGATTTTTCTTAAACGTGCAATCCAGTTGATATCCCTCAAGACAAGTGTCAGACTCATTACATGTGCTGCTAGTTCAGGAGTGAGGCCGAGTCTGCATGCATCTGAGTCAGGATGCTGCTACGATCGTTCTTCTTTCTCCCATAGTAGTTTCTCCTCCGATTCAAGATGTGGGGCAAGTGTCTCCCTGCATCTGTCTTTTCTTAGTAGATGCTTTTGTGGTGCCCCTATGGTCTTGCTGCCACAAATGGTGTTTTTTCACAATCGTTTGTAATGCCATGTCTGGGAAGAATTTGAGTTCCCTCTGCTGGAAATTTGAAGCATCCAACACAGCCTGATCTCTAACCAGGAAGCTGAGCACTGAAGGGCCTGACTTAGGCTGTGACTCAGTTTCTAGTTGCAGGGAGGGGTTAGGGTTGTAAGGCTGAGTTAGGCAACAGGAGAGTTTAGTCTGGAGGGAGCTGGGAAGCACTCCAGAGGGACCAGCTCCAGGCCGAGTTCCAAGCCCTAGGTTACTGGGCTTCCAAGGTCTGGTGACAGAAACTGGAGGCTAACGAGTTCCATGCTCACCAGCCACTCACGTTTCTGGAGCATCAGTAATACAGAGGGTCAGAGAATTGCTGGAAGGCACAGCTATCTACAGATAAATACAAAAAGGGGGGTTGGGGGAACAAGAGGCGCAATAGTGCCCTTATCACTAGACACTAAATAGGAAGCTCGGTGAGCAACAGGGGTTCACTCACGTAGTCCAGTTGTGTCACCCACAACTGGTTTGAAGACGTGTTAGGAATTATATCCTGATGGCTGCTGCTGGACCTTCACCGACCACTCAGACGTGGAGAAGCATCAGATTACTTGGGAAAAGGTGTTTTGCGATCCACGCTGCCAGACTGACTCGCATCAAAGAAGACACTTGAAGATGAAGTGTTGATCAAATCCTTCTTTTATTCACCGACGCGTTTCGGTGCCCACCTGGCACCTTCATCAGATGAAGGTGCCAGTTGGGCACCGAAACGCGTCGGTGAATAAAAGAAGGATTTGATCAACACTTCATCTTCAAGTGTCTTCTTTGATGCGAGTCAGTCTGGCAGCGCGGATCACAAAACACCTTTTCCCAAGCAGCTATCTACAGGTCTTGCATTACCAACCTGGCAGGAGGTAATCCACAGCAGCTAAAGATGGAGTTCCAGACAGCACAATGGTACCTAGAAACCTACCAACTTACAGATGTCATCAGGAAGGCCACTATATCCACCCAGCAGAGCTGAGTACAGTTCTCATCAGACTGGCTAGGTCAACTGACTGGTGGACTAATTTGGATTGGCTTTAACATCTTCAGTAAAAGGTAAAGCAAAAGACTGTTTCCCGCAGTTTATTTCTCTGCCACCCTGCACCATTACTACCACCCCCATCAACACCATACCTGGGAGCCAGCCCTGGTTGGGAAGGGTTTAATATCTTCAATGGCACTCCATCTATTTCCCAGGGATCTCCTGCAGTGCCAACCATATCTGGCTGATTATCCCAACTGGCGTCACAAACTCTATTTAATTCTTTACTATTTTTAGTTCTCCATTTTTACGTTCCCTTTTCATTGTGAGCCAGGGCCACAGCACTGAGCACTGCCACGTGATCCTGACTACTGGCCTATCTTCCGGGTACCCCAGCTCTTTGCACTCCACACTTTCATACATAGGTTTTTTGCTTTTCTTGAAGTGCAATCTTCACCTGGATCCAAACATTCAAATTCACAACCTGCGGTATAGTAAGTAGAATCTTTAGCCGTCAGTAACAGGCTGCACCTCTAAATGTATTAGGATTTTCTCTACCTGAAAATATAAATAGTATGCTTCTTCTTTACAGACGCATAGAACTGATACATAACGGTACATCTCTATATGTTAGCACATCTCTACCTACCAGTATATCAGGAGTAAAATACAAGTCAGAAATTTTTTTTTTCTTATAAAGTAACTTGAAAAACAATTCAACTTTTCAATACACAAAAAATAAATGTCACAAGTCAGTAAATAAATTGGACAAATTTGGAATCGCTTTAATAAAAGCCACACAGACAATACAGTGAACAGATGGTGATCGAGAAATGGCATGCTTATTTCCTCCATTAAATCCATAAAGAGTTTTAAAAAAAATGTAATGCGCACATACATGTTTGTAAAAATAGCACATAAAAAAAACTACAGCTTGTCTTGCAAAAGAGTGATATTTTACAAAATAAAGCTTCCATAAAAACAAAAGGCCATGGTTATTACTGAGAAAAATGAACAAATAAAAAAATCATCTGAACACATGCATCATAAATCTGTTATTGTGTATGTATCCTGTGTATGTGGATATTTTATATATGTCTGTTGAGAGGTGTACCAAGGTGCGATGGCGCCCGGGGCAAACTTCTATTTTGGCGGCGCCCCGCCCCCCCCCCCACCCCCGGGCTGTCAGCTTTCCTCACTCCTGGTGCCCCCCCCCCGGACTCCTCGGTCACACTCACCCCATCCCGTCCAGGCCGTCTCTCCTCCGCCGCCAGTTTCCGGGGTCTCCTGAAGTCACCCCGTACCGGACCCGCTGCCGCCAAGTCTTCCAGTGGCCCCCGCGGCCCCAGACTGGCGCGGAAGCGGAAGTGACGTCAGGTGCTTCCTTTCAGGGAAGCGCCGCTAAACTGTGAAATGTAAACCCGTGTAATGTGTCTGCGGCCGCCGGGTGTAGCAGGAGGAGGGGAGCGGGAGGGGAGCGGGAGGGGGTGCCGCCGGCACCCTCCGCTGAGTTGCACCCGGAGCAAGAGGTCCGGCTGCACCCCCCTGGATACGCCCCTGTGTCTGTTATTGTGCAAGAGTTTATAACGATAGGGCCTGATGGAGGAAGTGGGGTAGACCTGAGTCAAGTTCTGCACAGGGGTCCTTCAGTGTCAATGTCCACCTCTGGTCGGATGTATTTTGTTTTCTTCAAGTTTGTTATTGTGTCATCTAGCCTAGTCTTAGGGTTGAGCACACTGATTTGTAGATGACTGAATTCGAGCCAAACTTCCTGTACTCTACAATTTAATGCAAATGTGGACATTTTTTAGATTATTATCAGGGTTTGCAAAAAAGAATTTGCCCACCGTCATTTCTCACACTGCTAAAGCATCAGTCTTCAGACAAACATCATTTTGCGTTCACGCACAGACTTCCCCAGTATCACAACTTGTACCGCGGAGGTCACTACTTGGGCCATCAAAGATCAGCAGTTCCAAGTGGAGCACAGTTTTTACAACAGAGTCCTTTTCCCTTTCCAGGATCACTGGGTGTCTCTCTCCTGTAGAGTGTAAGCTCTTATGGTCAACAGGGTCCTCTCTCTCCTGTAGAGTGTAAACTCTTATGGTCAGCAGAATCCTCTCTCTCTCTTCTGTAGAGTGTAAGTTCTCATGGTCAGCAGGGTCCTCTCCCTCCTGTAGAGTGTAAACTCTTATGGTCAGCAGGGCCCTTTCTCTCTTCTGTAGAGTGCAAGCTCCTTTGATTAGTGGGGTCCTCTCCCTCTCTTCTGTAGAGTGTAAGTTCTTATTATCAGTGGGGTACTCTCTTGTAGCATGTAATCTATGGTCAGCTGGGTCCTCCCTCTCTTGTACAGTGTAAGCTCTTAAGGCCCAGTCACACATAACGACGCACCAGCGATCCCAATAACGATAACGATGTGCAGAGATCACTGGTGCGTCGTTTTTCACATCGCTGGTAAAATGTCAAACAGGCATCTCACCAGCGATGTGAAAAATGACACACCACCAATCCAGAATTATACCTAGGTTGTTGGGAATTGTCACTCCATAGCGTAGCATTGAGATCGTTGGTCATTGTCCCTCTCAAACACAGCGATGTATCGCTCCCAGCGGGAGCGCAACGACGTAGAAATGACCCAGAGCAGTATGTAACGATCAACGATCTCACAGCAGGGGCCAGATCGTTGGTGCGTGTCACCATAACGACATCGTTAGCAGGATCGCTGTTGCGTCACAAAATCTGTGATGTTACAGCAATCTCGTTAGTGATCTCGTTATGTGTGACAGGGCCTTTATAGTCAGTAGGTTCCTTTCTCTGCTGTAGAGTGTAGGCTCTTATGGTAAGTGGAATTCTCTCTTGTAAAGTGTAACCTCTTATGGTCAGGTGGGTCCTCTCTCTCCTGTAGCGTGTAAGCTCTTATGGTCAGTGGGATACTCTCTCACTTGTCCTGTGTACGCTCTTATGGTCGGAGGGTTTTCTCCCACCTCTTCTCCCTCATGTGAAATTTAGGAGCAATTTAAGTGTTTCCAGTATTGATATTCCCACAAAATTATTACCTAAGCATTAGCAGACAGCTAGCTGCCACCTACCTGCCTGTCATGAACGGTGTCGTTCACCACCGACACAGAGCAGTTGAAGACCACTCCTGCAGCTTCCACTGATGTCCCATAGACAGAGGAGCGGCTTCTCTGCTCTGATGACGGGCATCACAGCCAACATCATGCGTTTTGACAACCGGCTCCCCAGCTAGGTAGTCAGCTGTCATGCCCCATCTACAGCGTAGAGCGAAAAAGAAGTCGCTGCTTTGTTAAGGTATCCATTGTATCGCTAGCAGAAGTGGTCTGTGACGTCGCCGAGCACAACAGGCTGGTAGGTAGTGACCACCTATCGGTTAGTGTTTGGGTATTTTTTTTATATATTTTAATCCCAGATATATCCTTTAATTAAAAAAGAGAACGATAGAAGGGAACTAAATGGGGATTTTCCTTAGGGCATTGTCATGGAAAAAAGATTCCTCCACAATGGTATATCCAAAATAATCTTCATTACTGTTTCAGTTAATAAATATATTTTTTTAAATGTGTTTTAAGTCTGAAGTAGGACCATCATCAGGCATAAAGTGTTTTTTTATGGATAATGCTGTGGATCAGCACGGTGTTATCCAATATCGTATTTGTCTTTTACTGTATATTTCACAAGTTCAATGCCATCAGGTACGGTATATAAGAATGCATCTCAGTGAATTAGAATATAATCAAAAAATGAATTACTCCAGTAATTCAAAACATAAAATGAAATACATATATTATATAGAGTCATTACAGAGTGATCTATTTCAAGTGTTTATTTCTGTTAATGCTGATGATTATGGTTTACAGCAATGAAAACCAAAAGGTCATTATTTCAGAAAATTAAAGTAAGGAGGATGAAGGGTTAAAAATTGCGCTGCCATATTCAACGAAACATCAAAGGTGAATATAATATTGATTTATTAGGCAATGCGTTTCAGGGCTCCCTGGCCTCTTCCTCAGGACAAATCAATGTAATATTGCCATGTTTCAGGGTGTTTCTGGGAGCCCTGAAACGCATTGACTAATAAATCAATATTATATTCACTCTTTAATGTCTCGTGGAATAGGCAGCATGGTTTTTACCCCTTCATCCTCCCTACTGTATATGGGAACTGCAGCAGCCATGATCTGCTTTTATAGTGGTTGTGACTCTCACAACCACACAAGATGAAGCTTCTGTTACCTATTTAGGTCATATTTTATCTCTCAGACCCTTCATTCTCCCTACTATAATTTTCTGAGATAATGACCTTTGGGTTTTCATTGGCTGTAAACCATAATCATCAACATTAACATAAATAAACACTTGAAATAGATCACTCTGTGTGTAATGACTCTACATAATATATGTGTTTCACTTTATGTATTGAATTACTGAAATAAATTAACTTTTTGATGATATTCTAATTCATTGAGATGCACTGGTATTTTTTACAAATGTGTTTTGAGTCCTGAATTAGTCCTGAATTACACCTGAATTAATCCTTAATGAATCCTGAATTAGTCCTGAATTACTCCTGAATGAATCCTGAATGAATCCTGAATTAGTCCTGAATTAATCCTGAATTACTCCTGAATTAATCCTTAATGAATCCTGAATTAGTCCTGAATTACTCCTGAATGAATCCTGAATGAATCCTGAATTAGTCCTGAATTAATCCTGAATTACTCCTGAATTAATCCTTAATGAATCCTGAATTAGTCCTGAATTACTCCTGAATGAATCCTGAATGAATCCTGAATTAGTCCTGAATTAATCTGAATCCTGAATTAATCCTGAATTATCCTGAATTACTCCTGAATGAATCCTGAATATCCGAATATCCTGAATTATCCTGAATTAATCCTGAATACTCCTGAATAATCCTGAATTATGATCCTGAATTAGGAAAATCATCATCAGACATAAAGTGTTTTTTATGGATAATGCTGAAGATCAGCACGGTGTTATACAATATTTACCATATTTGGCTGCTCAGTGCCATCAGATACATACATCTGCCATTGATTCTCATCTAGTTGCATAGAGCTGACTATGTTTATAAATACAGGTAAAACAGAGATATACCACATACACCAGAATTTGTGTTCTTCTGTCTTGTAGAAGTGTTGGGCACATTTTTTCAATCATGTATTCCAAACATGGTTCACAAATAAATGTAAGATTTAGCCTTACACTATGCACAATAGGTTTTCCTGCATTTTCTCACCACTTTTTGAACATAACGAACTAATTAACTCTAATTCCTATATGATACAAGTATATAGAGGAACTTTGGGCAGAGCTTCTAGTAAACGGTATCTATAAATGTGACTCACCCTATTACCACTATTTTTATGGTGTGCCCACCCTTTAACTATATGGAGAAAATACATTGCTGTGGTTGTCAGTATATGATGATTTTACCAAATCCGTAGCCATGATTCACTTAACTGTAACTGTTGCTGTTGGGCAATTGACTGGAATTATAAAAAAATAAAAATTAAAAATAAAACACAATTTCTACCCAGAGTTAAATAGACTCTGAAAATATAATACTTTGCTTGGGAAACAATTTACATTTAAACCACATGCAGAATATATATGAGTCACGTCAAGCTGCTTAACCCTCAGCGTGAAGGCTGCGCACCCCTTCATCTGACCCCATGCGAGGAACTCGGAAGTAACTTCATTTCCTGTCTGGGCAACCCTATTACTCAGCATTCATTGTTAGGAGGGGTAAGGGGGTGCCATATTTTTTTAAGAAGGGCTTTGCCTTTCTTTACATAGGCGATTAAACCTTCATTTACAGGAAGACGTTTAGGATGTGAGCAGAGATTACTTAGCGTGGAGGTAAGGATCATTACTGAAGTTGGGTCCGGTATCATTCTGCAATTCATACTTGTACTCGGGGGTGTCACTACAATAGGTGCAGGGGTTGCAATCGCACCAAGGCTGGGTTTTCTATAGGCCAAAGGGACTTTTGGGGCCCCCCTAGGTTGAAGGGCCCGGGTGCGATCGCAACCCCTGCGCCTATTGTAGTTACGCCCCTGTATACGATACAATACAATACAATAACATATAATAAAATTCAATACAATAATACGATCAAATACAATACAGTATGAGACAATACAAATGTAATACAATATAGACCCTATGAGACAAATAATGAATAAATCCATCACTGGGCCCATTAGCCTGCTCGCAAGCTTACAATCTATGAGGAAATAGGGGAGACACAAAAGGTAATAGTAACCAATGCTGTCATGTATGGTCCAGCAACATGTGCACAAAACTTCAGGATTCTCATTGACTTTGCTGGCATAAGGATGTACATGCAGTTTTGTGCCACAATTGCACTAAAAAACACATAAAAACGCATTGTGTGCACTCTGCATAAGGCTGGTTTCACACTGGTGTTTTTTGTCATCCATTTGTACCAGCATCAGTTTTCAGCCCACTGACTTTTAATGGGGCCACAGGCACTTGCGGGTCCAGTTCTTTACTTTTTTTCCTGATCTAGGTGTCACTGTTTTTTTGCATTTTGGGGCATTTTTGGAAGTACACGGATCTGGGGCACCATGGGTTAAATCAGAATGTGCTCAATGGAACCTGGATTTTGCTTGATCCAGGTTTTTTCAACTGTGCATTCACAGAATGCAGTTCCCCCACTAAGGGGTGTGTTATTTGCCACCAGATCCAGCGGTAACCGGTAATCCACTGGATGCAAGGGAATATTACCACTGATCCGTGATCCGTTTTGCATCCTGAAAAAAAACTCTTGAGGGGGAGTCCGGGGGATGCAGGCTTTACCCACATTCCCTTGGATTAAAAAAAAAAACGCCAGTGTGAAACCAGCCTAAATCTACCGGTATTAATGTTATTAGTAAAATTCTCCTACATTTACAAATATTGAATATTTGCTGTATTTAAATATTGAACATGTTCCACTCAAGGATGGTTTCACACTACCAGTTTTTGATTAATGGATATGAATAAAACCGCATTCCCCCATAGTTGTAAAACTTGATGCAACTGGATGCTCCTGCTACTGATCCTGCTGGTGGATCCAGCATAATACCAATGCAATAGCATCCAGTTGCATCAGGTTGTGTATGTTTTTAGATGGATCCAGTGAAGAATGACATTTTTGGTAAATGTCCCCTAGTGGGTGTGTCATATAAAGCTGGCTTCTGGGCATGCTCAGTCAAAAGGCCTGGATCCAATAGGATCCGGCTTCCACCGGTCTTGGTACCATAGAGCACCACTCTATTTTAGGCTGCATGTCCCGGGATCCAGTTGTTTACAATTAAAAAAAACCCACAGAAAACGTTATAAACTGCCTTTTTTCTTTTGTGCTAACACCTGGATCCGGCTGCAACCGTATACAACCACCAGCACCCACATGTTCCTGTGTCCTCATTGAAAGTCAATGGGGGAGACACCGCATGCAGCTGCATACTGTTTCAGCCAGATTTGCCCAGATTAAAAAAACGGTAGTGTGAAATCAGCTTAATAAAACCCAGTATCAGCATTTACCATAATTTTAACCCCTTCCAACCAAGATCAATATTCATTTTTGTGCTTCCCTTCCCCTAAGTATCCTAATTATTTTGTATAATTCGACATAGCCTTATGAAGGCTTTTCTTTTACATGACGATTTTTGAATGACACCATTCACTTTATGATATAATGTACTGAAAAAGGTGGTGAAATGGTGGGGAAAAAATTCTGGCATTATATTTTTGGATTTTTTTCATTTGTTTTTATGATGTTGAGTGTACCATAAAACTGACCAAATACTATAAGGCTCTGTTTGTACATTGAGTACCGTATATACTCGTGTATAAGCCGACCCGTGTATAAGCCGACCCCCCTACTTTTGCCCCCAAAATCTGGGAAAACCTATTGACTCGTGTATAAGCCGAGGGTGGACCCCAGCACAGGTATACAGCCCCAGTGGTAGTATCCAGCCCCAGTGGCAGTATCCAGCAGCCCCAGAAGTATATACAGCCCCAGTGGTAGTATACAGTAGCCATAGAGGTATATACAGCCCTAGTGGTAGTATCCAGTAGCCCCAGAGGTATATACAGCCCCAGTGGTAGTATCCAGCAGCCCCAGAGGTATATACAGCCCCAGTGGTAGTATCCAGCAGCCCCACAGGTATATACAGCCCCAGTGGTAGTATCCAGTAGCCCCAGAGGTATATACAGCCCCAGTGGTAGTATACAGTAGCCATAGAGGTATATACAGCCCCAGTGGTAGTATCCAGCAGCCCCAGAAGTATATACAGCCCCAGTGGTAGTATACAGTAGCCATAGAGGTATATACAGCCCCAGTGGTAGTATCCAGCAGCCCCAGAAGTATATACAGCCCCAGTGGTAGTATACAGTAGCCATAGAGGTATATACAGCCCCAGTGGTAGTATCCAGTAGCCCCAGAGGTATATACAGCCCCAGTGGTAGTATCCAGCAGCCCCAGAGGTATATACAGCCCCAGTGGTAGTATCCAGCAGCCCCACAGGTATATACAGCCCCAGTGGTAGTATACAGTAGCCATAGAGGTATATACAGCCCCAGTGGAAGTATCCAGCAGCCCCAGAAGTATATACAGCAGCCCCAGAGGTATGGCTTATATTGGCAGCCAGCCTACTTACATACACATACCCATACATACACACATATATACACACACACACACACACACACACACACACACACACACACACAGCTTCCTACCTTGTTCCCCGTTCTGCAGTGCTTTCCGGTGTCCTCCGTGCTCCGTTCCCCGTCTGCTGGGCCTTGTGGTTCCTCCTGGTTCCTCATCCTTCGGTTCTATCATGGGGGCTGCCATCTTGCTTGTTCTCTCCGCCCCCGGCCAGTGATGTCAGAGCAGGCCGCGCTGTGATTGGCTAGCACCCGTGATCACATGTCACGGGTGCTAGCCAATCACAGCGCGGCCTGCTCTGACATCACTGGCCGGGGGCGGAGAGAAGACACCAAGATGGCAGCCCCCATGATAGAACCGAAGGATGAGGAACCAGGAGGAACCACAAGGCCCAGCAGACCGGGAACGGAGCACGGAGGACACCGGAAAGCACTGCAGAATGGGGGACAAGGTAAGAAATACTGCGCAGCGCCCCCCCACCCCCCGCGCCCCCTCCCACCATAGGATTACCGTATTGACCCGTGTATAAGCCGAGGGGGGACTTTTCAGCCCATTTTTTGGGCTGAAAAACTCGGCTTATACACGAGTATATACGGTATTTGGTTGCAGTAAAAAAACATTCAGAGCTTTGCAAAAAAAATATTTTTGGTTTGTGTCACTGTTTTCTGATACTTGTAACTTTTTATTTTTTATTTATATTGTTTTTATTATTTTATTTATTATTTTTCTGGTTTTTTTGCTTGTAGAGCATTAGTTTCTGTTGGTATGTATACTATGTTGACTTACTTTTGTTACCTTTTTTAGGGAAAAAAAACGACTTTTATTTTAATCATTTATGATGTATAGCAAAAGTTTATTTATTTTACTCATTTATGCAGCACTATCATGTTGTGCAGCACTTTACAGATATCATTATCACTTATGGGGGTTCACAATCTTATTTCCTTAATTTGGAAGGGAAAAACTGGATGAAACTCACGCAAACACAGTGAGATCCTACAATCCCCTTGAAAATGTCGTCTTTGGTGGGATTTGAAACCAGGACCCCAATGCTGGAAAGTAGCAGTGCTAACCACCAAGTTAATAGAGTTATCGATCTGATTTTTTGGATCTGGTTTTCCCAAATGCGTTTTTTTTATTTGGGGAAGGAATGTTATTTAAACTTATGTGTTTTAAATTATTGATTGGAAACAACAAAAAACTCCCACTGTGTCCCTGATCCATTCCTGTGTTGATTACTGCAATTCTCTATTAATTGGCCTCCCCCTTACTAGACTTTTCACCCCTCCAGTCCATCCTTAATGCAGCAGCCAGGATCACCTACTTGGCCAATCGTTACTCAGATGCCTCCGCTCTGTGCCAGTCATTGCACTGGCTGCCTATACACTACAGGATCCAATTCAAATTGCTTGTTCTCACCCACAAAGCTCTTCACAGTGCAGCGCCCCCCTACATCTCCTCCCTCAACTATGTCTATAACCCCACCCATTCTCTACATTCTACAAATGACCTTTGACTAACATCTTCATTAATCCGAACCTCCCACTCCCGGTTCCAAGAATTCTTCCGAGCTGCACCAATTCTCTGGAATGCTCTATCCCAAGAAATTAGCACTATCAACAACTTCAGACGCTCCCTAAAAACACACCTTTTTAAGGGGGCCTATCATGCTCCCTAATAGAAGTCCTTTATTTGGTATATAGCCCATTCACTATCTCTCTGAATATAACTCTCCTTCAAGCTCCATTAAAACGAAAAGCTCTACATAGATTGTAATTTTTTTCTATCCCCCACTTCCTCAAGATGCCTGGACCATCACTGTAATAAGCCCTTGTACTTTGTGTAACCCCTATCTCATAGATTGTAAGCTCTTTTGAGTAGGGTCGCCTTATTTTTGCTTTAATTATTGTATTGCAATTTTACATTGTTTCTCTGCTTTAATTATTGTATTTTTTATAATTGTTGCTTATGACCGTTTGTATATAAACCACTGAATTGTAAAGCGCTGCGCAATATGTTGGCGCTATATAAATAAAGATTATTATTATTGATTTTATCATTTGTTTGTTCTATATACTGTAATACCACAGTATCTTAGTATGTCCTATGGGCTTCTTAGGGTTACGAAGATGAAAGCAACCAGGGACCCTCAGTCAACCCCCAGCTGCCATCACATTCTATGGGTACCAGCTGTGTAACACAACTGGCACTTGCTCTGTAGGGAGTGGGCTCACCTCTGGAGTATTTTCCATATAACCTTACCTAATATGGATTGTACATAGATGAAGAAAAGACAAGCTCTATAGGGTCTTATCTGTAAACATGGTGGAAGGTGATCAAAGGTTAAAACGTGCTGACCTGGATGGGCTGTGTGAGACACAACTACTGGAGGAGTGAATGATAACTGCTGAAGGATCCCCTATGTTGTGGAAATGCAGACAATGAAATGAAAAGGGTTAAAAATCGTGCTGCCGTTGTACAAAAATAAATGCAGAATCCAGGAAAATTATTTATTCTACACATTTCTGAGTATATATTCCTTCATCAGGATTTTCACCTATATTTATGACATAATCTACAATAAACATATCATTATATACAAAAGATATATAGATGATTTGTTCTTCAACTGGAACAACTTGGATAACAATATATTCATATATTACCTCCATCAATTAGGGTCTGTCTTTTTCCCCTACCATCAATAACAAATCTATTGATTTCTAGTTCTATTTTCCAACAAGGAAGACACATTTTTACAAAACATTTTAAAAAAGGTGGACACCGATGGGTATATTCATTTTAATAGCAGCCATTATCAATAAATGGCTCTTGAGCATACCACATAACCGTAGAAGGGTGTGAAAAAACTACTTATGGTGCAGATTCTCTACACAAGCCTAGATTTTGAAAGCAATCAATCAATCAAACCCTCCTTCATTAATAAATCTACTGTCCCTTATAAAGATAATATACCCAAATTTGATATGAACTTTATTACCACTTTTAGCTATGATAACAACAGTCCATTTTATTAATTCACGCTATTCTGAATAAAGTCCTACCAAAGAAGAGCACCTGCTGTGAAAGTGTTATTGCCCCCAGCAGACTCCAACCCGCTAATTTTACTCCCAATACTTTTCAATACCCATATATCCAATTGTAGAGAAACCTTAAATGAAAAAGAGGTATATTGGATCTTTAAACAGAACACACTAAAACAAGATGGACTTAATTAAATTTTGGATACATTCTTTTAAACTTGTTTTAGTTCACATATATTGTTTTTCAACATCCTGGGTTCCCCACTTTTATTTTAATAAATAAATATATTATAATCTGTTTTATCACATTTACACGGTATGTATTTACTTTGTTATGTGGATTTTACATCTGTTTTTAGCTAGAGGCAAAGAGAGGAGCTGGAAGCAGTGGAAGAAGGTAGAGAGAGTGGGTGGAGCTAGAGTCAGAGGGAAGAGTTAGAGTCAGAAGAAGGAAATAGAGGCAGAGGGTGGAGCTAGAGGCAGAAAGAGGCGCTAGATGCACAGGGAAGAGCTAGATGCAGAGGGAGGAGCCTGAGGCAAAGAGAGGACCTAGAGGAAGAGAGAGGAGCTAGAGGGAGAGAGAGGAGCTAGAGTAAGAGGGAGGAGCTAGATGAAGAGGGAAGATCTAGATGCAGAAGGAAGAGCTAGAAGCAGAAGGGAGAGCTAAATTCAGAAGGAGGATCTAGAGGCAAAGGGAGAAGCTAGAGGCAGAAGTTAGAAACGGAGGGAGGAAATAGAGGCAGAAAAGGAGCTGAAGGCAGAAAGGGATGCTAAAGGCAGAGGGAGGAGCTAGAGGCAGAAAGAAAAGCTAAATGCAGAGGGAAGAGCTAGATGTAGAGAGAGGAGCCAGAGGCAAAGGAAGCAAAACAAAAAAGAAAAGGGGCACAAATATGTAGGATCCCTTTATTAAAAACATCTAAGTGGCGTGGGTAGGTGGGTAGGTGGCCACTCACCTTATCAGGTTGTGCAAGTCCTGCACAACCCGGTTTACCAGCCTCTGCCGCCGGCGGTGTGTGCGCTGCCTCTCCGCTCTCCTCTCTCCTGGTCCTTGAACAGGACCTATCCGGACACGTGACTGCAAAACCGAATTTGCGTCACCGCTCTTTGTTGTGGGTTGCCAGGAAAATGCCAGGTCCTCAAGGCAGATCGTTTGTGCTGTTCCTGAGCTTTCTCCAGCCGCCAGTCCCTCACAAAGTGGGTAGTTTTCATGCAAAAAATATTAAAGGCGGTCTGATTAGGAGCGCTCTAAGGATCAAGCAGACATATAAAATGTTTGATAAATGGCAAACCTTTTATTAATTTCTCAGCTCCCCTCACAGCTCACTACGCGTTTGAACTGTATAGAACAGTCTTCAACAGGTGGTGTCAAAACATCTTATATGTCTGCTTGATCCTTAGAGCGCTCCTAATCAGACCGCCACTACTATTTTTTGCATGAGAGGCAAAGGAAGGACCTTGAGGAAGAGAGAAAGGAGCTAGAGGCAGAGAGAGGAGCTAGAGTCAGAGGAAGTAGGTAGAGTCAGAGGAAGTAGGTAGAGAGGGAGGAGCTAGAGTCAGAGGGAAGAGTTATGGTCAGAAAAAGGACTAGAGGCAAAGGTGAGCTAGAGGCAGAAAGAGAAACTAGATGCAGAAGGAAAGCTAGATGAGAGAGAAGAGCCAGAGGCAAAGGAAGGACCTAGAGGGAGAGAGAGGAGCGGAGGCTAGGAAGGGAGAAAAAGAAGAAAGAGAGCTGGTGGCAGAGAAAAGAGTAGAAGCAGCAGTGGAATAGAGCAGAGGGAAGAGCTAGAGACAGAGAGATGAGCTAGAAACAGCAGGGGGAGCTAAATGCAGAGGGAGAAGCTAGTGGCAGAGGGAGGACAAGGGGACAAAGCGGAGCTGAGGCAAGAATGTGAGAGCTGCAAGCAGAGGGAGAGCTAGAGGCAGAGTGGGAAACCTGGAGGCAAGAGGGGGAGAGCTAGATGCATAGGAGTGGGGCTCAGAGTCAGAGGGAGGATCTAGAGGCAGAGGGGTTAACCCTATCCAATAGATAACCTCCAAACTCCAGAATACACCTTTAATCATTATGTTTATAACCAGAGTTACTTTTTGCACTCAGGTCAGGTTCACACGTAAATTCTGCACTAAGAATCCACACTGCAAAAAACATGGTTTCTTACAATCCCATTCACATGCATGCAGGTTTGCATTTTCTGTTAGGGCAAAGCTTTTGGGTTTCATCATGTCCTATGAATTGAGATCTTCTTTGTTGAGGATATACATATAAATCTGCATTAAAAATGCATGTAGTTTTTTGGGCAGTCTATTCACAGACTAGTGAAGGTATATTTACATTGGTAGCTTTTTTGCCATTGCCTCAATAGTTGTATGGCAAAGCTTTTTGTTACGTCCCCTTGCAGAAGGAAATATCCAAGGTGGCACTCACTAATGCATAGGATCTTCAACAAACAAAAAATAGGCAGGCGGGCAGGGGGGAGTGTGCAACATCTTGGACAATGGCTGCACTGGATTTTGCTTCATCATGTCCTGATCAGCACTCTCCAGCTCGAAACCGCCATCATCCGAGACATAAGTGTTTCAATTCTCCTGCAGTGCCACCACTGGTTAAATGAATATTACACATTTCCCATTCAGCTAAGTGTATAGTCTGTAATATAGGACAGGATAGATCCTCCAAGTGAAGGACACTCTTTGTGCTAATTTACTTATTGGCTCTGAGTGAAAATTCCAAATTGTGTTTTGTGTCCATGTCATTGAAAGTTTTGTATAATTGTTTTACATTCAACTGATGATGCAGAATATGCCCCAGATGTATAAAATTGTTTTGTCATATTTGCCATTGACTCACTATCAAAAAGAAAGAAAAGTATACAGCTCATTTTATGCTTCAGGTTTATACTCAACAATTAAAGAGGTTTTCCACTACTAAAGCTCATCTGTCTGAGGCTTGTAAATACCTTTATTGTTGTTGAAGCTTTGACCCTTCTTGCCTGGAGACCAGATTTGGACCAACTGAGCAGGACACATCACTTGTGGGGGTGGGGTTGCCCCTCTGTGAGTGACAGCAGTCTGGGCAGACATGCTCAGATCACACTGCACTCTTATCAAATGTCCCCACTAGTAACATGCCGTGCTCAGTCAGTCCAAATCCGGTCTCCAGACTGGAAGGATCAAAGCTACATCCACAATGAAGGCATGTACGAGCCTATTTACAGGAGCAGAGTAGGTAGAAGTATATTAGGAAAGTGTTAGTTAGTAATAGTTAAGGCAAATGAAAGTGGATCACATTAGTGGTGGGAAATCTCTTTAATCTGGATGTTACAATATAACTAATTTTTGTAATGATTGCATGGATGTACAGTAGAGTAATCCTATCTAATCATATTGTATTATTTAAAAAAATATATTTATACCTAGAAAAATCATTATGCCAGTTGGCTGCTTTAGACTATGTTCCCAAGTTCGTTTTTTTATAGCGTTTTTTTTAAGTGTTCTTATTATGAGGTTTATGCAAATTATAACTGCTTTTAACAGGACCAGCAAAAGCTAGGAGACTTCAGAAATCTCAGGTACAAAATTGCTATTTTTTCCTGTTTAAAACAGAAACTGCTGTGTTTTTGAAAGAAGAAGCACCTTTCTCGATTATTTCAGAGTTTTCGCAGCGTTTTTCACCATTGAAAGCAATGAGAAAGTGCAGAAATGCAACCAGCGCATTTTTCCTGCTTTTTTGGTGAATGAAACTAACATTATTAAACATGTATTGTAGACAAATGACACCCAAAAAATATAGCCAAAAAACCTACAATAAACGCAGCAAAAAAAGTAGCAAAAACGCTGTAAACCTGCTTTTTTACTGCCAAAACCACAAAAGCATAAGCAGTAGGCACTCAATAATATTAGCATTGTATAAGGATCTTTGTCATTGCATTACTGCTATATATTAGATAAATAATTAGGAATATTAGAAAAAAAAAATAAATACATAGCTAATGTAAAAATGAATAAGAAGACATAGCATTGTATTACTGCTATAGGAATAATAGAAAAAAAGGGATAAATACATAGTAATGTAAAAATGAATAAGGAGACATAGGCAGTACATTTACTGCTATAGGAATATTAGAAAAAAGGATACATACCTCATGTAAAATGAATAAGAAGACATAGGCATTGTATTGATGCTATAGAATATTTGCAAAGAGACATACTTAGCTTATGTATTGACCAATCCAAATGAGCCTGATAAACATGACAAGGTGATCTCACTTGATCGGGAATGTAACCTTAAATGCTGAGGTTATTAAGCTCACATGGATTGGCCAATACATATGGCCAATATAAGCTAAGTATTCTCTTTGCAAATATGTTTATAGCAGTATTGCAATGCTTATGTCTTTGTATTTATTTTACATTAGTATATGTATTTATCCTTTTTTCTAATATTCCTATAGCAGTAATGCAATGCCTATGTCTTCTTATTATTTTACATTAGCTATGTATTTATCCTTTTTTTTCTACATATTCCTATAGCAGTAATGCAATGCCTATGTCTTCTTATTCATTTTACATTGCTATGTATTTATCTTTTTTTCTATATTCCTATAGCAGTAATGCACATGTCTTCTTATTCATTTTACATTCGCTATGTATTATCCTTTTTTCTACTATTCCTATAGCAGTAATGCAATGCCTATGTCTTCTTATTCACTTTACATTAGCTGTGTATTTATCCTTTTTTTCTATATTCCTATAGCAGTAATGCAATGCTATGTCTTATTCATTTTAATTAGCTATGTACCTACTATCATAGCTAATGCAATGCCTATGTCTTCTTATCACTACTACTTTTACCCTTATTAAGTTGCTGTGTATTATCCTTTTTCTAAATCCTTAGCATAATCAATGCCTATGACTTTAACTTACTTTTTTTCTAGTATCATAGCAGTAATGCAATGCCTATGTCTCCTTATTCATTTCTAATATTATTGGGTGCCACTGGATATGCTTTTGTAGCTATGTTGATTTATCCAGTTGACTCCTGTTCACACTTATTGAAGTTGCTGGTCAGTTTTCTCCTATCAAACCGTCAGATAAAACAGACAGAACATGAACGGTATCTGAATACTGCCCAATTTTTTTTTTCAGTGACCCATAGACTTGCTTTGATGAGTTTGATCCATGACTCGGATAATAATCAGAAATGTCTCGGTCTGCAAAAATTATGGGACATGTGAAGAACCCCATAGAATATAAGGAGTACGAGATCTATGAGTGAGAAATCCAGATATATCCGCTACATTAAAAACAGACGTCTGATTGAGCCCAGAGTCCTAAATTGAAAAGTGAAGCTGGTGAATGTGCCGGAGCTACATGAGGACACTCCATCTTGCCTAGGAGCACTTGGGGAGGGACCCTGATGTTGGATGCATTTAATGAGAGCCTATGCAATGACAGATTCATTATTTGTGTTGTGTTCCTCAGTCACAACTGATTAGTTACACTTAGTGCCGCAAAGATTTAATGATTTTATTGTTTATCTTCAATTTCTTTTGATGAACACCCGGGCGGTTTTCATTGCTGCTGCAATTAAGTGCAATCCAGCTCCTGTAGGATCCAGACCAGGAGGTGACACATTGTGCCTTATTGTATGGCAGATAAATCACACTTAAGAGGCTGGTATTAGGAAGAAATGAAGGAGCAGGCACTGTCATTAACAGTGCACTGCATTAGGGCACTTAACATTGGGATGTAGATTACTCTACAATCATATGCTTGAGATAATAAATTCAATTAGTTTTAGGTCAGTTGTAAAGGATCGGGCATTGGGGACCATGTACAAGCATCGGAGGCAATGCAAATTTCAATTAACCTCTTATTTTACATTTCTTGTAATATTGGAGAAATAAAACTAGCAAAATACATGAGCTTCATAGATGTAGATTGTCAGTGTCCTGACTCTCCTGACTTCACTCTCACTGATATTCTGGAAGCATTATAAGCTCAGATTTGGTATTCAGTATGAATGTAAATGATCTGTTTTCATCTATTCTATCTCATATATGTATTTCTAAAGAATCGGTTATCTATATCTATCTATTTAGTTATTTATCTATGTATCTATCTCATATCTATCTAGTTTCAAACTATGTATCAATCTCACATCTATCTGTCTACATATCTATCTGTATACCGATCTATGTACCTATCTATTTATGTACCTGTCCATTTGTCTATCTGTTTATGTATATCTATCTATCTACTTGAAAAAATACTGCAGCACTCCGTCATTAGATGTATCTTATGCCTTTATTACGGCCACAGGTACTATAGGGCAACGTATCGGGCACCAGCGCCCTTCATCCAGCCCATAGGGCAACGTATCGGGCACAAGCGCCTTTCATCCAGCAGATGAAGGGCGCATGTGCCCAATACGTTGCCCTATAGTACCTGTGGCCGTAATAAAGGCATAAGATACATCTAATGACGGAGTGCTGCAGCATTTTTCCAAGTATATACAAGTGCTGGGAAGACAGCTGAGCTGATTTGAACCCACTGGGCAGTGCTGCTCTATTTGTTTCTACATATTTATCTATCTATCTATCAAATCAAATAAGCTTTATTGACAGGGCTAAATGCACATTAGTTTTGTCAAAGCAAGTGTACAATAGGGATATGGACTTTGGGGGTGATGGGTAGGGTCTCTAGGAACGATAGATAGGGCAGAGCTAGGGTGGGGGCTATAAGAACAATGGATGGGGCAGATCCAGGGTTGGAGGCTATAAGAACAATGGATGGGGCAGATCCAGGGTTGGGGGCTATAAGAACAATAGATGGGGGCAGATCCAGGGTGGGGACTATAAGAACAATGGATGGGGCAGATCCAGGGTTGGGGGCTATAAAAACAATGCATGGGGCATATCCATGGTGGGGAATATAAGAATAATGGATGGGGCAGACCAGGATGGTGGCTTTAAGAACAATGGATGGGGCAGATCCAGGGTGAGGGCTATAAGAACAATGGATGGGGACAGATCCAGGGTGGGGGCTGTAAGAACAATGGATGGGGGCAGATTCAGGATTGGGGCTATAAGAACAATGGATGGGGTAGACCAGGATGGTGGCTTTAAGAACAATGGATGGGGCAGATCCCGGGTGGGGGTTATAAGAACAATGGATGGGGGCATATCCAGGGTGGGGCTATAAGAACAATGGATGGGGCAGATCCAGGGTGGGGACTGTAAGAACAATCGATGGGCAGATACAGTGTGGTGACTGTAAGAACAATGGAAGGGCAGATCCAGGGTGGGGCTGTAAGAACAATGGATGGGGCAGATCTAGGGTTGGGGGCTATAAGAACAATGGATGGGGCAGATCCAGTGTGGTGACTGTAAGAACAATGGAAGGGCAGATCCAGGGCGGGGACTGTAAGAACAATCGATGGGCAGATCAAGTGTGGTGACTGTAAGAACAATGGAAGGGCAGATCCAGGGCGGGGCTGTAAGAACAATGGATGGGGCAGATCTAGGGTTGGGGGCTTTAAGAAAATGGATGGGGCAGATTCGGGGTGGGACTGTAAGAACAATGGATGCAATAAGTTCCAAGAGGCAGAAATGGGACTATGACCGTGCTCCCATCTGAAATAAGCACTTCTTGTGATAATAGATAGATTTTTGTGATTTTATTTCTATGTGTTTCGGGGCAGCTAGGCCTCTTCATCAGGATAAATCACATAACCTTAACATTGTTCAAGCAGGTATATCCTATGTGTGCCATTTTCTTTTCCAGATATACTTAGAACAATGGATGGGACAGATCCAGGGTCGGGGCTGTAAGAACAATGGTTGGGGCAGATCCAAGGTGGGGACTGTAAGTACAATGGATGGGGCAGATCCATGGTGGGGCTATAAGAACAATGGATGGGGCAGATGCGGGTGGGGGCTATAAGAACAATGGATGGGG